>OZ026835.1:21684955-22884955 GCA_964023205.1 Lutraria lutraria
GACACTGAGATGTTTGAAGCCTTAGAGAGATCATATGTCTAAATTACCATCCAATATCAAGTTTATAAAATTAGTCTTACCATTTTAATCTCATTTCACTCACTCAGCATGACAAAAAATGAGAATAATGAGTCACTGAACTTCTCATTAATATATATTTACACCTGGTTATGTAATAAATGAATGCCAATTACTCTATTATAAACTACTTGTTCAAATATCAAACTAAGAGTCAGTCTTATTAGAAACATCTTAAATATTTTCACATTCTTCAGAACATTGTACTTTCAGAAGTGGATGGTGCTAAACACTTCAGATCTTTGCAATACGTCAGACTCACCATTACACCTGCTTTCTTCTTGATTGCTTCAATAAAACGAGAGTACTGCTTGTTAATTAATTAACTAGCAGTCATTCAAAGAGGTAATTTAATTCACACGAATTTGTCTCAAAATCATAGAAGAGGAGTCATGATTTTCCTTAGTGATGAAAATGACAACAAACAAAACCTTTTTATTTTAGTATTTTTATTATTAATTTATTTTTATTTTACTTGTATCATATTTGTTTAGTCCATTTACATATAATAAGATGCATAATTTGACACATAACAGACATGTATCCACAAATACTTACATTTATACAAAATATATATATAGCAGGCTATGTACATTGTGGTCTATCACCATAGAAACAAAATCTAATTTACATTTTACCCAAAATGCAACTTGAACATTACCAATAACAATGACAAAACATTTGCACCATGGAATGAAGTGGGTGGGGTAAATATACAAAACAGGACCAAAGCTAAGATACTGTACACAAGTATTTATATATAAATGTTACATATACATATGTACATTATAAACATATATACAAGAAAAACATATTCTTGTCACATATATAGATATGAATTTAAACCTTCGCATCTGAAAGGAAAAATCATTTTAGCACAAAACTGAAACAGGCTCTGTAAAATATTGTACAAAGAATAAAAGATACAAACATGTAAAATGCCCATACTGGTAAACATCTTTTAAAACAAAGAAACATAGTAAACAGGTCTTTCCATATCTAATGCAGATTCATCATCAATTTCAAGTTCAGGTTTTCATTAAGTTCTATTTTGATCCTAAGGTAATGGTAATTATACAATAAACTATCCATAAAATAGGTTGTTGTTTTTTTTTTTTCAAAAAAAAAATTAACACTTCACTTATAACAGCGAATGAAACAAATGAAATGGATCATAATTGACAACCTTTTTATTTTTACATCAGATCGAGAACTTGCAACTGAAAAAGATACTTTGTTGAATAATGCCAAATAAATCTGATGCACTTCACTCTTATACAACAAATATAAAATATCAACCCAGAGGAACTTCACTTAACAAAAAAGAACAAATCCTTATAAATTTATTTAAAAAAAGTTTTTCAAACATATTATAATGACTACCGGTATATTTTGAATAGCTATTTAATTTTACCTTCAGATTCAATAATTGACAGTTTGGTACATGGAATTTCTCTTGACTCTAAAGTAGCTACAATAATTTTACTTTAAAACTGTTATAAGATGTTATGAAAATGTCCCATCATCACTGTAATTATTAAAACCTAAAAAGATTATTAACAATATTAAGTAAACATTTTCAAAGCTACAGAGAAAGTGACCAATAAAAAATTATCAAAGGAAAAAATAACAGTTAATACATTAGTGGTTAAGTTTTCTAACATCAAAGGATACATCAACACAGCTACCAGTAATTATCTCATTAAAAAGTTGAAAAGGTCATAGAAGATAAATGAATAACAATAAAACTATAATTTAAATACCAAGTAAGTCCTTTCAATAGAATTTTTGGACAACATAATTGGAAAAAAAGCATCAACAGATAATTCTATGTTTTTATCAGCAGGTAAGTGTTTTAATACATCACAAGTGTTATTTTTGGTTTACTATAGTAACATCCAAAAACATAATGTAACAATTACTGGGTCTTAAGGCTATAAATCTACATTTAGGTGACCAGGCAAAAAAATTCAAGCCACTTGTTGGTTTGTCATACAGATATTTAAATATTGACCAAATGACAAGGCTACATTTCTGAGACAACAAGCCCTAAAGCTTGTTGTTTTACAACCTTTAACCCTAAATTATAAATTACTTCTATAACACTGTACAGTAATAGATTCATAGTAAATTATCACAGATATTACAAAACAGTAACCAAGGAAACCAAGACTGTTTTCAGAGATAACTTATCAATAAAATTATCATTTATCCCCTTTTAATCAACAGATATCAAGAAATTTTATCACCAGGAAGGAAATGATAACAACCAAGCTTCCTACTGCCAAACCCCCCCCCCCCCCCCCCCCCTAAGTACATAGTACACTTACTTGATTTTTTCAAAATCAATTTACACTCCAGATTTCCAAGGTTACACATTTTAAGGCACCACAAAAGCTTGCTAATCTTGCATGCATCAATATAGTAAAAGGTCACCTCTTAGCTATGTTAACCCCCCCCCCCCTAGACTGTGTGCACTCCTATCTTACCCAGTACATCAAAAAGATCCAATCCATATCCCAAACATTTCTAACCAGAAAAAACACATCAGGTTCTCTATTAAATATCATCAGTTTTGTTAACAAGTCAGTATCCTACCAGTATGATGAACTCTTGACAAAAACATTAATTTGTCAGAGAACAATCCACACTGGTAATTCAAGATATTAATATCACCTTAACATTACAGGGTTTGGATATGTCAATTTCCTATCACCAATGTTACCATCTGTTTTAACACCAGAGAAGAGAAAAGCTAGATATATAAAGATGGTTATATAAAGATATTAAAACTAGTAACCCATTTTTTTCAAATTGCATACTTTCATAAGTATGCTAACCAAGTTACTTAAGACATCCATTCTACTAAAATGATAAGGTTTTAAGCATAATTTATAAATTTTGATATGTGTAAAAGTACTGTAATCACTTGCGTAACACATTCATGTTTCACAAAAAAAATGTGTCCATGTAGAACTCTTGATCCAAATTTTCTTTGATAAGAAATGGTCAAAAATGGAACTAACTGAATTTAATTATTTGCCAGAAATGATCAAGGCAAATGGCCAGTTGAATTGACTAAGGGTAATAAATCTTTCATGTTACCTGACAACCAATATGGTTCATTCTTTTCCCAGATTATGTAGAGTCCAGACAAATACAAAAGTTTGAAAATCATTGACAAAGGTTATTATATAACAAGAAAATGATGTGTTGTGAAGTTTGAATGTTTGATAAAAATTTATTTGTTTTTTACATAGGACATTATTTTCCCCTTCAATTTCCCCTGATTTTTTTTACCTGCGTCTTATACACAGGCGGAAACCAACACAAATGATTACAGTATAACTCTACTGTAAGTAAATTGTTCGGGACATGGGTTTATGTGGTTTCAACATTTCAATAAAAAAAAATCTAGCATGAATCACATTATCGAAACAAATTACTAGAAAATGAGAAATAAACAAATATCAATAGAAAGCTAATTATATTGTTGTGAAAATTAGAAATGTCACAGTAAATTCAGAATTTAATACAAGTGAACTGTTTATGAATTGATACTAGTCCGACTTTTTTATAAAAAAAGTCTCATTAAGACACAATTACCATTCACCTTACAGATACTAGGCTTATCTTTAATAATCAAAATACCATGTATTCTATGAACATATAATTATGTCCCTTTGTTTAGTTATGAGACACCATTTGAAAATAATAATCAAAAGACAACTATAGCATGAAGAATGGGCGATTTTACTTGCCTAGCTATAAACAGGCTCAAAGTTTTGTTGTAGACATCAGTGAAAAGTAAAGTACAGATTGAAGCTGCCCAAATGACTACCTGCTTCAAACAGCCCATACAAAAAATGCAATAACCACAAGATGATGACTGTGTAAGACACAGACAAAACAACTGAATTACAGAAGGAACCTAGGAACAGTAAGATAATTCATTCTACACTTAAGAACTCTTCCTGTCATTGTTTTAATTGCACAACCCAAGACTGTATAAAAGTTCACTCCAAAAGTCACCACTACATTGCTTGAGCAAATATTTAAAAATCCAGTAGGCTGAAAAATGACCTTTTACTATGAGGCCTGCACTACACATAGACAGGGGAATTATTGTCCCCATTAGATTCAGTATCTTGATGTTTCTTATCCTCAGATACAAATTTCGCTGTTGGGTACGGATGTCCTGCATCATCGAAGAATCTCTTAAACGTGAATTCAAAGAATGCATGCTCGGGAAACTTCCCATTCAGTGGATTGTCTAGGTTCATAATCTCACTCTCTGAATCACTATCCTGCTCTCGTTCCTCCACAGGGTCGAAATTTGATGTGTCCATTGCATGCCGAATTTTTGGCTTATGAAGGGCCGTCTGCTTTCGTAGTCCTTCAAATTGAATATTTGAAAAGAATTTATGTGATTTTATTTCACTTGCTCCGTTTCTGCCCAGACGGTGTTCTGTACCACAACATAGTCTTATGATTAAGTCCTTTGAGGAGGACGATAGATGAGCTTCTGGAGGAATATTTAATGTCTGCTCCCAGTGTATTACCTGCAAATAAAATGACATTAGGTCAAATAATGCTTAAAAATATATTCCACTTAAATGGGAAAACTGTAACAGTTTGTGACCCAAACTTTTTTTGAAAGTACACCTGAGAAGTGTTGATGCTGCTGAGCAAATAAGAGACATCATGTGTTCAGAAAAACTTGCTTGTACAGAAAAAAACGTCCCAACTTTTTACTGATTTTACAGACCCTACTAAATTTGGCTTTGTAAGGTTTTAGAAACATATTTTTATGAGTGGCCTAGGATACCAAACTCTTGTATGCCATACTAGCCATTATAAAATTAGATAAATATGATCAGAGGCTGTTTTGTATATGAAAACAATGCTACAATGCCAGGTTATTAACACTTTAACAAAGATTACATCTACCTACCCACAAAAAAATTTCTGGGCAGGGTCACTGCAAACAAACATTTTTTTAAGAATGGCCTAACAGAGTGGAAAATGTTTCTCTAGAACAGAAACCAAGTGTTAGAACTGTAAACAAAGGTCAACAGAACAGAATATACAGTAAAAACTGCTATCAAAGGTCACCAAAGTGAACAACAGCCTTATTTCCTCTTAACTGGCAATGCTTCTTGTAATTATTGGGCTTTGGTTTAAAATTTAAAAAATTTGATTGAAGCAATAAATACCTTGTACTGCGTTTCTTGGGGTGTAGTAGCATAGAATGGAGGTTGACCCACCAACATTTCATACATTATCACACCTACACTCCACCAATCACAACAAGAAGTATAGCCTGAAATCATGAATATACATGGTTTATATAACCACATCTACACACCTGCAATCATTCATAGATCTATCTTTCAATAACAAAACCATGAATATTCATATAGCTCTATTTGCGGCCATGAACATTTCAAAATCTGACAATGATTTTATCTAGTACCAACGATCAGAACTCCTCGGCTTTCATCTGGAGGAAACTGGAAAGTGCCTCGGACATATTAGGCAGGCCATGTTGTTGTTCCTGGGTTACTTTCCATCATGGCTGACCCTGCGAATCCAACGCTGGAAACAACCTGTTTCTCTTTCAATGTAAACTTAATGCCCATTTTATCAATAACGAACTATGTTTGAAAGTCTGTAATTCTGAGAATGATTATTGAAAACGAGTACACGGTACCTAGTGTTGAAAAAGTAATGACTAGAAACTGTGTAACCCTATAAACACTTATGTATGAGCCATATTTCTTAGTTACAGATATGCCTGAGTATTCACTATTGTATTACCAAGTCTAAATGTTTTAAGAACTGCATACACTAATGTGAGACATTTTAAATAGTACACTAGAATGACTAGATAATTTTGCTTGTAACATAGTTGTCATCGTTTGTGTTTTGTTTTGATGCTATGTAAGTTGGGTTGTACTAAGAGTCCAGGTAATGTGCTTATAGAACTATCAAATTATTCCCAGTGATACTTTCCAGAAATCAAACTTTTTACGTAAATTTCTAACAAAATATTCTAAAAATTAGAAAGCCTTACCTTGTCTAAGAAGGACTTCTGGTGCTATATAATTTGGTGTACCAACTAAGGAATGTGCAAGACATTTCATGTGTTGTTTCCTACGCTCCAATGTTTTGATCTTGTTACAGCGACAGTTAATGGACATAGGAGACTCGGAACAATTAACGTCCATAGAGTCTTGTCGATTATGGTGCCCATCTGGAAATAAAATGCAAACTTTTAATATATAAGACAAAGCAGGGATCATATTTAATCGTCCAGTGTATGTAGATGCCGATTAAGACAGCTCTGTTTAAATTTTACACATCTTGGCATGAACATACCATTATTATCCAGTGTTGTTATTTATTGGGGGGGGGGGATTCAACCTTGAACAACGAACAACTGAAGTCTTTGAATTTAGCCCAGGACCTTGGACCGAGTCAACCGAAATGACTGTCAGTCTAGTAAATTTGAAAAAGGTCTGTGGTTCTATGGTCCAGTAAATTTTTCAGTGATAATTTAACCATGTTTCAGAACAAAAATTTTTTAATCACTCTTGAAAAATATGTTTTTTAGTCGAATTATATTAATCTCATTTTGGTCCACTAAAAGTTCATTTGGTCCAGTAAAGTTTGCATTTTCACTGGACTGAATGTCCAGAGCTTAAAAATGTTGTTTGTGAAGACTGCAACTGACATTACAAGTCAATTTCATGATATTGATCAGTTCCTAATAATGATCATGACACTTTTACATGGCATCCCAGGTTTAATTGATTGCATTTTTAAGCGTTTTTTAGACAATTAAGCTGCCATTCGACTGTGACAATGTGTTAATGTTTTACCAGCATAATTGATAATTATTGTCATAGTCGAGTGTGAAAAATCGAAGAGTCCCATAGAGAATCAATCTATTATAAGGCCTGCCAGAAACATTTCATTCCACAACAGTTTATTCTTATAAACATTCATGTCAATGCCTTTCTATGTAGCATCTAATCCATGCAAAAATGTCTAAAGAACAAATATTTAGTATATAAAATCGATCAGAGTAATATCAAGAGTAATTCATGAAATTTCTTGGGTAAAGTAGATATCACAATAAATAACCACAATTGTCAGCTATTATATTATATAGATAAACAGTCTGATGAGGTTTGATGAAAATCTGATCAAACCTACGGCCTCTAGAGTGTTTGCAAGGTGAGGTGAGGTAAAAATCCAGCAAAACATATGCATTTTGGAGATCAGTGAATTGAACTTACTCATAAAACATCTTTACATCATTGGGACTATAATAAACAACTTCTTTACATCTTTGATAATTATAATAAATAACTGATAATTATAATAAACATTACTTCTTTACATCATTGATAATTGTAATAAACAAAACCTGTTACACTCCTAAGTTCTAGCTAGCATCCAATCCCACTTAACTACAACAAAACCTGTTACATGTACGCTTTAAAAGTTCTCCCTAATAATCTCATCAAGTAAACTATACCTCAGATATACATAGTGCACTGCTTGAAACAATTAAAGCAACAACCAAGCAGATTACAGAACAGCTTAACTGCAAATAATAGTAATACCGGTACCTGGCATGTATGACTCATCCAAATTATATGTTAGCTTCATACAATCCAGAGAATCTTTTCTCCATAAGAAACATAACAAACTTTCTCAAACTGTTCAATGGATATTTTTTGTTCATTTTAAGTTCGCATCATTGCTTGATACTGTAGAAAAGTCGAATCATTTTTAGGAAGGTATTTTTCATACAAAAAGGGTGATTAAGAATTAACTTTAAAGCCACCAAGTGATGTTTACCTATGCACAGGTGGTCTTTGTAAGCTAGTTGACAGAACATGTATTTCTTAACAACATAGTTACACAAAGGGAACATAAATATATGAGAAGAAGGAAAAGATAAGTAATAAGTGGACAACTAAGAAAAGACTGAACAGTAAGTGACGACCGGACAACTTAACAAGAGTGCCAGCTGTGTCACAAAATATGCCCGTCCCGTCAAGGGCCATATCTCAGAAGTGCCTGCACCGATTGGGCTGGTCATGGCCATAAACATTTCCATCAAGTTTGGTGAGCATCCAAATAAAACTGTTTGAATTACAGAGCGGACACCGTTGTGGACGCCGCCCGCCCGTTTTTCAGACGGGCGTATAAAAAGAAGAACTTAAATTGTTTAATTTACTCCATAAAATCTGGTTTCCAAACATTTCCTTCCTCCAAAAACAAACTGATAGTTGCACTAATCCAGTGACTCAAAAATGTCAAAATATTATTAGAATGAAATGTTTTTACGGCTTACATCATCATACTGTAGCATATGGAATCAAGAAAGTGCTAGCATTCCTGAAATCAACTACAAAGCCAAGCAGCCAATTTTCCAAGATTTCTGCATGCTTTCTTACAATCACAGACCAACAAAGGTAAATTCCACACAATAATGAAAGAATGCTCAGATAATTTACTTTCTTCCATTACTTAGCAATTCACTTGTCAAAAGTATACGGCACAATTTCAGAATTCCAAACCAGTGCTGAAGATTAGCTGAAGATTATAGGAACATACAATAAGAATAAAACCATTTGAGCATGTAGCTCAATGAGTTGATAGAGCAGCTATTTTGATAATTGAGTCAAGTCTAGTAATAACAAAAAATATTCCCCAGAATTTTTTGGTCAATTTTTATTGTTTCGTTTGAATAATTATTTGACAGTAGAACCAGCTACTGCCATGGAAGCACTCGCCACATCCCAGACCTTGGACAGTAAAATGGCGGGACTGCAGGGCTTTTTGTATTAGTTGCACGCAACGTTTTAAACCGTTTTTTTATCTGTACAGAGTTTGCACCTTACAGTTTGCATCTATTACTAATTAGGGACTATTTAACAACAATGACAATATTCAAACATGCAAACAAAGGCCAACCTTGGGAAAGACATTAAGTGGCCTTAATTGACAGGTGGCCTTGACTCGGGGAGGGTCATTTAATTTTTGCTCTATGATGTTTTTTAAAAAACTGACCTTCCTTTACAGGCTAACTTTAATTCAAGGTAGCCCCTAACACTGATTGGACTGTACCTGTGCCATTGACAACAATGACTATTATGTGCGCTTTGCACAAAGACTGAATGAAAGATATTTGTTTAAGCCAAGGTATATAGCAATCACAATATTCGGGTATGCTAATTTTCAGACCTAATCTAAAGAAAATGTTATATATATTCATTTTTAATACCGAATAATCAAGTGTAAAGAATAATTCATTGACTCTTCCTGACCATCTTAAATAAGTAATTTTTCACCAAAAAAAACTTCCTCTAACAAGTAAGTGTATAAGTATTTCAAATTTAATCATATCTAAAACCTCAAAACTAATTTCTGTACAAAGAAAAGATCCCAACCTGAAATACAAATACCAGAGTATTCATACTACACTATCATTTATAAATACTGTATAACAGTTGACCTTATTTTTGAAGAGACATTTTACCCGACAACTCTCTCCCTCTCTCCGTATACTGACAAAGATTTACATACCAAGATTTTCAGAAGTATTTGAATTTTATCATGAACAAATAAATACCTCTCTACCGTGTCTATGTCTATCAGCTTTATATTATTTCAAATTCAGGTCACCAATGTTTAAAATCTTCTATTTGAGATCATGTTGGAAATTTTTCAAACCACAAATTTACATGAAGGAAGGTATATTATAAGCTAATATCTTGAAATTTAATACAAGCTCAGGTGAATTTTCAAACAAACTTCAATGTATAAAATCACTTAATAATTATATATGCAGTATGAAGAGAAATTCAGGTCATAAGAATGAACTGCGCAAAACTGAATTGTAATTATGTTACTTTCTTGACAATTTTTTTATTCAAGAACAACAGCAACTATTTGCATAAAAGTTCAACAGTCAGTTTATGGATAATCTGAAGCTATAGTTACAGTTATAACTAATAAAATTATCACAATGTATTGAAGTAATAAAACAGTCCCTTTGAATTAATTCTTTTGTTCTTTATATATCAAGTTTTATGCCCCTTTTCAACAGTCAGTCATATGAGGCGGACACCTAACCATCGTTCCTGGAAAGAACCAGTATTGGACTCCCATCCTCTGTAAGCAACTGCCTACTTTCTCACATAAAGAGACATGGTTGGTAGCGGGGCTTGAACCCACGTCCTTGTATCAGTGAGCGGTTACAGTGATTTGAAGCCAGTGACCTTAACCACTTGACCTAGAGGCGAGTTTCCCTTTGAATTAATCAATGATTTGATTATAAGGCCTAGTAATAATACACAATTCTCCTAACTATAGATATTATTATATCAACCAATATCTTATTGTAATACTTAGCTCATTACAACAATTAAAACTGATGTATGTAGCTAATCAGAACATAGCAGCAGTATACAATCATTTCATTGGAACGAAACTAAGGTCCCAAGGTGGAAGAGCTAGTGACCCCAAAGACAACAGTTCAAAATGTCAACCCAACACCGATGGCAATTTATTCTAATAGCATGCATGGAACTGTATTTAAGTTCTATAAGATCAGTCTATAATTATGTTACATATAATTTTCTTTTTCTTCTTTCAGTACACAACGTCATGTAGGATTTAATTAGATTTGAATTTCAATAGAATTTAAGTCAGAAATTTCATTCATTATTTGTTTTGTTTACATTAACACAAATTCAATGGGTACAGCTCAGACAGCATTTTTAATGAGCTCCATTACTTACAGGTAAACAACAAATTCTGAAATTCTTCATTGAAAATATGTATATCTTGATAGTGGAAATTTTCAACATTTTTTTGTCATTGTGATAAATTAAATTGAAAGAACTGAATGTATGCGAGGTCATATTTCTCAGCTTAGCTTTAACAAACAATTTATAATGCACCAGTATTCATTATGTGAAATTTTTCCACATCATTTCCTTGATATCTGATGAAAAGATTTCTGAAACAGCTGACCGATTTATATATTTTACATACAGCTCCATTTACTAATGGAGCTAGTTTTAACCAATTTATTTGATAAAGGAATGTCAGGAATTCATCTATTCAACTCAAATATACAACACAGGTAAATAATCACTTGAAACAGATTTAACAACAGGGACATGATGGCCCTTTACTCGCATACCTGCATAAAAACTGACTTCTTTTATAGTAATGCAATTAGCATTACATCTAGAAATCATCAAGACAGACATTCTGAGCAACTTTCATCAAGATTTGATATAAAATGTTGTCTCTACAGTGTCATCAAGGTTTTCTTGTGATTTGACTGGTTTCTGGCCCAAGAAATCCCATGTTTGACCTTGTCCAACTCTGAAACTGTGACCTCAAGAGTGCAAATAAGGTTTCCTGTGATTTGACATTATATAATAAGTGACCTAATTTCTTAACCCAGATGACCTATGTTAGATCCTGTATAAGATATCATTAAGAAAAGTCTGATAAAGATCCAATCAAAACTGTGACTGCTTAAGTGTTGACAAGGTCTCCCTTAGATTTGACCTATTTTTTTACTCCAAATGATTGACCCATGTTTAAACTTGTCCAAGATATAAATGAGACAAACATTCTGAAAATACAGAGTGCACTAAATAATTAAAACCTCTGGTTTAACATATGTATTAATAATGATAATGTAACACAAACTAGTCTGAGTTGACAATAATATGTCATTATCATTATGTGTTCCGGTATAAATTGGACCTGTTTATGCTTTATTATATAAATTTGTTAATTCAACATAATATCATTCAGTTACCACATTTGAACTAATGCCAAAGAAATAAAAGCATGGGGAGATCATACCGGTACCTAACACTATTTGCATACTGCATGCACATAACCTAACACTGTATGCACATAACATAACACTGGGCATAACCGAACACCTTATGCACTTAACCTAACACTTTATACAAATAACCTAACACTGTATGCACATAACCTAACACTGGGCGTAACCTAACACTGTATGCACATAACCTAACACTGGGCATAACCTAACACTGTATGCGCATTTATTTAACCTAACACTTAATACACATAACCTAACACTGTATACACATAACCTAACACTGTGTGCACATACAGTCTTTGAATTAATTTTTTGTGGCAGGTTGCCCGACTATATACTTTATGAAGGAAACTCACTAAAACTAGGTTGTCCCCTAAAAGACTTAAAGAAGGGAAAAAATCCTTTCAGGCAGGGGGCAACCCACTAATTTGAAGACTGCACATAGGGCCTGAAGACTTAAACGAAAAAGAGAAATTTATCATTTTTACACAAGTTGACCTTAAAATAATCAGAGGCTTAGTGTTTTCTATTATATCAATTAATGAAGTCTATAGAGTGACTATAGTTCAAATGATGGCCTTAGTCAAGAAAGCTATTAAAAGTATGTACCATACGTAATCACACAGCAAAATAAGAGCATTAATTATACATTTTGTAGACATTAAAGTTCATTCAGATTCCAAACCCAATGAATCCAAACCCTTAGCACAAAACACATGAATACAAAACAAGAATCACAAGAATTCTGTTTTTCACTAAATAAAATAATTATCTATAAATGATTTCATTGAAGAATAATAGACACAAATCTACAATGACTGGCTATAATTTGTATCAACAAAACACAAACATAAAAGTTGAACTGTTCTTGTTACACAATATTTACATTCCTTGCCTTTCATGATTTTTGAAGCAAAAATTGCCTATAATTTGTACAAACATAGTTATATGAGAGAGATTTCAGGCCTAAGTACGGAAATTCCATTCATAAAACACAAGTTTTGGCAATATTTATCCACCAAGGTTATGTTTGACTTTCTTCAAAAACACTTTTCTGGTCGAGTTGTAACTTACATGAAACAGAATACTTGCCAAAAGAGAATTGTAAAACTTTGTACATTCAAACCAAAGTTATCCCTGTCATACTTCATTAACTATTCACGAACTATTCAAGAATAGTTCAAGAAAAATTCACGTCTTTATGAATTCCATTTCATTAAAGTGTAAGAGATAGGTATAAAATATTATTCAGTTCAGTGTAAATTTACTGTGATCAAATGGGCTTAATCATGCTATTTACAGATCATAGTTAACACATTATGACCTATATATTACCAGTACTAGAATCATTTCTCTGTTATATTATAATTACTATAGTGAAATGATCATCCTCATGATACATTATTCACCACTTTTCATGTCAATAAAGTCATATGAAGGTATTTTATAATGATTTCTCATCATCTAAAATAACTTTATCTTACATATACACATTAATATCCTAATTTTCTGACATCCTGCCAAGTTAAGTATGTATTAATTAGTCAGTCACATTGCTACCGGTACTTAATAACAATAATTCACTTTGTTACCTGACTATGAGACATTATTGTTCAATTATTGTACATTTAATAAGTACAGCTAAATTTTCTTTTTTTTATACTTTCTTTATTACTCAATAAACATTCAGGACCAGAAGTGCAGGTGTGATTAACAGTGCATTCACTGAGATATACAAATATAATATATATGTATTCAAGTGCATGTATTCAATGGCTCATTACTTGAAAAGTAGGCATAAATCCAATTCTTGTATTACTATAAATATTTTATTGCATTAAATATATACACCATATAGATTTTTCAGACTCAGACACATATTTTCAACTTTAAAGTGACCATCTATGATGTTGAACCAATTAAATCCCCAACTAACTAAAGAAAGTTTTCACTTTTGTACCTTTACCTCTAACAAACACCTGTACTCAGAAATCCATATTCAAGTATTAACTGCAATGTGAACATATCAGCTGAAGCTTGTAAAAGTGATACATATGAAACAATAAAAACTGATTAATGACCAAATACGCTGAATTAAAATTGACTTTAACAATGATAACAGGTTGTTTAATCAACACTGGAAACAATCAACAGATTCAATACAAAGAAACATTTATCAAACATGTCTCTTATTGAACATTCATTACCACCTCAAATGGAAACAAGGTGTTAGTCAAACACAGATGTCCCCTAAACGCCAACTGGATAGTTAAACCTTGACCTTTAACCTACTCACCTTATTATCAACAGTGGTCATCTACATGTGATGACCAACCTTCCAGCCATTGACTGCAGGGCAAATTGTTCTCTATTTTATGGTTGGACAAGGCTTGATAACATGTACAGACAAATGGACAGACCAACAAATTGAACCCAACCCACTTAGCTAACAGTCAGACCAACATGCAAATTTAATACTATTTCTTAGCATACATGTATAAAACCATCCGTTGTAAGTTGATAATACGAGGGTTCAGCGCAACAGTGTTATAACTCATATTGAAATAAGAACAAGATACGACAGTGTTGCGCTGAGCCCTCGTAATATAGTAAATAATTTATTGGATTTGTTCAACATGTGAAGACTATTAAATTGCACATACGCTATGCATCCTTTTTTAAAATTGTTTTCATTCAGACAAATCTCTTACACTAGAAGTTTATCACACTAAGCATACAGAATGGTAATTTACACCTGACTAGAAAAATAAACTAAGAATGAGTAATCAAGCTTGGGATGGGTGGGTAGATATAAATATACTCAATGGAATGGAAGATCTAATAGTAATGTTATGATCAGATGATAAAATAAAAGAATTTAGAACTCTATAATAGTCTATTAGCTGACATAAAACACACTAGTATTGCATCATTTCATCAAATAACTGTAAAATAATTTGTCTGCGTTTGTCAGAAGGTTTAATGCTGATAATTGATTTTTTTCAATGATATAATTACAGTTATACACGGCAGCTAATTCACCTTATCTATTTTCCTGGACTGTACCACTGGACTTGTTCGACAAGAAGCTGCAAACTACTTCCCATGTAAAGGACTATCAATATTTTCAGCCAAATTTTCAAGGTAGGAAATATTGACCTATCACAACCAGGATTTGAACCCAGACCATCATCGCTTTACAAGTCCAGCACACTGACCAACAGATTATATAAAATTAGGGCTTAGGTGGTTTTTCCTTTTTTGGGGGGGAGGGGGTTCAATTTCTTTGCTATCAAACATATTTGTGCTTTACAAATGAATATATTTTCCATTGGATTTATACTGAATTTCTATGTGCTTCTTATACACAGGCGCAACCCATACACCGTGTGACACCATTAGTATCACATGAGTGATTACAATATGTATCACTTCTAAAGCCTTTGAATATATCCATACAACATCCCATATATTTAGAAGAGAACATTATTCTTTTATTAAATCATCAACTCCATACCTTCCTGATGAAATACTTGATAAATGATGGATGAAGTAACTGGGTTCAAGTACAAAAAGTACACACAAAATTTCAGATAATTTGGCTGAAAACCATATTTTTAGTGTGATTGAAATATTTCAGTTTTGTCCTCAAATATGATAAAATCATCACTGAAAGATTTACTGGACAGTCAGAACACTGACTTTTCAAGTTTACTGGACTGACAGCCATTTGGTGGACTCGGTCTTCGGTCCAGGGCTAAATTTGAAGACTGCAGAAAATATCAGAATTTACAACTTTAAGACAATAGTTTCATAATCAATTAGTTGGTTTAATATATTGGTGTCAATTAGAATAGAGAAATCTATCTTACCTTTCTGATAATACTTGGAATTATGGGTCCATCTAAACCCTGTGCACAGACCAAAATCTGTAAGCTTGATATGTCCACTTTTGTCTATCAGTATATTATCCGGCTTGATGTCACGATGAATAAATCCCATTTTATGCACACTTTCAATGGCTAGCACTAGTTCTGCGATATAAAATCTGGCTAAAGGTTCATTGAAAATTCCAAATTTGATCAGTAATCCCATTAGATCCCCACCAGGAATATAATCCATTACAAAATATAAGTTATCTCGGTCTTGGAACGAGTAATATAACTTAACTACCCACTCATTGTCAGCTTCTGCTAAAATATCACGTTCTGCCTTCACATGAGCTACTTGGTTACGTTTATACACATCCATTTTACGCAATGTTTTCATTGCATAAAGCTGATTAGTACCTTTCTTTTGAACAAGATGTACCTCACCGAATGCACCCACACCAAGTGTTGTAATTTTCTCAAACATATCTTTGTTCATTTTGGAACGTTTCATTCTGATATAGTTTGACTCTTTTTGCTGAAGCATGCGACGCATTTGTAACTGAGCATCAGCCGAAAGATTTGTTTTTGCCAGTTCCTTTTCTAACTGCAGCTTCCGAGTCTGTCTCTGGGTGTAATTTTTTATAAGATTTTCAACATGCTGTTCCATGTAGAATTTATATGCCTGTGGAGAATAATTGCGTACAGATGAATCTCTCCGTAAAATCTCTTTTTCTTCAGATTCTGGTTTACGTTCAGGGATTGGAGATGTACAACATGTCCTTTTATTTTCCTTTGAACTCATATCTGAAGTAGTTGATTCAACATCAGTGTCATTTTGCTCACTAGAAGCTTCCTCATAATCTGGGTTAGTTTTCCGTGGTTTAGGCGGAAGAGGGGGCTGAGATTCATCAATGATACCCCCAGGGGGTGGGGGTGGAGGTGCTTTTGACTGATTCTGGTTAAGTGGAATGCGTGGAGGTAATGGAGGCTGGTCAGAAACAGTTAGGGGATAGGCCATACCCTGTTGGATGGCTGCTGGTTGAGAGCGCACTATCTGTGTTTGAAATCCCATAGTAACCGGGTTCTGAGGAATAGGTTGTACAATTGGCACAGGATTACCTGGCACAAGGTTATTTGTAAGATTAATTGGTCGTCCATGACCAGGGTATGGAGGCGGGGGGCGATCAGGAATGTCCGAGCTAGTTGAAGGATTCGATGATATCGACATTGGCGACTGGTTAGTGTTCCGAGAAATGGACATTGGGGAGCCTGAGCGGGGAGTTGATATGGGTGTATCATTAGTTTGCATAATTACACTATGTTCCATGTGATTCATCGGGTAGCTATATGGCTGATGTTGTCCCAACTGAATCTGTATCACAGGTTTTTTATGAACAACATGTCCACGTAGTTGATGCTGATATTGCTCTTGCAGTCTATCACTCCCATTCGGATAGATAAGCTGACCATTTTGTCCATCAGTAATTTGAATACGAAACTTGTCCCCCTTTGACATTGCTTGATGCTGCCCAGGGGATCCATTTATATGTTTCTCCACAGAGGACACATATTTCTGGTGACCCTGATGTGCTAAGGGTGAAACTGGCATTGTTGCAGTCTGCAGCACAGGCTTTTTCACTTCTCGACTATTTACTTGTTGCATTATGATTGGAGCTTGACTGGCACCCCATGCAGACACGGGATGACCTTGACCTTGCTGAAGTTGCAAACTTTCCATACTGTGTTGTTCTAGTGATTGGGAGCTAACTTGTATTTTATAAGATGGTGACGAACCTTGGTATGCCAACTGTGACTGGTCACCAGGTCTTATCATAACAACAGGTGATTTTGTTTGGTTTCCAGGGCTTTGCTGTATATACGGAGGAGGAGGTTGCCGTGGGTGATTTTGAAATTTGATAGTCACATTTTGTTGGTGTCCCTTCACTTGGACTATATTTTTAGATATCTGCTGAACAGGTTGCTGACTGTGAGCAACTGGAGAACTAACCACTCGCTGAATATTTGGCGTTGAAGTTTGTATTAAGGAACTAGAAATGTTTGCTACACTTGGTTCCATCTGAAAGGGAGACATTCCTGGTGATGACATCACTGGTTTTTTCTTGATTTGGCTCCCTTGTTGATACTGGGGGGTAGACTGAGAATGCTGTTGGTTAGTATGACCTTGCAGAAAGCTTATGTCTGACCCTTTCGGGGACTGGACCTGATTGTTACTTAAAGTTGACCCCATAGGTAACCGAGGGGGCACAGGAGGTGGCGTCTGAGTGCCATTCATAATTATTGGAACATTTGCTGAACTAGGCATGTGTGAGGTGTGAGAAGTTATAGGCATCTGTTGGTTACCACTAGATGTCTGGGGTCCTGGTATCGCTCTTGGAAAGCCCGGCATTGTTGAGACTCCGGGACTCTCTGAGCGAGTACTAGCACTATCAGAACCTGGGCTGGCTGTGTCTATACTGTGTTTACGACTGGGACGAAGGTTCAACCCTGCAAATAGAAAAATATTTTTTTTAATATATAATTCTTCACAATCTTTAACACATCATGCAAGGACCCCAAAATACATTATACTTTAATTTATTATTTGAAATGCCTTGAATTATGTAGACATAGCTGACATAAACATCTGACCATCGAAAAGGTACAAAATTAATACATTGGATAAAGAACCAAGTTCTTTTTTCTTTTTACATAATTATATTAATATGAAAAAAAAGATAAAAACTGTAAATTTTAAGATAGTACAAAAAGCCTAACTCAAATTTGAAATGATACTAAAAACTTATAAAAAAGTATTGCCTAAATAAATCACAGGCTTTCATTCTGATATTTGTTTGGCCAATCAATCATAAATATATAAATAACTGTTAACTGAAGTTCACAGTATTTCTTAACTGATCATTATTTAATGATAAAAATTCCTCACATGTGAGAGGCCACATACTGTCACATCACAAAATAACAATGAGTGAGGAAGAAGAAGACAGGAGAGTTACTACTAAAGGGTCATCATAACATTCGTAAATCGTAATAATCACACTTCCCTTAGATAACAAGTAATTCAACAGACTATCGGCTACTACAAAACCAGCTTATGACAATCCCAAAAATTTGGATGACCCGTTTTCGGCCAACAATCATAAAATATCTATCTAGTCAACACATACCAACTTAACTTAATATTTACATTTTGTCAGCAAAACATTATTCACGGAACCCTCATCAAACAAATACATTTCAAATTAAACTATCGGCAAAGCAATGAACTTATAAAAGTGAATGGCTAACCTCAAGTATGTATACATGGACTTAAAATCTTAACCACATACGGTAGGTAAAACATTACTCGATCACTTCTAAAACATAAATTACACCAAAGATAAAAAAATACAGAAAAGGTTGTATAACTACCAGAAACATGTTATACATCTTTTCATCAGGGCATAAGGAGTGTTAAGTCAACATAATTATGAACTAGATAAAAATGTTCAATCAAGTCTTTAAGAAGACAAAACATACATGGCTATTAACTTATTTTTGAAAATAAATATGTGTAACTATGCACAATCAACAAATTCCCTAACCACAACTTGGTTTCAGATGAATGTACTCAAAATAAGGAAGAGAAAATATCATAAACCTCAGATGTGAGTTTATATACACCTCCTTTCCTAGACATATAACTATATAACTTGATGTATGAAGTTTACAATTTGTTAATTAATTGTTAAAGAAATGGGCTCAGTCAGACCATTTATACACAGAAACCCTTTTAGATAAACTGTATGTTTAAACTAGAATAGTCACTCAGTTACATGAATTATGAAATTATGAACTTACACATTTTAAAGCCCTGGATAAGACAGATTCAATGAATTTTCTAATCAACATACATTGTAACACTATAACAAACTAAAATCTGTATCACTCATAAAAACGTCCTTCTATGGGCTTCAACATCACAAAATTGATCACGACATAAATGTCAAAAGAGAACAGCAAAATGAGAGACCCCTTATTGACCTTCATTGATGTTTACCTTTAGGGAGCCTGATCCCCTTTTTTCTGACACCAAATCCCACAATGTTAATCCCACTTTCATTCACCATAACTCGAATTTAGTAACTTATCCCCTATTTAACTACATGAAAACATCCATAACTTTAAACTTAAAATCTGAAAACCTTTACACAAGTTGACAAACCACAAAATTTGTGAATAAATGAAAGAAAATAAACACATTCAGGAATGTTTTTGTGTGAAACATACCTTAAAATGACGCAAGTAGAAACTGCAGTGTTCCAGTGAATAGTTACAAAAAGACACACATAGTATGGCGTGGAGTTTTAATCTACCTCTTTATTTAACAAACCAATAAAAGTAGAAAAAAGGGTGCCAAATTTACATGCAATACAAATTAGCTTAAAGAAACATTTCATTTCAACACATAGTACTGTGTAACCAGTCTAAAATGGAAGTCTTAAATGACTAATGGACTGGTTTTGATCCAACTAATTTTTACATTTTTAAAAATAACTTGATGATATGATCTATAATGCTTTGATTTACCTGGCATAGGTAGACATGTCACTGATGAATATAACAGTTTATATATAAACTGATATGTGTAATATTATATGTGACTGTAGTGTTAACAACCTTTAAGTTTAGACAAGAATACAATGGAAGATTAAATTTTCCCTGACACTCTGTGGTTGCATTTGGATATAAGTGACAGGAATGGTCAAAAACCATATTTTAATCCTCCAAATGCTTACTTCATTTCCTATCTTCAGTCATAGTGTGGAATGTGTCAAAATAAACAGGAGAGGGAATGTCCTGGGTAGTAAAATAACAAACTTTCGTTTGCGGCCATTGCTCCTATGCAAATTTGACCGGGGAGCATTTCGTCTTACATTCAGGGTGGAACATTTTCCTATAACATGCACTTATTTGATTCTAATAGCTCATATATTACAAACGGTGGTCTAATGGTACGCCGTGGACTGCTAATCGAATTGTGAATTTGAATCTTGATTCCGCCTTCCGATAACCACATTTCAGCGATGCATTTTAGTGTCCCCCCATCCCAACTTTCAAGTCAAGTACCGCATTCAGAAAATCGCAAGAAAATGGTGAGGTGTGTATCATTGCTTTATGCCAAGCACAATGAAAAAATAGGATATATATGCCAGGTGTTCCTGTATCTTCTCTCCCCTATCTCTGGGGCGGCTCTGACATTTTGTTAAATGGACTGGTAAACAACAGAAAAACATCATTATATCACTGAGCAATTATACAGACATCAGTACAATTATGGACACCCCTGGTATTAGGGAAAGCTTTAGAAAGATGGAACACATTGTCTTCATTCTTCAACTGACAATTTATCCAGAAATACAGACACACTACTTTTCCAGTATTACGGACACTAATGGCAGTATCAAAGTGCATGTTTACACTACACACTCCACTGTTAAGAAAACACATTCTTGACCAGATGTTATCTATATACATTTCAAGACAGGGTTTTAATTAAGAATTGATTGCCCATGAAAACCATCGCTTAAAATTGCAAAAAAAATGTATTTACTATCCCCTAAGTTTAAAATACATATAAACTAGGCGGCCCCCTCGACCAATGATCAAATCTGTTACTTTCTGTTTCATAAGAAAATCTTTTGTACTGAATATTAATGAAAACCCTGCTTCAAGAGTCATAAACTTCAACTAACTTTACTAACCCAACACTATGTGTGATTGTCTTCACATGTCCATTTGAACTTGTTAGTTAGTATTTGTAAACTTGTTAGTCATGCATTTATATTATAAAGTGTTAATGACCCTTGTTATGTACATGCTGGTTAAAGTGAAACTATAATGTAACAGTATTTCTACTTTTGAAAACGCATTACAGATCATAAAACAGTAATTGTTTTTTCAATGATAGTCAATAATTATGAAGTAAAAAAACTTACCAGATTTTGTAATGCCATTTTTCCCACCCAGTTGCAATCTGTCAATATTTTCAATTGCTGTATCAATATCTTTGCTGCAACTGACTGAACGACCCTTTTCCTATAAAATACAAAAAAGAAGTCAAAATTGTGTCATATAAAACAGATTGTTAAAAGATCACAAAAGTATGGCTTTTATCTTCAAGTTTGCCTTGACTTAGAGAACTTTTGCTTACATATATATAAGTAAAGGCAGACTAAACTTTAATATGGTAGATCTGTCTTACAGTTATACGATACTGGAAGTGTAATCATAAGATAACACCATTATTGGTGAAAATTTCGATGAACCGGAAATCTTTATAATAACCTCAGTACAGAGGAAACAGTGAAAACCAGTATGGTCCGTACAAAAATTCTGGCATATTCCAGGCAACTTTCATCCCTGCACCCATAGTGAAGCTAAACTGATCCAATCAATATTCAATAAAGACTAAACCCAGAGAGATACTCATTTCTAGGGGATATGTGTCAGAAAATTTCACTTCCTTCTTATCAATTACAGAACAATTCTTTTAATTCATCCGAGATATGATTTTTTCGAAATTGAACAACAGGTCAGCTTTTCATAGCCGACACTCGGCGCTGATGAATTTTGATGCGGACCAAAGTACAATAATTTTCTACATCCACTATGCAATTGATAAACAAGTTCCCGTTCTATGCTGTCAGAGCAAATCTATGTAAATTCAGTTTTCACAAGTACCTTCAGTACTTTGATTTTATCATCCATTATTGAAATAAGGTACAAAATGATTTATTACTAACGCATCTAGCATGATCTCATCAGACAAAATTCACAACAATTTAAGTATTCAAACTAAGTAAAAATAAATGAAAATAATTCAGGCAAGACAATAAAACATTTATCAACTTCCTTACACTCTTCATTTCAAATCACAATAATTAAAACAACTCTAAGTTTTCAGAGAAATCAACATCTTTATAGCATCATGAACCAACAATAATAACTCAAACCACAGAGCTATGGATGAAAGAATTTCAACCGCCACAAAATTAATGACTAAACTGCTCAAACAATCTCACATGGCTTATAACAATCCTCATATCACATAATTTGTGACAATCTACAATAAGCAATCATTAACAAACCTCTTAAATGAGCCCTAAAAAAATCCAAAAAGCACAGAAAAAATGAATTTCCCTCACAGATACATTAAAATATGCAGAATGCAATATGGTTACCTACATTATAGATACCTATATTAAGGTTGGAATGCAATAAATGACCTAAAATGGCCGCCATAAAACAAACACAGGTTGGTAAAAAACAAACATTAACAGCTTGTAAAATTCTCCTGTATTTAGCCATTCGCTGATAACTGGGTAGAAAGTATACTCTATTCACCAACTTGGGAAGATATAGTTAACCAGTCTAAATCATGGTCAACTATCTACTATAAGAAGGTATAATTACATATGCAGGAAGGTACATGCAGAATGGCTTGGCTTTAGTGGTTGAACATGTGATACAAAATACAATAGTTATTCAGCAGTGTGAGAATTAGTGAGAGTCGCGCAAACATAACTAAGTAAAAACAAGCATTTAATTGATAATGAAGCAGGTGTACATGTAAATTTGTATGAATCATCTGAGTGCGACAGAAGCTTATTAAATAATGAACAGAACCTGTGAGGCAAAAAGTGAGCAACACTCAATTTCTAATTTGCATTTCAAATGAGCTGAGTGAGGAAATATGGTGAGGTTAAATTTGTCAACAAAATACAACTCTGTACACATATGACATCACATGGATGCAATTATTACATTATTAATAATAATTCATTATCATTATGCCCTCTCTAAAGAATTTCACACTTTAAATGAGATGAAATGTATGCAAAATTTTCATACCATGTTACTTAAACATTTTGGTTAAATGTAATGAAGTTAAAACAAGAAGTGTTTGTGGAACACGGATGCCACCTTAAAAGCTCAATTAAAATCAATAGAGGTAATCTAGATGTGATGACCAACCTCCCAACTAAACCTGATGACCAAATCATTCTCTACTTATTTGTCAGACAAGGTTTTTGTGCTGAAGGTCACTGTTACCTTGACCTTAGACATACTGACCTCACAATCTATATGGGTCATGTACATGTGATGACCAACCTCCCAACTAAATCTGAGGAGCTGAGGCCAAATCATTCTCTAGTTATTTGTCAGACAAGGTTTTTGTGCTGAAGGTCACTGTTACCTTGACCTTAGACATACTGACCGCACAATCTATATGGGTCATATACATGTGATGACCAACCTCCCAACCAAATCTGAGGAGCTGAGGCCAAATCGTTCTCTAGTTATTGGTTGGACAAGGATTGGTTATGGACGGACCGACCAACAGACCGACTGACATGAACACAGCAACATACCTGCATTTCTATAAAAGGGGGCAGAATCACAACATCATGATAAATTGAAGAGTTATAAATATAAGTGTACTACCCCAAAAAAATAAATTACCCAATGCATAGAAAGATTTGCTGCCTAAAACATCTAAGGGTCAATCAAGGTCAAATTTGTATGTTTTAAAATGTAAGTACTCTAACATTCAAGCAGTCTTTATAACTGAAATATTGACATAATAGACTGTTCTTGTTTAAAAAGTAAGGAGACTATAATCAAGGAATATTGAAAGACTGGGTACAGTTAAACAGTTGTAGGGAGGAAGACTCTAAGTTGACTTACAGGCCTGTGATTGCTCCAAGAGCAAAAAGGCTGAAATACCCTACCCCCATCCCCTCACACTTGAAAAACTTATTTCTGACTACCGGTACTGGCAGACAGACTCTGAACCCTTATTTCTAAGATTATATTAAATCAGTCTGAAGGAGGAAGAATCACACCCCTGACTTAACACTAAATGTATTTTCACACATTTGAATAATGTACAGAAAAGCAAATGATAATTGTCAACAAAATTAAACAAAAAAACAATTTGTTCCCCAATGAAATTCTGTAATCAGTAATTTACACAAAAATATATTCATTCAATTGTGTAAAGCTAGTAACACAAATTATTTTCATAAATGTCAATTTAAAGACAAGTTTTTATATTATCTTGAGCACACAGGTATTTTGATACTTAAAATTACACAATCCAAACCATTTCTACACCATAGCACAGTTTTATACATATTTTGTATGTTTAAATGAGGAATAAAAAATGTCAAGTATTGTTAAGCACTGAACCTTATACTTAGATAAAGATCTTTTTGAAAACTTGGGTATCTCAAAGCAGTCTACCGAAGCAATTACAATTTTAGCTTTTAGCGATTTTAGTCGTTTTTCACATTTGTGTTCTAAAATAGAGATAGACGCTGTCTGTGCCTAAGCGAGATGCCCCGATAATAATATTCTGACCTCGACATCAAAAAGATTCAAATTATCATTTGTCATAAAGAATTTTGATCACTTGAAAGAATTTGAAGCAGTCAGAGGCAAACATTCCAAAACAGCCGTATGAACCTTGGCACATAAAAGCCGCTGTTTAAACATTGAATGAGATTAATTGTACATGGCCTAATTTGATATTACACCTTTATAAAGAAGCAGATTGTGATCTTCATTTGAATCTTTATCATATCTTAAAGCGATAACAAATATTTGTTGTAATAAAGCCACAAGAAGAATGCAAATGTCTATTGTGTTGTGGCATATTCCGTGTATAATATTTATACATATAAAATAGGAATACCAGCTTTTCAGTGAGCATAAATAACATTCTAAAAGTCTTTAAACAAAAATGTGGTCTGATAGTTAAATCTATTTACTTAACTTATTTAAAAACCTGTGAAAGAAATGTCAAGGAAAATCTGTTATTCTACATATTCAGAAAAGAAACTTATGGTTTATATAAAATGAATATTTTATTTGTAAGAACCATTTAGGGTTAGGCTCAAAACTAGATATATGTAGAAACAAATAATGTTTATAAAGCTGATAAAGACCTTCAGACTGCATTTACAGGATTTACAGCACATCATGATTTAATTAGAAATAAAATCTCCCAGACCCTAGGTAATATATTCTCAGCAAACGCTAAACAAGAGAAAAAAAGACCCCGGAGAAGAACATTTTCATTTATTTCCTATACATGTATGAGCCTAAGCTATGTAAAATCAAGTGACCCTCCCCCCTGGTATGCCAATTTTTGCCCCCATGGCCATTATAAAACAAAATTGGCAGAGGTCCACTAGACAAAGGGTTAGAAGATTTTTTTAATTTTCCTATATATTAAAGCCCTTAGTAAAGTCAAGTACTGGTAAACCAGGGGTGGAGCCAATTTTGACTCCCAGGGCCATAATTCTAACAAACTTGGTAGAGGTCCACTAGCCAATGCTACACACCAAATATCTAAGCTCATTAAGGCCTTGTAGTTTCGGACAAGAAGATTTTTAAAAAAATTCATATATAAGCTGTGAATTAATTGTGCTGGTTCTGGCATTGTAATGGACTCAAATAGACAATTATGCTCTTTTGACTGAATACTGAATGGAGACAAGAAGCTCACTTTGGTGGCAATTAATTTATACACAGATTTTGCATTAGACAGTCGGACCAGTTGGGATTGAAAACCAGAGTTTAAGTTTGGATCATCTATGAATGTAATGGGCAGGATCTGTTATGAATGGAGAGGCCAAGTATAATGGTGTTGATCAAGGAACCTTGTACAATGGAGAATGAGGTCAAGAAAAATGAAATACGGTTCCTCTCATAACTTAGGACAATCATTTTTGTCCATATAAATATGCATGAAAATTGATATAGTTTATAAATATTTCAATAGCTTAAAGCAATTTTAAAATAGCTAATTAATTATGATTGCTTCAATGAATCATTAATGATTTTATTATTTATAACACAACAGCTGCATGATTATGTAAGATGTTGCCTCATGAATAAAGTTCTGCCATTTTTTTAGACAAAGTAAATTTTAATCACAAAGGAAATAGTTCTATTCATTAAAAGACTACACAAAGAATACCTCAGGTAATGCACACTTGAGAGAAGTATTCACAGAATTTACCCATAAGAGATCAACAGAAAATTATTCGATCTAAAAATATGGACCAAAAATTGATAAACCTAATTATCTTCTGTACCGCTGTACCGTGGTCGAGTGACATCAAATCACTGTCACCTGTCACTGATTCATAATGTAGTGGGTCGTAGGTTCCAGCCTCGCCACCATGTCTCTTACTTGAGAAAGTAGGCAGTTGCTTACAGAGGATGGGAGTCTAGTACTGGTTCTTCCAAGGAACGATGGTTAGCTGAACTGTCCACCTAATACGACTGATCGTTAAAAAGCGGCATAAAACTCAAATAAACAAACAACCAACAATTATCTTCTATAAGTAGACCTTAATTGATAATCAATTTAAGGCTCATATTTGTGGTACTATGTAGAGTACTAATTGACCCAAGTGGACAGATATTAGAGACAATTAAATTTATCAATTTTAGGTCAATATTTTAGTTTCTGAGCATTTAACTATAATACACTTAATGTATTCAACATGCATTTTTGCATTGTCCTTGCAATTCGAATGAATACATGAAAAGATGAACAAATGCTCACTGGTATGTTTTATTCGCAATAAGAATGAATGCATCCTTTTATAGATATCTTTAATTTATCTAATTCATCCATTCATTCAACCATACACTGATACAGTAAGAAATGAGAGACTTGTTAATGTGGGAACACTGCTTGTATTTATTACATGTACTTCCAAAAATTCACTTGAAAACTCTGCAAGCATAATTATGAATTAGGAACTTTAATAATTTAGGGATCTTGCAGCAATAGTCTTTTTCCTAATGGAAGACTACTACTACTCTATCATGTATATGAGAACAACTGAAGTTACCTCTTGTACCCTTTCAGGAGAGGAATTCACTCAGACTAGGAAACATTTCAGCTCAGGAATCCACTTTTAGCATTCAGGGTTTCCTTATACTTTGTATAATTATAATGCATACCATTTAAATCCACAGGCATTTTCAATAGGTTGAAGATATTTTGGGCCATATTAAAGTTAAAAAGTGCAAGTATCTTAATATCATTGTATGCACTCATCAGTTATCTCATGTGAAAACATCATGCAGTTACCTAGACGATGTAATAATGAAGTTAACGTATAAATAAGTCTGTTACAATGATTGAAGCTACAGAATGCATTCCTAGCGAATATTAATGCATCAGAGAATTAACCTCATGCCAAGAAACACTTGGAATTCTGGTAACACACCCTTGACTTGGAATTCTCGTAACGCACTCGTAATGCAGTCCTTGTCTTGGAATTTTTGTCAGCATAAAAACAAACTGTTGTTTCATTTATTTTTGTTGGGCTCAGTTTTTGTGATTATTACTTAAATGATTATTTCTTGGGGACATAAATTCATGGATATTGATATTTAAAAAAAAAAGAAGTTTTGTCTAAAACTTCTGTTTATTTGATATGATGTGCAATAATCATAAATTTTCATTGAACATAAACTGAAACTTGTTTAGTTTTTACTGAATTCGGTAAATATATTTTTCCTACTGTATTTACCTAAACAAAACGAGATTGTCTGGATTTGTTTTTTCTCATTTTCGGAAAATATCGGCTAAGTAGCACATTTCGGATACTGACAATTTTTGGATCGATTTCTGAAGTGTCCTGGTACCATGGCATTTATGTTTGTGGAGCTTTGTGATGAGCATACCCACATAACTGAATCCCCAATGATAACTAATGAAAGCATGCACAGTATCCACACAAAAATATAGAAGACAAGAAGCAGTTGGAAATGCCCTCCATTCCCTGAAGTCTGAGAAAATATGCATTTGCAAACAGAATTCATTCCATAAAATGTCAGTATGTCTATACAAACTGTTTTTTCCCAGCATGCAATTCCAACTTTTGCTATAATTAGAGTAAAAAAGTGCCAGAAAATCATTGTTATCAATTATGAATTTTCTATTTTTCAGTTTACATAATCAGCATACCAATATCTACCCACACCACCTGCACACCACATCATAATTACTTATACATCATTTTGTATTGTAAGCATTTAACAATCACACACTAGGAGCTGACTCACTTATAACTAGGGCTGCAATGATTCAGGTAATCTATGGTTCTGTTTGAATTTGAATATTTGTTTGTTTATTTGAGTTTTATGCCCCTTTTCAACAGACACCTAACCATCTTTCGTGAGAAGAACCAGTACTAGACTGAGTAGACTCCCATCCTCTGTAAGCAACTGCCTACTTTCTGGCACATAAAGAGACATGGTTGGTAGCGGGGCCCGAACCTATGACCTTCCATCAGTGACAGGATACAGTGATTCAAAGTCACCTACTTTAACCACTCGACCATGAAGATGGGTCGAATGTGGAAATAACCTTATTAAATACTGAACATTCGATTTTAATATCTACATCAACACTTGAAGTATCATTCATGTAGATGCCTTAAGATATGTGCCAACAGAGAATTTAAGTATGAAGCTGGAATTTTTCCTGCAAGCATTTATAATCTTTAATTCATATTTAGCCTGTCCAGCAGACATACCCATGTACATAAAATTATACCTTGCATAATTTTAACACACATTGGGATAAACATGTGTAAATAACAAATGGTGAACAGTAGATACCGCCCATACTGACCATAGGCACTCGATTCCGTGATTTTTATACGTTTACAGACGTTATTTTTCAATTTCACACATCAATCAACGCAAATCTGTCGAAAGAAAAATCTTCATTTTTTCCCTTATTGAGTGTATAAAATACTCCAAGGTAGTGAACTCGCCATCTTTTCAATTGACGATAGTGACGAAAATAAGCGTGGGTCCCGGCTTTCCTTCTAATCTGCACGTGCTTTCCGGGAACCTTGCTTTCGTTGTAGTGTTCCCCAACTTTAAACGTTTTGACAGCTTTTACAAGGAAAGCCGGGACCCACGCTTATTTTCGTCACTACTGTCAATCGAAAAGATGGCGAGTTCACTACCTTGGAGTATTTTATACACTCAATAAGGGAAAAAATGAAGATTTTTCTTTCGACAGGTTTGCGTTGTTTGATTGGTGAAATTGAAAAATAACGTCTGTAAACGTATAAAAATCACGATATCGAGTGCCTATGATACTGACAAACAGCCAAAACACTTATCCCTCAGAAATTTGTTATCCATGACAACTTAAAAAGTTAATTGCTCAGTTAAAAATACATTCAAAAGATCAGTAATAAAAAAAATAATTAAGAATTGCAAAAGTAATTGTGATAGTACATGTAATTATTGGTAAATAATGTATTAGGCCAATCAAAGCAATAAAATCATCAATTTAGTTACCATGGTCAACTTGCATGCATGCAGTCAATTATATTTGGTTACGAATGGCAATCACAGAAATGAATGACATTTTTATTTCAACTCATGTGTAAAATTATTTTTGACAAAACTAGGCATAACTCATATCAAATGAACCTTGACAGTTTGGTATAAAATGTATTCAGAAAAACTCCATAGCTGAGAAAACTTCTTTCCATATAGTATTTTTCTTTAGTCATTAACTTTAATTCTTTAGTTTCATAGTCTGGATCATTTTTCTATTGCCACTGACATGATGGGACTTTTTATGTGATTCCAGTATAGCAACCCCTACTGATAGTGATGTGGGTGTAATGATGTCATGGTTATAAATATACAATAACAACTTGTCCTAAAATTGTTACACCAAGAAAGTTGCTTTTCTTGTGTTTTTGACACAAATCACCAATCGTAACTACTCTGGTATTTCCGTAACAGATAAATACGCCTCGTACATAAGTGTAGGGTTACAAATTTTGGTTATTTGGTCGGTAACTACTTTTTCAATACTAGGTACATTGTGTACTCCGTTTCGTAGAATTTCAGACTTTCAAACATTAATTGTATGCGATCGATACAATGGGCATTATATTCCCATGGAAAGAGAAACAGGTTGTTTCCATTGTTGGACTCCAAGGGTCAGCCATGGCGTAAGGTAGCGCGTGAACTACTGCAACAAAATGGCAGCCTGCCTATTATGTCCGAGGCACTTTCTTTAGACAAATGCCGAGGAGTTCTGATTGACAAACCACAAAACATGACATTGTTTTTGCCATTATATTCGAACCAAGAGCATTCACACCAGTTGTTTTAATGCACAAGGTAGAGGTTTTTTTGTCGGTTTAAACAGTTTTTGATGCATCTGCAGTTTGATCAGTTGTATCTGGTGGAGGCTTAACAGCAGCAGATTTCCTTTTTTTCGATATCTGAGCCCAAAAAAACAGGGATTAATCCCACATTGTTTGTTATTTCTGCCAGACGCCATGATGGATAATGAGAGCAAAGAATAATATTAAACCACTTGTGAGTGGATACTAGGTAGTGTCTAGGACGCACAATTGTGGGATTCAAGCTAAAATCACTAACATTTTAGGCGCATAGATGAACACGCTAAAATCCAGCATCCAAATTACTTATACTTAAATTTCCACACAGCATATTTGTGACAGGAACACCAGAAACCAAAGGGAGGTAACTCTCAGATACTTGAAAATTAAAATGTTCTTTTAAAATAAGGGATCAACTTTACATGCAGACAAATCATTCAGAATAATATCAAAGAAGCAAATTACCGTTTTCTTTCATAAATCATCGTAAATGAGGATTTATACTCACAGTCGGATACCACCTAAGTAAATCTACTAGTATGACCACAGACCCGAAAATGTACAAGCTAACAGCAATATTGGACCCAGTCCGTCTAAAAAAGGCTTCTACTTTTCAGAATTTATGGAAAAAAGAATGGCCATGGCTCGATACAAATGAAAAGGTATAATACTGTGTAATAAGGCATTGACAAAATAACATTTAAACATGTAAAACCACCACTACGATAGTAGTATGTTGCAGAGATAGTCAGTGTACATTATAATATAAATGGTTACTATGGCCTAAAATGGCAACACAGACCAAAAACACATAAAATTTATCATAAATATGTACATGTAACATATACGATACGTATAATTTTTTATGTCTATGCATGAAAAACGTGTTTTTGGTCCGTGTTGCCGTTCTAGGTCTTAATATAACGAATATACAATATCACTGCAACGTGCTAGCCCCATATACAGTGTGGACAACCCACGTGACTTTTGCCGTTATATATTGCGGGAAGCATTTTTTGCCGGTAAGAAGAATAAAACAAGCTGTAAGTATTTTATTCCAAAATCGATTTTCACGTAACATAGTGCATGCTAAGCGGAAAAATGTGTATGTTCCATATATTGTTTTTATTTCTTTGTATTATGTACGGTTTTCTGTAACATTCGCACCAATTGCCTCAAAACAATTGTTTAAACTTTGGTTATTTGTGGAAGCCAGTGCATTTTTCAATAAATTATACGGGTTTTCAGACATTTAAAGCCAAGAACATATAATTATAAACCGGGAGTTCCACACATTATATTGCTATTATTTATGAAATATTAAGCATTTCCAAGCCTTTTATTAGGCAGCAATTCTTAAAATAGTATTTATGCTATTGCGGGAAGCTGAGTTTGTAATGCTCTTGCGGGAAGTCATTTTTAAACTGATCTTTACAAATTTAGCCCTGGAGCACCAAAATGGGCAACAGTCCAGTAAATAAGAAAAGGTCAGTGGTCTGACGGTCCAGTGAATTTTTCAGTGTTAATTTTACCACATTTCAAAATAAAAAATGAAATATTTTAATCACTCTCGAAAAATAAGGTTTTTAGGTGAATTACATGAAATTTTGTATGTACACTTTTTGGTCAACTAAAACTTCATTCGCTCCATTTTAAGTTTGCATTTTCAGTGGACAGAATGTCCACTGAGTGCTTAAAAAGTTTTTTTGTGAAGACATCCCCATTTTTGGATTTCTAGAATAGGCACCGAGTATGTATACCACCGTCAATTTCATTGGCTTGATACATACAACCGACTAGCGTTAATCCCCGTTTTTGATTATTTCTATTGAGCGCAGTATTGAACTATAGATGCTGATCTATGTTTTTTTACCAAGTGTGCCAGTTAAAACACATCTGTCGAAATGCACCTCATTTTTTGGTGTGCCAGTATGACATTTTTAGGCGCAAGGCTGCATTTTTGGCAGAACACTGCGAGGGTTCAACGCAACAGTGTTGTAACTCATTTATTTATTGAAAGAACAACAAGTTATGACAGTGTTGCGCTGAGCCCTCGACTGCCTTTGGTGTACGACAAAAATTAGTTAGCACAGGTTTGTTGAGATTTTAGTGCTCAAAATTTGTCACAAATTAGAAATAAGCCTCACCTCATTAGGTGCCATGTCCACTAATTGTTGTACCTGTAGCATGGTACGGTTAACATCCATTGTTGTTGACCCATCATGAGAAGATTCTAAACTTGAATTTCCAGAATCTGTCTTATAGGGTTTTAGCGTCTCACGAATCTCATTTAAGACTTTTGTCTTGTAGTTTTTGGGTTTCTTGGTTTGTGTGGTCGTAACCTTAGTGGTACTGCCTGTTGAAATACTATCATGACGAGTTTGTATCCCAAAATTATCGGGAGATTCTCCCCTTCTTGTTGTAGTGTTGTTTTGACCAGTTGTTTTTGAGAGGTTGTCCCGAATGGATTTCAAAATTTCACGTTTTTCATCCTGTAGGACAAGAGGCCGACGTGGCTCTTGCCGTTTGCGCGTGTTTAGCATGTGTAAGGGTTGTTTTACAAACAATTATTACACTCATAGAAATTGTAATTACAAAATTGTCTTTCACACGCAGTTTTAATATATTCCAAAATAGTTTGAAGCCTTTGAAGATTATCTACATTGTCACTGTTAAAAACACATCAATACAGAATAAAATAGTTTTTGAGGTGAAATCCATAAATAACACTCAAAAATGCCATCTTGGTGTACGCTGCTGTTTCTTTATGTCGGATCAACAAGACTGTGAATCATTATTGGCAACAACGAACCAACGCAATATCAGGCCAATACCAGCACCACAAATCTGAAAAAAATAACAACAAAAATATTACTTCATCTGAAATACAGATTCACCAAATAAGGATAAGACTTCAAGAATACAGTACAACCTCCCAAAAGCGGCCCTCTGTAGAGCAACAACCTCTCTATAACAACACTTTCAAATTTTCCCTTTATTTTACACTGCAATAAATTTAACCTCTGTAGAGCAACAACCTCTAAACAATGGCCAATATTTGCAGCTCCCACAGGGTGTTGCTCTACAGAGATTGTACTGTTTACAAAAAATACTTCTGTCCAGAGAATCTAAATTCATTACCAACAGACCAGAAGCTGATAGATTTTAGACAGTGAGTAGAGAAGTATTTATTGCTAACTTTGAATATTAATAATTCCTCGATACAACACCATTCTGAATTTCATGACACTAAAGCTAAGGCCATCCTAAAAACATCTTTTATTTTGAGGAACGTTACCTATAGTCATTGATACTGGTATGCAAAAAAAAACAAAAAAACTTCTGTCTTCTGATAACCAGTTTCATGCCCAGTAAATTATTTTTTAAAGTCACCAACTTGTTTTTGACACGTACAAACATAAAGACGAACTGAAATCCCTCCAATTTGTAAATTATATACATTGTACATGACTTATTGTATGTTGCTGTTTTTTACATGACTTAGTCATTTAGCAGTATGTTCAGTTATTATAGTTCTAATTGATTTATCATTACACATATTATTATACCTCACATGATTTTTTTACTATATACATGTTTGAGCATAACCTAATGCAAAAATTTAACTACACAAACCATAGAATTGAAACAAAAATATGTTTTCAGTGTTAAAATCAACATCAAAACACAACTCTGCACAATGATAATTATACTGATTGATCAGAGTTAAATACACAGTTCTAAAACTTAACCATACATTTGTTGAAACAGATAAAAACTTTTAATGCAGCAACATAATGTTACAAATGTATAGATTTACTAATTACTGTTCTGGTCATAAAGTATAACAAATGAAATGCATTCATCATTTTTTTTTTTCAGGTCAATTATTGGCATACAATGTATACACAGGTAAGTCAAGACACAGATTTGCACCTATGAAACAATTATTTGGGTATATCCACAACATATTTATTCTTGTTGCATCAAAAATAATTAGAATGTTTCAAATTCAACCTGCCATATCGTATTTCACGAGATCATTATCATCTATGTAAACTTCACGTGTGTTAAACAAACCAAATGGGACAAGTTCACTATATACTTATTCACTTACACAATACGTATATTACGTACGAAATTCATAAACGTGTCATATATTGCATACCAATTAACGAATACACAGGTATAATATAATACGGGCACCTGGCAAGGTGCAAATTTCCGTGACCCAGAGCATTGGCGGATAAAATGGTTCGACTTATCAGCGAAATCTTCGCAGTCGCAGCGAAAAAACGATAACAAGTTAAAGATAACTAATTGTTTTCAAATAATGGAACAGGTTTAAAAGTAAGATGCAAACGTTAAGGACACAAATTGTCACCCGAAAGTTGTGTACTACAATTCAATCCGCCATGTTGTTTCTGAATGGTCTACTTTCCTGCGGTATTATACACGATATAACGCCACCAGTTGATTTGTGTAAACTCGTCAAGTGAGTTTTAAGCACTGAAATTAATCCATTTCGTTATATATTTCCCAATTAATAATACAAATCCATATAAACATACCGAAAATATGATTTAAACCTCCAGTATCTCACATAAGCAAAACGTACACAACATACAACCGGGTACTTTACATTACGATTTAAAACCACGGGGAGGTCAGGTTGTCATTGTGTAACGAAGGAATGGAATGTTTTATATTCTGACTAAATCATACATTTTAGTGAACTTAAATAAGTATTTAGTAAATAATCAAGAGAGGAAGATACATTATATCACAAAAAGGGCAACTTTCTATATCGATTGAAAATTGATACGGTAATTTCTCACGAAGTCCCCCCTTACTGTATGGTTTCGTCCTTAGATGCCAGGTTATCCCTATGATTGACAGATGTTTACGCCCATCGGCTACATTGTTGACATTCCTCTGTGATCACGTGATAAACAATAGTGTATTGGGAACACGTGGTCAATTAATTTTCAATCAGAACTCAGTAGGGAGTCTTTTAACTCGCCATTCACCTCGTAATATCTGTACATACATATTACATGTATAACAAGTTAACAACTGAACGTGTTAAAACTGAAGGGTTTAGTTTATGTGTTTAATGATCGATACGTTTAATAATCGGGACTGGAAATCGCACCTATCTACCTTACTCTGAAGCGGCTGAGATGCGGGTAACTTAGTGAATGTTAGAAAAACTTTTTTCGATTGAATACATATCACGTCTGCTTTACCGAGTAAGCACGCCTGAGACTTGTGCTTACGTCATTTACGAAGCTAATAAATGTCGTTATTCAATATCAAGAATTGTTGAAGATATTTACTGTAAAGCATATTGTACGAGTTAGCAAATATTAAAGCGCAATCAATTTCATTCAATAAGTACCGTTGGGCGGATTGTTCTGGGCTCCGTAGGGGATTAGCGTTGCATGGTTATTATATAATGGTTATTGTAAGGTCTAAAATGGCAATACGGACCCAAAACACATTTATCAAATGCATGTAAATGCATATATACAAGACGTAATAGCTCCCTATGCTGGGCTCTATAATTATTGATAAAATTACATTTATTGATAATATAATGGTCTGCATCATTTTAGTGGGGTGACAACAACGTATAGGAATCCCGTGGCATAAATCTTACAGTGAAGCAACCCATTCTAAATCCATATAGAGAAAAAATGGCAAAACATGTACTTCAGTGGTTTTCATGTCACGGACATGTCCCTTTGGTGTAGCCTATTTTCTGACATACACCTGCTATGGTAAAATTCGCAAGGATATTGACTCAGTAGAATTAACATCAACTACAAAAACTTTGTGCGGCAGAATAAATGTACTAACTCATAAGAAATAAATACTATTATACATGTACTCGATTTTTAACAAAGATTAACATCTAAACAAAGAAGCTAAGCCAGTATAAGTTTAAATATCACTGCCTATATTGGGTTTTGCCTGCTGATTCTAAAAGATACAAACTAGACAGAGGTCGCATTTGAACAATATCTTCACAGTTTCACTACAATTCGTTGCTAACCTCTTAACATTGTATACTTTTCCATTTAAGTCAAGCGTTAGACCCGTTTCAAAGTTACCATTTTTAGAATCATACGTATCATTAACTTACCACTGCCATGTCATTGCTGATTTCTGTATATAGACTTCTTAAATATGTGTGAATTGATGTACTCGTGAAGTGGTCAGTGTCATTTAATTGCTGGAAGATGACAGAAATGAAAGGCTTAGAAATGGTCATTTTTCCCCCAACTTTTGACGTCACGTGAGAACCCTGAGTGAAGTCATTTAAATTTCTTGCATCTAACATAGATATTCCAACCTGTCTATTAGCATTCATACCCTTTTTTCTGTTGTTCACTATAGGCATGCGCAGTTTTCAAAGAACCGAGCTCAAAAGAACATCAACATGTGTAGCACTGCGCTTGACTGCTGAGAAAGGAACTATTTGTATCCTCTACTTTAGCGAAACAATAGACTGTAATAATGTACTGTACATGTAGCTTTGCCCATCTAGAGTGCAGAGATTCTATTTGGTCTGGACTGATACTGTTTATAAACTTGATTACCCAGGCCCGTAGGAAGCAATTTAAAGAATCCATGAAACAATTTGTGGTCCAAAACAAGATTTAGATAATGTGTTTTAAGAAATTGCGTTTGAAGGAGACGTCAATTATTTAGATGTGTAATATAGAAACTATCTTATTCATCGAAAATTGTTGGTCATTATCAGCATTGAAAAAAAGAAGAAAATACATTCATGTATAACAATCAATTTCAGACAGAACTTTCTACACGTTGGTAGCACGTGACCTGGGTATAAACATTGACAGTGCTTCCACTCTACCGTTCACGTTTGACAATTTAAAGATCATGTCATGATCATCTGTAACAAATCTGCTATGGAAGTCAATCTTGAAGATGGTCTCATTGGCTTTGGTACCAGAAGTACTCAGGGAAACTGAGCTTACATTTGACTTACACTGCAACGTGGAACGGAAAATAGTTTAATAATTTGCATGGCGGATGTAGAAAAAACTCAGTACTTTGTTTCACATCAAAATTCATGCACGCTGAGCAAGTGACGGCCATGAAAATTCCATAAATCGTACAGAATCTTTTCGAGATTATTTTCTATATATACGAACGACAACTGGGTATTACTGTCATAAAAATGCGAGGTAAACCAAGAATACTTATCTCCCGTGTTTGGATGAATTATTATAGAATACGAACACTGGAAAATAATTCAAAGATGTGCATTACCTTTCTTTAATGCCGAATCTAGTTCCAGTAGTAACTTTTTCGACAGGGAGACAAATCTTTATGCTACCTATATAAGCAACATATAAAATATGTATATCTGCTCCAAACTAGGCATTCAGTTGGTCAATCAGTTGGTCAAGACCACGTCACATATCTTTTTGGAAATAGGGCGAGAATTTTACCGACTTCGCCAATTTTTGTGGACTGGACTCAGTGTAGATGGTCAACATACACATAATCTGGTAGTTTTATTATAAAGACTATAAAACTACCTTATATAATAACCAGACATTTGATTTGATCCTACGATGTTTTGTTCAGTAGTATGTGTTACCGCTAAACCACCGATATATTCATACTTTCATTCCTATTAAAGCATGTTTGATCATATTGATTAATCTGTGGTTATTAGATTACTATAAAATCATTCATGGAACCATACTTACAGCTTGAATGATGTAAATAGCCCATACAAATAATGGTTCAATATGACACTCAAGTTTTGTCAAACTCTACGCAGCGTTTACTTCCCTTGATTAGTACATATTAGCAAAGTATGCTGCGCACCAGAGGAGTTTGAAGTTTTGTAAGCGGTAATTATGTATCAATTCAAATAATTTCTTCAGCTGTCAAGATTCATTTAGTTGTGGTTTTGTACTAACTTTGATATCATAGTACACAATCGTTAAATTCTTCTGTCTTTGATATCATGTTATGTATTTTATATACAACTGGTATGATATAACCTTAAATTTAAGGCCAATTGTAACAGAGATAGTTTGTGAAATCTGGTAAAGGGCTACTGTTGTGCCCTTTGTTGTCTCTCTGTAGGTTTCCAGTGTAATGTGTTTCTTTTAAACAAAATTGCAGACATTTAATTATAATTTTAATGCTTTTGTATAATACAGTATAGAAAACATGTATGTGGTATTCAATTTTTAGATAAAAAAACAACTGAATAATTCGGGACATTAAGCATATAAATGTCCAAAGTTATCAAATGAAGTTTTGTAAAGCCCCAATGTGCCACAACAACTCATATGCACTGCTTCAATATCCAAACTAAACTAAAATTCTAAGAAGCACAGTACAAAAATAATTACCAAAGTTATTATGAAATAATACCTGTTCATCAGTTTTTATCATTTTATTATTTCTTTTGACAATGTAACACTAATGATACAAGATGAACCATAATTTGGGCATATTTGCAGCCAAATTGTCAAAAACAGGAGGGCCATGATGGCCCTGAAATCGCTCACCAGAATAAATTTTCATTGGTGATCAGTCTTAATTGACAACCATCAAATTTGGTGACAATCTATCCATAGGATCATTAAAATAATTTTTAAGTGACTTCTATCTCTAGTGCCCCCTGCAATAGGGGCTGACCAAATTCTTCTAGTAAATTTGATAGTGGACAATGTAAGGATGCTACAGACAAAGTTTAGAGATGATCCATTCATTGATTAATAAGATAAAGTCATTTTAGGGCATTTATATTTTTAGCTTTATTTGAGCAGGCCTAATTGAAAAGTATCTTCTAAGGATGCTAGAGTCCAAGATTAGTGATCCATTCATGTGTTCATAAAATGATGTCTAAAGGTTATTCCAATTTTAGCCCTGATGGTCACTAAAAGGGGTTAACAGGGAGCACATTCCAGTTAGAAGTCCACAAGGATACTACACAGTGAATTTGAAGGTAATCTGCAGAGAAGATGAACATCATTGACGACAAAGTATCTCCCATTCCATTCTAATGGCTCACCATAAACCATTAGTTCTTTTAAGCTAAAACACACAAGTCTAAAATCAGCTGTTTGTGCACAAACCTAAAATACCTAAATCACAACCTTACACAGTAATATGATACTCCTCTCATTTCTGAAGTGGAAGTGTATGGCCCTGCCAGTCACTTTTAAAAATATCAACTTTGATGAGGAAAAACCACCATATTCTGTCAGCCACATACATGCAATTCATTCCATTATGATTTTGCTCAAAGGTACTTGTGAGATTAGGGACCTCCAATTTTATGGACAATCTCAGCAAAGATATGTCAACCTAACTGGCCTCTAGGCTCCAACAGACTGGGTTTGATATCCAATCTAATTCTATGGTCTTGTCATTGGACATGACTGAATGTGTAAATCTCCTCAATGAACTGGTCAGATCCTTAAAGTTCTGCTCAGGCGTGAGTAAAAGTAATATCACTGCTGGACAGGAGAACATTATACACCACAATAAGAAATCAAGCCCTAAAATCTTTGGAACGTTGAAGATGATGATGAAGTCTGAGTGAGATTGTTGGAATTGAAAGACATCTGTTGGCTGCCTTGTCCTTGTACGTTATGAAGGTGCTGGAATAAATACAATAAATCAGTTCATTTTGTTTCATATCATTCAGTTTATGTTCAATAAAGAAGCCATTATCAGAGCCTTGGTACCTTGAATACCAAACAAACCTGTATTCATATACTGCAAACTACTGATAGCGTTTGATATACAGAATGAAGTCAAATTTGGGCTGACAAACATCAGTGGTTAAATCCCCAGTCATATGGAGACAGACAATCAATATTAGACGTAAGTTTCCATTCATATGTGGGCAGACAATCAATATTAGAAATAAGGTCCCAATCAAATAAGAGCAGACATTCTATATTGGACGTAAACATGGCCTCTGAGTCAGAAAACAATTTATAGTCAAATCAAATCATTATAGTCATTGTTTTTTTTCTATCTCATTTCTTGTCTTTTTCATTACATAATAACGAACAAAACAGAAAGTTTCTTTAGTGAAAAAAACATGCAATATGATACTATGGAAAGAAAAGAAATGCTACAAATAAATGTACATATACAGAGATAAGACGCATGCACAATGCCACCAGAGAAAAAAGACCACACATATAAAATTGATTATTTTAAGATATACATAAACACATAACAAACATGCTCATATGAATATTACTTCAAAATACATGTACATTAAAAAATTTTTTTTTACCAGAGCATAATTTAAAGGAAATGAAGCAAAAGTCGCGAGAATTATTTCATTTGTTTTGGTGAGTTTAAACAGCTGCCAGTTCATGTAACCCGGTAACCATTGTTTCCAAGACTGTATTCTAGCCAGTACTAACTGACCCTTTAACAAAAAGCCAGAAACATTTCCACATAATTATGGAACATTATTTTATCAAATTTTCATAGAATGACCAGCAATTTATTGAAATGAATCCTACTTGACAATTATTCTATACCAAGACAGCTCTGTGAGAATTAATGACAAAAATATAAGAACTTACAAAACGGGTAAAAAAGAAGGAACACTAATACATTCATATCATACTGAGAGATAGGACATGCAAACATAGATTCACAAAGCAATGCTCCTAAGATGCAAAAATTTGAAATATCCGTGTATATTAATTAATCATATTGTACTGAGCCCAAAGAAAGTTTTCTTAGATGCATTTTCATACATGCAGTACATGAACAGTACATGTACAGTTCACATACATCCAAACTTAAGCATTTTTATCACTCTGAAGATGTCTAGGCAGAGTTATTAGAAATTAAGAGTTAAGCAAACACATGTGAAGGTATGATACATTGATGAAACTGTACATACAGGAAATCTTGTAGCAACTCCACTAAAATGATATGAAAACACCATAAATACGTTTTTATTGTATTCATCATTCCTATAAGCTTTTTAGAGCTGACCACAAATACTAGTAATTCATTCAATAAGTTAGATATGTTTTTGTTTGTTTTCAATCAACATACACATTTAGATCAGCAAAAATGTCATCAAAAACTTTTACTTTTTACGTTGAAAATGACCTTACAGTCCTACAGAGAACCAAAAGATAAAAACTTGTGACCATACCATGGTGTATGGTGTAACAATGTACTGTATACAGTCTTATCATAGCTTCTAAAGTAAATCCTAACTGATGTTAATTAAAGTAAAACTTCCTTATTAAGGATAACAGACCCTTATACAAACATTTAAGACTGTGAACAAAAGTTAGTAGTACCTAATCTTCATAAATTGTCACATTTGAACATAACTAATTAGATCATACAACATTTTGAAAAGTTCGAGATGTTCAGTAAAATTTGACATTATGTCATAAAGGGAGGTGATATTGCTAACTAGTACTCTCCCTTTTCTATAATATTATATATAGCATTTTTAATTTCATGTTTACTAATTCCAACATTACACAAATCAGAAAAAGCTCAAGGTGAATGATTTATAGATGATTAATTCTACATATTCAATGAAAATAAACAAGAGTTTGTTTGAAATGAATGTGTGCATTAGGGTCTGTAGTCCTTAACTTATTTCTAGGAGTTTTGAAGTCCTTTCAATTGTTCTTAGTATGTTTATTACGAGCATCGTTATTTTGATTCATAGAGCACAAATGAATGTCTCATGACTTAATTATCATCATTATCTTGAGAAGTGCCATGTTGTATCTTGTGCGCACTTACTAGAATTATTTTTATGTGGCAAACACAATTTAAACAAAAATAAATGGAATTTTAATCAAGTGCTTCCTTTTTTATATGTCTTAACAATGGAGAATTAATCATTTGTTAAAAGTTTGCAGTGAATTTCTATTAAGACTTAATGTTAAAAAAACTCATTACGCAAATTTAATTACAAGAAATAGAACAACTAGTTTTATTTAATGAAGTCAACACATTGCTAATTAATATCATTATATTTGCTAACCATTTATGAGATACTTGTCTTTTGTGAATGCAATTTTGTCATTTGTAAAGTATGTATACTACTGACTGCTTTTTCTTTTCATTGATACACATGTACATGGCATAACAAAGTAACTATCCTGTGGTGTAACTAAGACATTTTCTGATGCGATAATTTTGTACTATTATGTAAATTCACTTATTAAGGCACGCAACACAAAACTATTCCAATCAACAAACAAATAACCTGTTATTACGAGCACCCGGTTTATCTTGAGCATTAAGTCTGTTCCTATGACTCCTCGTGAAAATGAGGTTTTATTGAATTGTAACTAACACAAAGAGATTAGTTTAACATAGATAAGTATCAAGCACTGACAGTTAAAAAATAGGAAAATTTCTTTTAGAGAATAAAACACCATGTTTGCATGCTTAGGAAAATAATGAGTGAAAATTGAAAAAATGACAAAATAAAATCCAACAAAGTGTTACAAATCTTAAAAAAATAGAAAAAAATAGGGCTTATGATCAGCACTTAATATTAATTAAAAAAAATAAATACACTTAATGAAGCCTATAGTATAGTTCCATTTAGTAAATAAGTATGACAACATGATACAGAATACAACAGGTGGTCTGATTTTACTCGGGTCGACACTGTACCTGGTACTCAGTAGTTACCATAGAAGAAGAGGTAGATGATGTAGGAGGGAGAACTCTGACACGTTTTGCTGGTGGTTGCTGCCCATGTGTAGATGAAGCATCGTTGCCTGTCTGTTGCTGTGAAAATTTTCATAAACATTAAAATCATTACAACTCTTGATTCTGATGCATCATTTGATCATTATGTTATACACATGTACTAGATAAATGATTTATATAAAAATAGATTTATTGCTATGATCTCCTAAGCAATAAACATTACTATTATAAACACCACTATTTTAGTAGACTTGCAACAAAGACCAAGATCAACAGTCTGATTGACAAAAACAAACAAAAGACAGTCTTGCTGCCATCAAAATGTGTGCAAAGTCCAAAACAGAGATAAATTGTAACTTCTTTTTTCACAAGCCATAATTCTATCCATTGTCTTGTCCCACTTGATTTAAGCTGGATCTCTACTGTAAGTAGCTCATCACAGATTGATCCTTATTTAGACAGGACTGTGGATATCTCTTACAGAATGCCATATTGATAACATATCTACCACTGGGGCTAAATATTCAAATATTCCTATCATTGACTTGAAACATGTAAATATTGATTATACAATATAATTATATAGTGGCTGCTATAATGAAGTGGTCGTAACATAGAAAAGATTCAAAAGTGTGGTTCAATGTCAAACTGTCTTAAAGAAATGCTGTTTGTCTATGAAACATCCATGTATGATTTAAGAAGTATTCTTACTTTACTAGCTGCACCTGAGGCTCCTTTATCTTCTTCATCATCAGTAAGAAACTCTCGTTTAGGGTATGGAATAGGTAAACCCTCAAAAACACTGTCAACAAAAATGAATACCATAATTATAGACAAAATTGCATTCTTACTAGAGTAATTTTTCAGAGGAAAACAAGAATTCCTGATTTTATAATATTATCATTATTGATAATTATAATTAAATTTACACCAAAATTTAAATAGAGACAAAGCAACATACACCGTAAGTCTCTTATCCTAGGTCAAAGGTCAAGGTCAAATAAAAATTTCTTTGTGCAGTATAAAAACGTCATTTTTCAGAATTTACTTAGTTTAAACTTATTTATTTTACACTGGTTGTAGAGCAAGTTCTTACAACTTCTATTAACTACTCTCAATGTGTTTCCTGGATTCTGACCAGTACTGGCGCTGAAAGAAGGGATTGTGAAGGTTCCGGTCAAAGTTCCCCACTGACAGGATACGAACCCAGAACCTCTGGGTTAGGAGTCTGATGCTCTACCCCTACACCACTGCTCCTTCCGAGAATGATAAATATTAGAAATTTTGTTTCAAAGGCTAAAGTCCCACACAAAGACAAAAGCTAATCAGCATGTTCAAGAATAGTTATCCTAAAAAATCATTAAGTACAAATTTAACCCATAACATTAATTTTAAACAGTCAAACCTGTGAACAAGGGCCACCCTTAGGAAAGACAATTATGGCCTCTTATTGACAGGTGGCCTCTAATCAGAGGTCATTATGTTGTAAATAGTCAATGACAGTTTTAAAAAAATGGCCTTCATTCACAGGGTGGTCTTTTTTCACAAAAAACACTAATCAAAGTTATCACGAGAAGACTGAATGAATTTGATAGTATTCAACTTAGATATTAGACATGATCTATCAACTTACAACATTATTTACATATAATACTACCATAATTATACAATTAGGTATAAGAAAGAAGAGATGATAAAATATACTCGTTTGAAGGCTTCGGCTCCTCCAGAAAGTAAGGATCCATCATAGCCTGCTCTGATGTTATTCTTTTAGTTGGGTCCATTGTAAGAAGCTTTTGTAACTGTAAACAATTTAATATTTCTAATTACATGTGGTAGGCATTTTCCCCCACAATATTTCGATGAAGAAGAAACAAACAAAAAGGTCAATGAAACTGACCCCCCCCGGCCGTAAGTCCTTCTTCATTAAAAGGGTAGATAATCATATAATACAGTACATTTAGACACAACCTGAGATGAATCTGCAGTAGAATTTTAGAACAAATAAATAAAATGTTAACGTCATTTCTCAGAAAATGTCCCACAGTAATATTTATATCTTGATAGAAAGATTCATAAATAGGGCTACGGTACATAAACAAAAAGATGTAACACAAACCAAATGGAAGGCTTTGCTGTCTGGCTTAATTTTGTGCTTTTCCATGTATTTTGTTAAATTGCAACTTCCATAACTGTAAAATAAAAACAAGGTAATAGAAAATAATCAATTAAAATATGGATTAGATGCTGATCATTGACTTCAGACAAACTAACAATAAGTTAAATGAGAAAAACAACAAAATGTTGACTCTCAGCCATGTAAGCTAATGGCCTGGTGTCCCCAAAAAAGACCTCAGAAAAGTACTAATTGCCATCTTTCACAATAGAAAAACTACAGAATTTTACAATTTTTGACCACCAGTTTTAAAAGAAAATGGGACACAATGTATTTACATGAAAGGATATCTTACAATGTAAGAAACATGATACATCAGTAAGTGCAATAAACAGATTCAGATCCTGACTGAACAGAGGCACATAACCTACTTCTAATTTTACAGAAACCTATTTATCCAAATCTTACTTTGATCTTTTAAAATCTTTCATTAATGTTCCATGTTCAGGCATCTTCCTAATATCTTCCCAGTCTTTTTCTACAACAGAAAACAAAACACTTATACAAATTAAATAACAGTATTACAAATACTGCAACTTTTCTGTCTAAGGAAATTCAATAGCAATGCCTCATGACTTTGACTGTAGGCCTACTTGTATAGAATTTCAAATCTGCATCAGTTTGCAATGCAGAATCAAAGGTTCATTCCTGTGAAATTTAATTATTTGGCTCCTGGTGAGATTTTTTAAAACAATTGTTGACAAATCATGACACATGATAATGGACAGGTTGATCAATATAACTTACCATGAGCAGTTCATGCTCAGATGAGCTAAAACAGGCCATTGAATATGAAATGAAAAAAAGACAGCAATTTTCAAGACAACACCATTCGAGTGTTAAACTCACAGTTCTTTTAGGACTCACTGCTTACAGTAAAGAATCCTATATGTACAAAACAATACCTTGTGGAAATCCCATAACATTAAATATTCTATCAAGTTGGTCGTGGTGATACGGATTACTTGTTTTGATATCTTCCTGTCGACAGTGGAATATTGGTTCAGAAGTTAATAGCTCAGCAAATATACAACCTATAGCCCATATATCTGAAAATAAAGATAAATGTGAAAGGATAAAATCCAACTCCATATTACAAGAAGATATACAAGACAACAGTATCTTAGCATCATGTACAGGTAACCAGGCCTCTGGACAAATCCTGATGGGCTGCTGCATTTACTTTAATCTTGGTAAATTATCAATCAAGGAATACCAAGAGAAGAGGCTCACTAGTAGGTTTTCCTAAAATCTTTCAAAATCTGATCAATGAAACTACACACTTTGGTAAGCAACAAAACAAGATCTATAAATAAACATTTCTACCAAGTATTTCTAAAACCCACCTACAGATTAAATCTGATACTGAGTGGATACGAAAAATACACACTATTTTTTACCTTTTACCTCTTAGTCTGACCTTGATCTTTTATAGAACAAAGACTTGCATATGACAAATTGCATCATGTAAATGAAGATTTCTGGCAAGTATTTTCAAAATCCACAAATGGACATCACATTAATTCAACCAGATAGACGCATGCAAGCACACACGGACAAGGTGACTCCAGTATGAATATAAACTTTGATAATCCACAAAATCAGATCTATAAAATCATACTTTGGTATTAAGATATATAACAACAATTTTTATCAAGCTGTTTCATGTAATGTTTCAGTTTTATAATCATGATTAAGATCCCACCCTGACACTTCATTTTAAATCTTAAAGTAACATCCTTAACAACCCTAGCTGAAAGGCAGGAATGTTAACAGGGCTACATGTGATGATCACCTTCCCAACCAAATCTGAAGAGCTCAGGACGAATCATTCTCTAGTTATTGGATGGACAAGGTTTGGTAATAATAATTTCTCTTGTAATAAAGGCAAGGTAAGTACAAAGTAACTAACCTATAGCTTTTGTATAATGTCTAGCACCAAGTAGAAGTTCAGGAGCTCTGTACCAGAATGTAACAACAACAGGATCTAAATCAGCCAAAGGCTTCAATGGAGCATTGAACAATCTAGCAAACCCCATATCAGCTGAAATAAAGTAGAACACTATGATTACCAGACATTGCCAAAGACGCCGGATCGGCAGACTTGTCTGACAGATTGTGTGTTGGGTCTGATGAAGAACCTTTTTCCATCGGTCCAGTTGCCTGGCGTCTTATTTACTTGATGTATATGCATTTATACTTGTCTGACAGATTTCCTTTCGGTCCGTCAGAATTTTCAGGCTTATCAGACCGAATGCCCAGCAGATTTTTTTGCCTTCCGCAAAGTCTGGATTACAGTAAGGAATACATCCATAATGTACAGGTGCCATTTTTAAAGACATATCTTAGCTGGATAGCACCTCTTAAAATCAATAAATCAATATAATTATTCCATGATTGTAAAAAAAGTTAAAAAGTCTTAGGATGAGATACTGTTTCCAGTAGATGTGAATTTTAACTTCTATTAAACCATGCGATCAAAGTTTCATATTGATTTATTAAAATGTCTTGTACTTGCCAGCACCAGAGATGCACATTTGGAAAAAAATATGTTAGTCTTAACAAGATCCAGAATTCACATCATAAACCTGGTGAGTTTTCTGCATGGATTTTAAAAAAGTAATCCGTCAAACTCATAGTACCTAATCTTTAACAGAAACATTCAATACAGTAATAAATACACAACAGACCTTACTACTAAATCAGTACAGTTGCAAGGTTTCAAATAACACAGAAGATTACCTATTTTAACTCTTCCTCTTTCTGGTCCCTCTCCCATCACTAGGATGTTGGCTGGTTTCTATAAAATAAATCTACAGTTTAAGCATAGTGAAACCTGCATTAATGCCACCCGGAATAAAGGCCATCCTGTGAATAAAGTTCACATGTGAATTAAGGCCAGAATGTGAAAAAAGTCAGAATGTAAATAAAGGCCATGCCTGTGAATAAAGTCCAACCTCTGACTTATAGAATCCATGTAAATAAAGGTGTATTTAAAGGCCATCCTGTGAATTAAGGCCAACTTTGAATAAAACATGTGAAATGACTACTTATTAATGCATATTCATTTACTGAAGCTTCAATTATTTTCACATGGCTCAATTGTTGTGTTTTTTAACTAAAAAGTATATTTCATGGGGACATAAATTAACGGAATCTGATATTTAAAAAAAAACATTTATGAAGAAAAATGCAATATTTTCAAATCTATGGATTACACTTACCAAATCTCTATGTAAAACCCAGTTTGCATGTAGATAATGTATTCCATCCAATATTTGATATAACAATGATTTAACCATATTCTTTGGCACATTAATTGGCTTCTTTGTAGCCTTAGCTGATCTGTGGAATTTTATTATATGCTGAAAAATACAAACAAGAGGGCCATTTTATATATCGCTTACATGAGAATTATTGCTTGCTGATAAAATGGTATTTTGAGCCTGTGTCATGGGGCCTGTTGTTATCAAGGTTTTCCAGTGACTTGACCTGGTGACTTAGTTTTTGACTCAAGAATACATGTTCGAACTTGTCCAACATTTGACCAATACAAACATTCTGCTTCTGTTTTGTGAAGATCCAACTAAAAACGTGGCCTCTACTGTGTTCACAAGGCAAAAGTTTATGACACACAATGCATGATGACAAAGACTAATTACAAACACTCACCCTGATCACTCTCTGATCATCTGAGCTAAAAATATATAAACTTATGACATCAAATAAAATACAATAATTCTAAAGTCATTCTAGGATGTTATGAATAAGCACCCATCTAAAAATCACAAACTTCATCAAAATAAACCAAGTTGCTTCATTTGAATCAGTATAAAAACAGTCACAACAAATATAGAGCTGATGTATACACGGTTCTCAATGAGTTTGTGGCCAACAGGTCTAAAAGCTGAACTAACAGTCCTGCTAGGGGGAGTACAGGCATTTTTTCAGCAATATTTTTACAACAATGAGATTTCTGACCAGCCCAAATTTATTTCTGAGTGGTCAATTTGGCCTTTTTTTCTGAATATATATTGTCTCATCATGGATTATTTTGTAATCGGATCTTGAAATAAAGGATCACAGGCTTAAACTAGAAAATGATGCTGGTAAATCTATTAGTTGAGAGTATGTATAAATTTAAGCCATAGACAGTCTGTGAAATTAAAGTTTGAAATGTGGTTGCCCGGAACAGAATTTTTAGCTGCTTTTACTTTGATTTATTAATGAAAATTTGGTTGTTCAAACCTAAATTTTGGTTGTCCGAATGAAAAATTGGTTGTCCCGGACAACAGGACAACTGCTAATTTTGCAGACTGCATAGAATAATTTATATTGATTTACTTCATTATACCCAAAAGAAAATTAAATTTAGCTGTCTACAGGACTGCAATGTTGAAGTTTTAGATGGGTTACTTGATAACAAAAGACTCGCAATTTGGTTTGTGGATCGTACAGTCATGTTGAATCTTGGATTGGATCGCTACTTACCCAAATGATCCACAGCTCTACTTGAGAACCCTAGTATATATCATGATTTTATTTAGGGTTGTTAACAATTTAAACATTGAAATAAAAATTAAGAGAAATTCATCTTACCCACAGATCATGTTCAGCATAATCAAATAACAACCAGACTTTTCTGTCTGTATGTGATAGAAATACTTTCTGTAAGCTGATCACATTTGGATGTTTTAATTCTCTAAGTAGCTGGAAACAAGAACAAGAATAAATATCTTAATAAAAAAGAGAGTCAAATGCATTTAACTTACTTTACTTTACTTTAGATTTATTTCAGAAACTCTTAATGTGAAATCTTACCAGTGTTTTTTTTGCACAATGTTGCAAATCAGTCCTGTCCCATAAAAACTGTGTAAGATCATTGATGTATTGGTGTATTGTATAAAATCACCAGGGTAATGCACCAGATTCAGACTTCAACATTCCCAATTTCCCCATATTCACAGGGTTCGACATTAACATAGGACTAAAAGACATTGTCTAGTAGAATGTGGGTCTGGTCTAGCAAAGTCCATAATTTGTAACTTGTTCAACTAGTCTAGTTAAAAAAATACATTGATTTCTTGCTATTTTCTCCTTCCTTTCATGTTATCAGCATGTACATAGTTTTAATGAATGGAATTGATGTAAACATGTATCTAATTTGCTTTTGTTTGAAGCTTGGAAATCCAAATTCTATACTTCGATTTTCATCTGACAAAGCGTCAATATTGTTACACCTGTGGATGTATATCCTCAATTGATGCATGCTATACACTAACAGGCTACAGCGTAACAATATAGAGAAGTATTGTACTAAGTACATTGTTGGTTTGTCTTGAGAACATTTTGGTCCAGTTAAAATTGTGTCAGGTATCGTAAATCCTCTGGGTTACTGGACCCACAGGTCCAGTGGTTGAGAAAATTAATGTAGAACCACAATCACATGGTCTTGCTGACAAATGCAACAATCTTGAATTTCAGAATACGTTTGGTTAAGGAATCAGGCAGACATACGTTTGACCTTCTGTCCTTTCATATTGTTATAAATATCAAATCAAGACTAATTTCTTATTCAATGATATATATGTGGGGCACTTCATGGCAATCTGCTTTGCTGAGAAGTTTCCGGATTATTAGGGAATTTTGAGGCCGTGGTCGCTGTCCATTAGTTAGTGAGCTGTTTTTGTAAAAAGGCTACAAACACTGCAGATTTGGTTCTGGATTTTTAGTATCAATTCGCTACAAATTTCAGTGGACTGGACTTTTACATAGAGAAAAGAGCTAATAATAACAATTAAATTTATAAAGAAACAACTTTTTTATGTATTAATTTTAAATCAAAGTTATCATACATATAGTAATCAGGGTTTTCATTAAAAACAGATTGCCAAAGTACACCATCAGTAAAAATTGCAAAATAATCTGTTACAATCCCCAAAGCACACCAATAAATGAATAACATCTAAGAATAACCTTACAGCTATTTCTCTGCAAGCTGACATTGAGATACCAGTGCCCTCTATCTGCTTCAATGCATATTCCTTGCCATCAGAACTGAAACAAAAGTAAATCAAAGTACTGATGAAAAGTGATTTTAGAATTATCTCTACCTCTTAAATGGTTTTCCAACTTATGATATCTCCGTTTGAGTATTTATCAATTTGTTTTTTCTCACAAAAGAAATATTTCCTTAGGGGAAGTTCACAGGTAGTAGTATGGACCTGTGATGGTAAATAATACTATAGTATAATGATATACATCAAGTGATGTCATACAGATGTTATAATCAGCTGATGAGTTATTGCCTTGCATGGTAACATGCAGCAATTGGTGTCTAACTTACTGGACATTTATATCCATGCTCTATAAATATTTTTCCTGTTTTTTTTTATCATGTCTGGTATAAAGCACTGATACACGCCTCACACAGTGTTCAATCTAGCCAATGTCAACAAAGGGGTCATATTAAAAAATAGGGGGTCATGAAATAAAATCACAAAACAATACCTTACATATAACATTAAACGTACCTTTCATAAAAGGCATGTTGGAATAATTTATGCTCTTACTGTCTTAGCCTCAAATGAGTTAAAAATGTGTTAATCTACATTCCGAATGGTTCACAGATGTCGTATTTATACTATTATCTCGCCCAATGGGTTTTAATTTGGGATTTTCCGCACAAATCTTCTTCAACTGTTCGGGACGGGGTCAATTAAAAAAAGTATCTCGTCGTCACAAACAGTCTAATTATAGTTGGACAATGCTGCTATGGTGACAACAGCAAACTAACCAAGCAAAGGTTTGAGACAATTTAAATATAAGAATTCTAACCTGTCCTTGCTTTTAGCTTTGTAAACACTTCCATATGTTCCTCGTCCTACTTTGCACCCTTCATAATCAAACAAATCTTCTACCTTCTTCCTTTCCTGTGCAGTTTTCTGTTTGTATTCGTAATCCATGACAAATGATATAAAGTCAACAAATTCCGGTTGCAGTGACAAGTGAGGTAGTAGTTTTCCTTAATTTCACTTTAGTTACGAATGTTTGTCAGTAATTACTCTTTAAATATCAACTTACAAGGCGAATTTCGTACCGCTTTTCTTTGTAAAACTCCATTTTACTATTAGAGTTAACTCCCCTGTAAAAGATACGGAATAAAACATCAACGACTCAACTGGTTCCCGTGTCCTTTTTGCAGTACGCCTAAATGACTCGCCACTGAATGGTTAGTATTCAAAGTGTATATTGAATTATAATATTTGTACATTTGTTTACGTTGTACCACAAGAACCTTATATTCAATAAAAATATTAAAAAACATCTATGTCCCTTAAAAGTTATAATTTATGAGGATAATTTTTAATCAGGTGAATCATCACAGCACAAATTTGTGAAAAAATAGCCACCTGACATTTTTGCTATGCGTCCTAAAAAGTGACGTTGTTCAATAATTACAGAAAGTACATAACTGAAATGAGTTTTTATCAATAGCTAATGATTAAATGTACATTTCTGCACCAGTAAAATAATATTTGATGATTAACAAGTATCTATAATTCTCACCTGAACCAGGTAGTTGTATTATCTAATATAATTATAACTACCTGCCTGAACGTACGCAAATTCCAGTCGCCAAAATAATGTATCATAATATCAAAATTAATTTGAATTACAAAGTCCAACAATAACTTCAATATGTCATTGAGGGTTTCCATATTTTAAATTTTCATTATTAAATGTTCTTCCATGTTTATTTTCAATTTTTAACACAGTCCTCAATATTCACATTTTACAAAAATCCCCCACACACGTGTTTACACTATGTACTACACAGTAGCCTAAACAAACATGGAAGGAAAATCACTGTGTGAAAGTTGAGGACTGTGTTAAGAATTGAAAATAAACATGGAAAAACATTTAATAATGAAAATTTAAAATATGGAAACCCTCAATGACATATTGAAGTTATTGTTGGACATTGTAGTTTAAATTAATTTTGATATTATGATACATTATTTTGGCGACTGGAATTTGCGTAAGTTCAGGTGAGAATTATAGATACTTGTTAATCATCAAATATTATTTTACTGGTGTAGAAATGTACATTGAATCATTAGCTATTGAAAAAAACTCATTTCAGTTATGTACTTTCAGTAATTATTGAACAACGCCACGTTTTAGTATGCATAGCAAAAATGTCAGTTGGCTATTTTTTCACAAATTTGTGATTTGATGATTCCCCTTACGTTTGTAACAGGAGGAGGAAAATAATGTACCTGATGCGGGGCTTGAACCCGCGACCTTCTGCTTGCAATTCAGATACTCTACCAACTGAGCTCATCGGGCCGGTGTAAATCCCAGCCAATTTATGATATTATATACATGTACCACACCGCTACATTCCTCCTTTATTTATTCAAAGTAAATTAATCGCGACAACCACAGGCTCTTTAAACTAACCCAGCCATTTGCTTCACCCTAGCTCTAGGATTCCAAGGTTAGTCACACACTCACAGCACCAAATATAATAGGAGGAGGAAAATAATGTACCTGATGCGGGGCTCGAACCTACGACCTCCTGCTTGCAAGTCAGATGCTCTACCAACTGAGCTAATTGGGCTGGTGAATATCCCAGCCAATTTATGAATACAATATACTACACGGCTACACGTTTATTTTATACGTACTGTACTGAAAATTGAGCAAAAACTTAGTTTTTTTTAAGCTGGTGCAAGGATTTCTGTACCTTTAAATACTATACAATATCTATGGTGTTTTTTTTTCTTTTTAAACTTTATTTTGTTGTAATAAAACATGTTATAAACATATTATTTGACAGTGTGTCAGAGGGTAAAAAGAATTCCTAGGTAGTAGAGGGTCTGTGGGGGGCCTTCATATGCCGGATAGTACCCTGTGATAGTATTAACACGCGCTTCTGTGGTCGAATGGTTAAGGTCGCTGACTTCTAATCATTGTGACCTCTCACAGATGGAGGGTCATGGATTCGAGCCCTGATACTGACCATGTCTCTTTATGTGAGAAAGTAGGCAATTGCTTTCGAGGGATGGGAGTTTTTTGGCACGGGGGAATTTCTGGAAACCCGGCCCTTCTTTTTGGAGGCGTATGATATTGATGAAAGCTCATTGAAAACTTGCTCTGTTATGTGCATTCCCTTATGCTAAGCAGCTTTTCACCTATTAAGTGTCATATAAGGTAGATCTAAACAGATCTAGATCAGTTGTAATTATGGCCCGGATGATGTTTCTAGTTTTTTTGTAATAAAAATAACGTATACGATGCGCGGCTCGAACTTGCAACCTAATGCTTGCAAGTCAGATGCTCTACCAACTGAGCTAATTGGGCTGCTGAATAGCCAAGCCATTTTATAAATATAATACAACATGCAGCTACATTTTCAACATGTATGTCACCAGGGATTTTTTGTAGCTAATTTTATAGCCGTTGTTGGGTCATAATTCCCAATTGAAAATAGTATCTTTTTTCCCAATTCACAGACAATTGAAACTTCCAAAAATAAAAGACATAAAAATAACAACTAAAAGATTAATGAAAACGAGATCTTTCACTGTTAAATAGGCAGTATCAGGCATGTGATGATTGACAGTTCCCATCATGGACTGTGATTGTTTGTGTATACATTTAAATAATGCAATATTGTTATCACAATATTTTCCCAATTATGAACAAAACACTGCAGAAATTCCCAATCCAAGGGTATGGGTCATGTACTTAAAATACTGAAAAAAACCTGGTCACAAGGCTAGCATTACTTATTCGAATTTTTGATTTCATAAATCAAAGAAATTTCTTTTGGGGGGGGGGCTTTTTTATGATTGTCATATAGTAAAAATAAATCCCTACCTACGTAGTACCTACCCAGTGCTAAAACTCCAAACAAACTTATTTTTAATTTCAGCCAGAGCAAGTATTAAAAAATTAAGCATAATTATATTGGCAACAGGGCCATTTTAATGATGGACGGACATTACCGATTGTACCAATGTAGATTGTTCTGGTAGTGTATCAAACTCAGCATTTAAATTGTCACAATTTACACAATAACTACACAACAATTGTTATTTCAATGATCACATATCATGATTTCAGTTTATCAAAATGTGCAATTTGAACCATCTTTACTGCGCATGCATGGTTACGAAGTCCACAAATATTCCTTAGCAGACATGCCAATAAGGTAATGTCAAAGGTATCAGAATTTGATTTGATCTTAATTAATTGAGGGAAGCTGCTGCTTCAGATGATCTACATGTATAAGTAATTTTGTTTAATTGATTATAAACTGGAGCTGTATTGTACTGATGAATGTTCATATTTAAGTAATGTCATAATGTCTGTCCCCACAATATCATCAAACAACTCTCTCAGAACCATTGTACCAATTTCTATTAAAAGATATTGGTTTCGGAATGTAAAGTGCTGAAATGAAAATGATAAATCAAGTAATTTGATGTCTCATGCATATCATTAAATCATAAAAAAAAAAAAATCAATAGGTGTCAGAAAATGTTATTCAAATCTATCAGTTAAATTATATAGACATTAATTCAAGAACTAAGTTGTTCATCCTGAATACATGTATATTAGAAATGAATAAGCTAGAGTAAAAAGAAATGTAAATGTACATGGTGGCCGGTGATATATACATTTATTGTCAAATACCATGAAATATGACAGAAATTCTATTAAAAATAGTTGCTTGAAAGTCATAAATAGACCATTTTACATAATATGTAAATGAAACTTAGAGTGAACTGATTAGGCCATCCTTAAAGAATATTTTGTTTGGAGTTATGCTACCTACACACCAATCAAAGTACTGAAAGTACTGTTGGAACATGATATTTTACCAAACAAAGCAAAAAAAAGAAATGTGTGCCCATATTGTTAATGCCCTTGCAAAAATTAATGTTTTTAAGATTTACACAAACTGACCGATTTTCCATTCACACATGATGCAGGTCATAAACATGTATGTAAGGACATATGCTTTACGTGTCTCTTAGCATTAGAAAATAAAAGAATCATTGGAAAGTTTAACAGCACACTAATTTAAGACAATTAATGAAATTGCTTTGTTATACACAAACAAGTGAGCAACACATAAGTAACAGTAAATAATTTGATTTATTTGTTACTTCAATAGAATATCTGTTTTGTTTTGTTTACATTGGGTGACAACCCATGTTAAAGCAGATAATCATGCTGTTGAAATATACAGATTGCCATATTAAATTCTTGCTTTGTATGAAATTCACACTTATGTTTGATTCTAACAGTAAATGCTGTTGTGTCTTGAAGGTATTTGTGTTTTGTATTCAGACATTATTTACATTTCACAACATAGAATTTCATTGGCTATATTTTACCCACTGTCATCCATAATGTTGTAATCATGCCATTCATTGGCAGACACAGAGGGAATTGTCCAATCAGATTCAATTATTTTTAGGAGGTAAACATGATTAGGTTTATTGACTGTGTAAAGAAATGTTGCTCTCTGAAACATTAAAAATAATTTTGAGATTTAGCTGTTTTATTATTGTTTAAAGGTGAATTCATTAGACTATGGATTTGTTGTGAGTATAGTTTCTTTATGAATAAGTTAAATAATAATGTTTTGCTGTATCATAGTCTTGCATTTGTGTTGCTAAGCACAGTATATACTTGCTGTAAGCTAGACTGTGTGGTGTTAGTAGATTGATAGGTGAAATCAAAATTGGCTTTACTAAATTTTTTTATGTTCCAATTTTGTGTTTTAAACCTTTCAATTTATGGTGTTATCATATCAGACTATGGATTATGCTGATTTGCTTTGTCCCAAAATCTTATTGCCTAAATGTGTGTGTAAATCACATGGTTATATTTGTGTCATTGAATTTGATTTCATTCTGTAATAATAATATCATGCTAACATGTCTATTTTATTTGTTATACGCCTGTTTGAATAACAGGTTGTATTATGGGAGCACCTGTGTGGTGGGCAGGTGGGTGGTCATCGTCCATAATGTTGTCTGCTCTCTAATTCAAAGAGTTTTATTCGGATCCTCACCAAACTGTATGAAAATGTTTATGGCCATGAGATCTCAGCCAAGTTTGATAACCAGCCCAATCGGCCCTGGCAATTATGAGTAATGTCCCTTGATAAATTGAAAATTGACTGATAATGCAGTGTACGCTCTCTGAGTCAATCAGTTATCAATCGATCTTCACCAAATTAGAAATTTGAGTTTACAACATAGTGTATGTTGAGGGACTGACTTAAATTTCTAAAAATATTTATTGTGTCTGTAAATGCTAATTTCAATAGTCATTGTTAGATACATAGTCAGAGGTAAAGATTAAGCAGACCTGTGTTTATTATGGAAAGGGCTAAATTTAAGATACATAACAAAAATATGTAAGAATTGAATGGGTTATGTTGTGAAAAATAAGGTTTTCTGTTGTTATGGAAAATGTGCACTTCATATATTTATTCTGATTTAATGCTATTTTCAACATTATTTCAGTCATATCGTGTCAGGCACTGTAATTATCCTAACAAGCTTCCGTGGACTTCATAAATTATAGTATGATATAGGCTACCATATGTTCTACCCACAAGTTACTACCAGGCAGCTTCACATACAATGTATAATGTCTTTGGTCAATTTTGTCACCAACAGTGTGAGCCTCGTCTAGGGTTTGAACTCACAACCGCTTGATCAATAGACCAGTGCTCTAACCACTTACCTATCTTGGTGGGCTATATGCATTTCATAACATATGGATCTAATGTTCATATCTTAATTGTTCCAATGTTCTTCATATGATAACAGTCAAACCTGTGTTTGTGGCCACCTTTGAATACAGGCCACCCTGTGAGTTAAATGGCCAGCCTTTAAAAAAAAGAACTATAGAGTGGATGCTGAATACTTAGGTTTAACTTTACACCTTAATATTCATAATTCAGGTACATGTTGCAAGAGTGGTTTTTATCTTAGGTATGACTCTATTTTAAGGTGGCTGCTCATGATGTTTTAATGCTTCATGGTTTATAGGATTTTGTAAATACTTATTTTATTGTACAGCACAACCTCTCCAGAGCAGCCCTATCTTTAGCAACAACCTCCCTTCAACAAAAATATGATTCTTCCCACTGACCAATTTAACTATTATTTAACCTCTTTAGAGCAACAGCCTCTCAATGGCAACATAAATTAGGTGTTCTTTTGGTAAGGTTGCATTGTATACACAGCACTATAGTTTCAGTTCAGAATTAAAATGAATATATAAACGCTTTTTATTTATCAAGTGGATTCTGGGAGGAAAAAATATTCATATTTGGTATCAGTTTATTCTTAATTTTATGCAGATTGCTTGAGAAGATAATTTCGGATAGCTTACAATGACAATTAAAGTATAAACCTGGAAGGTGTAAGTTCATAGTTCAACTTGTGTTTAGCAGGTATTTTTCTATTGAAAAAGTCACACTTGCTGTTGATGATTTGTCATTTGAATCACAATTGTAACATATACTTTTATTGGTGAATATTGTAAACATTCATATTCTTTTTAATAGCCGTGTCATTGATTGGTCAACAGAGGGTGCTGACCTATCAGGTTAACTCAAGTTTTGGCAGGAAGTGACCCTAGTTGATTTTGGTGTAGTCAGGGTAACAAATATTGAAAGTTGTACTTAGTATATTTATTTCTATGTGTTTTAAGGATATGGGATTTGTTGTAAATAGTTTTTAATGCTTCTGTTTGAACTTACAATTACCGTGTTTCTTCTGCTCATATTTTGCAGTACAGATAATAATGAGATTAATCAAATGATGGGGAAGTCGGAAGACCAATACCTGTCTAATTTCACCTGTTCATGCACCGCTCTGTTTCTGATAGATCTATTAAATTTGACTCAATAATCTTGTTTTCATCCTACAGGTTTCATAACAGCAAGCTATGACAATTGGTGTCACATAATTATGTGGATCAATGAATGAAATTATTGTCATGTAAAGAAATATTTTGTCTGGAAAGCCATCAGTTTTACTTTGAGTGATAGATCGTTGCTATTACTTGTATTTTGAATTTTTTGTTTAGAATTTTATACAGCTTACAAGTTCCATTATTTTTATAAGTCATATTCACTTTACTCTTCACCTGTTTCTGTTAAAGTATGTAAGTGCCTCTGTCTGGTTGAGCTACCCAAGTAGTTAGAACGTTGGTCTACTGATCAAGAGGTTATGAGTTTGAACCCTGCATGGGGCGCACACTGTTCAAGACAAATTTGAGTGACATCTTATATTAAATTGTCCTCCACCTCTGAATTATGTGGGGTACATAGCTTGGCAGTAACTTGCAGATAGAATGTGGTCAATACTAATTAAGGCCTAATTAAATGAATCCCAGGGAAGCTGGTTTTGGGTAACTGCCTTCCATGATATAACACAAATAATGTTGAAAATGGTGTTTAATCAGAAGAAATAAATAAAGCCTGATTCTGTTCAAATTTATTGTAGCTACACAATTTATATTATAGTTCTATAATTCTCCTGATTTGAATTAAGCTCAAATGCAAACATTAATTACTTTGTGTGTTCTTGTGCAATATGTGTATGTTTGTTGTTATTGCATTTTTGCATTTTAACTTTATCTTGAGTTTAATGCAGAATACCTTAGTACTTTTTTTGTACGTCTGAAGGGATGTATTATGTTGAGGTACGGCGTCCGTCAGTTTGTCTGTAGAGTTGGTACATTTAGGTCTTGTGAGGTTCAGTTACGTACAAACTGGAATTGTGGGGATAATTTCGACTTGTGGTGTGCAGTCTTGTGGGGATAAAAACACCGAAATCATCAAAGGGTACACCCCACAACATACGTCTCATTAGTATGTCCGTCCGTCCATTAGCAATTTCATGTCCGCTCTGTTACTCTTTAACCTCTCAAAGGTTTTCGAGGTAACTTTGCTCAAATGATTACCATATCAAGGCGACGTGCATTCCACATGTTTCAGAAGGCTATCTTCAAGGTCAAGGTCACAATTAGGGATCGAAGGTCATATGACTTATTTTGTTTCCGTTCTGTGACTCTTTAAGCCTGCAAAGGATTTTGAAGTAACTTTACTCAAATGTTCACCACATTGAGATGAAGAACAGCCGCCATGTTTCGGAAGGCTTACTTCAAGGTCAAGGTCACAGTAGTCAAAGCTCATATGCATGAATAGTACGCCAAAAATAATGTTTTTACAGTATCATTTATACCTTTGGCCGTATATTGCTCTGCCTTACAGTGCTTCTGTCTAGTTTATTTTTATTATGTCAATTAAAAAACATGTATGCAAATATTTATGTAAGCAATTTATATTTTTCAGTAAACAAAGATGAAGACTTTGGCAGCCGCTGGACAAGAGGTAAGTGCTAAGTTCTAATTTAACCCTATAGCATTACCAATTCAGATGACAAAATTCCATCCAAATCTGTTGTATCAAAGCGTGCCACTGGTGGTATATGTGTTTATTGAAGTCAGGGTCTTGTTTACTCTATCATTTGGATGCTGACATTTACAACAAACTTCACTTCATCAATTAACCGACCCTCGGCGAATGTACCACATTTACTGGTTTGTTCATGGAGAAGAGTTAGTATCATCTTGATGTGGTGTTGGTCACTCACTCTTAACCCATTCTTGGCTTCTCACCAGTGATAATACACCAGAATGTGTTTTGTGTAATGCACCACATTCTATCAAACATTTTCTTATTGACTAGATTGATGTTCAGCCAGTACCTATTAGCCACTAAGATGTCGAAAACAATACCACATTTTTTGAAACCGTCAGGCTTGAAATACTTATTAATAACACGAAGGAAATTGAACTATACAATTCACTTTTTGTATACTTCCTTCTACAATTGATTCTCATTAAATGAAAACTTCACTTATAATAAAATGTCGCTTATGACATACTGTTCCTTGCATTGCTGACCTTTTTGTTTTAATTTCTATGTGCATATTTCAAATTTTGTTTGTGTCACACTTCAATGTTAATTTTGTCCACATGACCCTAATAAGAACAGAACAGAACATACATTTATTTCCACTTGTACGAAGTATGTAGCATGTAGTTTAAGATATTTATCTTAGATATAGAGCTGATCGCTTTCATGCTTATTTTAACATTTTGTTGATTAAACTGAAGGCTTGATGAGATTAATAATCATGTAAATAATCAAAGTGCTGAAAGCACTAAGGTTGAAATTTTTATGCGCTTGTGATTTTAAGAAATTGTGCATAATAAAGCCAGTGAGGCCAGTAGTTTGTAGGATTATCAATACTACAAACATATTACAGATAAACAAACTTTGCTATGGAAGATTCAGTTTCTATTAATTAGGCCTGCGCCCTTACCTTATTATGTGACCATCAGGCATTACAGAAGTGAAAGTTCAATTACTGATAATCAGTATTTGCTAATGGAGTAGTGTTCATGAATATACCTGTAAATAAATTGATTCTCGTGGGCCATGGACCATAGAGTTTAAACTGGGCCTGTAGACTTAGGTAAATTGTCGGATGAGATTGACACTCCTACATGTTGAAGACAAACAATTTTTTGTAGTGGTTGAACAGGAAGTGAAAGTTGAACTGTTTCTGAAATATGGTAACACTGTATTTGTCTGCTAAGCAGCAGTGAATACAAAAAAACATAAACTTAATTAGACTATCATGAAAATCATAATAAATACCTGTCAGTTAAAGTAATGGTTGGAAGGAGAAACAAATATGCATCACATACACACCTAGGGTAATTAAAAATGTAATTGTAATAAATTACTTATTTTCAAGTACATTGTAATTGAAAATAATGTGTAATTGAACAATTTTTAAAACATGTAATGGTATTTTAATTAATTTCATTGATTTTATGCCATGTAATTAACAATTACATTAAATTGCTTTCAATTATTTATTCCCTTTACTTAAACAGGGTGCAATAATATGATCATTTGTATAAATTATCATGGTGTATTAAATATCCTACCTTGATTTCAACAATGTGTAGGTGTGAAAGTATACTGTGGCTAATAATGTATATATCCATTACTTCATATTAGCATATCTTAATAACAGATTACAGTTAGATTTTGCACCTCATACAAGATGTTAACAAAGAAACACATGCCATTGTTTATGATGAAAACTATTGTTATTCAGATAAAAGTTTGAGTCAGCGGACTATCAACATTCATGTTCAGATTTTGTTCAGTCTTTTTTTGTTTTTCTTTTGCAAGTGTACAATATATATAAATAAGATAAATGTCTATACAGTAAAAGCAAATGCCTTGCCAAATAAGTTAGATACAGTCCTAACACATTGTAACCTTATACCTGGTCAATTATCAACTTCAATTTTGATTAAGATGAATGTTAATATTTTGAATCACTTTGATTTACCAAACAAAAAAAGGGGATTTTAAGGCAAAATTTTTCAATGGCTGGGAAAATATTTAGACAAGAAGACTGTTCTCTGTCAGACAATTCTTTAAAGCTTTGACGATGCTGTAACAGCTAGTGTTATTTGATATATGGAGTATAAAGATTTGTACAAATTTGATAACGACATGATCCAAACACTAAAAGTTTCTTTACTTATCATATACAAAGTTATAGTGTTAAGTTGTGGTATTGTAAAAATAAAATTGATCACGAAATGTAATGTGCAATTTAATCAATTACATTTGAAATGTAATGTGTAATTTAATTAATTACATTCTAAAATTTCTGTAATATAATGGGTAATTTAAGTAAGATTTTGCAATGTAATGATTAATTTAATTAATTAATTTGCAATGTAATTGATCCCTGGTCTGATCACATATGACTTTGGTTGCAGTGAGTATGGAAATATTAGTATACTTGAGAGTTTAACTTAAAAATCAAGTATGATTACTAGCCACCACTGATATTGTTGATTTGTAATCTTAATAAAAATTACATTTCAACACCTTTGAAATTAATCTCTTGATGAAATAAGGAAGGCCAAACTAACTCACAATAATAATTATGTAAGCACAAAAATTCCTTTCCTCATCATCGTCATCGAAATCATGGTGGCCTTGTCTCAAATATTCAATCTCCTCCATATCCAGATCATCCTTGCTTCACTACGAGATGGTGATAACACTGTGGAAGATGAAATCACCAAAGCAAAGGTTCTGAATAACATTTGTCGAGATCAAACCCTTCTTGATGAATTAGATGCTCAAACTCTGCAAAATGATGTGAATGACATCAGCCCTGTCTTGGACCAGATTACAATTACAACCTCTAAGATAAAGGATATTATCAAATCTGAACTGTCCACTCCTCTGTGTGACTTTTTTTTTACCAATCTCTGTCCTGTTCTGTTTTTGCTACCTCATGAAAAGACGCTATTGTCACTCCTGGAAGCCATTCTTGTATTGGCAATTATCAACCTATATCCCTACTCTGTACCCTAGGAAAATTCCTTGAAAGGGTAGTCCACAAGCATACATTAAACCACAATAGCGACAATGCATGATCTTCTCACCCAGCTTCAAATCAGGCTTTGTACCTTAATCAACTGGCTTATCTATACAACTTCTTCACTAAGGCTGTCAGTTCCAGAGCTGTATTCTGTGACATAAGCAAGGCTTTTGACTGTGTCTCCCATCATGGTCTCCTCTTTTGAGACTCAAACATTTTGGGATTTTTTGCAGTCTTTTTAATTGGTTCTCATCTTATCTAAGTGGCAGACAACAAAAGTTTGTTCTGCCTCATGCTCAATCAAACTGGCATGATATTAAAGCTGGGATTCAAAAGGAGTCAATTTTAGGCCCCTTCATTTTCTTGATATTTATTGATGACATTGTTTCTGACATCAGGGAAACGTCAGTCTATTTGCAGATGACACAAGCCTTTTAATAGTTGTCGGGGTTCCATTAACTGCTTCACTGACTTTCTTACCAACAAACAATACCTCCTGAATAAAAGTTGTTCACTTTTAATAGCTTCATCTTTTAGGAGGTGAATTTGTTTTTTTTCAAAATTTTTGTTTTTTAATTACAAACACCTCATTAAGATAGTGTTTTAGTACCATTGTTTAAACCTAGATTGTAGATTCTATAAAGCTAAGAAAAAAATCAACTGCCTAAATACGTCTACAAAACTTTATTGTTGTAACACCAGTAGTTATTTCTATTAGGTAAAATGTCTTGAATTGACAAGATTCATATTAACATTTTTGTCATATTTTTGTTATTGTAGAGTACTTTTTAAAGTTCTAGTTATGCCCCTGTTTCAAAGAAATTGGGGTATATATTGCTGGTTTGCTCATGTCCGTCTTTTTTGCTCGTTGGTAATCAAACCTTGTCTGACCAAATCGACTGTTTTGGCCTCTTAGGTCTTCACTTGGTTTGAAGGTTGGTCAAATATAGATAGATGACCCCTGTTGATAAGGTCTATCAATAGGTCAAAGGTCAACTATTCATTTGCCCTTTAGGGGCCATTGGTGTTTCACAAACACCTCATTAAGTGAGCGTTTTAGTAGCCTTATTTTAACTTAAGATGTATCAAATAACTTACACAAAATTAGGTATTTTATTTTCTTAAGTTGATAAAAAGATGAAGCTATGGACGGATCACCTGCCTTAGTATTTTTACACATTCAAAACCAAACTGTTGATGAAATAAGACAGGCCGAACCAAATCACAAAAATATGTTAGCACAAAAACTCCTTTCCTCTCCATCGTTATTGAAATCGTGGTGGCCTTGTCTCAAATCTTTTCATCTCTTCCAAATAGAGTCCATCTTTGCTACACCTTCTGTTTTTGCCAGCTCATGGAAATACGCTATTGTCACTCCTGGAAGGCATTCTTGTGTTGGCAATTATCAACCTATATCTCTACTCTGTACCCTAGGAAAATTCCTTGAAAGGGTAGTCCACAAGCATATGTTAAACCACAATAGCGTCAATGATCTTCTCACCTAGCTTCAAATCAGGCTTTGTACCTAACCAATTGGCTTATCTATACAACTTCTTCACTAAGGCTGTCAGTTCCAGAGCTGTATTCTGTGACATAAGCAAGGCTTTTGACTGTGTCTCCCATCATGGTCTCCTCTTTTGAGACTCAAACATTTTGGGATTTTTTGCAGTCTTTTTAATTGGTTCTCATCTTATCTAAGTGGCAGACAACAAAAGTTTGTTCTGCCTCATGCTCAATCAAACTGGCATGATATTAAAGCTGGGATTCAAAAGGAGTCAATTTTAGGCCCCTTCATTTTCTTGATATTTATTGATGACATTGTTTCTGACATCAGGGAAAACGTCAGTCTATTTGCAGATGACACAAGCCTTTTAATAGTTGTCGGGGTTCCATTAACTGCTTCACTGACTTTCTTACCAACAAACAATACCTCCTGAATAAAAGTTGTTCACTTTTAATAGCTTCATCTTTTAGGAGGTGAATTTGTTTTTTTTCAAATTTTTTGTTTTTTAATTACAAACACCTCATTAAGATAGTGTTTTAGTACCATTGTTTAAACCTAGATTGTAGATTCTATAAAGCTAAGAAAAAAATCAACTGCCTAAATACGTCTACAAAACTTTATTGTTGTAACACCAGTAGTTATTTCTATTAGGTAAAATGTCTTGAATTGACAAGATTCATATTAACATTTTTGTCATATTTTTGTTATTGTAGAGTACTTTTTAAAGTTCTAGTTATGCCCCTGTTTCAAAGAAATTGGGGTATATATTGCTGGTTTGCTCATGTCCGTCTTTTTTGCTCGTTGGTAATCAAACCTTGTCTGACCAAATCGACTGTTTTGGCCTCTTAGGTCTTCACTTGGTTTGAAGGTTGGTCAAATATAGATAGATGACCCCTGTTGATAAGGTCTATCAATAGGTCAAAGGTCAACTATTCATTTGCCCTTTAGGGGCCATTGGTGTTTCACAAACACCTCATTAAGTGAGCGTTTTAGTAGCCTTATTTTAACTTAAGATGTATCAAATAACTTACACAAAATTAGGTATTTTATTTTCTTAAGTTGATAAAAAGATGAAGCTATGGACGGATCACCTGCCTTAGTATTTTTACACCTTCAAAACCAAACTGTTGATGAAATAAGAAAGGCCAAACCAAATCACAATAATATGTTAGCACAAAAACTCCTTTCCTCTCCATCGTTATTGAAATCATGGTGGCCTTGTCTCAAATCTTTTCATCTCTTCCAAATAGAGTCCATCTTTGCTACACCTTCTGTTTTTGCCAGCTCATGGAAATACGCTATTGTCACTCCTGGAAGGCATTCTTGTGTTGGCAATTATCAACCTATATCTCTACTCTGTACCCTAGGAAAATTCCTTGAAAGGATAGTCCACAAGCATACGTTAAACCACAATAGCATCAATGATCTTCTCACCCAGCTTTAAATCAGGCTTTGTACCTTAACCAACAGGCTTATCTATACAACTTCTTCACTAAGGCTGTCAGTTGTTCACTTTTAATAGCTTCATCCTTTAGGAGGTGAATTTGTTTTTTTCAAATTTTTTGTTTTTTAATTACAAACACCTCATTAAGATAGTGTTTTAGTACCATTGTTTAAACCTAGATTGTAGATTCTATAAAGCTAAGGAAAAATCAACTGCCTAAATACTTCTACAAAACTTTATTGTTACCCCAGTAGTTATTTCTATTAGGTAAAATGTCTTGAATTGACAAGATTTATATTTACATTTTTGTCATATTTTTGTAATTGTAGGGTTCTTTTTTAAAGTTCTAGTTATGCCTCCGTTTCAAAGAAATGGGGGTATATATTGCTGGTTTGCTCATGTCCGTCTTTTTTGCTCGTTGGTAATCAAACCTTGTCTGGCTAAATCGACTGTTTTGGCCACTTAGGTTTTCACTTGGTTTGAAGGTTGGTCAAATATAGATAGATGACCCCTGTTGATAAGGTCTATCATAGGTCAAAGGTCAACTATATATTTGCCCTTTAGGGGGCATTGGTGTTTCACAAACACCTCATTAAGTGAGCGTTTTAGTAGCCTTATTTTAACTTAAGGTGTATCAAATAACTTAAAAAACTTAGGTAGTTGATTTTTCTGAGCTTTATTAGAACTCTACAAGTATTTTACATTTTTTTTCTCATCTGAGCAGTTATTTCTATTAGGTAAAATGTCTTGAATTGACATGATTCATATTTACATTTTTGTCATATTTTTGTAATTGTAGAGTACTTTTTTAAAGTTCTAGTTATGCCCCCGTTTCAAAGAAATGGGGGTATATATTGCTGGTTTGCTCATGTCCGTCTTTTTTGCTCGTTGGTAATCAAACCTTGTCTGGCCAAATCGACTGTTTTGGCCTCTTAGGTCTTCACTTGGTTTGAAGGTTGGTCAAATATAGATAGATGACCCCTGTTGATAAGGTCTATCAATAGGTCAAAGGTCAACTATTCATTTGCCCTTTAGGGGCCATTGGTGTTTCACAAACACCTCATTAAGTGAGCGTTTTAGTAGCCTTATTTTAACTTAAGATGTATCAAATAACTTACACAAAATTAGGTATTTTATTTTCTTAAGTTGATAAAAAGATGAAGCTATGGACGGATCACCTGCCTTAGTATTTTTACACCTTCAAAACCAAACTGTTGATGAAATAAGAAAGGCCAAACCAAATCACAATAATATGTTAGCACAAAAACTCCTTTCCTCTCCATCGTTATTGAAATCATGGTGGCCTTGTCTCAAATCTTTTCATCTCTTCCAAATAGAGTCCATCTTTGCTACACCTTCTGTTTTTGCCAGCTCATGGAAATACGCTATTGTCACTCCTGGAAGGCATTCTTGTGTTGGCAATTATCAACCTATATCTCTACTCTGTACCCTAGGAAAATTCCTTGAAAGGATAGTCCACAAGCATACGTTAAACCACAATAGCATCAATGATCTTCTCACCCAGCTTTAAATCAGGCTTTGTACCTTAACCAACAGGCTTATCTATACAACTTCTTCACTAAGGCTGTCAGTTGTTCACTTTTAATAGCTTCATCCTTTAGGAGGTGAATTTGTTTTTTTCAAATTTTTTGTTTTTTAATTACAAACACCTCATTAAGATAGTGTTTTAGTACCATTGTTTAAACCTAGATTGTAGATTCTATAAAGCTAAGGAAAAATCAACTGCCTAAATACTTCTACAAAACTTTATTGTTACCCCAGTAGTTATTTCTATTAGGTAAAATGTCTTGAATTGACAAGATTTATATTTACATTTTTGTCATATTTTTGTAATTGTAGGGTTCTTTTTTAAAGTTCTAGTTATGCCTCCGTTTCAAAGAAATGGGGGTATATATTGCTGGTTTGCTCATGTCCGTCTTTTTTGCTCGTTGGTAATCAAACCTTGTCTGGCTAAATCGACTGTTTTGGCCACTTAGGTTTTCACTTGGTTTGAAGGTTGGTCAAATATAGATAGATGACCCCTGTTGATAAGGTCTATCATAGGTCAAAGGTCAACTATATATTTGCCCTTTAGGGGGCATTGGTGTTTCACAAACACCTCATTAAGTGAGCGTTTTAGTAGCCTTATTTTAACTTAAGGTGTATCAAATAACTTAAAAAACTTAGGTAGTTGATTTTTCTGAGCTTTATTAGAACTCTACAAGTATTTTACATTTTTTTTCTCATCTGAGCAGTTATTTCTATTAGGTAAAATGTCTTGAATTGACATGATTCATATTTACATTTTTGTCATATTTTTGTAATTGTAGAGTACTTTTTTAAAGTTCTAGTTATGCCCCCGTTTCAAAGAAATGGGGGTATATATTGCTGGTTTGCTCATGTCCGTCTTTTTTGCTCGTTGGTAATCAAACCTTGTCTGGCCAAATCGACTGTTTTGGCCTCTTAGGTCTTCACTTGGTTTGAAGGTTGGTCAAATATAGATAGATGACCCCTGTTGATAAGGTCTATCAATAGGTCAAAGGTCAACTATCCATTTGCCCTTTAGGGGCCATTGGTGTTTCACAAACACCTCATTAAGTGGGCGTTTTAGTAGCGTTATTTTAACTTAAGATGTATCAAATAACTTACACAAAATTAGGTATTATATTTTCTTAAGTTGATAAAAAGATGAAGCTATGGACGGATCACCTGCCTTAGTATATTTACACTTTCAAAACCAAACTGTTGATGAAATAAGAAAGGCCAAACCAAATCACAATAATATGTTAGCACAAAAACTCCTTTCCTCTCCATCGTCATTGAAATCGTGGTGGCCTTGTCTCAAATCTTTTCATCTCTTCCAAATAGAGTCCATCTTTGCTACACCTTCTGTTTTTGCCAGCTCATGGAAAGACGCTATTGTCACTCCTGGAAGGCATTCTTGTGTTGGCAATTATCAACCTATGTCTCTACTCTGTACCCTAGGAAAATTCCTTGAAAGGGTAGTCCACAAGCATATGTTAAACCACAATAGCGTCAATGATCTTCTCACCTAGCTTCAAATCAGGCTTTGTACCTAACCAATTGGCTTATCTATACAACTTCTTCACTAAGGCTGTCAGTTCCAGAGCTGTATTCTGTGACATAAGCAAGGCTTTTGACTGTGTCTCCCATCATGGTCTCCTCTTTTGAGACTCAAACATTTTGGGATTTTTTGCAGTCTTTTTAATTGGTTCTCATCTTATCTAAGTGGCAGACAACAAAAGTTTGTTCTGCCTCATGCTCAATCAAACTGGCATGATATTAAAGCTGGGATTCAAAAGGAGTCAATTTTAGGCCCCTTCATTTTCTTGATATTTATTGATGACATTGTTTCTGACATCAGGGAAAACGTCAGTCTATTTGCAGATGACAAAAGCCTTTTAATAGTTGTCGGGGTTCCATTAACTGCTTCACTAACTTTCTTACCAACAAACAATACCTCCTGAATAAAAGTTGTTCACTTTTAATAGCTTCATCTCTGAGGAGGTGAATTTGGATTTTTCAAAATTTTTATTTTTTGATTACAAACACGTCATTAAGATAGTGTTTTAGTACCCTTGTTTTAACCTAAATTGTAGATTTTATAAAGCTAAGGAAAAATCAACTGCCTAAATGCTTCTACAAAACTTTATTCTTACACCAGTAGTTATTTCTATTAGGTAAAATGTCTTGAATTGACAAGATTTGTATTTACATTTTTGTCATATTTTTGTAATTGTAGGGTTCTTTTTTAAAGTTCTAGTTATGCCTCCGTTTCAAAGAAATGGGGGTATATATTGCTGGGTTGTTCATGTCCGTCTTTTTTGCTCGTTGGTAATCAAACCTTGTCTGGCCAATTCGACTGTTTTGGCCTCTTAGGTTTTCACTTGGTTTGAAGGTTGGTCAAATATAGATAGATGACCCCTGTTGATAAGGTCTATCAATAGGTCAAAGGTCAACTATACATTTGCCCTTTAGGGGGCATTGGTGTTTCACAAACACCTCATTAAGTGAGCGTTTTAGTAGCCTTATTTTAACTTAAGGTGTATCAAATAACTTAAAAAACTTAGGTAGTTGATTTTTCTGATCTTTATTAGAACTCTACAAGTATTTTACATTTTGTTTCTCATCTGAGCAGTTATTTCTATTAGGTTAAACGTCTTGAATTGACATGATTCATATTTACATTTTTGTCATATTTTTGTAATTGTAGAGGTACTTTTTAAAAGTTCTAGTTTTGCCCCCGTTTCAAAGAAATGGGGGTATATATTGCTGGTTTGCTCATGTCCGTCTTTTTTGCTCGTTGGTAATCAAACCTTGTCTGGCCAAATCGACTGTTTTGGCGTCTTAGGTCTTCACTTGGTTTGAAGGTTGGTCAAATATAGATAGATGACCCCTGTTGATAAGGTCTATCAATAGGTCAAAGGTCAACTATCCATTTGCCCTTTAGGGGCCATTGGTGTTTCACAAACACCTCATTAAGTGAGCGTTTTAGTAGCGTTATTTTAACTTAAGATGTATCAAATAACTTACACAAAATTAGGTATTATATTTTCTTAAGTTGATAAAAAGATGAAGCTATGGACGGATCACCTGCCTTAGTATATTTACACTTTCAAAACCAAACTGTTGATGAAATAAGAAAGGCCAAACCAAATCACAATAATATGTTAGCACAAAAACTCCTTTCCTCTCCATCGTCATTGAAATCGTGGTGGCCTTGTCTCAAATCTTTTCATCTCTTCCAAATAGAGTCCATCTTTGCTACACCTTCTGTTTTTGCCAGCTCATGGAAAGACGCTATTGTCACTCCTGGAAGGCATTCTTGTGTTGGCAATTATCAACCTATGTCTCTACTCTGTACCCTAGGAAAATTCCTTGAAAGGGTAGTCCACAAGCATATGTTAAACCACAATAGCGTCAATGATCTTCTCACCTAGCTTCAAATCAGGCTTTGTACCTAACCAATTGGCTTATCTATACAACTTCTTCACTAAGGCTGTCAGTTCCAGAGCTGTATTCTGTGACATAAGCAAGGCTTTTGACTGTGTCTCCCATCATGGTCTCCTCTTTTGAGACTCAAACATTTTGGGATTTTTTGCAGTCTTTTTAATTGGTTCTCATCTTATCTAAGTGGCAGACAACAAAAGTTTGTTCTGCCTCATGCTCAATCAAACTGGCATGATATTAAAGCTGGGATTCAAAAGGAGTCAATTTTAGGCCCCTTCATTTTCTTGATATTTATTGATGACATTGTTTCTGACATCAGGGAAAACGTCAGTCTATTTGCAGATGACAAAAGCCTTTTAATAGTTGTCGGGGTTCCATTAACTGCTTCACTAACTTTCTTACCAACAAACAATACCTCCTGAATAAAAGTTGTTCACTTTTAATAGCTTCATCTCTGAGGAGGTGAATTTGGATTTTTCAAAAATTTTATTTTTTGATTACAAACACCTCATTAAGATAGTGTTTTAGTACCCTTGTTTTAACCTAAATTGTAGATTTTATAAAGCTAAGGAAAAATCAACTGCCTAAATGCTTCTACAAAACTTTATTCTTACACCAGTAGTTATTTCTATTAGGTAAAATGTCTTGAATTGACAAGATTTATATTTACATTTTTGTCATATTTTTGTAATTGTAGGGTTCTTTTTTAAAGTTCTAGTTATGCCTCCGTTTCAAAGAAATGGGGGTATATATTGCTGGGTTGTTCATGTCCGTCTTTTTTGCTCGTTGGTAATCAAACCTTGTCTGGCCAATTCGACTGTTTTGGCCTCTTAGGTTTTCACTTGGTTTGAAGGTTGGTCAAATATAGATAGATGACCCCTGTTGATAAGGTCTATCAATAGGTCAAAGGTCAACTATACATTTGCCCTTTAGGGGGCATTGGTGTTTCACAAACACCTCATTAAGTGAGCGTTTTAGTAGCCTTATTTTAACTTAAGGTGTATCAAATAACTTAAAAAACTTAGGTAGTTGATTTTTCTGATCTTTATTAGAACTCTACAAGTATTTTACATTTTGTTTCTCATCTGAGCAGTTATTTCTATTAGGTTAAATGTCTTGAATTGACATGATTCATATTTACATTTTTGTCATATTTTTGTAATTGTAGAGGTACTTTTTAAAAGTTCTAGTTTTGCCCCCGTTTCAAAGAAATGGGGGTATATATTGCTGGTTTGCTCATGTCCGTCTTTTTTGCTCGTTGGTAATCAAACCTTGTCTGGCCAAATCGACTGTTTTGGCCTCTTAGGTCTTCACTTGGTTTGAAGGTTGGTCAAATATAGATAGATGACCCCTGTTGATAAGGTCTATCAATAGGTCAAAGGTCAACTATCCATTTGCCCTTTAGGGGCCATTGGTGTTTCACAAACACCTCATTAAGTGAGCGTTTTAGTAGCGTTATTTTAACTTAAGATGTATCAAATAACTTACACAAAATTAGGTATTATATTTTCTTAAGTTGATAAAAAGATGAAGCTATGGACGGATCACCTGCCTTAGTATATTTACACTTTCAAAACCAAACTGTTGATGAAATAAGAAAGGCCAAACCAAATCACAATAATATGTTAGCACAAAAACTCCTTTCCTCTCCATCGTCATTGAAATCGTGGTGGCCTTGTCTCAAATCTTTTCATCTCTTCCAAATAGAGTCCATCTTTGCTACACCTTCTGTTTTTGCCAGCTCATGGAAAGACGCTATTGTCACTCCTGGAAGGCATTCTTGTGTTGGCAATTATCAACCTATGTCTCTACTCTGTACCCTAGGAAAATTCCTTGAAAGGGTAGTCCACAAGCATATGTTAAACCACAATAGCATCAATGATCTTCTCACCTAGCTTCAAATCAGGCTTTGTACCTAACCAATTGGCTTATCTATACAACTTCTTCACTAAGGCTGTCAGTTCCAGAGCTGTATTCTGTGACATAAGCAAGGCTTTTGACTGTGTCTCCCATCATGGTCTCCTCTTTTGAGACTCAAACATTTTGGGATTTTTTGCAGTCTTTTTAATTGGTTCTCATCTTATCTAAGTGGCAGACAACAAAAGTTTGTTCTGCCTCATGCTCAATCAAACTGGCATGATATTAAAGCTGGGATTCAAAAGGAGTCAATTTTAGGCCCCTTCATTTTCTTGATATTTATTGATGACATTGTTTCTGACATCAGGGAAAACGTCAGTCTATTTGCAGATGACAAAAGCCTTTTAATAGTTGTCAGGGTTCCATTAACTGCTTCACTAACTTTCTTACCAACAAACAATACCTCCTGAATAAAAGTTGTTCACTTTTAATAGCTTCATCTCTGAGGAGGTGAATTTGGATTTTTCAAAAATTTTATTTTTTGATTACAAACACCTCATTAAGATAGTGTTTTAGTACCCTTGTTTTAACCTAAATTGTAGATTTTATAAAGCTAAGGAAAAATCAACTGCCTAAATGCTTCTACAAAACTTTATTCTTACACCAGTAGTTATTTCTATTAGGTAAAATGTCTTGAATTGACAAGATTTATATTTACATTTTTGTCATATTTTTGTAATTGTAGGGTTCTTTTTTAAAGTTCTAGTTATGCCTCCGTTTCAAAGAAATGGGGGTATATATTGCTGGGTTGTTCATGTCCGTCTTTTTTGCTCGTTGGTAATCAAACCTTGTCTGGCCAATTCGACTGTTTTGGCCTCTTAGGTTTTCACTTGGTTTGAAGGTTGGTCAAATATAGATAGATGACCCCTGTTGATAAGGTCTATCAATAGGTCAAAGGTCAACTATACATTTGCCCTTTAGGGGGCATTGGTGTTTCACAAACACCTCATTAAGTGAGCGTTTTAGTAGCCTTATTTTAACTTAAGGTGTATCAAATAACTTAAAAAACTTAGGTAGTTGATTTTTCTGATCTTTATTAGAACTCTACAAGTATTTTACATTTTGTTTCTCATCTGAGCAGTTATTTCTATTAGGTTAAATGTCTTGAATTGACATGATTCATATTTACATTTTTGTCATATTTTTGTAATTGTAGAGGTACTTTTTAAAAGTTCTAGTTTTGCCCCCGTTTCAAAGAAATGGGGGTATATATTGCTGGTTTGCTCATGTCCGTCTTTTTTGCTCGTTGGTAATCAAACCTTGTCTGGCCAAATCGACTGTTTTGGCCTCTTAGGTCTTCACTTGGTTTGAAGGTTGGTCAAATATAGATAGATGACCCCTGTTGATAAGGTCTATCAATAGGTCAAAGGTCAACTATCCATTTGCCCTTTAGGGGCCATTGGTGTTTCACAAACACCTCATTAAGTGAGCGTTTTAGTAGCGTTATTTTAACTTAAGATGTATCAAATAACTTACACAAAATTAGGTATTATATTTTCTTAAGTTGATAAAAAGATGAAGCTATGGACGGATCACCTGCCTTAGTATATTTACACTTTCAAAACCAAACTGTTGATGAAATAAGAAAGGCCAAACCAAATCACAATAATATGTTAGCACAAAAACTCCTTTCCTCTCCATCGTCATTGAAATCGTGGTGGCCTTGTCTCAAATCTTTTCATCTCTTCCAAATAGAGTCCATCTTTGCTACACCTTCTGTTTTTGCCAGCTCATGGAAAGACGCTATTGTCACTCCTGGAAGGCATTCTTGTGTTGGCAATTATCAACCTATGTCTCTACTCTGTACCCTAGGAAAATTCCTTGAAAGGGTAGTCCACAAGCATATGTTAAACCACAATAGCATCAATGATCTTCTCACCTAGCTTCAAATCAGGCTTTGTACCTAACCAATTGGCTTATCTATACAACTTCTTCACTAAGGCTGTCAGTTCCAGAGCTGTATTCTGTGACATAAGCAAGGCTTTTGACTGTGTCTCCCATCATGGTCTCCTCTTTTGAGACTCAAACATTTTGGGATTTTTTGCAGTCTTTTTAATTGGTTCTCATCTTATCTAAGTGGCAGACAACAAAAGTTTGTTCTGCCTCATGCTCAATCAAACTGGCATGATATTAAAGCTGGGATTCAAAAGGAGTCAATTTTAGGCCCCTTCATTTTCTTGATATTTATTGATGACATTGTTTCTGACATCAGGGAAAACGTCAGTCTATTTGCAGATGACAAAAGCCTTTTAATAGTTGTCAGGGTTCCATTAACTGCTTCACTAACTTTCTTACCAACAAACAATACCTCCTGAATAAAAGTTGTTCACTTTTAATAGCTTCATCTCTGAGGAGGTGAATTTGGATTTTTCAAAAATTTTATTTTTTGATTACAAACACCTCATTAAGATAGTGTTTTAGTACCCTTGTTTTAACCTAAATTGTAGATTTTATAAAGCTAAGGAAAAATCAACTGCCTAAATGCTTCTACAAAACTTTATTCTTACACCAGTAGTTATTTCTATTAGGTAAAATGTCTTGAATTGACAAGATTTATATTTACATTTTTGTCATATTTTTGTAATTGTAGGGTTCTTTTTTAAAGTTCTAGTTATGCCTCCGTTTCAAAGAAATGGGGGTATATATTGCTGGGTTGTTCATGTCCGTCTTTTTTGCTCGTTGGTAATCAAACCTTGTCTGGCCAATTCGACTGTTTTGGCCTCTTAGGTTTTCACTTGGTTTGAAGGTTGGTCAAATATAGATAGATGACCCCTGTTGATAAGGTCTATCAATAGGTCAAAGGTCAACTATACATTTGCCCTTTAGGGGGCATTGGTGTTTCACAAACACCTCATTAAGTGAGCGTTTTAGTAGCCTTATTTTAACTTAAGGTGTATCAAATAACTTAAAAAACTTAGGTAGTTGATTTTTCTGATCTTTATTAGAACTCTACAAGTATTTTACATTTTGTTTCTCATCTGAGCAGTTATTTCTATTAGGTTAAATGTCTTGAATTGACATGATTCATATTTACATTTTTGTCATATTTTTGTAATTGTAGAGGTACTTTTTAAAAGTTCTAGTTTTGCCCCCGTTTCAAAGAAATGGGGGTATATATTGCTGGTTTGCTCATGTCCGTCTTTTTTGCTCGTTGGTAATCAAACCTTGTCTGGCCAAATCGACTGTTTTGGCCTCTTAGGTCTTCACTTGGTTTGAAGGTTGGTCAAATATAGATAGATGACCCCTGTTGATAAGGTCTATCAATAGGTCAAAGGTCAACTATCCATTTGCCCTTTAGGGGCCATTGGTGTTTCACAAACACCTCATTAAGTGAGCGTTTTAGTAGCGTTATTTTAACTTAAGATGTATCAAATAACTTACACAAAATTAGGTATTATATTTTCTTAAGTTGATAAAAAGATGAAGCTATGGACGGATCACCTGCCTTAGTATATTTACACATTCAAAACCAACCTGTTGATGAAATAAGAAAGGCCAAACCAAATCACAATAATATGTTAGCACAAAAACTCCTTTCCTCTCCATCGTCATTGAAATCGTGGTGGCCTTGTCTCAAATCTTTTCATCTCTTCCAAATAGAGTCCATCTTTGCTACACCTTCTGTTTTTGCCAGCTCATGGAAAGACGCTATTGTCACTCCTGGAAGGCATTCTTGTGTTGGCAATTATCAACCTATGTCTCTACTCTGTACCCTAGGAAAATTCCTTGAAAGGGTAGTCCACAAGCATATGTTAAACCACAATAGCATCAATGATCTTCTCACCTAGCTTCAAATCAGGCTTTGTACCTAACCAATTGGCTTATCTATACAACTTCTTCACTAAGGCTGTCAGTTCCAGAGCTGTATTCTGTGACATAAGCAAGGCTTTTGACTGTGTCTCCCATCATGGTCTCCTCTTTTGAGACTCAAACATTTTGGGATTTTTTGCAGTCTTTTTAATTGGTTCTCATCTTATCTAAGTGGCAGACAACACAATTTTGTTCTGCCTTATGCTCAATCAAACTGGAATGATATTAAAGCTGGGATTCAAAAGGAGTCAATTTTAGACCCCTTCATTTTCTTGATATTTATTGATGACATTGTTTCTGACATCAGGGAAAACGTCAGTCTATTTGCAGATGACAAAAGCCTTTTAATAGTTGTCAGGGTTCCATTAACTGCTTCACTAACTTTCTTACCAACAAACAATACCTCCTGAATAAAAGTTGTTCACTTTTAATAGCTTCATCTCTGAGGAGGTGAATTTGGATTTTTCAAAAATTTTATTTTTTGATTACAAACACCTCATTAAGATAGTGTTTTAGTACCCTTGTTTTAACCTAAATTGTAGATTTTATAAAGCTAAGGAAAAATCAACTGCCTAAATGCTTCTACAAAACTTTATTCTTACACCAGTAGTTATTTCTATTAGGTAAAATGTCTTGAATTGACAAGATTTATATTTACATTTTTGTCATATTTTTGTAATTGTAGGGTTCTTTTTTAAAGTTCTAGTTATGCCTCCGTTTCAAAGAAATGGGGTTATATATTGCTGGGTTGCTCATGTCCGTCTTTTTTGCTCGTTGGTAATCAAACCTTGTCTGGCCAATTCGACTGTTTTGGCCTCTTAGGTTTTCACTTGGTTTGAAGGTTGGTCAAATATAGATAGATGACCCCTGTTGATAATGTCTATCAATAGGTCAAAGGTCAACTATACATTTGCCCTTTAGGGGCCATTGATGTTTCACAAACACCTCATTAAGTGAGCGTTTTAGTAGCCTTATTTTAACTTAAGGTGTATCAAATAACTTAAAAAACTTAGGTAGTTGATTTTTCTGAGCTTTATTAGAACTCTACAAGTATTTTACATTTTTTTTCTCATCTGAGCAGTTATTTCTATTAGGTAAAATGTCTTGAATTGACATGATTCATATTTACATTTTTGTCATATTTTTGTAATTGTAGAGTACTTTTTTAAAGTTCTAGTTATGCCCCCGTTTCAAAGAAATGGGGGTATATATTGCTGGTTTGCTCATGTCCGTCTTTTTTGCTCATTGGTAATCAAACCTTGTCTGGCCAAATCGACTGTTTAGGCCTCTTAGGTCTTCACTTGGTTTGAAGGTTGGTCAAATATAGATAGATGACCCCTGTTGATAAGGTCTATCAATAGGTCAAAGGTCAACTATCCATTTGCCCTTTAGGGGGCATTGGTGTTTCACAAACACCTCATTAAGTGAGCGTTTTAGTAGCCTTATTTTAACTTAAGGTGTATCAAATAACTTAAAAAACTTAGGTAGTTGATTTTTCTGAGCTTTATTAGAACTCTACAAGTATTTTACATCTTTTTTTTCATCTGAGCAGTTATTTCTATTAGGTAAAACGTCTTGAATTTACATGATTTATATTTACCTTTTTGTCATATTTTTGTAATTGTAGAGTACTTTTTAAAAGTTCTAGTTTTGCCCCCGTTTCAAAGAAATGGGGGTATATATTGCTGGTTTGCTCATGTCCGTCTTTTTTGCTCGTTGGTAATCAAACCTTGTCTGGCCAAATCGACTGTTTTGGCCTCTTAGGTCTTCACTTGGTTTGAAGGTTGGTCAAATATAGATAGATGACCCCTGTTGATAAGGTCTATCAATAGGTCAAAGGTCAACTATCCATTTGCCCTTTAAGGGGTATTGGTGTTTCACAAACACCTCATTAAGTGAGCGTTTTAGTAGCCTTGTTTTAATTTAATGTATATGAAATAACTTTATCAAAACTTAGGTAGTTGATTTTTCTGAGCTTTATTCTCTAAGAGTATTTTATAAAAAAATTATTCTTATCCCAGCAGTTCTTTCTGTTATGTAAATTGTGTTGAATTGTCATGATTTGTATAATTATGGTGTTAGGATAAAACAGTACCAAAATCACTTAGGGAAAGTGAGCCCCATTTCTTTGTTGGAGGTATTGGTTGCTATGTACGATAATGATTAGGCAGTTTTGAAGTTACTGATATTCCTTTCTTTACAGGCCTAAGTTTAACGCCATGAAAATCATTTTCATCAATTTCATACTTGAAGAAGATATTCTGTGTATCTGTCTTTCTGTTCTGTTACCATTTTACTTTTGACTACCAAATATTTTACCTTTTTGAATCCAAAGAATGTTGTGGCAATATTAACTTTACATCAAGCGTTTGATATCCACAAAGTCACAATGCTTTAATGCCACAAGTGTATTCATACATTTTCCTTCTGGTTAGCCTCACTATAGTATCCCACTGACTGAGTATAATTATACAGTGTAGCATCCATGAATAGTCACCTCCAGACTACAGCCACCTTCCTGTTACACTCAGTATACTATCAACCCAGATTTTCAGTCTTTCAACAACAGTCACCTCTTTACAGTAGCCAATTTTGTCCTTCCCTACTGGTGGCTGTTGTAGGGAGGTTACATTGTACACAGATGAACATTTTGGCTGTTTCAATTGTAGCATGGATAGAATCACTGGTATGACCAGAGACAAGACATTATGGTCAATTATGTCTATGTTATTTACAGTGTTACTAGCATGCAACAATAACAATGAAGTAAACATAGTCTTAGCTATATACAAATTACAAACGCTTGTTTGTTGCTCATATGACTGTATTAGAACTTTGAAAATGACTGAGTTAAGATTATTCAAATGCAATTACACCTTGTATGATTACATGTATATGTGTAATTATGAATGCATTAATGAATATTTTAGAACATAAACAATTTCTTATCATGTAAGCGTCTTTTGGTATGGAAGATTTCCACAGACCATGACGTTTTATACAGCCTTCTGATACACCGTCAGTTTTAGCAGCTGTTGTAGCACTGCCTGGCTCTGTTTGTGTATTTAAGTTAAAATTTGGGGCAACAGACTTTAGCTTACTAAGGATACACTCTCTAGCCCTGGTGTGACTTAATTTCTTATTCTTTCTTAACAAAAAGCATGTCTTCTTGATCTACAAGCTTGATAAAATTAAAACGTGTCTGAATCATAACAAAAATAGGCACTTTTCATATACCTCTGTAACACCACATCTGGACTTGATCATTAGTAACACCTTTAGCAATATAAGCATATTTTCTTTGTCTGTAAACATTAGTTTTACTTCGACTTAGAAAAATTAGGATGTCAAATTACTAAGTTCGTTAAATTAGAGAAAACCGGTATATGATGATTAAATCATAGATATGTCTCTCAGAGAAATGCCCCAGGCACTTCTGAGTTATGCCCCTTGATATATTGACCAAAAATGCGCTGTACACCGTCGATCTTAAGTCGACCAATTATCAACCGATCTTCACCAAACTTACTGGAACTGTTTATGGGCATGACATCTCAGTTAAGTTTGATAGCCAATCCAATTTCCCCAGGCAGGTCTGAGTTATGCCCCTTGATACATTGAAAACTGACAAAAAATGCTGTGTCCACCCTCTAAGTTGACCAATTTTCAACAGAAACTTGGTGATTATGTTCATTGACAATCAGCAATTTTGACAAATGTTGCTTATTTTTTAAAAAAATATGTAATTTGCCACTCATAGTATCCCAAACTTTTTGATGGGTGTATTTTGTGACATTTTTGCACTCTTGTTTGTTTTGTTTTGAGGCTATTATTAGCATTGTGTGTCATATTTCATTTTTAACATTCGAAAGTGAACAGTTCTTCACCAAACATTACACTTACCTAATTCAACAACCCTTTGAAATTTGTTTCTTACATCCTGTATCTGACTCAGTGTTCAGCCCCTGAACACTGGCCCATCCCCACCCACTTCCAGAGGTGTGAACTATGTACTAACCTCACTCACTTCAGGGGGTGTGAATACTAACCCAACCTCACCAGTTTTGAGAGTATCAAAGCTGACCCCTTCCCACCCCTTTCCGGTGGGGGGTGAACACTCGCCTATCCCCATCCACTTCGGGTTGTATGAACATGCTTCCGGTTGTGTGAACGCTAAAACTGTCCTATCCCTTTTCGGGTGTGTACATTCTGACAAAACCTCAGCCACTTCTGGGGGGAGGGGATGAAAACTGACTTACTTTCAGAGATTATCATACAACATATTGTTGTGTGTCATGTTACATTGTTTCTGGTTGTCTTATCCCTTAAAATCATCTTTCGAATGTTTATCTCCATTTGCATAACCTACATGATCCAGATTATAGTCTTACCCCCCTCCGTGGTTGAGTGGTTAAATCACTGTAACTCCTCACTGATAGAGGGTTGTGGTTGAATCCTGCTACTGACCAATTTTGTCTGTTTATGTGAGAAAGTAGGCAGTTGCTTACAGAGGATGGGAGTCTAGTATTGGTTCTTCATTTTGAAGATCGGCCTCTCATTCCCACAAAATAAACTGCAGAACACATTCCACTGTAACCTTGGAAACGATTCCCTCCATGAGAAGCCCTTTTTTGTCCTATGACCTCCGTTATTGGGAATTAACTTGTTTGAAGGTTGAGGTATGGATTCTCCACCAAATATGATCTATGTATGTATTGAATTAGAACGCAATAGTAGAATTGGTGTGGCAAAGTTCTTGTTATCGCCGATGTTGAAGATTTAACATAAAGTTCTATGTTTCCTTCAGCGTGATTTATTTAGTAATCAGTTGCAACATACATGTAATTATACATGTATTAATGTACACAAAATGAATTCAAGTCAAAAAATAATTCAAAGTTCACAAAGTTAAATAAAATGTCACTTAGACACTATCCAAAAAAGTGTCTATAAAAGACAAAACATATCTTGTCACAGACAGGTCCTTAAAACAAAATATTCTTGCTAAATCTGTTTTATATTTTTCAAACAAAACAACATCTATATTTATACAGCCTTTCTGTAGAAGGTGTGGCCTACTTCTTAAAAAATAACATATTTTAACTCATATCAATTGACTTAATATTGCAAGCCTTAATACCTTAAACTTCCTAAAATACTATATTTTCACACAAGTATTGTGCTTAAAAAAGAATGGCCTAAACATACAGGATTAGTGTATTACATATTACATTACCAAGTCAAGTCAAGTCAAATTATTTTATAGGCATAAACATATGAATACATTACCAAGTAAACATATATTAAAGACGTTTTCGGTAGTTCGCTACATTTTTCACATAGACATACAAGAAAAATTGAAACTGCTCAATGAATATTTTTTTAAGAATTTTCAGTCTCTAATCTTCAACTGAGAAAAGACAATATAAATTTGTAATGGAATTGTTTGAAATTTTGTTTTTAGACAAAGAATAAATGAAAAACTTTAACCAAAAGTAAAACCATGGTATTTGAAAATTTATGTATGAGTTATCTGCCCTTGAAATGCCCTAAATTAAGCAAAAAGGGCAGATAACTCAAAAACGAGATCAGTGCCCCCCAATTTTTTTCGCGTAAAATGTTTCTGTTATCATACGCTACGATCATGCAAAGTTTAAAAAAAATTCATTGATCAGTTTTAATTTTTGCTATATATCTATGTAAAAAATGTAGCGAACTACCGAAAACGTCTTTAATCATAAATTGGCTATGAAAAGTTTAAATAATATATACAAGCATATTAGTGAAACAAGACATACGTGGTAATTTAAGTTGATATCAAATAAATTGTATAAGACAATTATATGTATATAAAGGTTCATATGTAAATAACACTACCAAAGTATTAACTAAGTTCATGTAATACAATTAGTTAAGATTTGATAAATATATATTCCTTATTTTTGTAACTGTATAAACAAACGCTGCTAATTTCTTAATAGTTGAAGTATTTTGTGCATTCATTAGATTACGGTATTTATTCAAATTTTGCCAAGTGTAGTAATAACGCTTGATGAATTTTTGTCGAATTTCATTATAAAAAAGACATATAAAAACGCAATGATATTCCGTTTCTATTCATTGCATTTACACAATTTACATAATCTATAATTTATGAGCTGTACACCATAGTCTAGTTAATGCTATTCTATGTGAATCAATGGAAATACAATTAAGATATTATTTTTGTACAAAATTAACCTTAAAGAAATTTAGATAATACATTTAGCTTTCACTTCAAATACAAGGATGATATAAAGTTCACCAAGACATTATGAACGGAAACCTTGGCCACTATGAAAAAAACACGGCCATTATGAAAAAAATTTGGTTATAATGAGATTTGGTCATTTTGATTGGCTGTCCAGCTCAGCCATTATGAAACTGCTGCTATATTCTAAAGTTAATTAATAAAATTGTCAGTACGTAAGTGTTTTCATAACAGCATTGTTATTGGCTTTAGACAATCATAATTATTAGCCTTCGGCCTCAGGCTACAGTGTAATATATGGCAGTCTTCAGCCCAATAACAAGGCCATTATGAAAACACTTACTTATTAACATAATAATAATACCTTGTATCACTCAGTTAATTTGTAAAGAAGTAGCATTTAAATGATTCCATAAAAAAGCAAATCCAAGGTTCATGAGTTATATACTCAGCAAAAAAAGAAACTTTACATTATTCATGTATTGATATTTCAATGCTCACTAAAGAAATAACCAAGGATAGACATTGTGACATTTTAACTGTCCACCCTGTTCAAGAATTCCAGGGAAAACAACTCAGAATTACTAGGCGGAAAGGGGAATAACTGATTTTTTAAAACAGAATTATGGGTATTCAAACTATCTGTTTATTTGATGTTGACCTGTTTTAATGTTGTACACATCAATACATGTATTGCTGTAAAGAAAAACAAGTTTGATACTGAAAATGTCAAACCCTGATTGATTAATACGGTTTGAGTCAAACATTGTTTCAAATTACCTCCCTTTAATTTAAAATAAGAGCATATTTACTGTTGCATTTTTGGTCAAATGTTTGCATTAACTGTTAATTTCTTACACGAACTGTGTCGGCTGTAGTCCATTGCATATCATACCACTTATTTTATCAATGCACGGAACCTTTACGTGAATACACAGTCAACTAAAGTTGCGTCAATGGAAATCTTACCTAAAATATGTTAAGTTTCTTTTTTTGTTGAGTATAGTATACCATTAACTTTGTAGCATGCATTAATTTAAACCTCAATGAGTCTAGGTTTTTCATAATTTTGTACCAATATTTTATTATTCCTATTTTTCTTGTAATTCGAATGGGATATCTGCTGAATTCACCATATATGGCAGCACCTGTAGTTTTATTATGGACATCATGAATTTGTTTTAGGAACTTCAAATTATTTTTTTTAATATCTGGTGTTTTATAGAAACCCCAAATTTCAGAACCATAGCATAATATTGGCATTACCATAGCATCAAATAATTACATTTTTAGCTCGACTTTTTGAAAAAAATGAGAGCTATACTACTCCCCCCAGTGTCGGCGTCTGCGTCTGCATTGGTTTAAGTTTTTGATAAAGTACAGTAACTTTAACATTATCAAATACTTTCAACTCATACTTAGAATTATTCCTTATGGGAACAATGCGCATCTGTAGGACAAGTGGCATAACTCTTTCAACAGTATTTTTAGAGTTATGCCCCTTTTTAACTTAGATTTTTTGTTAAAATATTACAATATCTTGAAGACTTTCAAAGATATTCAACTCAAACCTTGAATACTTTCTTACGGGAACAAGGTGCATCTGTAGGACAAGAGGATAACTCTGTCAACAGTATTTTCAGAGTTATGCCCCTTTTTAACTTAGACTTTTTGTTAAAATATTAAAATATCTTGAAGATTTTCGAAGATATTCAACTCAAACTTTGAATATTTCCTTATGGGGACAATGTTCATCTGTAGGACAAGAGGATACCTCTGTCAACAGTTTTTTCAGAGTTATGCCCCTTTTTAACTAAGAATTTTTGTTAAAATAGGTTAAATAGTACAATATCTTGAAGGCTTTCAAAAGATATTCAACTCAATTTTTTAATACTTTCTTATGAGGACAAGGTGCATCTGTAGGACAAGCATGATGACTCTGTCAACAGTATTTTCAGAGTTATGCCCCTTTTTAACTTAGATTTTTTGTTAAAATATTACAATATCTTGAAGACTTTCAAAGATATTCGACTCAAACCTTGAATATATTTTCTTATGAGGACAAGGTGCATCTGTAGAACAAGCATGATGACTCTGTCAACAGTATTTTCAGAGTTATGCCCCTTTTTAACTTAGACTTTTTGTTAAAATATTACAATATCTTGAAGACTTTCAAAGATATTCAACTCAAACCTTGAATATTTTCTTATGGGAACATCGTGCATCTGAAGGACAAGAGGATAACTCTGTCAACAGTATTTTCAGAGTTTTGCCCCTTTTTAACTGAGATTTTTGTTAAAATAGGTAAAATAGTACAATATCTTTCAAAGATATTCAACTCAATTTTTTGATAATTCCTTATGGGGACAAGGGGCATCTGACAAGCAGCATAACTCTGTTAACAGTTTTTCAGAGTTATGCCCATTTTTAACTTAGATTTTTCTCATGTATCAAGCATTTTATTATACTGAAGACTTAAAAAAGTCAAGCGTGCTGTCTTTTGACAGCTCTTGTTTATGAAATAGTCAGTGAGATTGTATCAAATAATGAAAGAAGTGAATACATTGCTCTGTTTGCTTGATTAGAAAGAGAATGCTGTGCCTGGTAGAACTTAACCGTTAAACGACGACGTTGCACCTAAATAAGTAAATGATTTAACAACATTAAGCATATGGCTGTTATAAAATAAATCAACATTCTCCACCCTGGTTCTCTTTTTAAAAACATACCCACTGTCTTGTTTACATTCACTGTTATACCCCATTCATTACAATAGCAATGAAGTTTATTCAATAATATGGCTGTAAATCTTCTTTCGAATAAGCAAACAGTGCAGTGTTGTCAGTAATAAGAAAATTGGTAATTGTTCAAGAGTGCCCGCAGTTACGTTTGTAAGCATTTACAAATAAAACAAACAATAATGGAGATAATAGTTCACCCTGTTTAATTCCCATTTTAATATTGAAATAATCTGATAGACGAGGTCTGTTGACCTTTACCCATGACTTCACATTTTCGTACAAACATTTTAAAATATTAATCATCTTAGATGACACATCTTGTTGAAACATTTTAAGGTATCACTAATAATCAGTTCTGGCTTTATATGCTAAAAAAACGTAAAATAATATTTTAAGGTATGACAGGCTTGGATGTCAGGTCAAATCAAGTTTCACCTATTTATAGATTTAAAAACTTAAACCATAATTATATACTAAAATAATCCCACTGTATAAAGTGCATTGCAAGTGATTTGAAAAAAAATACTACATTTGATTGGTCTTCTAAAAACCAATATCGCACGTAATTTACAAATTTTTGAACAACGATTACTACTCTGTATAATTTATGATTGCAAGGATATCAAAATTAAATGGGGTGCGTCAAATAACGATAATGATCCGTACCTTTAATTGTTAATTGCTCAGCTTAAAAAAACACAGTAGGTTAAACCAAATATTATTCCTGTACACACAATCAAAATCGATGAAAGAACAGTATAATTTTTACTTCATGTTATTTAACATTTTGTCAATAATTGACGACAAAACAAATATACAATCTGCAGTGCTTCTACCTTTTATAAGACCAAACTGATTCTTGACAAAATATCATTATTGTTTGCCCATTTTCTCAATTGTATGTCAAGTATGATCGAGAAAGTTTAGAAAAAATGCTAGTCAAAGTAATCGTCCGATAATTATTAATATTGGAATTATCTCCCTTTTTTGGTACAGGACTGATAACTCCCTTTGTACATGAATCAGGATAAATACAATATATTATAATTTGTCATTGTTCGTAATTGATAGTGTTATATGTTAGATAGACGATATAATAATTTAGCATTGTTCCTAATTGATAGTGTTGTATGATAGAAGATATTATAATTTAGAATTGTTCCTTTTTGATAGTGTTGTATGATAGAAGATATGATAGTTTAGCATTGTTCCTTATTGATAGTGTTGCATGATAGATAGAAGATATAATAATTTAGCATTGTTATTTATTGATAGTGTTGTATAATGGTGGTTAAATTCATTCAGCCTAGTTCCTTATCGATAGTGTTTTATGATAGAAGATAAAATAATTTAGCATTGTTCCTAATTGATAGTGTTGTATGATAGAAGATATAATAGTTTGTCATTGTTCCTAATTGATAGTGTTGTATGATAGAAGATATAATAGTTTGTCATTGTTCCTAATTGATAGAGTTGTATGATAGAAGATATAATAATTTAGCATTGTTCCTTATTGATAGAGTTGTATGATAGAAGATATAATAATTTAGCATTGTTCCTTATTGATAGAGTTGTATGATAGAAGATATAATAATTTAGCATTGTTCCTAATTGATAGTGTTGTATGATAGAAGATATAATAATTTAGCATTGTTCCTTATTGATAGAGTTGTATGATAGAAGATATAATAATTTAGCATTGTTCCTTATTGATAGAGTTGTATGATAGAAGATATAATAATTAAGCATTGTTCCTTATTGATAGTGTTGTATGATAGAAGATATAATAATTTAGCATTGTTCCTTATTGATAGAGTTGTATGATAGAAGATATAATAATTTAGCATTGTTCCTTATTGATAGAGTTGTATGATAGAAGATATAATAATTTAGCATTGTTCCTTATTGATAGTGTTGTATGATAGAAGATATGATAATTTAGCATTGTTTGTAATTGATAGAGTTGTATGATAGAAGATATAATAATTTAGCATTGTTCCTAATTGATAGTGTTGTATGATAGAAGATATAATAATTTAGCATTGTTCCTTATTGATAGAGTTGTATGATAGAAGATATAATAATTTAGCATTGTTCCTTATTGATAGTGTTGTATGATAGAGGATATAATAATTTAGCATTGTTCCTTATTGATAGAGTTGTATGATAGAAGATATAATAATTTAGCATTGTTCCTTATTGATAGAGTTGTATGATAGAAGATATAATAATTTAGCATTGTTCCTAATTGATCATATTGTTTGATAGAAGATATAATAATTTGTCATTATTACTTATTGGTAGTGTTGTATGATAGTAGATATAATAATTTGTCATTATTCGTAATTGAGAGTGTTGTATGATAGAAGATGTAAGAATTTAGCAAAGTTCTTATTGATAGTGTTGTATGATAGATAAAAGATAAAATAATTTAACATTGTTCCTAATTGATAGTGTTGCATGATAGATAGAAGATATAATAATTTAGCATTGTTCCTAATTGATCATGTTCTATGATAGAAGATATGATAATGTGTCATTGTTCATTATTGATAGTGTTGTATGATAGAAGATAAAATAATTCAGCATTGTTCTTTATTGATAGTGTTGTGTTGTATGATAGAAGATATGATAATTTGTCATTGTTTGTAATTGATAGTGTTGTATGATAGAAGATATAATAATTCAGCATTGCTCCTTATTGATAGTGTTGTATGATAGAAGATAAAATAATTCAGCATTGCTCCTTATTGATAGTGTTGTATGATAGAAGATATAATAATTTGTCATTGTTCATTATTGATAGTGTTGTATGCTAGAAGATAAAATAATTCAGCATAGTTCTTTATTGATAGTGTTGTGTTGTATGATAGAAGATATGATAATTTGTCATTGTTTGTAATTGATAGTGTTGTATGATAGAAGATATGATAATTCAGCATTGCTCCTTATTGATAGTGTTGTATGATAGAATATTTAATTATTTAGCATTGTTCTTTATAGATTATGTTATATGATAGGAGATATAATGATTTAGAATTGTTCATTATTGATAGTGTTGTATGATAGAAGATATAATAATTTGTCATTGTTCATTATTGATAGTGTTGTATGATAGAAGATATAATAATTCAGCATTGCTCCTTATTGATAGTGTTGTATGATAGAAGATATAATAATTCAGCATTGCTCCTTATTGATAGTGTTGTATGATAGAAGATAAAATAATTCAGCATTGCTCCTTATTGATAGTGTTGTATGATAGAAGATATAATAATTTGTCATTGTTTGTAATTGATAGTGTTGTATGATAGAAGATAAAATAATTCAGCATTGCTCCTTATTGATAGTGTTGTATGATAGAAGATATAATAATTTGTCATTGTTCATTATTGATAGTGTTGTATGATAGAAGATAAAATAATTCAGCATAGTTCTTTATTGATAGTGTTGTGTTGTATGATAGAAGATATGATAATTTGTCATTGTTTGTAATTGATAGTGTTGTATGATAGAAGATATGATAATTCAGCATTGCTCCTTATTGATAGTGTTGTATGATAGAATATTTAATTATTTAGCATTGTTCTTTATAGATTATGTTATATGATAGGAGATATAATAATTTAGAATTGTTCATTATTGATAGTGTTGTATGATAGAAGATATAATAATTCAGCATTGCTCCTTATTGATAGTGTTGTATGATAGAAGATATAATAATTTGTCATTGTTCATTATTGATAGTGTTGTATGATAGAAGATATGATAATTTGTCATTGTTCCTAATTGATAGTGTTGTATGATAGAAGATAAAATAATTCAGCATTGCTCCTTATTGATAGTGTTGTATGATAGAAGATATAATAATTCAGCATTGCTCCTTATTGATAGTGTTGTATGATAGAAGATATGATAATTCAGCATTGCTCCTTATTGATAGTGTTGTATGATAGAAGATATGATAATTCAGCATTGCTCCTTATTGATAGTGTTGTATGCTAGAAGATATGATAATTCAGCATTGCTCCTTATTGATAGTGTTGGATGATAGAAGATATGATAATTCAGCATTGCTCCTTATTGATAGTGTTGTATGCTAGAAGATATGATAATTCAGCATTGCTCCTTATTGATAGTGTTGTATGATAGAAGATATGATAATTCAGCATTGCTCCTTATTGATAGTGTTGTATGATAGAAGATATAATAATTCAGCATTGCTCCTTATTGATAGTGTTGTATGATAGAATATTTAATTATTTAGCATTGTTCTTTATAGATTATGTTATATGATAGGAGATATAATAATTTAGAATTGTTCATTATTGATAGTGTTGTATGATAGAAGATATAATAATTCAGCATTGTTCATTATTGATAGTGTTGTATGATAGAAGATAAAATAATTCAGCATTGCTCCTTATTGATAGTGTTGTATGATAGAAGATATAATAATTTGTCATTGTTTGTAATTGATAGTGTTGTATGATAGAAGATAAAATAATTCAGCATTGCTCCTTATTCATAGTGTTGTATGATAGAAGATATAATAATTTGTCATTGTTCATTATTGATAGTGTTGTATGATAGAAGATAAAATAATTCAGCATTGCTCCTTATTGATAGTGTTGTATGATAGAAGATATGATAATTTGTCATTGTTTGTAATTGATAGTGTTGTATGATAGAAGATATAATAATTCAGCATTGCTCCTTATTGATAGTGTTGTATGATAGAAGATATAATAATTTGTCATTGTTCATTATTGATAGTGTTGTATGATAGAAGATAAAATAATTCAGCATAGTTCTTTATTGATAGTGTTGTGTTGTATGATAGAAGATATGATAATTTGTCATTGTTTGTAATTGATAGTGTTGTATGATAGAAGATATGATAATTCAGCATTGCTCCTTATTGATAGTGTTGTATGATAGAATATTTAATTATTTAGCATTGTTCTTTATAGATTATGTTATATGATAGGAGATATAATAATTAAGAATTGTTCCTAATTGATAGTGTTGTATGATAGATAAAAGATATGATCATTTAGTATTGTTCCTAATTGATAGTGTTATATGATAGATAGAAGATATGATCATTTAGTATTGTTCCTAATTGATAGTGTTGTATGATAGAAGATGTGATTATTTAGCATTGTTCTTTATTGATAGTGTTGTATAATGGTGGTTATATTCATTCAGCCTAGTTTCTTATCAACAGTGTAGTCTGATAGAAGATATATTAGTTCAGCATTGTTCCTAATTGATAGTGTTGTATGATAGATAAAAGATATGATCATTTAGAATTGTTCCTAATTGATAGTGTTATATGATAGATAGAAGATATAATGATTTAGAATAGTTCCTAATTGATAGTCTTGTATGATAGAAGATATAATAATTTAGCATTGTTACTTATTGATAGTGTTGTATAATGGTGGTTATATTCATTCAGCCTAGTTCCTTTTTGACAGTGTAGTCTGATAGAAGATATATTAGTTCAGCATTGTTACTTATTGATAGTGTTGTATGATAGAAGATATGATAATTTAGCATTGTTACTTATTGATAGTGTTGTATGATAGAAAATGTAGTAATTTAGCATTTGTCTTATTGATAGTGTTTAATGATAGACAATATAGTAATTTAGCATTATTCCTTATTGATAGGGTTGTATGATAGAAGATATAATAATTTAGCATTGTTACTTATTGATAGTGTTGTATGATAGAAGATATAATAATTTAGCATTGTTCTTTATTGATATATGTTGTATGTTAGAAGATATAATAATTTAGAATAGTTCCTAATTGATAGTGTTGTATGATAGATAAAAGATAAAATAATTTAACATTGTTCCTAATTGATAGTGTTGCATGATAGATAGAAGATATAATAATTTAGCATTGTTCCTAATTGATCATGTTGTATGATAGAAGATATAATAATTTAGCATTGTTCTTTATTGATAGTGTTGTATGATAGAAGATATAATAATTGAACATTGTTCCTAATCGATTGTGTTGTATGATAGATAGTTAGTGTTGTATGATAGAAGTTGTGATAGTTTAGCATTGTTCCTTATTGATAGTGTTGCATGATAGATAGAAGATATAATAATTTAACATTGTTATTTATTGATAGTGTTGTATAATGGTGGTTAAATTCATTCAGCCTAGTTCCTTATCGATAGTGTTTTATGATAGAAGATAAAATAATTTAGCATTGTTCCTAATTGATAGTGTTGTATGATAGAAGATATAATAATTCAGCATTGTTCCTTATTGATTGTGTTGTATGATAGAAGATATGATCATTTAGCTTTGTTCCTAATTGATAGTGTAGTTTGGTAGAAGATATGATAATTTGTCATTGTTTGTAATTGATAGTGTTGTATTATAGAATATATAATAATTCAGCATTGTTTCTTATTGATAGTGTTGTATGATAAGATATACAATAATCTAGAATTGTTCCTAATTGATCATATTGTTTGATAGAATTTAAGATATAATAATTTGTCATTGTTACTTATTGGTAGTGTTGTATGATAGTAGATAAAATAATTGAGCATTGTTCCTTATTGATATTGTTGTATGATAGAATATTTAATGATTTAGCATTGTTCTTTATAGATTGTGTTATATGATAGAAGATGTGATCATTTAGTATTGTTCCTAATTGATAGTGTTGTATGATATTATGAGTATTTAGAATTGTTCCTAATTGATAGTGTTATATGATATTATGATCATTTAGTATTGTTCCTAATTGTTAGTGTTATATGATATTATGAGTATTTAGAATTGTTCCTAATTGATAGTGTTGTATGATAGAAGATATGATTATTTAGCATTGTTACTTATTGATAGTGTTGTATAATGGTGGTTATATTCATTCAGCCTAGTTCCTTATCGACAGTGTAGTCAGATAGAAGATATATTAGTTCAGCATTGTTTGTAATTGATAGTGTTGTATGATAGAAGATATAATAATTCAGCATTGTTCCTTATTGATAGTGTTGTATGATAGAAGATATAATAGTTCAGCATTGTTCCTTATTGATAGTGTTGTATGATAGAAGATAATAATTTAGCATTGTTCCTTATTGATAGTGTTGTATGATAGAAGATATAATAGTTATACCCCCAGATATGAAATATATGGGGGCTATATTGGATTCACGCTTGACGGTCGGTCGGTCGGCCGGTCGGTCGGTCCGTGCGTCTGTAGACACAATTTGTCCGGAGATTTTCTCAGCAACTACTTACAGGATTTCAATGAAACTTCACAGAAGTGATCAGTAGTAAGTCTAGTTGTGCATGCTTAAAGCATTTTTCGTTCGGATTAATTTTCGCTGAGTTATACCCCTTTGTTGTTTTTATTCAGTATATACAATAGGCAAATTTTGTCCGGACAATTTCTCAGCAATTACTCACAGGATCTCAATGAAACTTCACAGAAGTGATTAGTAGTAAGCCTAGTTGTGCATGCTTAAAGCAATTTTCGTTCAGATTAATTATCACTGAGTTATACCCCTTTGTTATTTTTATACAGTATATACAAAGGCAAATTTTGTCCGGACAATTTCTCAGCAACTACTCACAGGATCTCAATGAAACTTCACAGAAGTGATCAGTAGTAAGCCTAGTTGTGCATGCTTAAAGCATTTTTTGTTCGGATCAATTTTCACTGAGTTATAGCCCTTTGTTGTTTTTATACAGTATATACAATAGGCAAATTTTGTCCGGACAATTTCTCAGCAACTACTCGCAGGATTTCAACGAAACTGCACAGAAGTAATAAGTAGTTAGCCTAGTTGTGCATGCTTAAATCATTTTTCATTTGGATTGATTTTCACTGAGTTATAGCCCTTTGTTTTTTTCTACAGTATATACAATAGGCAAATTTTGTCCTGACTATTTCTCATTGACTACTGCCAGGAATTCAGCAAAACTTCTCAGAAGTGATAAGTAGTTAGCCTAGTTGTGCATCCATTAAGCTTGTCTTGGTTGGTTAAATTTTCACTGAGTTATGGCCCTTTGTTATTTTTTTATACAGTGTATATACAATATCTCAGTAACTACTCATAGGAATTCAATGAAACTTCACAGAAGTTATAAAAAGTAAGCCAAGTTGTGCATGCAATAACCAGGTTTTGTTTGGATTAATTTTCACTGAGTTATGGCCCTTTGTTTTATACAATTAGGCAAATTTTGCCCATACCTTTTCTCAGCAACTACATGCAGGAATTCAGTGAAACTTCTTAGAAGTGATAAGTAGTTTGCATGTTGTTGTGCATGTCCACAATAGGTTTTGTCCAAGTAAATTTTAATGAGTTATGGCCCTTTGTTATTTTTTATATAATGTATATTTAGAAACTGGTCAGGATATATCTAATCAACAATTTGCAGGTATTAAAAAAATGAAAATGCATTATATTTCCCTCTGTAAAATGTAACAATAACTGTGTCAAGGCCGCAGCTGGGGGTATTCATCACCTTTAGTGATAGTTCTAGTTTAACATTGTTCTTATTGATAGTGTTGCATGACGGAAGATATAATAATTCAGCATTGGTCTTTATTGATAGTGTTGTATGATAGAAGATATAATAATTTGTGGTTGGTCATAATTGATTGTGTTGTATATAAGAAGGTATTATTGTTTGTAATTGTTCGTAATTGATAGTGTTGTATGATAGAAGATATAATGATTTAGCATTATTCCTAATTGATAGTGTTCTTTATTGATATTGTTGTATAATAGAAGATATGATAATTTAGCATTGTTACTTATTGATAGTGTTGTATGATAGAAAATGTAGTAATTTAGCATTTGTCTTATTGAAAGTGTTGTATGATAGACGATATAGTAATTTAGCATTGTTCCTTATTGATTATACAAAAATCCAACTCAAGGGCAGATAACCCCAGATTCTTAACCTATGATAGAGTGAAAACTCTGTATGCCAAACTTTATATGCTGATAAACATTCCTGTATAATTTCATAACTCTGAACTAAATGCTTTTTTTATGCCCCCGCATCGAAAGATTGGGGGCATATTGTTTTTGGTCTCTCTGTTTGTCTGTTTGTACCAAACTTTAACCTTGCCTATAAAATCAAAACGCCTGCACCTACAGTCATGAAACTTCATATGTTGGTTCCTCTACAACCTCTACAGGACCTGGGCATTTTCAGGTCAGTAGGTCAAAGGTCAAGGTCACAGGGTCATTGTGTTTTAAAAAATCTGACATTTCTTTTAGGATACTACTCCTACATTTTTCATGGGATTTTGACGAAACTTTCACAGACTTGTTGTTACCAAGAACCCCCACACATATATTCCGGGTTCTTTTATTCGATCATTTTTGACGGAATTATGGCCCTTTGTTTATTTTGTGTGATTGTAACAGCGAAATACTCTTGTTTCCTTGTATTCTCAAGGTACCCAATGCATATGTTGTAAAGGTTTTTATGATTCGATAAATTTTGATGGAATTATGGCCCTTTGTTTATTTTGTGCATATGTAATATATAGAGAAATACTCTTTCGTTTGCAACTTCTTCTGTATTTCTCAAGAGATTTTTACCAAACTTTGATAGAACTATTGTCACCAAGTTCACCAGCACATATTGTCAGGGTTCTGTGATTCGATAATTTTTAGCAGATTTATGGCCCTTTGTTTGCCTGTACCAAACTTTAACCTTGCCTATTAAATCAAAACGCTATCACCTCCAATCATCAAACTTCATATCTTGGTTCATCATGACAATCTCTACAGGACCTGCGCATTTTCAAAAAGGGCAACCGGAGGGGGCATGGTGTTTATAAACCACATCTTGTAGATATGTGTGGTAGTGACAATACTAATTGATAAACTAACGTAACAGTTGTCATACTTAATGATAATAGAATCAATTTTTCTTTTCAATAAACTCTCTTGACGCTTAGTCGATTAAATGAGATATGGGAGTGACACGAAATAAGCTCATACATGCATGTTTAAAGTATGAAATTGTCATTTCAATACAGATGAAAATATATTTTTGTATTACTATAGTGCAATCTCTACAAAGCAACACCCTTTGGAAGTAGCAAAATTATGTTGTTGTTTAGAAGGTTAAAGAGGTTAAATAAACAGTTAAATCGTGAAGTTGAAAAAAAACATGCTGTTGTTGAAGGGAGGTTTTTGCTCAAGAGAGGGCCGCTCTGGAGAGGTTGTACTGTATATATTTAAAAAATGTATAATTTAACAAATCAATGGCTATTCTGAGCATAATTAGTGTTTAACGTATCGGCATTGGTTAAAATCGCTAAAATAACGTAAAATGATATTTTACGTTATTTACAAAGATTAAATATCATACTTTAATACCTAGCAACAAAAAATTATAACCGAATGCTAAAAAAATGGTGTATTATTGTGATAAATACTGCACCCCTTTATCGACTTTTCCTTCCTTATCAGCGTTAAAAATCAATAACGTAATGCGCATCGTATTGGTACGATATGATACTACTAATTCATTAATGACAAAAATTTGTTATAAAATCTCTTACTAGACATCAAACATGGGTGTTGTAATATATTCCTAAATACAGAGTAGTTATAGTTGTTTAAAAAAATGAAAATTACGTGCGATATTGGTTTATAGAAGACCAATCAAATGTAATATTTGTTTCAAATCACTTACAATGCACTTTATACAGTGGGTTTATTTTAGTATATAATTATGGTTTAGTTTTTAGATCTATAAATTGGTGAAAATCGATTTGACCTCACATCCAATAATCTGTATATCACAAGTAATCTCTAACAGACAGATTTTTTTAAAACTTCGCATATATAAAGATTAATCCTTTCCTACCACAAAAACAAAAATATTGGTCTCCATGCTCGTTTGTGAGATATGCCTGATTGTATGACCCCCCCCCCCCCCCCCCCTGTAAGACCATTTTGAACGGATTATCAAAAAAGTGTACTTTTGAAAAATTGCTTGTACAACTGTATTTTTATATACACCCTTTTGATTAGAACAGAGTGCAAATATTGTTTTAAGGACAGAATCTGTCTAATTTTAACCATATTTGAAAAACATGTATTTATTTATCAAAATCCCTCTAAAAAGGAAGACGTACGATTTAACATAATTATGATTGAAGAAAAAAACATCCATATTTTTTTTTCAACGGACAGATTTTTTAAAAACTTCACAGAATAACACAAAACATAATACTAAACAACAAATATAAAAAGGAAAAAAGAGGGGTATCCGTGCTTCTTTTTCTAATACACATGATTAAAGTTGACCACATGAGTAAAAAGTACACAAAAAATCAGGCATTTCAACAAACAACCCTTATAAAATATAAATCAAACACAATTTTCTTGAATATTTTACTGTTACTTCACATCATACTATCTAATACGTAGTTAAAAGATGTGAATTAATACATAAAATGCATATTTTTCATAAATTTATTTAAACTAGCACTGAATACAAACTTGCATAATCTAGGGCTGTCGAATACACATTCTTCGTAAGATTAACTAGTCGGTATAGTGTACACCTGCGCAGTAGTGATGCACTCTTACAATTGTGGTATACGTCTTTAAATAGTTAATTCCCGTTGACTCTGTCTGTACAAATCCAACTTCCTTTGGTACACTGCAACAGTTAGAATTATAAAGAACCAGTTTATTAATCTCCAATACTTCATGCAAGTTTTCAATCTTGAAGAAAAGTGTTACTTCATAATCTACCCCAGTCGAATCCACCTACTGACTGGTAATGACTTAATGTATGTGAGTAGGCATAATCCAGTTTTACAGGATCCTTCCTGGCCCTCATTTTTTAGCTCACCAGAGCACGAATGTGCTCAGGGTGAGCTTTTGTGATCGCCCTGCGTCCATCGTGCGTCGTTACGAATACGTGGCGTCCATGTTTACTTAAAACAACATCTCCTCCTACACCCCTATGCCGATTGCAACCAAACTTTGCTGGAATGATCCTTGGGTGGTCCCCTTTCAAAGTTGTTCAAAAAATTAAATTTCATTAAAAATTCTGGTTGCTATGGCAACAAATTGAAAAAACTTAAAAAATCTTCTTGTCTGAAACCACAGGGCCTAGAGCTGAGATATTTGGCATGTAGCATTGTCTTATGGAACTCTACAAAGATTGTTCAAATTATTCCCCTAGGGTCAAAATTGGCTCCGCCGGGGGGGGGGTAACTTGATTTTACATAGACTTATATAGGAAATTTAAAAAATCTTCTTGTCAAAAACTACAATGCCTAGAGCTTTGATATTTGGTGTGTAGCATAGTCTAGTGGACCTCTACCAAGTTTGTTCAAATTATTGCCCTAGGGTCAAAATTGGCCCCGCCCCGGGGGTCACTTGATTTATATAGACTTATATAGGAAAATTTAAAAAATCTTCTTCTCCGAAACCGCAAGGCCTAGAGCTTAGATATTTTGTATGTGGCATTGTGTAGTGGACCTCTACCAAGTTTGTTCAAATTATGGCCCCGGGGTCAAAATTAGCCGTGCCCTGGGGTTTATTCTATTTTATATAGGAAAATTTAAAAAATCTTCTTCTCCGAAACCACAAGGCCTAATGCTAAGATATTTGGTATGTAGCATTGTCTAGTGGACCTCTACCAAGTTTGTTCAAATTATTGCCCTAGGGTCAAAATTGGCCCCGCCCCGGGGGTCACTTGATTTATATAGACTTATATAGGAAAATTTAAAAAATCTTCTCCTCCGAAACCGCAAGGACTAGAGCTTAGATATTTTGTATGTGGCATTGTGTAGTGGACCTCTACCAAGTTTGTTCAAATTTTGGCCCCGGGGTCAAAATTAGCCGTGCCCTGGGGTTTATTCTATTTTATATAGGAAAATTTAAAAAATCTTCTTCTCCGAAATCACAAGGCCTAGAGCTAAGATATTTGGTATGTAGCATTGTCTAGTGGACCTCTACCAAGTTTGTTCAAATTATTGCCCTAGGGTCAAAATTGGCCCCGCCCCGGGGGTCACTTGATTTATATAGACTTATATAGGAAAATTTAAAAAATCTTCTTCTCCAAAACCACAAGGCCTAGAGCTAAGATATTTGGTATGTAGCATTATCTAGTGGACCTCTACCAAGTTTGTTCAAATTATTACCCCAGGGTCAAAATTGGCCCTGCCCTGGGGTTTATTCTATTTTATATAAGAAAATTTAAAAAATCTTCTTCTCCGAAACCACAAGGCCTAGAGCTAAGATATTTGGTATGTAGCATTGTCTAGTGGACCTCTACCAAGTTTGTTCAAATTATTGCCCTAGGGTCAAAATTGGCCCTGCCCTGGGGTTTATTCTATTTTATATAAGAAAATTTAAAAAATCTTCTTCTCCGAAACCGCAAGGCCTAGAGCTTAGATATTTTGTATGTGGCATTGTGTAGTGGACCTCTAATAAGTTTGTTCAAATTATGGCCCCGGGGTCAAAATTAGCCCTGCCCTGGGGTTTATTCTATTTTATATAGGAAAATTTAAAAAAATCTTCTCCGAAACCACAAGGCCTAGAGCTAAGATATTTGGTATCTAGCTTTGTCTAATGGACCTCTTTTAAATCTGTTCATATAATGGCCATGGGATAAAAAACGGCCCAGATGGGTCACTTGATCTTACTTAGACTCGTATAGAAAACTTCAACAATGTTAATCTCCAAATGACCTTTTCTCCTGGTGAGCATTTATAGGGCCATCATGGCCCTCTTGTATTCTTAAAATAGCTGGTGTGAGCAAAGTGATTTTTGGGGGTTATACTGGAGTCACTTTGTCCAGATGTACAACTGTTATCCATTGGTGGATTTTAAAAATATTTGGCAGAAATGTTCATTTATATATCACAATGTCTCACTTGCAAGATTCAATTCTATACCTCCAAGATCAAAGTCACATTTGAAGGTAAAAAATCAGTACTTTCTTCGTTTCTGCTGAGCAACTTTGTCATTTATGGGTGGATTTCTATAATATTTGGCAGAAATGTTCATCGATATGACTATTTTGTGGCGCTTAGTCTTTTTAAAGGTCCAGGTCCGTACCTTAAAGGTCAAGGGCACACTTAGAGGTTAAAGGTAAAAAATTGGGTTTAGTTTTCATGTCCGCTCTGTACCTTTGTCATGTATGAGTGGATTTCTGAAATACCTGGTAAAAATGACAACACTATTTGGTGATGTATCTTGTGAAAGACCTCCAAGGTCAAGGTCACTTCAAGGTTAAAGGTTAAAAATCAATACTTTTTTTCGTTTTTATGTCTGGTCAGTAACTTATCTATATATGGATTTTGGAAATACTTGGCAGAAATGTTCATCAATATGTGGGACTGTGTCATGTCTAAGATTCATGGAGGGCAAAAGTGCTTCTCGAAAGATATCAAGTTTGCATTCCTAAGTAATTAAGCATTGGAAATATGAAAACATATAGAACAATGCTTCTAAATCTTATAGCTATCAATCTAAAACTCAATAGCCATCTGTCAAAAATGCCACTTCTGCCATTTTAAACCCGGCTTTGTAAGAATGACAGACTGAATCAGACGTGGCCAATTAAAATGGTGCCAAGTGCCAATAAGGCGCCACTAAAATACCACTGCATTTGTTGGTCTTTATTTTATTTCATGACAATAAATCTTGGTGGTGGAACAAACCAATTGTTCTTGCTGGCCCAAAGTTGCTCCAAAGCATCTATGCCTGCAGCTATACCAGGACACCAGTATCTCAAATTGAAATCTTTACATTTAGTATAATAGTGACAAGCAAAATAGTCAAAAGTACCGGTATGCTTTCCCCATTTGACATCTAGAACGTTTAAAATCCACTCAACAACAGACACTGACCAATCATCACAGTCAGTACACCTGCTGAGAAAATCAGCTACAGCATTGATTTTTCTGTGCACAATTTATGGACATTTGAAGCAATTTTCAGTCGTCATGTGGAGTACACACGTCAATGAGGCTTGTTACTACTGTTTTTGATACACTACAAAACATTTCATTTTCTGTACTTATCAACACTTCTTTCCCTTGAAGGTTGAGTACCGGCGAGCGTACTACCTTTACTGTCAAACCTGTGTTAGGGATCACTTCTAAATAAAGGTCACCCTTTGAATAAAGGTCATTCTAAAGCCATCAGTCATTCATGTCAGAATGACCTCCAAATAAAGGCCACCTGTCAATAAAGGACTCTTTGCATCCTTTCCCAAGGGTGGCCTTTGTTCACAGGTTTGACTGTATACATCGTGTAACATACCAACTTGCTCTGCTATTTACACCTTCATATAATTACTTTTAAAATATACTCCCCTGGCTCCTCCTCTTGCCAGTGCTTATTGCAATTGTGCAATCTCCCTACCGGAGACACCACTTTATCTCAGATCATTACTTCCTAATGCCTATTGGTTTATCAATGTGTATGGTGCAAAATGTCTTCACTTATCCAGACATACTTGTCGAACTTCCAAATCTGCCTGAACTTAAGCCTTGTAGATTTTCTTGACATTGTTGGAATTTTCCACGCACCCCCCCCCCCCCCTACATGGGGATCAGGGTAGGGGGAGCACTTGATTCTTAAAAAAAATAAAGCAGAAGTCATAGAGCTTAGATATGTGGCATGTAGCATTGGTTAGTAGATCTTTAGCTAACTGATTCATTTCATGATCCCCGGGATGAAATTGACTCTGATTGTACATATGAAAATCTTGAGAAAAAATTTCATTGAAATAATCCATTAAGCATAGAGCTTAGATATTTGATATGTAACATTGCTTTGTGGACCTCTAACAAATTGGTGCATATCATAACTCTTGGGGTACCCCGTCCAAGAGGTCACTCGATTTTAATCTCACTTCTGTATGAAAATATTCAAAAATCTTCTGTAAAAGCAGAAGATTGATAGAGCTTAGGTATTTAGTATGCAGCCTTGCGTACCAAGATTACAGGTGCATGTAGTCAAATCATGATCCCCTGGTCAAATTGACCCTACCCTGGGGAGTATTGATTTACTTAGAAAAGTCTTAAAGAGTTTACTAAAAATCAACCAATGAGCCTGGAGTTTAGATATTTCACATGTACCAAATTTGTTCATAGCCATGACCTGCAGGATCAAAATGACCTTACCCCTTGTGACACTTGATTGTTCAAGGCTGCTAAACCCAAGGGCCAATGTTGCTAAAACTTGGCAGGAATGTTCTTGCCATGAAGCTCTTTCAAAGAAGTTCAAAGAATTCCATACCATGCAGAACTATGATTGCCATGGCAATGGAAAGAAAAAACTTTTAAAATCGCCTTCTCCAAAATGTAACATATTTGACATAAAATACTGTCTAGTAGACATCTACCAAGATTGTTCAAAATTAAAGCCCTGGGGTCAAAATTGGCCCTGCCCTGGTAAATGAAAAACCTTCTTTAAAACCATGAAGGCTAGAGTGGAGATATTTTGCATGAAACATTGTATAGTGTCCCTCTTGTTTATTTCTTCACCAATTCAGTCTTAGCTAAATTATCAATAATGCCAGGCATCCTTTCACACTTAAAAGTTGTAAATGGAAAATGACTATCATGACTGACTGTCACTAAGCCACTAACTTAAGATTGGTGGGAAATAAAGATTTTGCTAATATTTTTAACTTTGAAATATAAAAAATATCTGCAAAAGATGACCCGTTACCTAACAAAATAACCGTAATTAGTGCCACAAAAACAAAATGGCCACCTAAGTCCTCAACCAATGAACGATCTGTTTATGAAAAAGCAAGATAAAACAAGATAAGTGTGAATTTACATGTTTTATCAAATAGAAATATGAGGGCCGTGCTGAAATACAGTGAACCTCTCCAATTAAAGCAACACCCTTTCAGAGTAGCAATTATGTTGTTGTTGAGAGGTTGTTGTTCTAGAGAGGTTAAATTGAAGTTAAAATGTGCAGTGGGAAAAAAATCATGATGTTGTTGAAGGGAGAATGTTGCTCAAGAGAGGGCTGCTCTGGAGAGGTTGTACTGTTGTATTGAAATAATGGAAAAGATGTACCTTAGAGAGGTGTGAATATAAAAGGTCACCTAAAACTTTACGCAGTCTTTGCGTCTCTTTAAATTTGCAAATGTCAATTTAAGTGATAAATTTGACATGTATAATTATATATTAGGTTTTGTTAGAATTAATGCAATAAGGGCCGACATTTTTCCTAATTCATACTCAAATCTACAAATTTTCGTCTCCACGAAAAAATGCCATTTTATTACAAAACACAGAAAAAATAATTATTTAGTCAAATGAAAATAAATGATACTTCAATAAGTGCAGCAAATCTTTTGCTCATTCATTTGCTTGTAAGTTATTTGCTTTAATTTGGGATCATTTTAAATTCTTACTGGACTAAAAAGAATAGTATTTCATAATTCTGTTCAACCATCATATGATTACATGTACACCAAATATAAGTTGTGTTTTTTTTTTTTAATTAAGCTTAAAGATACATGTACTTGTATTGGAGGAAAAAAGGAATTGAATGTAAGAGTAAAAAATTTGTTGTTTAAAACGAAATATCTAGTTTCTTGTTTGTATTATCTTTTTTCTGACTTGCAACTTTATTAAAAATGTTTGACCATATCATGAACAATTTGCATGTTTTATGTACAGAAAGTTGCGGAGTGATAAGTCTTTAATATAGGGATATATCTTGTCTGTAAAAAAGATCTGAAACAAAACATATATACTTAGAATTTGAAATGGAGGGGCAGTGTCTTATAAAAAACTTACTTTAAATGAATGGACAGTGCACAATGCCTGACACATGGGTAGTACATATACATGCAAAAAAGAAGTGTTTCTTACTTTCTCTTTTTACTGTAGAACTTTTCTAATCTGAACTTGGTTTTTTTTTACCTATATCTATTTACCTTTAATAATTAATCTCTATTTTTATATTTCAGTAATATATTTTTGTTTGGACAATGTAACTTTATGTGCTAATTTTGCCAACTGTTTGCTATTACTATTCTACATTATTATTATTAATAATGGTTAGCTAATATCTATCTATGATAATACACACCAACAAAGCACTAGGCTTAAATGATGTATTCAAATATTTGGGTACTGGCCATGCCCATAGCCCAAATTTTGGAGTGCACAGTTTTTAAGCTACCATGTGCAGTAAATGATCTTTATGATCATTCGTGTATTGGGAGAAGACCATTGTTTAAAATAAAAATAAAATTGGCATGCATTTATTTAGCCATATGTTTGTAGTCTAACTTTTCTCATGAAGTTGGAATAGTCTTGTTTCTGACCGTTACTACTCAGACAATTATTTCAGTGTAACTTGTTTTTTAATTTTTCAAAACATTTTGACATAAAAAAAGCTTGTGCTATTGATGATGTATTAAATGAACCTTAATTTTTTTACATTGCTTTCAACCACTTTGGCGTTTTTTTATTTTGTGAGAATGTAAATTTTTAGGTATGAAATTGATTAACAGGTGAGCTTTGAAGCATAGACCTTAAATTTGGACGTTTTGTGATAAAAAAACTGTCACCTCCACAATGTTCAGTGTTACATACAATATTGATAGTTTTTTTTTTAGTTCAAAATTTAAATAGATCATTTTTCGATGCCTGAAATAGGGATCACACTTCTTGATAGTACTCATCCATGATGTTTGTTATTGTAATTCTGACTGATTGAGTTCTGAAACTAATCCTACTGTCACAAAGTCAGTGAATTTGTGTGTATATTGTAAAACAATTTATAAATGATTACCCTCCATTTTGAATCTGAGTAAAGTGTGTTTAAGTATCATAAGGTTTTGTGTAACAAAGGAAAATATTGGCAGGAATAATAGATACATGCACTTATGATAAATTCATTGTCTCCAAATTCAGTAATATGATACATGAATATACATGTCAAATTTAATACTTACTATTTGAAAATTGACAGATGTGCAAATAATGAGCAAAATTTTAAGGGCCATTGGTGTACACACCTTTCTGAGGTACATCTTGTCCGTTATGTCAGTACTATTATAGCACAACCCTTATACTTCTGTCTCTTTAATATTTAGCTTGGAATACAGGACAAAAAATCCCCCCGGACAAAAGCTCCAGTGTTGATTTTGATAGGGGTGGTCAAAAGCTCTCCTATTGTTTTACTACCACGGACAATATATTGCTCTCCCGTTTTTTTTGCACCCCGGACAACTACTTGTACAACTTTATATCTCATCAACCATTAAAGATATTTGCTTTTTACTTCACACATGTCTTTGAGATCATAATGGGAGGTCACCCCATAACTCTTATGTAGATTTTTACTGAATTATGACTATTTGTGAACTTAGAAAATTTCTGGTTAAAATTTCATGTGCAACATCTGTCTTCACTAATGAAGGTATTCACTTGACATTTAATACATGTCTTTAGGATTATGTTGAATGCCACAAACCAAGGTCCATAACTCTGACATGGATTTGGAGTGAATCATGGCACTTTGTGAACACAAAAATTCCTGGTTAAAGTTTTGTGTGCAACATCAGTCTTTAAAACTACTGAAGGTATTCACCTGAAACTTAACTCATGTCTTGGTAATCATAATTGGAGGTCACCCTTCTTGAGAACATTTTTAAAACATGCATTTAATGTGTCCAAAATGTCCTGGGAAATGTGTGAAACGGCCTTGATCTGACACAGCAACTTAATGCCAGTTTCACAATAAATAATAGTCTTGGAAATAACATTGCACAGCAGTTGATCTGCTCTTTTAATGCTTGGTGAGAGTCATTAAGCTTTACATCTGCGGGAATTTTAACCCTGCTTACACTATCTCTCACCGATGGAAATTCAATTTGAAAATTCGGTCTATTTCTAGCAGTGCCCAGAAACAAGTTCAATGTCAGATTGCTGGAAGCCTCATGGCTGTTGATGTGAGGATAAAAACCCTAAGAAATGTATCCAGATGTGTTTTTCTGATCAGAAATACAGTGGAATCTCTCTACAATGGTCAACAGCTGGTCATGACAAAATTAGCTGTTATAGGGAGGTGGCTTTTGTTAAGAGGGAGATATTGGCTGTTATGCTTATAATAGTGGAAATAGTCTAATACTCCAATACAAGCATTCAATAACTTACATTGTACATACTCAAAGTTTTCAATTATGAATGTTAACAGTTTATTCAGTTTCACTCAGCACATAATTAATGTATGTATACATGTGATATGAGGATTATAATATAGATATTAGTACAAAAAATATTTTACAGTTAACACACATTTTGTCCAAACATTCATTTATGTCAGTTTAGAATCATTATGACTTTCTGTGATGTCTGTGTCAGAATCACTGTCATTTTCAACTCTCAGTTTGATTAATGAGTTCAGATGCAGACAAATCCCAGTTTATTGAGGAAGCATCACATGTTCTGCTATTGTATTTTCGTTATCAATTATGTCTTTAAAGCTACACTCATAAATATCAGAGATGTGAGCTAAAACAGCCAGTGGAATGTCTTCATCTTCTACACATTCACTTTCCATTTCATTTATGTCACTATTGCTTGTCTAAGTTGATTAAATCCACAATTTTGTTGAAACATTTCTCAATGGTAGAAATATCCATAGCGATAAAAATTTTACTTTAATGTCTGGATTAAATCCCCTGATCCATGGGTTGAATAACTGAGATTGTATTTGGTAGAAGGAATACAAGCTTGACATTACTCAATTTCGGGTGAGGATGAGAAGGTGCATTATAAATAAACATTAAGATATTCTGTCTTTGACTTTTCATCTTCCTATTCACAGTCAAAATCCATTCCTCAAATAACCTATTGTTCATCCAACTTTTTTGTTAGCACAATATGTCACAAGTAGACTATCAACTTTCGCCTTACTGAAACATCTTGGTTTCACTGATTGATTCCCTATCACTAATGGTTTGAGTTTTTCTCCATGGAGTCATACTGGCACAAAGAGGTACAGTAATGGGATGTTAAGCACGCCTCTCCCCCCTGCACACTCTTGATGATATTAAAATTAATATGTCATGCAGTTCATATCCTTCACATACATGCCCAAGCTTATCTTTCCAGTCTGTTACAGTTTTTGAATCAATATCACCTCCTTCTCCACTCATCTTTTTACACACAATGTTTTGTCTTTTCAAGAATTTCTCCAACCAACCATTGGAAGCCTTAAATTCATGCAGACCTAACTCACTAGGAAACTCCGAGCTTTCTGCTGAATTAATGGACCAAGCAAACTTATTCTATGTGAGTTAGCAACAATCCAGCGTGTAAGCAAGTCATTCAAGTCACAATTTGGATGTGCAGAAGTCTTCTATTGTTTCCTATCCGGAGTCTTGTTGTTCTCATAGTCATTTAAGACATCAGCCTTACGCTTCAGTGTTCCTGAAAATAGAAATAGAAAGGAGTCTTTAATTAATTTGAAGCTGTTAACATTACAATAATAATTTACAGAACAGAACAGAATATTTATTAATTGACTTAAACGTTGAGCTCATCGTCATAATCATATATACAACATACAGTAATACACAAACACGGGCATACAACAAGTGACAAAATACAATAGTACATATTTAAGAGGGCAAAAAGAAGACAGTGGTAAATAGACATTTCATAATAATTATAATGATAATTCATAGCAAATAAAGTTCAAGTTGATAAAAGAGAAAAGTGATGGAGCAAACAACATAGTATGCAGAAATATATAATTTCATAAAAGAATTTCCTCTTAACCATTATTACACCTGAACAATAAAGACCTTTACTAGATACATTGATTAATATTAAATAAAATACTAACAATTCATATATGTGTGTCTTAATGACAAAGCGTGTTTAATATATTTAGCTAAGTTAATAAGTATAGATTTATTTTCAGCACTAATCAACTCCATAAATTTATACATTGAATGTTTAACAAAATAATATCTTTTTATATACTGCTTACGCAAAGTTTCAAATTTTGGACATATACAGATAAAATGGTATTCGTCTTCTACATCTGAAGAATCACAATTAGAACAAATTCTCATATTACGAGGAATAAAAGTTCTTGAAGTTCTACCCATTTGGATCTTTAACGGGTGAACAGATAAATGTAACCTGCAAAAATAAAACCTTTAATTACATGGTAAAATATTGAGATATCTTTCATACAGAGTACATGTTTAAAATGCTTATAAATACTTAAAACAGAACTTCTTTCTATATTAGCGTACCATTCTTGTTTATACTGATCAATTACACGTTCTTTAAAAATAAGTTACAGTTACATGTAAAAAATATCAATCATTAAACGTTGTCTTCATGGTCGCTGCATATGAAACAATTTTTTAGACCTATGCTATAATTATGTCTTAGCAATTTAAAAAAAATAACTGTTACACACGGAAAGGCTCAGCAACTTTTCTGGAACTTGCATTTTTTTAACACCAATAAAATGCTCAAGAAACTGCTCAGAAACTTGCGTGTTTTAGTACTCATAGCTTTGATAATTAATCAGTATTGCAGATTTATATTTAACCAGTATTAGTTACAAATTGTAAATGATATACACATGGAGGTTGTTTACTGGAAGTGGAAAACAAACTAAACAATGACACATTAAAAATATCCCAATTACATGTATAAATTGCCTATAATAAACGGGAGGTGCACATTGCAAACAAACAATTATCAAGTCATTATAAGAACAGTTTGCTTTAACATACTTGATCTTCACTGACTAATAAAGCTTTGTTTTTTTTTGGCAGATTCATTATTTGCTAACACAATGAGGAGAAACAAGTGTTGTTTGTTTATAAAACAAATGAATTCAGTTGGCAGCAAGTCCAATTATTCATACAGGCTGAAAACTTGCACTTTATTAATATACACTTAACATAAATCAAGCCCTTAGGATACCCCTGGGGGCCCTGAAATCCACCCCTACTCATAAACTGGAGGCAGAGACTGGTATACTTCCTTTGGCTATCAGGCGCAAGGCCCAAACTGTCAACTACTGGGCCAGAGCGCAAACAAGGGGAAATAACCCTATGAACTCCATCTTTGGGACTGGACACAACACCAAGAGCAAATTTGTAAAAAATGCCCCCCCCCATTTGGGGCTCATACCCAGAACTTGGTGGAGGAGTTCGGTCTCAAAGACATACAGGTAGCAGACATCAGGCCAGATATTGAGCATCCCTGGCTAATACCCCAGCCGCGGGTTGACCTCACCCTATCTCACTACAATTTAAAAAATCAACTCCCACACCTAAGTAATATTCAAGTTAAATATATTCTGAACAAACATATAATAATAATTTTAGTATCTATACGGATGGTTCTAAGTGTCCACAGTCTGGCAAGGTAGCAGCAGCTTTCTACATTCCTTCTAAAAATCTCTCTTCTGTTGATAGACTTTCGGACTTTCGGACAATTTGTCAATCTACTCAGCAGAAATGATAGCATTAATTAATTCTACATAAACCAAAAATCATGGTTATCTATTCTGATTCTCTTACGGCGCTGCAGTCAATTAAAAAATTTCATTGTAAATCCAGACCGGACCTTTTAGAAAAAATCATCATGCTAAATCGTATCATCCAACAAGCCAGTCTGGAAATTACCCTTGTCTGGTGCAAGCTCATATAGGTGTGGGAGGAAATGAGGCCGCTGATAGAGCAGCTAAATCTGGTCTGGATCACGTGACTGTGGATAAACAAATCAATCTCTCATCCACTGAGATAAGTTCATTGGTCAGGTCGCAGTCCATCAAGCGCTTGAGAGACTATTACTCTGGCGTGAAGGTGGTTAGCTGTGACTCTGTCCAATACTCAGTGGAGCTCAGATGGCCTGAGAACTATTCCTTAAATCAAAAGATAGATACATCTGAGACTGGGGACAAATCTGCTGTCTGGAGCCCAGGGGAATCATATCCTGAGACTGGAACCTATTTGCACCCAGTGTAGAGTATTGAATTCAACCAGTCACTTTTTGCTGCATTGTGGGGTTCACCTCACTCCCAGACTTGAGTTAAAGGCTGCCCTAGTAAATCTGATATTCAACCTGGAAAATATTCTATTTCCCAACACTCAGTCCTTAATGCCTTAGAAACCTTTATAACATCCTGTCACATGACAGATAAAATCTAAGGCCCCAGGTCCAGACTTGTGTGCTAATGTAGCCAGGCTGCTGAGATCCCATTTAATTAATTAAAACAGTTATTTCAATATTAAACAATATTTCAACTTGATCCTTCAGTATTCTGAACTGCCTTTATACTAATATCATAAGAAGGCTAAGTCTTAATAATTAATCTTAGTTCATTTTTTAGATATTAATTGATATATTACTTTTTTAAGTACACTATTATTCTTTTAATACACATTTTACATAATAATATTCCAGTATAGAATTCCACCATAATTGGAAATCATGCAATGTCTGAAACTCCTTAGTATCAATTGTTCTCATATTTTTATAGTGGAAAAATCATATAAACTGATCATCAGTAAATTTTATTTGAAATGACTATTTCTTTTAATACTGGGGGAGTAATATGTCACCTCAGCAATACTTAATATATCTTAAAAATGTGTGGGAACTCCATTTTACACTTTATATTTTCCATAAATAAAACATAAACACATGTAGTATCATGTAGTTAAATTATTTGCAAAGTTATAAAATTATTTATTTTTCTCTACTTCTATAAAGGAAATAACCAATTTATTACTATATAGAGAATAATTACATGTTTAATAATGAGATCTATCGGCTCCATTGTGTTTTAGTTTATAAATCAATCTATGAATAAATACTTCATAATTGAATATCAGTAGAGAAATTTATCTCAAAGTAAAATGTATATGGTTTACAAAATATGTATAGCACACTATAGTCTGGACTGGGAAAGGGAGTGAACTCTGGCCCACCCATACAGTACTGATTTAAATGTAAAATGCCCCAGATAAATCAACCCAGCTTAACCTATATTGGTATAAGGGTCTGGGTGTGGCCGAATGGCTTAATTAGCAGACAATATACAGATCTGAGTCCAAATTGAGCCCGGGCAGGCCACACTCTGGACCCTTTTATTCAACTCTAGCCCCTATTATATACTAAAATTATTTAGTAAAACTGATGTGATGTTAGTCAAAGTGGTGAATCACTCTCACTCCATCAGTACATTTTAAATTCCCTTCAGTAACTTCAACCCTGTAAATCCCAATAATAATTCATATAAAACCAATGTAGGCCATAAGTGAGATCCATGTTCTATACATGTAGATCCACTGTGACAAGGCCTGCATTGTAAATAAATTCTGACTTTATATACAAATGTATATCCGTATAGATAAACAGCTGGGGTGGATTAATTTATTGTTGCCTTTCCCTGAACCTGAAACGCATCACTGATCCACTAGTCGACAATCTTAGATTGTTTGTATTATGAAATTATATTTTTATCCAATCACTCCTCTGTGTAGACAACTATTTTACCTGTATATAAATTAAGATATTACTATGTAAATTTTTATGTAACAGTATTGTTAATTATAAACTATGAATATCAGGCTGGTAATAATAAGATTCCCTTTAACCATTAATAAATATAGCTATTAAGATCATAAAATAGCTACCGGTACTACTCCCAAAATAGAAAACAAATGTATACTATTAGAAAGTAAATAAGTCATAATATAGAGTCCTTATTCCCTTTAATTTAGTTGAACATATAAAATAGTATACAATATAGAGTTATTTCCCTTTAATTTAGTACAATACAAATAAGTTATTCTATTATTGTTAAAAATTGTTTAAAAATAGACACACATACAAACTCTCTCTAAAAAGTAGCCCATATACTGTGTTAGATTATCAAAAAATAGATTTTTATGAAATAATTGTATTAAAGATAGTTGTATTGTTAAAGATAGAGAAAGCTAGCCCATATGGGATTTCCCAGTGGCGAGGGTAAATAAACTCAATGTAGTACTGTACAGTTCATGGACAGTGTTATTATAGTGAGACTTATTATATATGTTTTACGCTAAAATTGTATGTACATGTTATGTAACATATTGACAAAATACATGCCAAATATCAGAGTGAAATATTTATTGATAAAAAAATATATGCTGTACAGATCAGACACGCATATAGGTCTACGGAGCACTTCAACATACTTAATATCGACGTCATGACATTATACTCACATATATAACCACAATTTCTCAAAGTACTTGCCCTCAAATGTTATGCATTTTCTGTTTCTTTCCACCCATTTAGAGAATATATCATTATACCAGCTTATAATCATCACATGTTCTAACAAAACTGTGCATGGCCATTCTGATTCCCTCATTTAAATTAAATGTTTTCTTTTCAACTGATATAATTTCAGTTTAGGTAAAATCACTAAATCCATCATGGCCCTTTCCCTAAACTGGTTCCCATTGACTTGTGTGTACAAAGCCTTGAGTGCACTGCAACATGGAACGGGAACCAGTTTACCCTTTCCCATAACTAGGTTACTTCCCTTAGTAAATCAACAGTGATGTCCCCTGATAAAGAATAATTCTACTTCCGAACATGTACCGTTATATAATTATTTTGCTGACAAGTTGTATACAAAGCTTCAAGTCCAGTCATACACGAGGACGGCCATATTCAGCATCTGTCTAAATAAATTTAAAAGATTTGCGGTTTTACTAATACAGTACATATATACATTAATAATTATATTATTTTCCAGTTCACCGCTTAAATTACAAGAAATCAAGAAATAAATAAATAAAAATAATCTCTGATGTGTTTTTAAAACTTTTAATGCGCTACTATTTACACTTGACTGTGCAAGAAAACAACAACAAGAAATCTGATCTTGTGTTTGCAATTAACACTGTTTTTGCTATGTTTCATTATTTGAAATGTATAAAGGTGTGAAAAAGATTTAATTGTGCAGGAATGGACCCTTATACTTAATGAATATCACTGACACATTAATGGCGTTAAACATCTCTAACGTAATGTGCATTGTATTGGTACGATATGATACTATTTATTTGTTAAATTACAAAAATTTGCTATAAAATCTCTTACTAGACTTCAAACCTTAAGCATGGTTTCAGTTGTTGAACCATAAACTTTTGCGATTATGATTGGCTATCATGTGTGCGTCAAATTCATTGATATCATGAGACGATAATAATCTGACATTTTAACAACCAAAACACATGAAGTTGGACAATTTTGAGACTTTTTCTGAAAATTCTTGAACACAAATGTTATTGATTAAAATCGATTTCTTCAAGGCCTTCTGTATCTTTTCTTTGCTTTAGTATCAAAACATTAATTCATAATTTAGTATGATTTGCTCAAATAAGGGTGGTATTTTGTGCCTGTGAATTATGTTACTGACAAACTATTTGTGTGTATAGTATTCTAAAGAAAAGATACAAGTAAAATAAACATATTAAATATTCCAACTGCATTTATTAAATGCTTAAACATCAGGATACAAAGAACTAAATTTTTAACTAGCATCAGCATTATGAATAAATCACGTATTTCAACAACATGATTTCCTGTTAATTAAGCAAGAAATAAATGTCAAACATTCAATTATCATGGAAGAACATTAGTGTGTAGTTCTTAGCTAAATTGACGTCAAAAGTGCAGGTACATCATTTTTTAACAAGAGCAAATACAGTATATTCACACTAAAATTTTATAATAATGTAAGCAAAGTAAATTGTAGCTTATCTCATGACATTGATACTTGTAAATAATATTAATTTGGTAAATATAGCTCACTAAAATGATGTAACAATGTAAAAGGAAAATTAGTCAATCAATTTATGGCATGATGTTGACAGAACATGAAATAACCTCTAATTAAATTACTTTAACATCAATATTATAATTATACAAAACATGATAATTTCTTACTCATTTAAAAAACACACACAAATATTTAACAATGGACTATGTCAGTATTTACTAACAAAGGCCCTGTTTCATCAAACATCTTACGCCACTTCTTAAGTAAGAAGTGTCTTATCTCCCTTCTTAGCGTTAAAATACGTTTAATCATTTTTTTCTTAGCTACAAATTCTTAAGTTTGGGAACGATTCTTTCTTAACTTTACAATAGCTCATGGGCTTTCTTAAAGGTAAGAAAACCCAGTTTCTGCCTTTATCATTATGAGATAGCCTTTAATTTTAAGACTGTTGAGTGCGATGTACTAGATATTCGTAAATAATGGAAAAGAAATTCAGTTTTATGTTCAGGGCGTAGCTAGCTATAATTCAATTTCATGCACACAAGGAAGAATGTAACCCCTGCTGTTGCTTGGTTTTGGATTTTTTATGCTCCGCTATTCGAAATAGCGGAGGAGCGTATCGTGTTTCCTCTGTCCATCTGTGAGATCGTCCGTACTCACCAGAGGGTGGTTGTGGGGTTAGGGTTTGGGTTACGGTTGGTACATTTTGGCATTGTGAGGTTCAATTACATACAAACTGGAATTGTGGGGATAATTTCGACTTGTTGGGTGCTACTTGTGGGGATAAAAACACCGAAAAGATCAAAGGGTGCACCCCATAACATACCTCTCATGAGAATGTCTGTCTGTTCAAATTTTGGTTTCCAAGCAATAACTCGGAAAAGAAATATTTCAAGGATTGTTCATATTTTACATGAAGGAATATAATATCAAATACAGGTCAAGTTCGATGTGACATAAAATCCAAACATTTTCACAGGAGTTATGGTCCCTTTTTGACTTAGCTCTTGAAAGGCATTCGTGTCAGACAGTCGGACACATTTCTAGTTTAAATTAGCATCATTTTTCAACAGGAAACAAATTTCAACAAAAAAATGTTTTTTTGGTATAACCTCAGTGGGTACCAACAGGCTGCTGTTTTTTTTATTGTTTTCATTCATATACATGATATCAATATTACATCCTAACAATCCCAAATGTCATAAATCTTACAACATGTATGAACTTGTAAATTAAATACAATACTCATTAAATCAATATTTTAAACATTTACTTGTCAGAAAAAGAAATGCATAAACACAATTATTTTAAATATTCACTATGTTTTTATGACGCTATGAAATGAAGCTTCATAATGAACAAAACAGACGTAATAGCAAAAATTTCAAACTTAAGATAAATTACACGTCTTTTAACAGGCGGTTACCCAAGGCTGAATGAAATTATACATTAACTATAAACGAACAAAATTTTCCAAATTTCAACGCTAGCGACACCTATGTGTCTTATTTTTCGTGCAAAAATAAAATTTCAATTTGCTCTGGTAAAATTGAAATTGAATTCTTTCTAATTTAAAATTTAGTTTTTATCTGTTCAATATCATCTGGTAGAATGACCATTACACAAAACTTTATAACCCATGAGAAACCCATGCATATATCTCTCCAAACATAACTGATCTGAACGCATTCCTCAAAGACAAATATTTCACACTATACTTCTTAACATATGAAGTAAACATTCTGGTTATACTGTTATTGCAAAACCTACCCTTGCACACCAACATGGCTACTCATTATAACCCGACCTTAAAATAGTGGGAGCTATATAGGAATCACTTTGTCTGTCTGTCTGTCTCCTGAAACTTGTCCGGGCTGTAACTTTGTCATTCATTATAGGATTTTGAAATATCTTACCACAAATGTTACCCATCATTAGGAGTTGTGTTGCGCACAACTCCCATACCTGTAGCTCCACAGAGTTCAAAAGTCATAATTTTGGTCTTTTTGGAGTGTTGAGGCTGGCTGTAACTTTGTTTACCATCATATTAAGATGATGTCTCCTGCACACTTAGAGGATCGGTTCAAATATCATAATTTTGGGCTTTTTTGCTGTGTCTGCTCCATAACGTTATTATCCATTGGAGGATTTCATAATGATATACAGAAAATTTTAATCAATATTTAATGAGGGGTCACAAGCAACACCCATGGCTTTAGCTCCAAAGTCAAGGTCACATTTAGAGGTTAAAGTTCAAAAATCGGTATTTTATTTTGTGATTGCTCAGTTACTTTGTCATTTATGGGTTGATTCTGGAAATGCTCGGCAGAAAAGTTCACCAAGATGTGTTCATGTGTCTTGCTAAAATCCCAGCCCTTACTTCCAAGGTCAAGGTCATACTTAGACGTTAAAGGTAAATTATTGGGTATTTTTTCATGTCCACTCTGTATCTTTGTCTTATATGGATGGATTTCAGAAATACTTGACAGAAATGTTCACCAACATGTGACAGTGTGTCATGCCTATAAGACCAAGGTAAAAGTAAAAACTCATGCCATCTCAAAAAGAAATTAAGTTCGCATCTTTCAGTAATAGCCAGTATCATTTCTGAAAAACCTTTATACCTCAGAATTTAATATTCCTTGTTTAGAATTCTTGAAGGTCATATTCTTAGAAAAATAAAGTTGGTTAACTATAGTAAATATAATTGTTTATGAGCATCAGTAAGCATGTATGCCACGTCATGAGGGTCTAAAAATAATTATAATCTAACAAATATTTTTAATTTACGATAAGCTCTCAGTATATCACAACATATTACAACAATTAGACTTAAAATAACAGTAATATTTGTATCATGCAGTGAACCATGCCTTACACAATAGATAAATTTCTTTGTTTATTTCATATTTGAAATTCCAAGTATAAACATTCAGAGGCGCATTCCCTAATTAAGCATTTCCGTGTATGGATGTGACTCATGCATGAACCATGCTTAAAGGTCAAGGTCATAGTGGATACATGAATTTTTTCGTACATTCCTTATAATTATGGATATCATGAATGAAAGTGCATGCCCATAAAGTGAAATAAAGTGGCACAAATGGTCATCATATCAAGATGACGTGTCTCATGCATAATCTTGTCACTAATTGCTCTAAGGTCAAGGTCACAGTGGACACTTGAAATTTGTGCCTGTTGCTTATATGGATGTGTCAAGTGCAAACACCATGCAAAAACCTCTCGCTCACTTAAAGGTCAAGGTCATAGTGGACGCTTGAATTTTTTCATGCATTACTTATATGGATATAGTGAATGTAGATGCCAGGTCATAACTTTGTCCTGCATGATTGGATTTCGAAATAAATTCAAACAAATATTTGTCATATTGTATTCACATAGTGTCTACCACACTCATTTCTGTGTCCAGTGTGATTTATCGGGCACATCTGTTTTCTATGGACACATTTCTAGTGAATGTTACATGAATATTACTTCAATTTTTTTGTTAGGTGTTTATTATTTGCAATAAGGTGTAATTTATTGCGATAATTTGAATAAATATAATTATGAAACATCTTAAGTTTCTAAATGATGCTAGGTCAGTTAAGAATGGCTTAACTGATCTTCTGAATCCCTTGTGGTTCTATGTGTCAGCTCACTGCTATTTTTGCAACAAGCTTAATCTGGTATGGTTGTATGATGAAAAACGTTCTTCAGTAAATGACAAGTCAAACAGTTTTCTGCTGCCAGATAATTTACAGACCTGTATTGTTAAGGATGAAGTTTTCTGCAGTTTAGATGCTGATCGAATTTATTCTGGTGTATGTTTATTATTCCAAATAATTCAGGTATGTACATGTATATGTTATATATATGTATACATTTATATCTGAAATAATAATTACAATGTATTGTACCCTACAGATGAATATTGAAACAATTTAGACTTAACGATATCCGTCTCCCTAGTTCAAATACAGGATCAAAATTATAGTGTCGGAAAAGTTTTACCCTTTAATTGGCTTTGTAGTCCCCGTCGAAATCTGTTAGGAACAAATAAACATACACCAAAATAAAACTGGTGCCTGCTAAAAAAATATATGGCGCCAAACCATCAATTTTCTGCTCCAATTTATTTACATTGCATATAAATCCACCAATGCATATGTCCAAAGCTGCATTTGATTAAATTCTGATTTAAACTTGCTTCTTTATCATTGAAAATCTGGTATAGGGTTATACAGGGTATATAAAATAGTATTATACGAGCACAAAATTAATGTAGGCCTAACAAGAAAAACTATAACAAAACGTTATAGGTAGACGAATTACAAGAAGCATATTGGTTTATATTTTTGTATGAAGATGCTTCTTTCATAAAGGATATTGACTGTATATTTTATTCAATCCTCCATTGTGGAGAGTATAACTGATTTACATGATATGAGTGATACACATATATTGACAATCACGAGTATTTGACAAATGAATAAATTCATGTAAATAGTTCACAAGCACATGGTCATATCATACCCTACATCAATCAAATAGAATCAACCCGAAATGTTAACAAATTCACCATAAATCTGAGCACTATCATACAACCACATTGAACTTCAAATAGCCACACAGCAACTTTAACGAATTCATGATTTACTTACCTGTTAACTATTAATAGATTCAGTAATCACCATTAGCCAATTAAATGACCAGGAATAGCCAAACTTAAGTAATTAAGACACTACACTATATATTCGCCAACAGCTATAATAAACTAATACTCATAAGTATATTTCTTCTAGAAAATAGACGAGATGAAAGTCTAAAGATAGACCTCCGAGGAGTGAATCTTTATTTATTTAGGAATTAAAAATTAGATAAGATATACAAGCTACTGCTTTTCATGATAAATGTCTCAAATAGTATCCAAAAACTATCCATACTTCAAAAATGTTCTCAATTGCTTCGAAATATTGCGTTAGTCTGGTTCTCGTCATTCTTACAGAAGCGTACAAAAGATTGATGAACACGAAAACCAGACTAGTTTTTTAGTCTGGTTCTCGACATTCTTACAAAATGCTACTTTCAATAAGCATAAGCACGAAATACAGACAAATCAACATAGCCAAGTCGGGCCGCAGAAAACAAATGATCATAATTATATACCCCTTCACTTGTAAAAATAATAATTACGCTCAATATTGTTAACAGTTGTATTAACGCTATGTTTTACAATATCACTAGTGTTAACATTGATCAATGTCAACAATTACGTCACATAGTAAGGGAGGTAACCGCTTCAATATTTTCAGCTGGGGCAATATTTGTCAGTTGCTATGTCAGTCGTCAATAATTTCTTTATACATCATCTCCTCCTTAACTACAGGGTCAATTTAAGCGAAACATCCTTGATTGAAGCTCTACCAAAGTTGCTCAAAGATTTGCATTCCAGTCAGAACTCTGGTTGCCACTCTTCTTAAGATAAACCATAAGGCCTAGAGCTTAGATATTTGGTATGAAGAATTATCTGATAGACCTCTGCGAAATTTGTTCAAATCATGTCCCTGTGGTCAAAGTTGACAATGCCACCGGGGTCACTTGATTTTACATAGATTTCTATAGAAAAATCTTAAAAGATTTTTTCTAAAAAATCAGAAGGCTAAGTATACCCTGCCAAAAAGGGGAAAAGTTAACAAGGGTGGAATATCTGTTACTTTTAAAAAGCACAATGTAACAAAGTAACCTTCATTGCCATTTACAAACTTACAACATGTTCTTAATTTTAATAATAGGGCAACAAGTCAAAAATTGCAAAAGCCAGGATTACAATTCTTATATTCTTGAACTTCTCCTTATCAACATATATCCACCAACAAAGTTTCAAGCTTTTTTTTGTTACATAGAAATGATTTTGAAAAAAAAAATGCATACATATTTACATAAGAAAAATATCAAAGGGCAATAACTTTAGAAATTAACCTGACAGAATAATGATTTTAACACTCTTTATTGCCACCTACAAACACACTTAGTTTTATTAATTTATCTTCATTCATTGTAGAGTAATGCTCCATCAGAATATTAATCAAAGGGCAATTACCCAAAAAGTACAAAAGCTAGAATTCTGGTTCTTGTGTTCTGCACTTTTCTTCATCACCATCTATCTACCTATCAAATCACTGTCTTGATCCATTTTGGAGTAATGCTCCCTGGAAAAGAATTACATTTAAAAAAATTAATCATAAGGCAATAACCCCAAAACTACAAAACCAGGATTAATTATGAGTCTTATGGTCTACCAATCACCTCATGATGATGACACCACCTGCCTGCTAGTAAAGATGATTAGGTGAACAATGTCCACCTCATATGAACACACAAACAAACAAAAAATTCAATTTTAGCTCACTACAGCACATAGTACTCAAGGTGAGCTACTGTGATTGCATGTTGTCTGTTGTTTGTGTGTGCGTCCGTCCGTGCGTGCGTCAACAATTGCTTTTAACAGCATCTCTGCCTTAAGCAGTTGGCCAATTTCAGTATACCTTCATAGGGATGTTCCTTGAATGAATCTCTACCAAAGTTGTTCAAAAAATTAAATTTCATTAAAAAAACTCTGGTTGCCATGGCAACCAATAGGGAAAACTTTCAAAATCTTCTTGTCAGAAAAAATGAGGCATAGAGCTTAGATATTTGGTGTATAGCAATGTCTAATCGAACTCTACCAAGTTTGGTCTATATATGACCATAGGGTCAAAATGGGCTCTGCCCCAGGGGTCACTTGATTTTACATAGATCGACTTATATAGGAAAATTTAAAAAATCTTCTTCTTAGAAACTACAGTGCATAGAGTTTAGATATTTGGTTTTGTATGTAGCATTGTCTAGTGGACCTCTACATGTACTTAGTTTGTTCAAATTATGGCCTTGGTGTAAATATAATGACTCTGCTTCAGGGTCACTTGATTTACATAAAGTCATAGAGGAGAATTTTGTATTTTTTTTTCTGGTGAGCGATATAGGTCCATCGTGCCCCTCCTGTTCTGTTTTATTTCCTTACCTCAACAGATCGCACCTCTTGAACCTGATCAGAATAAAATTGTATTGTCTTGTTCTTCTTAGATAATCACAGTCGGATATAGCTTTCACCTCTCTTGTTAGTCTTTTTGTCTTCCCTTTGTGTTTTGTCGTATTTGATGAAAAGTAAACGAATCTCAAATGAAGGATACGAATCTTCGTAAAATTTGTTTTATTATTTATAACATTTCATGATTATTTTACATAATATGATAATAGGCAGATTTCGTAAGATACGTTATGATTTATTTATTTATTATCCTGAAGAAGCCAATGCGGCGAAACGTAGATATAATAAATTAATCGTTTTCATGTTTCGTGTTTGGTGATTTTTCATCTTTATTGATTAGTAAGATACGTTATGAATTTCGTAAGATACGTTACATATTTTGTAAGATACGTTATATAGTTATTTTCTTATATTGAACACATTAAATGAATTGTTGGTAGATGTTAATGTTTGTTATCGCTTGTTAAAGTTAGTTACTTTATGTGTGAACTAATAAATTATTGTTTATTAAAGAGTTATTTGACCATAATAGGATACGTTATATTGCATAAGATACGTTATATATTTCACGGCGTTTTCACCTGTTATTTCAGAAATTTCTGCGCGGATAAATGATTAACATTTTTTCCAAATAAAGCTAGAACATTGAATTGATAATACACATTTCAAATACTACATTACATGTAATGAAAATACGATATATACATACATGTACTTTTTCTCACTTAAAAAAATATTTGTCGTTTAAACATTCCCGCTGCGTGAATCTAATGATAAACAAATCAACAACGAGGAACCTCGATCGTGCTTCCGGTGGATAATACGTTTGTATAGATAGAAATCGAGCAGTGAGTCGTGACGCGAAAGATCGAGGATTGTTCCATTCTTTAAAATAGGGATTAGTGATACCAAGGACTTAAATAAATACATATGTTAGTCATTGGTAATACAGTGACCAAGTACATTACTAAACATGACCTTACATTAGAATTTTGCTGGTCACTGTTGTAAGAGGCATTCTTAGTTCTGAAATCAGTGCACTGCACTAGGAACATTATTTAACTGAACTGTATTGGTTCGTATCCTTAATCGTGCCACTATTTTTTTTCAAATCATGCATCGGTCGTGATTTCGGTGCATTTATGTTAAGAAGGGTATATATTTTCAATCAAAATCAAATTCTGTTTATATGACATTCCTACGTATACAGACGATGTCATGTTATAACGAAGCAAATTATAAGATTCTGACAGTGGCTCCAGTACAGATACTGCTAATGAAAAGGAGTAATTGAAATTACATGAAATGAAATACATATGAAATTCATTCCAAATTTTGAAATAAAAATGTGCAATAACAATTTATCTTTTTATAAAAAATGGACAGGAAAAGGCGTTCAATATTAGGGGGTTCGAACTCGGTAACATCTTGACTAACAGGCTGCATAAGCAAAAATGTTGGCGCCTTTACCATTTGAGCTACGCTTTTAATCTGAACTATAATTGACAAATAATTGATATTCATATATTGCGGAAACCAACGAAACGTTCCGAAATACCACTCACCCTACAGAATGGATTTAGGTGATCTTTGATCATTCACAGGTCGTTGTCGGACTATAGATCTTTGATCATTCACAGGTCGTTGTCGGACTATATCTGCATGCTGTGCATGTGATTTACTTGGTTAAATTCATGTACTGTAATCGCTTAATATTTTGGCATAACGTATCTTAAGGCCGGTTCGATTGGACCCTCGTAAGAAGAGAATACGCCAGCTAGAAGAGCATTGAAGAGAAACCAAATCAAACGCTGAAATGTTTGGTCTAATGTGCACGTGAAAATGATCTTTTTTGTTGTGAGTCATGACAGTAAAAGGCAATTTTCAAACGTGACTAATATCTCTTCCACCTCTTCTAACCATTGGGATGAATAGGTAAATTAGAAGACGAGTAATCGAACAGTTCGGAAGAGACCAATCGAATCGGCCTTTACTGTAACGTATCTGACGACAGTTTTACGAAAAAGACAGCTTTCCAATGATGACCATATTTTTAAGGACGTGTTTGGCAATAACAAAAATGGAAGGATGTTTGGCTTTATATCACTGCTGTTTTTATTTATATACATTTTTGTAATTAAAAATATGTTGAGTATCTGTATAACGTATCTTACGCTTTTTTCTTAAAATCTCCAAATGACAATGATTGGTTCACTTTGGACTTAAATGTATCAATAGTACATAGAAACTGATTATTTCTTATTAGTTAGTAGCAAGGATGTTTGTTTTATTTGAGACTATTTAAATATACGGCCATATGCTATCTAATTAATGATCATTATTATCATTACTGAGTTTTTTTGTAAGTGAGTAATTAACAATGAATGTGTCAGATCATTATCGTCTCATGAAATGCAAAACTAGAGCTTTGTCACAGAGGTGACTAATACCCCAGCAGCCCCTTAGACACAGAAAACATGATAGTACAATATACGGCTAAGTTCAAGGGGACATAACTCTGGAATGAATGGATCACTGGGCATGAAAATTGTGTCTTGCACATCTACATTTCATACTGATTGTAAGTTTCAAGTTTCAGTTCAATCCCTCGAAAATGTGGAAGAAGTTTGCTCTCCAAACATTCATGATCAAAGAATGCCACTGTACACTATATGGCCTTGTTCAAGGGCACATAACTCTGGAAAGAGTGCATCGCTGGGCATGAAAATTGTGTCTTGCACATCTACACTTCATGGTGATAACATATTTCAAGTTTTATTGCAATTGCATACATAATGTGGAAGAAGTTCGCTCCACAAACTTGTGATATTGTATGCGGACGAACGGACCGACCAACCAATGACCGACAGAGTGACTCCAATAATGTAACTTCGTTTACGGGGGTAAAATCAACCCTTTATACTCGTCGGCTGAGATCAGGTATATTAAAGCAATTTGTTCTTAATGATTTGATAATTGTTTGCTTGTAACATGCATCATGCATAACCACTCTGATGTCTTAACTCAAATCCATGACGCAGTGCAAATTACATTTAGTGAATAGAGAAAACATCACGATGACTGCCTTCGAAGAAAGATCATTCGATGAAAATAATACTGGAAACAGGTTTTACAAAGTTTACTAATGATGGATAAACTCTCTAGGTTTGGGTGTTACTGTAGAGTACCGATATCATGAAGATTCTTTATGATTAAGTCATTCAAACATGAAAACATAAAGTTTTTTTAAGCACCTTATACGCAGTCGTTCACAAATATTTTACTCAGAAAAGTCGGCTCCTGCGTTCATTCAATATTATTAGGATAATCCCGTTTTTTTTGTCTTTATAATCTTTCCAGGTACAGTGAAACCTTCTGGTATATGTTGTCATATGTAAATTGTGTCAACAGGAGGAAACTATTGTTTAAAAAAGTTGGTATTTCAAGCGAAATATGGACATTTAAATACCGATTTCACATAAATTTCGCTATTTCTAGCACTTGTCGATAATGATCTAAGAAACTACGAGGAATTCATAGAAAATTAGATGTACATGTGATAAACTAATGTTCGTAGATCAGCATCGGCCATAAATTCACCAGTTAGGGGTAATATTTAAAAAATGGTAGACGATTTTCTTACCCTTGCATTAGTTTTGCACCTTAAAAAGCGTACTCATGCGTTTTGGCACCTTCTACTCGCACTGAACGATTGGACTCGGTGTTATCGGCTCTGTGTTTCAAAGTGGCAGACTGACGTAGCAACGTAATACAGTCAATTTATTCAGATTCATTTTCTGGTGCTGGTGTTCCAGGCTGGGATTGGGGCCCCTTGTTTCACACCTTCCAGCCCATTCATGTTCTCGCGCCCCAATAGCCCCATTGGGACTGATTTTACATCCTTCCTTCGGGTTACCTGTGGTAGCCACATTCATTTGTACACACTCATAAAAATTCGTGAAAATACATGACAAAGGCAAAACGACATTAAATACTGACCAGTAAACAGCATTTACAATTTTTACATACACACGATATAGGTGCATGCATTAAAACTGCTGATCGATGATATGATTTTTTTTTCGAACATTGCTGCAATATATATGCAAGGGACATTAATAATGGCCAAATCCACGTACGTCCCATTTGGGTGTATGAAAGTTGGATTACCCAGAAACAGCCTAATATATATCTAATATATTTTCCACGTAGATATGAGACATGGGCTTTTCCGAATAGGTCCCATATGTGTACAGTATGGGTATACTCACATGAGCTTGTCTACATAGGTCTCATATGGGTCCAATATGGGCTTACCCACATGGGCTTGCCCAGAAACAGCCCATATGAGACCCATATAAGCATGTTTACTTGGTTGTATTTGTTTTATTGTAATTATTATATTCTTTGTTTTCTTTAAACATCAGTCATTATCCCTTTCATTTACCGTCACAACAATCGCGTAACAACTCATACTTGGCCTAATACTTATGTGCACCGTGCGGCTTCTTTTTTTATATAAATACATGTAAATACTTTTTATTTAAAGAATTTATGCATCATTAATTTAAAAGGAATTTGAATACTGTTATTATCGTAATGGGTTTTATCTCATCAAACGATTCATACATGTGTTTAACATCCGGGTTATTTTTTATCTCTCATTAATAAGCATTTATCTAGCGAGGAGATTCATGCGTTGTTTATAACTACAGGGTAAGCTCTCGAGAGCGGCCCTCTCTTGAGCAACAACCTCCCTTCACAACAACCTCTCGAGAGCGGCCCTCTCTTGAGCAACAACCTCCCTTCACAACAACCTCTCGAGAGCGGCCCTCTCTTGAGCAACAACCTCCCTTCACAACAACCTCTCCAGAGCGGCCCTCTCTTGAGCAACAACCTCTCGAGAGCGGCCCTCTCTTGAGCAACAACCTCCCTTCACAACAACCTCTCCAGAGCGGCCCTCTCTTGAGCAACAACCTCCCTTCACAACAACCTCTCTATAGCAGCGTTATTTTAATTGCTTCTCCCAAAGGGTGTTGTTTAGGAGAGGTTGTACTGTATAATAATTCAATGCTTCAGCTGTGTACGTTATTTTTATGATGTTTGTATGGGTTGGGGTTGTGTTGAGTTAAAGATTTCACGTGTTTATCTGCTTTTGTGATGGCAGTGTAACCTCCATGAACGGTCACCTCCGAGTAACAGACACCACCCTCTTACAGCCAGTATTCTAGAAACCAAAATTGACGTTTTACTCTATTTTCAATCTCTCAACAACAGTCACCTTCTTACAACAACCAGTTTTGTCCTTTCCGTTGGTGGCTGTTATAGGGAGGTTGCACTGTACAGTATGTAGTTTTGTATTGTTTACTATTTTATTTATACTTATTAAACAATATGAAAAAAACTGCACTTAAATGATATTACAAACAAACACAACACTATAATGGTTTAAGATGTGTATGTTATTCTAACGAGATTCAAAATATTAATTAATCTGTAAAATGTCTGTTATCAATCATTCACTGATAAAGATACTACGATTTCATTATATTGACCTTATTATTATCATTACAAAATATAAGCGACCATAATTAAATATAACTGGCACAGAATGTCACCAATCTTTCATCCTACTTACAATGTGCACAACAGTATTGTATTGCTGATGAACCAAACGGGACAAGTGTTTCACTTTACGAGCTTCAACTAAGTAATGGTTAGTGTCTTAAAGGACTGTTCGACATGAAATTAGATACGCTAAGGGAAGCGAGCGTTAGTCGTTTTAGACCCCAACAAACTTTTTTTCCATCGTACTCTTGATAAAAAGTAGACTCTACCTGCTGAGGAGCCCGAACAGTCGTCTTCATGAAATTAATCGGTACAAAATTCAAATTGATTGGCTTGGAAAAAAGGGCAAACACTTTACCGTACTAAGTTCTTCCGATTGTCTTAGTTTCAAAGACCGGCTTGAACGGAAGTTAACCATAATGACAATCTCTGAACTTGTCGCGAGCAAGTACTCAAATTATTCTGCGAGCCGTCAATTAATTTACTAATTAATTTAATAATTTCTCTTAAAAATTGCACATGTACATGTATAACTATGTTAGTAAGTATCTACATCCGCTTTAATTGCTACACAGAACAGAGAGAATAGCGCTGTACATTGTGTGTCAAAAGACGTTCTTGAAGGCGAATGAGTGTTTTGTAAGGTAACGCTATATAGTGATGCTTGAATAAAATAAAAACGGCTCAATAGATTTTCTTAAAATTTATTAGAACAGTAGATGACACATCAAACCTTTTCAAGTCCTAGACAAAAATCCCTCGGGCAGATTTTTAATAAAAATAATTTAAGTTTGAAAGTGAGAAGAAAAAACACTAACATTTACATTTAAAATCTTTTTACCTGCACTTATAATTAAATCATGAACATCAAATTTATACTTACGCGTAGGTAATTTTATTCTCCGCTATTAAATTAATATTTCATTTATTATCTACATAAATTGATAGAGCGATAGTAATTTTCAGAGAGGCACTATAAATACCATAAAAATGACCGTTTTGACGTCGAAAACGACGTAATTTCAATCGTTTGGTTCCACCTTAAGTTTACGGATTCTGCATGGGTTCGATTACTTGGTTGTTGAGAACATTTATTAATACGTCTTAAACCGATGATTGCAGCTAATCATGTGGAGAAGTTAGCAGGTACTTGTAGAGAACATGTTTAATACTGGCACACTAGGAACACTGCTTAGGAATGCTTTCGTATTGCACCTTCTAGAAGAATATGGTAACGTACACGAACCATAACTCGGCAGGAACAGTAACTCGTCACTTCATTTTTATTATCTCCCCCTTTTATGGCGTTATCAAAATACAAGTACACACTTTCCTATTAAAATAACATGTTCTTTAAATGATGTATGAATGATTAATGTAAGACCAGTGGAGGTCGTTAGGTGAATGGTTGGTGACCCGTCGTGATAATTAGGTGATCTGTCCGAGATCCGTGATAAGTGTTAGGTAATTATTTCGTGATCCGTGTTAATTGATAAAAAAAATAAAAATCCACAATTTTTCGTCCCCACGAAATAAGTCAATGACAACAGTTTATTGACATATGGCCTCCACACCAAGATCAACAAAATGATATACATATATAATTTACACCAATGATACAAGGGTACAATTTCAAGTATTTATCATGGATAATGTAATGCAGTTACAGTATTTACTGTTCATCAAGTATACGCTTTCTCTCTATTTGAGCATAGTTAATGTACAAAGCAACATTATTTATCAAATTATAGTATCTGGTACTTATTAGAATTACAAATGAATTAATGCATACTTTATCATATTACATCCGTGGAATAAATTTCGTGCGAATGTCTTAAAGTTTTGGGCACTTTAATAAGAAGTGGTATTCATCACCAACCTCCAAATGACACAATTTACATATTCTTAGTTGTCTCTCGGCTCCACTATATCGACCACTTCAATTTCAAGGTCATGTGCATATATATACAGAAGCGGGACATTGCACTTCGGAATTTACGAATGTCTATTACATGTATATCAAGATACAAGTCATGTGTTAAGTCACGTTTAAACATGGAATAAAGAATAAGTTTGTTGGAATCATTAACATTAGAATTCCATTCTTGTAAATGTTCATTTCTTAATCTTGATATAAACTGTTTGAGCAATATTCGATCGTTTCGTACACATTGACTGTCCCAGACATAACCCATACCATTTGAATTTAATAAGGTTTTTACATGTGTTACCCAATTATTATCATAGCATTTGATAGACACTGTAACATTTGATAACATTTCTTGACTAGCCTCGTATCTGGTAGTTTTAAAATTCTACACCAGTATTTAAGAACACGCTTTGCAGCCGTGATATACAAGGGATGTCTCCCACAGTCACCCAGCACAGCATATTTATAGTTTTCCTGCTAACACACGTATAGCGCTTTCATGCATAGTTGTGTATCAGTTCAGTCGAGGGTTGACGATGAACACCCCATATCAATAGAATTGGGCTGATTTTAGTGTCAAATATTATTTGGCGATTGACCATAGTTATAAAGTTTCGAAAGTGTTTGAATCAAAACCCGTTTAGCTTTCATTGCTTGCTCACTTGTAATCTTAGGAAAGGTTGGAGCTGCCACGTATGTAAAGTTCCGTTCACAACTTCAATAGAAGCACCATCTAAAGACCACTTTTCTCGGCGTGATAGTCTGCCACCATTCTTGAAGACCATGATTTTGGTTTTGTCTATATTGACCTAAACATTCATATCATGACAAAATGTTTTAATAAGACTAGTTGTCTCTGTAAGCCTACATCAGTGTCAGCATTTAGAGCTAAATCATCAGCAAACAACAAATATTTTACTTCATGTGTGTCTGGATGTTACTGTATTCCATGAACAGTAGAGTTCTCATACACTTTAACTAAATCATTAATAAAGATTATAAACAGAATCGGTGATCTCTTACATCCTTGTTTGAGGCTGAGTGGGCAACTGAAAGACTCTGACAAACCATCAGTTGTTCTCACGCGCGCTTTATCTGAATTATACATCCCATACATTGCCTTTAGTAGTTTACCACTGAAACCATTTCGTCCACAATTGTCACGTCGAATAAGATCGAAGCGTTTCATGAAATCCACGTATGCAACATATAGACGATCTCCTGGCTTAGCCAAATAGAAGGCATTGTCGGTAGTAGAATATCCCTCCCTAAATTCAGATTGTGACTCGCGTATAAGATCATAGGCATTAACATAGAAGGTTATTCTCCTAGTAAGCTCACTTGAATATATCTTACTACATATGTCCAGTAATGATATTCTCCTGTAATTTCCATAGGCACTCGATTCCGTGATTTTTAGCTCACATGTCACAAAGTGACAAAGTGAGCTATTAGGATCACTCTCCGTCCGGCGTCCGGCGTCGTGCGTCGTGCGGTGTGTGTCGTGCGTCGTCAAACTTTATGTTGTGACCACACTAGGGGCCACATTTTTAGCTCAATTTTAGCAAAACCGGGTCAGAACGTTAATATCAACAAAATCTCGGACGAATTCGATATTGGGCCATTTTGGGTAAAAAAATAGGTCACCAGGGCCAAATAAGGGAAAACCTTGTGAACACTTTAGAAATCACTGTTTTGACTGGATCTTCATGAAACTTTGTCAGAATGTTTATTTTAATAATATGTAGGTCAAGTTTGATAATGGGTCATTTCCGGTGAAAAACTAGGTCACTAGGGCAAATTGCTGGAAAACCTTGTGAACACTTGTCAAAATGTTTGTCTTCATAATATCTTGGACGAGTTCGAACATGGGTCATCTTGGGTCAAAAACTAGGTCGCTAGGTCAAATCTTATGAAAAACCATGTTAACACTGTAGATTTCACAGTTATTATTGGATCTTCACCAAACTTTGTCAAATCGTTTGTTTTAATGATATAACGGTCAAGTATAAATATGGGTCATCTGGGGTCAATAACTAGGTCACCAGGTCAAATCTTAGGAAAACTTTGTTAACACTGTAGATGTCACAGTTTTAATTGGATCTTCACCAAACCTTGTCAGAATGTTTGCCTCAATGATGTGTGGGTCAAGGTTGAACATGGGTCAGCCGGGGTCAAAAACTGGGTCACCAGGTCAAATCTTAGGTAAAAATCTTGGAAAAATTCTAAATGTCATGGTTTTAATTGGATCTTGGCCAAACCTTGTCAGATTGTTTGTCTTAATGATATTAAGGACAAGTTCAAATATGGGTCACCTAGGGTCAAATCTTAGGAAAACCTTATTAACACTGTAGATGTCAAATTTTGATCATATCTTCACCAAACCTAGTCAGAATGTTTGTCTTAATGATATGTAAAACAAATTCGAACATAGGTCGTCTGGGGTCAAAAACTAGGTCACGAGATCAAATCTTAGGAAAACCTTGTCTATGCTGTAGTTTTCATGGTTTTGATTGGATCTTCACCAAATTTTGTCAGAATGTTTGTCTTATTTATATGTAGGACAAGTTCTAACATGGGTCATCTGGGGTCAAAAACTAGGTCACCGGTTCAAAACAATGTTTTAATGAGTGAACAGTGATTGTCATGTGAGCGATATAGGGCCATCTTGGCCCTCTTGTTATACGTTTACAGACGTTATTTTTCAATTTCACACATCAAACAACGCAAATCTGTCGAAAGAAAAATCTTCATTTTTTCCCTTATTGAGTGTAGAAAATACTCCAAGGTAGTGAACTCGCCATCTTTTCGATTGACGGTAGTGACGAAAATAAGCGTGGGTCCCGGCTTTCCTTCTAATCGTGCTTTCCGGGAACCTTGCTTTCGTTGTAGTGTTCCCAAACTTTAAACGTTTTGACAGCTTTTAGAAGGAAAGCCGGGGCCCACGCTTATTTTCGAGTATTTTATACACCCAATAAGGGAAAAAATGAAGATTTTTCTTTCGACAGATTTGCGTTGTTTGATGTGTGAAATTGAAAAATAACGTCTGTAAACGTATAAAAATCACGAAATCGAGTGCCTATGGGTTATACCAGGAATCATCCCTGGTTATACTCGATTCACATGTTTTTAAGCCTTAAATTAATTTTTGTTTGGCCAAGTGTACAGTTCAGGCCATAAACAATACTCTTGAGCTTATTTTGCATGGTTAAAATGTTTCAATATTTAATTTTATACTGTTGTAGATTTTGACTATTGAATTATTTTCAGACAAATAGTAACAACTAACAATTACGAATTCTGCTCTAAAATTCCATAATGACAACACTTTTAACCAATGAAAAACAACCTCATTCAGCTGAAAATTTTGTATCTAACATTTTCTTTGGTTCAAATGTGTAGGTCAAAATCAATTTTAGTACAGCTGCGCCGAAAAAAAACACAACACAAAAAATGAGCACAACAAAACTATGATGAGCACAACAAAAATTAAATGAAACCACAGTATCTCCTGGATAAGTTTTAAACACACTCTTTCATTACCATAAAATGCAACTACATTTTACAACACGTTGGTACATTTACGTTAACATAGAGTTTGAAAACTAGTTTAAAACCTGTACTCTCCATACATGTGCTATGCATACTTAACTCGTCTTTTGAAATTTCAAATGATTTATCAATAAAGCATGAACACCTTAAATCCATACCAGTAAATAAAAGATTTCATAAGCAGGGTGTTAAACCACAACTCTCAACACGAAGGCAAATACTTGTACCGTACTAAACGAATAAACGATTATGCAATAAGCACTCATTGACCACTTAAACACAACTATTTACTCATTTCACGATCATTTTATGTTCTTTTGGAAGTGTGGATAATGTCTTAAATAAGATCATGAAACCACACCTAGCATACAATTTTATCCCGAACTTTTAAATGTCGAGTTCTCAAGTGTGTCAGTTTTTCTTAAATGAATGATACATTGCTAGTGTATTTGAAACCCATGCCAGAAAAATACCCGAGTATGGATAATCAATACCTATTACATTTCTCAAGGCTTTTGTGGTCGGTGATCTGGTGGTAACACGCTGGACTACTAAACGATAGGTCGTGGGTTAGAATCTCGACTCCGCCTCTCTGTATTTCAGGAACGCCTTATTAGTGTCCCCACCCAACTACCTAGTCAAATACTGTGTTAAGAAAAAAGGAAGGAGAGGGGATAGGTGTGCATCAGTGCTTTATACCGGACACAATAAAGAACCAGGAAAAATATTCGAATATAAATTCCCGGTACTTATGTATCTTATCTGATACCCCATCTCTCTGGTGCATCATGTGCATTCTAGAATGGGCCGTTATGTTTTAATAGCGATGAGTGGAAAATAGACGCATTTTACTTCTTAACCTTATACGAGTATGCATACTACAATGTAATAAAGTAAGATATATTGTAAGGGCAAGGACGAATATATACATTCTTAACTGATACAAGACGTGTATCTAGTCGTGTGAATTCAATGAACGGATGAAAATGAAGACATGATGATGTTTTAATACGTTGAACATTTAAAGAAAATTAAATAGAGATTTTATTCTACACATAGTTTTCATGGATTAACGATTTGAACAGTAATGTGTATACATAATCGTATATTATGGATTTATAAAATTTAAAACTATGACGTTTCATTGTGTGCCCGTATGAACAAAATTATTATACGTCGTAATAGGATAAAAAGTTGAAATATGTCAATGGACTTAGTAAGTAAGTTATCACATGTATTTGCTACTTGAACATTACAATTCACTTTCAGTGGCGAGGTAATTTTTCTTGATTTAACAAATAACGGAAACGGTTAAAGAGTCATTTTCATAACAACACATTTCAACACTTAGTACACCTCGATTGAAATTCGCTTTACTTTGTTGTGTATCAAAATGAATTGACAAAATGACTTGAAGATCGAGGAGACATACATGTACAGTCACTTAATGATAATTATCATGTTTATTTGAAACTGGTTGAAGGCCTGGACTGGACCGCTTGTCTGTAGGTCAATGACACGGGATAAACAACGCACATGTATCGTGCAAATCAGTATATGAATGATTATACATTGTAACATAGAAGTACTACATAACATATATCATGGCGTTGTATTTCACAACCAAAGTGTGCATGTATTTCATCATTATAATAAAATCATTATTGTTAAATACTTGCATTTATAATTTGATAAAAAATTAAGTTCGATCAGGAGATAGTAACAACGAGAAATTTCTAGTTGGAGGTGATTCATATTATATTACTTGTAGTTCAGAAGTTAAGATGAGATAGAATGCTTGTAGCGGGATACAACTTGGCATTACAAATAAATTGAAATAATACATCTATATTAACAAGTTGTTTTTATTCACAAGTGGTCTTTATTCACATAATGTCTGTATTCACATGTGGTCCTTATTCACACGTGGTCTTTAATTACACGTGGTTTGTATTCACAAGTTGCTTTAATTGACATGTGGTTTATGTCGAGCCCGCCTGCGGTGAGCTCGACTTAGTCGCCACAATGGCGGTTGCGTGTCTGTACGTTAGTTAGTTAGTGAGTGAGTGAGTTAGTTAGTGTGTGTGTCCGTCCGGATCCTTGTCCGGGCTGTATCTCCCTTATGCATTGACACTTTTTAAAATAACTTGGCATAATTGTTAAACACAATGAGACAGTGTGCAGTGCGCAAAATCCAGGTCTCTAGCTCAAAGGTCAAGGTCACACTTAGAGGTCAAACGTCAAAAATGAGCATTAAAGACCTTGTCCGGGCTGTATCTCCCTTATTCATAGAAACTTTTTAAGATAACTTGGCATTATTGTTAAACACCATGAGACGGTGTGCAGTGCACAAAATTCAGGTCTCTAGCTCAAAGGTCAAGGTCACACTTAGAGGTCAAACATCAAAAATGAGCATTATAGACCTTGTCCGGGCTGTATCTCCCTTATGCATAGAAACTTTTGAAGATAACTAGGCATAATTGTTAAACACCATGGGGCGGTGTGCAGTGCGCACAATCCAGGTCTCTAGCTCAAAGGTCAAGGTCACACTTAGAGGTCAAACATAAAAAACGAGCATTATAGACCTTGTCCGGGCTGTATCTCCCTTATGCATAGAAACTTTTTAAGATAACTTGGCATAATTGTTAAACACCATGACACGGTGTGCAGTGCGCAAGATCCATGTCTCTAGCTCAAAGGTCAAGGTCACACTTAGAGGTCAAACGTCAAAAATGAGCATTATACACCTTGTCCGGGCTGTATCTCCCTTATGCATTGAAACTTTTTAAGATAACTTGGCATAATTGTAAAACACCATGGGGCGGTGTGCAGTGCGTAAGAACAAGGTCTCTAGCTCAAAGGTCAAGGTCACACTTAGAGGTCAAACATAAACAATAATCATTATACACCTTGTCAGGGCTGTGTCTCCCTTATGCATTGAATTATTTAAAAATGACTTGCCATAATACAATGCGACCATGTGTCTTGGGCAACACCCAGATTTTTATAGGTCAAAGGTCAAGATTACACATTAGGTCAAATATATTTTCCTTGTCTGGGCTGTAACTTCTGTTTGCATTCAAGGATTTTTAAATAAATTGGTATAAAAGTTTACTTCAATGAAATGATGTGTCATGAATATCACCCATACTTGTAGTTCAAAGGTCAAGATCACAAGCTGGCTAAACAGGGGCTCGACATGTTGCCCTAGGGCTTCTAGTAATTAACAAGTTGTCTTAATTCACATATGATCCGTATCACAAGTGGTCTGCATTTCAAAGAGGTCTTTATTCATAAGTGGTCTGTAATTCAAAGAGGTCTATATTCACATGTGGTCTATATTCACAAGTGGTCTATATTCACAAGTGGTCTGTATTCACAAGTGGTCTGTATTCACATGTTCTCTAAATTAACGTGTGGTCGTTATTCACAAGTGGTCTGTATTTACATGTGGTCGCTATTCACATTCGGTCGTTATTCACAAGTAGTCTGTTGACATAAGCGGTCTTTATTCACAAGTTGTCTGTATTCACATGTGATTTTTATTTACATGTGAGCTGTATTATCTGTATTCACATGTGAGCTGTATTATCTGCATTCACATGTGATCTGTATTCACATATTATCTGAATTCACATATTATCTGTATTCACATGTGATCTGTATTCACATATTATCTGTATTCACATGTGAGCTGTATTATCTGTATTCACATGTGAGCTGTATTATCTGCATTCACATGTGATCTGTATTCATATATTATCTGTATTCACATATTATCTGTATTCACATGTGATCTGTATTCACATATTATCTGTATTCACATGTGAGCTGTATTATCTGTATTCACATGTGAGCTGTATTATCTGCATTCACATGTGATCTGTATTCACATATTATCTGTATTCACATATTATCTGTATTCACATGTGATCTGTATTCACATATTATCTGTATTCACATGTGAGCTGTATTCACATGTGAGCTGTATTATCTGTATTCACATGTGAGCTGTATTCACATGTGAGCTGTATTATCTGTATTCACATGTGAGCTGTATTATCTGTATTCACATATTATCTGTATTCACATATTATCTGTATTCACATATTCACAAGCAGTCTTTATTAGAAGGATGATGAAAAGATTTAGTGAGCGTTATGATTAAGTTTTAGCGTACCTATATAAAATTAATATTATATTAAGTCGTATCAAATCATCACAATTACGAGTACATCTACCTTCAAAATGACCGATACAGTGAAGTGTTTATTGTCTCATTCTTTAAAGCTTTAAATGTGTACCGAAATCTAATTTTAAATGTATAAGCGTTTTTTATAACTCGGACTAGGGTTTGATGTAGTATACATGTATGTCATGATGCAATTTACACATATGCCATGATATATTTATGTCATGATGTAGTGTACATGTATGTCTGTTATGTCATGATGAAGTGTACGTGTATGTCATGATGTAGAGTACATGTATATCATGATGTAGTGTACATGTATGTTTGTTATGGTCATGAAGCAGTGTACGTGTATGTCATTATGTAGTGTACATGTATGTGATGATATAGTGTACATGTATGTCATGATGTAGTGTACATGTATGTCATGATGTAGTGTACATTTATGTCATTATGTAGTGTACATGTATGTCATAATGTAGTGTACATGTATGTCATGATGTGGTGTACATGTATGTCTGTTATGTCATGATGCAGTGCACGTGTTTGACATGATGCAGTGTACATGTATGTCATGATGTAGTGTACATATATGTCTGTTATGTCATGATGCAGTGTACATGTATGTCATGATGCAGTGTACATGTATGTCATGATGCAATACACGTGTATGTCGTGATGTAGTGTACATGTATGTCATGATGCAGTATACGCGTATGTCATGATGTAGTGTACGTGTATGTCATGATGCAGTATACGTGTATGTCATGATGTAGTGTACGTGTATGTCATGATGTAGTGTACGTGTATGTCATGATGCTGTGTACGTGTATGCTATGATGCAATGCACGTATATGTCGTGATGTAGTGTACATGTATGTCATGATGTAGTGTACGCGTATGTCATGATGCAGTGTACATGTATGCCATGATGCAATGCACGTGTATGTCGTGATGTAGTGTACATGTATGTCATGATGCAGTGTACATGTATGTCATGATGCAGTGTACATGTATGTCATGATGTAGTGTACATGTATGTCATGATGTAGTGTACGTGTATGTCATGATGCAGTGTACGTGTATGTCATGATGCAGTGTACATGTATGTCATGATGCAATGCACGTGTATATCGTGATGTAGTGTACATGTATATCATGATGTAGTGTACATGTATGTCATGATGTAGTGTACGTATATGTCGTGATGTAGTGTACGTGTATGTCATGATGCAGTGCACATGTATGTCATGTTGCAATGCACGTGTATGTCGTGATGTAGTGTACATGTATGTCATGATGTAATATACACGTATGTCATGATGCAGTGTACATGTATGTCACGATGTAGTTTACATATATTTCATGACGTATTGTACATGTATGTTATGATGCAGTGTTCGTGCATGCCATGATTCAATTTACATACTTATTTGTCATGATGAAGTGTATATTTTAGTCATGATAAAATGTTTTTTTTGTGCGGGATTACGTTTACGATTAAGAGGAGTGAAGATAAATCTACACCATATTCATCCTGGCAAAACATAGCTGTAAACTTCCTCTATCTACTACCCACTTAGGCCAGCCTAATTCTATATCCACGTCTCTGATTGGCGTTGGCCATAGAAAGTCGGATAAACCAGCTAATCAAACAACGCGTTACAAGGACATAAAACTGAAAGCAGTTAAATTGCGGAAACAGTCAAGAAAGAGATTGTAGAATCCATTGGTTTTTTTATCTGGAATAAAATAGTTTACTTCGAATAAATTAAAATTCTTAGTTCTCTATTTTGGCTTCACAAATATTTTTTCAGCGCGTATTAACTTAAGACGTTCTTGCAAGCAGTATTTTTACTTTAATTTTAATTACATTTGTATTATCAATTATACATCATTCAAGCTTAAATTTAAATCAGGCTAAAGTGACACAAATTTGGTAAGTGTTATTTTGCATTTGTTTTTCACATAATGTTAATTAGCCAATCATGTATAATAGTTATTATCTTTAGCGGCATCAAAGAGGTCTTTATATTGACACGCTGGTCTAAATACTTCATTGAATTGATAAAGATAAAGAGAGAACCATGCAATCAAAAACATGAGTAGTGTTTGTTTGTTTTATTTTAGTGGATTTAACTACAAGTAGAAGGAGCGGACGATTAATGGTAAAATTGTAACAAATTCTATATTAAACAATATAGTTTCACCCAAATTTATATTAGATAAAAATGTCGCAGAATTCGACCCCTTTCTATTGATACAGATGTACTACAAGAAGGGGTTTTACTCTTCGTTCCGGTGAATGTGCACCGCCTTCACAAAATGCAATATTATAAAACAACAGGGACGATTACTTTAAAACAAAGTTTGAAGTGGTGTCGGGTATATGATACCATTTGATGTATTTTTTGGGGTTAAATTTAATATTATTGCTTTATATGGAAGTTATTACAATTTTACCGTTTTTACTGCCTGTGTGTTTAACGCTATACGTACGGCGTCCATTCACTGGAATGTATTCTAACTTATCCTATCACGGGGCGCCGTCATCATATCGCTCATCATATGATGGAAAATTGACATTTTTTGGTAAAAAAATCATGGTAAGGTATGACGTTTCACGCCCCGTATCCTCGGGATACTAGTCCAGCGCGCTAACCGTCACGGGACCACGACCGCGGCGAGCGCTGTTTATAATAATGGGATAAACTTTGGAGTAAAATTTTCAACAGTTTTTAGTTATTTCCTGTAGGTATCATTGTTTGCATGGATGTTCACAATGTAGAGTACCAGGATAATACTTGTAGCAATAACACTTAAGTACTTTTTAAAATAACTAAGTGTTTCCAGGAAGTACATTAGGATGATCTCAAGTACTGTCAATGTACAACCATTGCATCTGATACTGTGAAACCTTTCAACATAGACTTATCTGATATACCAGTAATATAATAAAACACTGGTAAACTACAGTAAAACCACATTTTGCAACGACCGCGAAACTACGAACATCTTTCTATAAATGCAAGTTATTTTGAGGCCGATTTTCTTCATTTCTCCCTTTTCAACTTGATAATGAAATATTTTAAAGGAAGACCGATTTGGAACCAGTTGGGGTATTTTTATTTAGGCCCTACTTTTATGGGTCCAGTTGGGATCCTGGTATCAAGCTTATACGGTTATGGGTCCAGTTGGCATACTGGTATTAAGCTTCTACGGTTATGGGTCCAGTTGGGATCCTGGTATTCAGCTTCGACTGTTATGGGTCCAGTTGAGATCCTGGTATTAAGCTTCTACGGTTATGGGTCCAGTTGGGATCCTGGTATTAAGCTTCTACTGTTATGGGTCCAGTTGGGATCCTGGTATTAAGCTTCGACTTTTATGGGTCCAGTTGGGATCCTGGTATTAAGCTTCTACTGTTATGGGTCCAGTTGAGATCCTGGTATTAAGCTTCTACGGTTATGGGTCCAGTTGGGATCCTGGTATTAAGCTTCGACTTTTATGGGTCCAGTTGGGTCCTGGTATTCAGCTTCGACTGTTATGGGTCCAGTTGGGAACCTGGCATTAAGCTTCTACTGTTATGGGTCCAGTTGGGATATTTTATTTAGGTTCTATTGTTATGGGCTCAGCTGAGGTCTTTTTAGTGTGGTTCTAATGTTATGGAGCCAGATGGTGTCCTGGTATTAAGCTTCTACTGTTATGGATTTAAAATCTTCCTACTATCTAAGGAGAACTTAATTATATTCAGAGATGTTCAATAAGGCCAGTTAGGCTGTATTTGATTACATGATTACACTTTAAAATAAACGCATGATTACTTTTTCCATTCTTGATAAACACGTGTACAATAACTATTTTGATCTTCCCAAACGTCAATGGTGCATATTCTAAATGATTAGATCTTACTTCTAATTGGCAGGCGTACAACACAATGTTAACACACAGATAAGTTTGAAATTCACAATTTATTACTCAGCAAACCTTGGTCATTTACAAATATATGGCGAACGAAGACAGATATAATAATAGAATAGTGAAAATCCCTATTGTGATATGAGGTAACAGGGTACAGTTAAAAATGAGTAATCAGTTGTAGTATATTGTGTATATTTCATTCATGTCAAGGCCATGTTTACAACTGAAAATATGTCATTATCGCATTTATTTGTTATCTTTTTTCTAAGTAATGCTGATTTAAATGCGCTGTTTGTTTTATGTGAGAAAAATCTTTTATCATTGATTATTTTTATGTTGGTCGACAAAACAATGTTTTACTTACAAACAGCTTTAATTTCTTCAGCAAAAACTTCCTTACCGAGTTAATGTTCATTATTATACTGAGTAGACTTCATATACATGTACATGAAAACATCTTCATAAATATCTATGTCTGTATAGGCGGATTCAAGAGGGGGGGGGGGGGGGGTGCACCCTGCGCGGCCCCTCTAAGAGTCCCCGACCATATACATGTATAGAAATGAAATATAATATAGTCCCCGCTACCCCCAACCCCTTACTATTATGCACCCCTAACCTGAAATTCTGGAGCCGCCTCTGGTCAGTTTGATACTGAAATATTGACTAAGTAAACCATTCACTAATAAGGTCATACGCTTTTTACCTTGGTGGCCTTTTATGTAGTTTTTTTTGTTTTTTCCCCGGGAATTACAATCTTTTTCAAAGCATTGTTAAGCCTACTATGATTATTTAATTTTATTCACAAACACGATTGATGAATATTAAGAGGCGAGATTTATTTTTAGAACGGTACCTTACCCGGAAGTTTTTATTGTAATGTATTTACTGTATACATGTAGTTCAATATGTGCAGGTAGACTGTGAACGTTCACCTTAAGCATCAACTTAAAATAGATTAAGTGACACAGTCTGGAAATCACCCTTGATAAAACTTAGGTAGGTCTGGATTTATAAATACATTTATAGAAACTGAAGGAGTGGGATGTTGTGCGTAGTAAAGGGTACATTTTCGTGGAAGTGGATGCTTCGTAATTCGTAATTTATTGTCAAAATAAAAATGTCTACACGTTTTCGGTAAATTAGACACGAAATTGGGCTTGAGATAGATTTAATATAATTTCATTGGAGTCTGTGACGTATACACATGTATTGCGCATGCATTTCTCCTTAATTAAACTTTTCAATCATATTTTCTCTGACAAGGTATGTAAACGTTTATCTTACATTGTGCCAGAGACGTACAATATGTATTATATGTAGTATACGTGTCTAGTTGTTCGTGATGACAGAATGTGCAAAATAATTATGTATCATAATTGTATTCTCGTATGATACTAGTCGATTTTTATGTATATGTATTTGCAGTTCTTTTTTAATTATTTTGTGGGAAAAGAATATTGAAAGTTTGTACACTCAACGCGTGATTTTGGTGATTGTCATTAAATAAGAAACGACAAATTATGCTGCAAAATCATTTTTGAACTAATATACAGACGGACGGACGGGACTGACTTATAAATCAATTACGAAGAATGTTCGTACTGCAGATGAAATAATCCTGGTACGTCTGGTTTAACTGTACGTCTGGTTTAACTGTACGTCTGGTTTAACTGTACGTCTGGTTTAACTGTACGTCTGTTTGAAAGGTTTATACTATACGAGTGTTAGTAACTTTAGCAATTTGATTAACGATCAACGGTTGTTCTATTCTTTAAAATATGGATAAGTAATACAATGACTAAGTGTCGCGAAGACACCCTGTAAACCGAGACATCTTGATCATAAAGACTAATATTTCTACAGTCTTTGAAATATCTCTGAATATATATGACACCTCGGCTATATGGGGAGTATCGTAAATAGATTTTACTGTACAGTGCAACCTCTCCAAAACAACATCAGAGAGATTAAATTAATACTGTGGAATCATTAATTTTCGTTGGGGTTTTAATTTCGTGGATTTCGTGGGTCGACTCATCCATGAAATCAAATCCCCACGAATTCAAATGCGGAGATAAGGTATTTCTTTTCAAAAATCAAAATCCACGAATTTATGTCCCCATGAAATAGCCATTTTAGTAAAAACCACGAAAATTGAACCCAACGAAAATAAATGATTTCACAGTAGTTAAATTATTCAGTAGGAAAGAATCATGCTTTTGTTGAAGGGAGGTTTTGCTCAAAAGATGACCTCTGTTGGGAGGTTGTACTGCACCATCATTCGTATCTAAATTGATATACCCACCTGTATTACTGATTTCGGTTATAATTTCATTGGTGCACCCTTAATATTATGTTGTTTGTGCTCAATCTATTTTTCGTGTCACGTGATATCCTTATCATAAAGTGAATCTTAACCTAGTAGCTTCTTCAGTGTTTTCACCAGTTCATTCATTGAACGACTACTTATTTCCAACCTTTTTTTTTAATGTTGCCTTTTAACGTAAATAATAACAGATTTGGTCTTAATAATAAGTTTAGCAGATATTCATTTGTTACGTAATGCTGTAATGATAAAACAAGCGTTATCTGTTTATTATTGTACAGTATAATTGCTATATCAGGATAAACGCATTCCTGATCCGTTGGTATTTGAACAGTTTCGCTTCTCTATATTTTCGCTGATATGAGTGTAAATATTCCACGTAAGGCTAGTTTATTTTCGGGGCTTTTTGATTATTTGCAATACTGTCCTCTCACCGATAGAGGGTCGTGGGTTCGAGTCCAGCTACCGACCATTTCTCTTTATGTATGACAGTAGGCATTTGTTTACGGAGTCTACTAGGAAAGATAGGTGAACTGCCGCCTAATATGACTCTGACTGTTGAAGATGGGCGTACAAAGTCCATAATGAGACTTATTTGGTGTCCCTACTGGAAGTTAAATTAGTACCACAGTAAGCCACAGGGTGTTGTTACTCTTTTAGAACACTATTTACTGATTCAATTTTCTAACCCCTGTAGTTGGAAACGTTCTGTACAAAACAGCACTTAGTGAATATTCGTGTCATAACTATAAATAGACTAATGATTAATGTATATACATATCTTCTAATCGCACTGAATGAGGCAAAGCGTGATTTAAACATTGCATAATCTTCAAGCGGATGTTTCAGTTTAAAAGATCAATAGCTTTTTGAATTTAGTAATACAGAGTAATAGATAAAATGATAGTAAAATATGAGAAATTTATTATTAGCTCTAAAACAATATTTACATAATTACTTGCTTTAGCCACATATCGTAAACACGTTGTCAGGTGCTTTTTTAGCTCACCAGAGCACAAAGTGCTCATGCTGAGCTATTGTGATCGCGTGATGTGTGTGTGTGCGCGCGTCAACATCTCCTTAGTTGGCCAATTTCAACGAAACTTTACGTGGATGTTCCTTGCATGAAGCTCTACCAAAGTTGTTAAAAAATAATTTCATTAAAATCTCTAGTTGTCAATATGAAAAACTTTAAGAATATTCTTCTCCAAAACCACTGGGCCTCGAGCTTAGACATTTGGTGTGTAGTATTATCTAGTGGACCTCTACCAAGTTTGTTCAAATTATTGCCCTATGGTCAAAATTGGCCCCGCCCCAGGGGTCACTTGATTCATATAGGCTTATACAGGAAAATATTCTTGGTCGAAACAACAATGCCTAGAGCCTTAGATATTTCGTATGTAGCATTATCTAGTGAAAATTATGGGCCAAGGGTGAAAATTAGCCCCGCCCCGGGGTTCACATGATTTATATAGGCCAAAACATATTCTTGTTCAAAACCTCAAGGCCTAGAGCTTACATATTTTGTCTGGTGGACATCTACCAATTTGTTCAAATTATTGCCCTATGGGCAAAATTGGCCCGTCCCCGGGTCACTTAATTTTACATAGGCTCATGATAATTTTCTCTAAGAGTCTTTTTATCTGGTGAGCGATATAGGGCCACTATGGCCCTCTTGTTTATTTTTTTAACAAATATTGTGCTGCATTTCTATAAACAGAAAAATTCGGAATTCTTTTATTGCAAGTAAAAATCAATTTCACTGATAAGACATATTTCTAGGTAAAATAGGCCTACTTTAATTTTAACATCCAAAAAACCAATATGGGGCTTTGATAATGGTAAAACTTATGTCAACGAACTTGTTGAAATGTTGATCTATCGGTTGGTTAAGTTAATGCTAGGCGATGACGACGTGACTGTTCAGGTTTGATATTCATTCAATCACATTGCACAATATGGTTGACGACGAGTTGGTTAAACTCAACTTGCTAATCACTGTGAAGTTGTTCAAGTAGTACACACAGCTTTGAGCTATGAAACTTATTCTTACAATGGTGAAAGAGTTAATGCTTATCAATTTTGCACAGACGTTGTTTACAAAAATATATCCGTGCCGAGCGAGTGATGGCTAAGGAAAGTTGAACTATCGGTCAATTTCAACAAACTACAAACATGTACTTAAAAATTCACTTGGTTTTTTTTTCAGACAAAAGCCTGACAAATTCATACAACAACGTATTAAAACGAACGACGTAGCTCTGATATAAACAACTTCACAAGAACTTATTTGGCCACTAGACGAGACTATTTTTATATCTGAAAATGGGCAACCTACAATCATCCAAAGACTGGGATCTTATTGGTCGAGAAAGCGAGGTGGAAAAAGGAATAAAATGTTTACATAGTGGGAGATACAACTGTTTGCAAATAACAGGCTTAAAGAAAATAGGAAAGTCAAGAATTTTGTTCGAAGTTTACAAATCAATTAAATCTGATGATAAAAACTGTCAGTATAAGGATTTTCAGTATCATTCAAAGTTTACTCCGTCTGAATGTTACCGTATTGTTTCCACTGCTTTCGGTAGTTTGACAAACGAAAAGACGGCTTTCTTAGAAGCATTTTCAGAGGGAACACTCAGCTGCAACGCGTGTGAACATTGTAAAAACAGTTCCTCAGACAAAAAGCTCAAATGCCCTAAGTGGGTGGACGGTCTTAAAGTTGCTGTGGAAATGTTAATTAACTACGTGAAAGAATCTGAAATTGAGACCATTCTATTCCTCGATAATGTTGATAAACTAATGGACGCTAATCCTGATATTAAGATAATTTATCTAAATTTTCTCAAAGGTTGTCGATCAGAACGCTTTAAAATTGTAATATCGTCCTCTAAAAAGGCGAGTTTAGTGAGTGGCGACGTTACAACCATGGAAATTGAACCTTTAAAAATTGAAGATATTATAAAGCTGCTCTATATAACAACCGATGGTTTAAATTCAGATAAAACAATACTGGACATTAATGAGCTTTTCTCTGATGAAAATGAGGTATTCATTCCTGAAAACAGACCGTGTTTGAAGCATATAGCACGCCTATGTGACGGATTACCACTAGCGGCCATAATGTCAGGTAAGGTTTCTTAGGTTTTCGTTTCAAAAATAATATCATTGCCACACTCAAGGGCCGTTAAAAAACGATGTGAACTAAGTTTGTACAGTTTCTTAATCTTAAAGTTCTTCTTTATGAATGGATTTTTCCTGAAATATGTTAAAGCACGAACAATCTTGGTGCGTTGGGGTATACGATTTTGCACAGAAATACATAAGCCATTTACATTTTGTAGTTACAGTTTTTTTCTCTCTTCATCGGGAAGAGGATTTAGTCTGTTGGTTTTGGAAAGAATCAATATCGCTAGAATTGCCGATTTGGGTAATCTGGTGTAAGTTTAGATTTTCTTGAAAACAGCATGATTTTAAAGAAATTTCTATTGGGAAGAGGCCTTTAATAGGCCTCTGTTATAGAAGGTGAACCCCCCCCCCCCCCCAACCCCCTGAATTATTCGTTTTCTTAAGCAATGAATGTTTGTACCATGTGATGATTCATTGTGGGACTGAGACAAAATGTTCTTTTATTGTGAAAAAGCTACAGAACTCACTTCAGTCCAAATCACCAACAGTTTGCCGACTGACATCACAGTACGAAATGTAAAGTTTTCAAATGGAAAAGAACCTGTCTATTTTTACTCATTACATAGAAATGTCGACATTCCTCGACATAAAATTCCGTGTGAATAATTTTAAGAAAATTACGTTTACTATCTTGAAATAAAATTATTCTGCCATTTTTAAAATGTTAGGACAGTATCATCAGAAATGCAGAATTAGACATATTAACATCATGTTACATAGTTAAAACTGATACATCTACAAAATGTACCAGTATAGACCCTTTATTAAAGCTGGATATTTGTTCAGCTATTTAATGGAAAAGTTAAGCTTTTCTATTAATGTTGTACGTCAAGTTTCTTCTTATTTTTCATATCATGTTCTACGTAATGCATAATATAAACATCCACTGACAAATCTCCAGTGTTTTAATACTATAGATATATAGGAAACCGCCATACATCATGCTTTTGTCATGATACATCAATTTGATAAATAGATTTCGTGCTGCCGCATTAATTACTGTCTTAATACACGGGCATAAAAATGAAATGGCTAGATTCACGTAAAATTACAGCGAGAATATTGATGCATTTTTATTTTTGGATTGTGAGAGGTTAACAGTAATAGTCCGCCTGAGATTTACTTTTTGTTGATAAAACGTCTCTGATTATTACATTTATTGACCCTATAAATTACAATGTATGATAAAATATATTCAGGTTTAATCCTCATGGAGTATGACAACATGATTTCACCGGTGGAATTACTCGAAATCCTGACACAGGTTCGGATGAAGACTTTAAGCCCAGACAACTGTCCGCCTGACGATCGTCTTGGTAAGCATACTTAGCATCCACTTCCATATTTGACATCGAAAATGAGACATGTATTTGCTGATCTTTTTTAAATTCAAATTCAGTTTCAAAATAGCTCACAGGTATGGTTGAAGGCTTGTGAGACTGTGTGAATAAATTTGAACGTTTATAAATGGCAAAAAAAAAAATAATAAAAAACATGACAAGGACATCATCATCATTATCATCATCATCAACATCAACAACAACAACAACAAATGCAAGTTTTACGACACAACATAATGGGAATAAAGGCCTGCTAAGCGAGAGATGAAGTTTGACTTTAAGTAACTGAGATGCCTTTAATTAAAAGCCTTTTTGTCTAGATAATTGGTCTATAGTATAAATAGTTGTGACCGTTTTTCACAAGGTTTGAATCGAAAAAGTCCATAATCCAGTTCAACCATTGATTAGTTCCTTCCATCTTTAATCATGTTAAAAGTCTAATCACTGTTTGTTTGCTATATTTATATGCTTGCATGATTTTTTGTAATGTGAAATTTGGTCCATAGACTATTATAACGTCAGTGCACATGAAAATGTTCACATCCACGTGCTTGAGAGGGACGTTAAACATTCAAGCTTTTGATGAATTATATGTGATTTTCATAAAACAGAACGCGCATGTGCTTAAATTGTTTATCATATACTTCTTTGACTCGTAATTTCGTTTACAATAAAAACATTCGAAGTTATTTTAACTTTCTTGAAAGAGCTGTTCGCAGACATTGTCATTATAATTATTCAGATTTTTTTAAAAATATTCTTAAAGGCGCATTTTCACCCCATGTAAGGGATCATCGAATTTGTTATCAGATTTTCATGGAAGGGTATGATCTGCCGCGACCGGGTATCGAACCTGGATCGCCTGGATCCAACGTATTGTCTAGTAGACCAAGACCGCGGCGCGTATTTTTTAGGGGCTACCTCAATGTGCGTGCTTTTAATGGGTTAACCCAAGTATGCGTGCTTATCTTCAAAACTATATACTCGATTTCATAGTATGCATTTTCATTAAAAAAGCAACTTACGTGTATGAAATAAGTGTTGTTTACTTACAAAAATACTTTTTGATGACATTAGATATGTTGAGAAAATGTTTGAAGTTTACTTTATTTGGCCGGATTCCACATTCTTATAATAACATTGAGACAAGATTAACTACGCTTTTTATACAGTGTATAATAATACATTTCACCATGGCCTTTTGTTGTCAAACTTACATTGGGTTCCTTTTGATTTTCTGTTGATTTTGTTTGAACAGATATTTATAAACAAGAAATGGAAGCTATCAGAGAATTAGATGAACAGTTTACAGCTTTCTTCCGTAATCTAGATGAACAACAACAGCCATGCGAATTCAGTATACAAGATGCACTGAGTGCTAGTGCAGATAAATCTGGTAAGTAGAACTTTAATCTCCATTAGCCTTTTGGGTGTTAAAATTAAAGTAGGTCTTATATATTTTACCTAGAAATATGTCTTATCAGTGAATCTGACTTTTACTTGAAATAAAAACATTCAAAAGTTTTCCCTTTCATCACGAAGTACATGTAGAAAAGTACCGCAGTATTTTTTTCAATGATATTGCAAAAAAGAGAAAATAATCTGACATTTTTACAAGATGTGGCTAAAGAAAGGAGTTATATAAATATTGCTAATAATTAAAGTTTACTTCTTATATTTTACTATGATTTCAACTATTGATCTGTATTGCTAAATTCAAAAAGCTAATGGGCCTTTAAACTGTTGAAAAACATTCGGTACCCTTGTATATGAATCATCATGTGTTAACAGTAAGATAGTCCTGTATGTCTTTCTGTAATACAAAATAAAAATTGAATGATTTAGATATTGATACAAACGGTAAATATACATACGTATATACCCAATTTCTAACTGGCTATCTTGATTTTTGGTAATTTTGAAGACAACTTACATCCGCATTTTATAGAAGTTTTACTCAGCTAATTTTCTAAACGAATTTTAAAATCGCGCATAATGTTAGAAATTTTAATCAGTATATGTTTAACAAAACGTACATGACATCGTTGACCTAATAGCGTCTATTTTGAAGTTTTCATTATTTACTAACACGTATTCTTACATAACATTGCCATCTTAATGTGTATTCCAACATCTGTTCAGTATCCTGTTCAACTTTATCTGTTCTACTGTATCAAATATTCAGTTCTTTCGACATCTTTATATTCCTGGTACAACTAGACACTATCGTTAAACGAAATTACTAGAAAATGTCAAGTAATCATCGCTTGGAGTTACACACATTTTTGTCTTAAATCAATCCAGTTGTTAGTGTATATCCAAATAGTTTGTTAAAATGTGTCTAATACAATACCTCTCGCACATGTAGTACATACTAGTATTCGAAATCCTTATTGATGTGTTAAACCATATAAGGCCCCGTGGAGATCTCTATCACACCGCATGAAACATACTTGTAGCGTTATTTATTACCAATGAATTGTCCACACAGTAACCAGAGCAAGCATGAAGAATGACGTTTTGAAAAAGCTACTAGACCGATGTGTGATATCGGTGAGGAAGATGAGCAAGGAGCATCAGTGGAGATGGCACGGGATATTACGGGAAGCCAATGCTGCACTATCTGCTTACAATGACGTTTCCACCGAACCAGGTAGTTTAGCTTTGCAAGAAATATATGGTCATAACTTATTGATCTAAAAATCTTTATTTTATGATTGTATTTTTTTGTATTTTGATTAAATGCTATTTGCTATAACATTTGAAAAGAAAGTTTACAAATATAAAAAGAATGTATCAAAGTACAAGAAACTAATACAGAAAGCACACAACACTTATATATAAATAGATACATTGCCATATAATATTAAATAAGATAGAAAATAAAAGGGACCATTCATACTAACAATATATGGGTAAGTATTAAAGAAAGATTAAACATTTTCACCTGTTATTATACACGCATAAAGCCATATTGTGTGATGGGAATAGCATGCTGTGCGTCATGCATCGGATGTGACGACATGGTCTAGCCAAAGGTGTCCGGCTTGAACTCTTTGATCACAGATATTTCCTCTTATAAAAATATAAAAAAGATCGGTCGCTTGTCGTTTATCTATTTAAAATTGATTTGTAGTAAACTAACCTGTGTATTTTAAACGTTCTGTTTTAATGTTATTCGTTTATCTTTTTCAAAATGTCAAAATCTAGACAAGTGTTCAGATGTAAGTAATCGTTAAAACATTTGTCAGATATGCTCTCGTTACACATTCTATACTTATCTTAACTCTTCACCAGATGCTACCAATGTTGTAATGAAGTACACAAAGGAAAATGCAAGACTAATCGGTTTGGATCTTGACGATGACGCTTTATCTGACCCAAAAGAATTCGAATCAGCAATCAGACGTTTAGTAAAATTATCAACAAAAGACAATATCTCAGGTAGGGCTCCTTAAATAGTTAGAAACGAAAATATATATTCTATCCATAATTGGTCGATAATCTTGGTTTATTTGTACTTTTTGTGTCTTTGGCTTAGAATGTGCTGGCCGTAAAAACATTTATCATTTCATAAAAAAAAAAAACAGCGGCTGATCCCTTAAATAGAACAGGATCTGGTGTCCCTTTTAAGTATTCTTCTATATTCTTTACAAAAGCATTATTCGTGATAAATAACTAAGATTTAGCTTTACGTTATATTTTCTGACATGAATAGTTTACTTGACAGCAATTAGTATTATTATACCTCACGTGATTTACTTACTCTATAGTCTTATGTGACGTCAGAGGGTGACAATCCGTAATGTTACCCTCTGACATTACATTTCAGCCCGCTTGCCATAACGAAACTGCCCTCGCGCGCTCAAGCGATATTACCGGGTGTCGGGTTTTATTCAATCTCTGTCGTATCGAATTCTATCCTTGTCTAGACACTTTAGACACTTAGTAGAATATAATTGTAGTTTGACATCCGGTTTTGCAGTTGACATTTTGACAGCAAAAGTAACTATGGTGTCAGAAAGAAGCTTCGTTTCAATTTCTAAGATTTAACGCCTCGGTCGACATTACTTGTCTCGGGTGCACATTACGTTCTATCACCCTGTGGGATGTGAAATTTATATAATATCGATTATCATTTGGAAAGTTTGCTTTGTAATTAGAACGCATCATTCTAGAGCCACCTTGCAAATTGCTTCAGTGCAGGTATATAAGCATAATAATTATGCTCTTATCGAATGTAATTGGATTTTTGGTCAACTGCGATATTTAAGGATTTATAGGATGTTTGACCATTGATTTCTCTGTTAGTCGCGGTGTCGATTTTTTTATAACAATACTAGTAAATGATTTTAAAGACTTTTAACTAATTCTTTTCCATTACGACACAGTACCAATGAGGTTTCTATTCCCTAATTTCAACACCTAGTTAAGAGAGCTAACATTTCCCGTTAACTAAGCGATTAATTCATACAACTCTGATGATTTAAATATATCTTATTCTTTATGTAATTTCAGAAACAGAATGTGTAATTGAAACTGCCCAGGGTACAATTGTTGCACCGGAAGTAAGTATAGTTTTGAAGCATCCAACACAATTAAAGTTTACCTGTATGTTGTTTGTACATGTGTCACCTTCGAGACAGCTAAAACCTTGATTTCTCAGCTGTTTCTAATTATTTCAATAGGCTTTGTATGATAAAATAATGAATATGAAAGTGAATCTAAAATACAAAATGTGTCGCTGTTCTGGATACAAACAAAGTTCCTTTATCTGCTCATATGTTTGCTTGTGGTTTTTGTTTTGTACAATGTAAAATTATGAATGAAACGTGTTTGAATACTGAAAGAATTGTTGAATAACATAGACAGCGATATGAATAGTATGATATGGTTTTATTAGGTAAGCGGAACGGTTCATCCAATGTCTCACTTTTTTACCTTTCTATACGCTTACAAGAGCCAAAAAGGCCCGACATGATTTTTAATGAGCATGTTACCGGCAAAACACACCGCCTTATACATTTGGTAATAAAAACAACAGCCAGTTCGCAATAAAATTGTAGACCAGGGAAAACTAAATTAGAACCAGAAAAACAATGGGTCATTACATTTCCACTTTATCAAAACCAGTACTACCAGTATTTCAAAGTCAAAACTATGCTTTTCCAGACTATTCAATGGTAAAATTCTTATCGATGTATTCATTAAACTAGAGCTTAATTTCAAGCGTTTGATTTTCTTGTTTCAGCTTTTGCGTGGCAGTTCTCAAAATAATCTTTCAATAGACGACAATGACGTTCATGAGAATACGATTGATATTATCAACAACCGAACTGACAATGTGAATATGAACATACGAATTCCTACGGAACATTGTATGCAAAATGACTCAGCTAACAGTTTGGTAACTAACACAGACGAGAGTAAAGTACGAAACACTAAATTGGACAATATCGACGATATCTCTGTAGAGAAAATAATTAATCTTGATATGTCAACCCAAAACCTGGTATGCAAAGAGCCGCAACAAACTACACCAATGAGTGATAAAACAATGAGTTATCACCCATGTATGTCTGTCATACAAAGAGAACAGGCAAATAAACTAGTCGAGTCCAATGGTTTACTGCCAAGAAACCAAACGCAAATGCAAAGCGACTGTGATACATTACCCAGAGACAATATCAGAACATGTGAAGACCACCCACATTCTTCTTCAGATAAATACAAACAGTCCACAGAAGGTAATAAAAGACAGAACAGAGGTGGACCTGTAACACACACACAATGGACAGGTTTTAGTCAAATTAACACTAACGAATCAACGATTCACAAGTGCTGTGAGATGAAACATTCATTTAACAAATCGCATTCACCTGATTTATCGAAATTACCTATTAATCTTAGGCAAGAAAGTTGTGACAGCAGGCAAAATGATAAGTTGCCTTTTAACAATGATCGTAATTTAAATAGGTTTGAGGTTTGTCCTTACAGAGTTGATGACGCTCAAACTCTCCCTAACAGTGAATACTCAAATTCAGATCATCATATTGATAATCGAAATATCCGTTTTGATGTTGGTACTAATCGTACTTGTCATTTAGAAACTTGTCCTATTCATGGAAAATCTTTAAGTGAACACAGCGACTGTTCGTTTACTGGGCCTCCAGGACTCACTTATAACCCTCCACCAGATTTTCAGCGCAATCCAGGGAATGATTACTTGCATCTTTGTGTTTCATCCCTACATTCTTCTTCGGAAAAATGTTCCCGTTGCGAAGTAACGCGAAATGACAGATTGTCGGCAAACAAAGCTGAATGTAATAAAAATCCCGATTTAACTTCCACAACAGTCAACGTTAGTGAGTATGACTCTGAATGTGGCCATAAAGCGATGCTTTGCGACAACTATTCTAATGAAGGAAGTACGCAACAACAAAGATTACCTAACACTAATGAAGGAAGTACGCAACAACAAAGATTACCTAACACTAATGAAGGAAGTACGCAACAACAAAGATTACCTAACACTAATGAAGGAAGTACGCAACAACAAAGATTACCTAACACTAATGAAGGAAGTACGCAACAACAAAGATTACCTAACACTAATGAAGGAAGTACGCAACAACAAAGATTACCTAACACTAATGAAGGAAGTACGCAACAACAAAGATTACCTAACACTAATGAAGGAAGTACGCAACAACAAAGATTACCTAACACTAATGAAGGAAGTACGCAACAACAAAGATTACCTAACACTAATGAAGGAAGTACGCAACAACAAAGATTACCTAACAGTTTAATGTCTCAAACTTCTTCAACAGACACTTCTGAGAAAGAAGATGAAATCCCTTTAATGAATTTCTTAGATTATAGCTAATATATTATTTTATATCGCAAATATGCCCACTTTGTATAATGATCATATTTGTAATAATGAAATCTGTAACATACCTGCTTACATTTGGTTTCTATATACAATTTATAATACGCACGAAAGAGTAAGAAGTACTAAATATTTATCATATTAATTCTAAATTATATATGAAAGCAAACGTTACCTGACCTGTACAGGTATGTAGGTGCAGTCAGTCATGGTGACCAATTTTTATTCTTATTAGAGGTGAATGTTTATTTGCATTTATGACTTATAAATATATGCTATTTGTTTGAAATTGACAATATTAAGATTAATATGGGTCATTTTAGATTTGTAGTACTTGTGATATTTTGCTATTAAGATAACTGTATTAAAATTGTAGGGAATGGCTTATTGCTAAACAGGATATGAACAAGATAAGAACTCTTGCTTTTAATCCAGTCTGTTATATTATCCCAAAATATTTGAGTTAATGAGCATTCATAAGATAATGTTCAATAGTTTCATGGCAATCTTTTTTAGAAAAAAAGAATGTACAAAAATGTATATTATTCTTTATACCGATTGTATGTAAGGATGGTTTGCACCTAAAAATGTATGGCTTATTCTAAACTGGAACCATTATAGCTTTGTGTATATTTTGGATTTAAAAAGGAAGTTTGTAAATATTTGTATCTGTACGTATTTCTTTCCCATTTGATGGTTGATTTTGATAAAGAGCAAGATGTCATAAACAGTCTATACCCTTTTTATTGCAATTTACCATGTTGGTGTTAAGCAATAGTTCATTTGTACCTAAAAGTTCTGTTGTGATAGTATCTAAATACGTTTTCACCGAGTGTATTATATTATTGTATTCTAAGAAATTTGTTGCAAATGAATATCTCTGATTAAATTCTACAAATGTATAAAAATTACTATTATTCTTCAAAACGTCGTTAGCTAAAAATTAAAAATAGTCATTTTATCACATAATTTTTTACTAGTTTAACATGTTCTACCACCAATTTTGATTGTTTTATTGTACCACACTGGTAACGATAAAAATAATTTTCAAATGGTATAAGAGTCGACTGATACATAGCTCAAGAGATCTTTCAGAGCCATCAAATGAGATCTTTCTGAGCCATCAAATGAGATCGTTCAGAGCCATCAAATGAGATATTTCAGAGCCATCAAATGAGATCTCTCAGAGCCATCAAATGAGATATTTCAGTGCCATCAAATGAGATCTTTCAGGGCCATCAAATGAGATCTTTCTGAGCCATCAATTGAGATATTTCAGAACCATCAAATGAGATCAGATCAAACATGTATCATCTATGGTTTGTAAAATTTTCATGGAACAAATCAACCCATGATATAAAATTTTGGCCTAAGTTAAAAAGGAGTTAAAAAAAGGCTATGTCAAAACCAATCAGTAGTACTTAACATTGCAGGTATTTGATCTTATTCTGTGTAATTCATTATATTTTGAATTAACCAAATTTTCTCCCCCATAAATCTTCCTGATATAATCACAGTCTCACCGAGTCCAATCCTTCAGTGTGGGTAGAATGTTAGGACGGTATTAAGGCTGAAAGCCAACACAAAGGTAAGAAAATAGTTTATCATTTTTAATATTACATCTAACGGATGAAGATATGGCCGATGGTAATCTACGATCATTAGTTTTTCACATGTACATCACAAACTTTTTCTTATGAATTCTTCGTAGTTTCTTAGATCATTATCAACAACCATCGATATATAACTGTCCATATTTAGCTTGAAAGAGGCTGTTGGCTCAATTTACAGATGGCTTTCACTATTCCTAGACAGATTATAGACACAAAAACCGGGTTATCCTACACTTATTAACTGAACGCAATGGGGGCCGGAACGGTGTTTGGATAGTATATTGGGCTGTTTTTTTTACCAAAAACGAACCTAAAACCAAAATCAGTATATAATGTATCTTATATTATAGACAAGGGATGGAACTCCACAAACGACGTTTTCACTATCACTCATAAGTCAACAAACGGCTCGTATTTTTTATATTTCCATTAAATATCTAAAGCCCAACAGCGTTGCGTACCTAAGACATCCCAGCAACAATATCAACCAATCTCCATGACATATTTAAACGGCAAATCGTAAAAATATTCAAAATGCTGCATAAAAGGGTCCGTTTTTGCTTACTCCATCGAGAATTCGCAACAACGACTGTAACAAAGGCAGAGAGGACGAAAAAATGCATGCAACGGATAAAACACCTATTTACTAACCTTCATATGCGCTTTAACAACTTGTAAACTGTCGACTTTTTCTCTTCAAATCACTATTATGTCCTGGAAGCTGACATTGTGGAACACGTCACAACCTTACTGAGATTCAGTGAAACGATACATTTCATTGGACATTTCAAATTATCGACAACCAATGAATGCCTTACTGTTTTCCAGAGCGCAGCCTATTTGTTGACAAGGCGACAGTGAGTAAACACTGGCCAGTTACATACTTGTAATTTGATTTGACAAGTAATATTGCTGTCAAAAATGAGAAAGTTCCAGGTGCGTGACTTTGAAATTCCGAGATCACTGGACCACTTGTGGTATTAGAGTGAAGCCCTGGTATGGGTACCACGGGGGACCCTGAAGCGTCCAAATGGTTGGTATTTAAAGACATTGCAGATATTCCTTGTAGCTTGTGCAAGGCTAACAATCATTCAAAGTCTATAATTTGTAAATGAAAAAAAGAATCATACCATTTTCAGTAGATTATGGAAATAGCATGTTTCACATATATATGCGTGAGAGTGTGATACAGACCGAAAATGTGTGTGGCACACGTGCAATGTATGTGACTGATGGATATAAAGAAATGTTTCTATAGGTCAAACCATAAATGAAAACGATGCTTCAACAAGACATACGAGGGATGTTCGATAAGTACATTGTAATGTATATTGTGAAATAATTTAAAAAGAACCGACTTTAATGGTCAAAATAACTTTCCATCCTCTCAAAGTATTCCCCATGGTTAGAAATACAAAACGTCTGTGAATACAGTCACGGATGGATGGCTGATCTAGATATACCTCAAATACACTGACAAACAGATGAGCCAGGGGCTTGTCTGGAGTGACATCGACGACCAGATAAGTTTTTGAAAACGGAAAAAGTGATCTGGTGAGTATGGGTATGCAACCAGACGGTTACCTTCTCCGACTTCAGAAACTGGTTTACAATGCCAGATGAATGTGCTGGAGCATTATCATGGAGTAGGCAAACATGCTGAAAGCCGTCAACTGCACGTCGTTTTTGATAATATATCTTGAGCTTTTTAAGTACAACATCACGGTAATACCGACCTGTGTCACGTTTGTCATTAGGCATAAAATAATGTTCGGCTATTACTTCACATGAGAAGAATATGGCACAAATGGCATTCTTTGCTCATTGCCCTTTTGACAACTACAGGCCGCTTAATGCGTTTGAAAAGCCATATCTTGTTTCCAGTTTTCCTAACTGTCTTGATATAATGAAACCAAGTTTCATTACCAGTATTTATGTTTGCAAATTGACTATAGTTGAAATTTGGAAATTTTTCGAGCAATTGTTTTGCCATTTGTACGCGTAACCTTTTTGATAATCAGTCAATAGAGGGGGTATCCATATGGCATTAATATTTCGTACTTCATAAATACTCTTTAGAATGAAATTCACTCTCGATAGTAAAAGGCCTACAGTTTTGGCAACATCGCGAATCGTATATCTGCCATCCCTTTCAATTATTTTCCTGGCTTTGGAGAAATTAGTTTATCCTGTTGCAGTCACCGTCGTACTGATTTTGCAGAATCTTTCACGTGCAAGTAACAAATCTCTTTTTCCAACTACCACCTGTCACATAAGATACCTTAAGGCACAAATAAACCTACCCTAATTAGTTGGAAATGTTCCTCAATGGTGAATTAGTATTGTTTATATCGAGTTTTACGTCAGAGTCATATGAGGCGGACAGTTCACCTAAGCATGTCTTGGTACGTTGTAAGAACGTTTGTCAAATGTTAAATATACGTTATTCGAGCGTTACTATAGCGTTGGGAAACGTTAAGTCCATCTTCATCATACGCTTCATGAACTCCCTACATACGTTATAAATAAGTTAAATAAATATACGTTCGGCACTCGTTGAAAATTTTGTGCATGCACAAACATTTTTTATGCCCTCGACGCTCGACAACGTATACCAACGTTTGTGCGCGTGCTTTTAACTTACATAAAACGAATCTCTAGACAGTACGACGACCATCGGCGTATTCTAATACGTCGGCATACGTTGGCCAATGCGTTGTAATGTGACAGCACCTTAACACGTTCCGCACTCGTTGGCCTAATACGCTGTAGTGTGACAGGCCCTTTAAGTGAATTATGTGTTATGATATACAGAAGTCATATTTCAGAAATAGTGTATATTTAAACGTCTAGTGTCAACATGTGGAGTATAAGCGTACATATGTACATGTATGTCATATTTATTTGTCTATTTGCATGATAGAATGCATTTCATTGACATAATTATGATCTTTTCACTAAATCATATGGTGCACATTCTATGTATGGCATTAAACAAACCAACATTAACCGATATGTTTGTTTTAACAAAATATATCATGAGGCACATTGATTCAAATATGTATGAATGCGATATGGTTCCGACAATAAAATGTTTTGATGCAATCCATAGAAAAAGTAACATACTGTCGGAGTCGCCGAGGTCTTGGAAACGTAAGGTACAAATCAACTTGTTTTATCCTGAATCAGCTGTTTCGTTGACAGAATGTTTACTGTGATATGACCCAGGTTTAGTTATCTGAAAGTAAAGTGACTGTAGTCTACGTTATAGTCCATGGTCCAAATAAGTCATGATGCAGGACCTTTGAAAATGTTATACATGTTTGTACATGTATTAGTTATCGTTCATATTTTGAATTTTATGGGATATATCACAAGCGGCGCGGAGCGGAGTGATATGTCGCATAAAATTCAAAATATGGACGATAACTGATTTACAGTTTGTCTTAATTTCTGTACATACAGTGAAGTATTTTCTCCATATCAGGTTCTAGGCACTCCGAAGAAGGTACGTCAAACTTAAGTACTGATATCCTTTGACTTGTGGTGCACTGCATCATGGAACGGGAACCAGTTTATGGGAAAGGGCCATAACTAGGTTACTTCCTTTAGTTAATCGACGGTGATGTCCCCTGATAAGGAATAATTCTACTTCCGGGGACTACGCACTGACATTGATAATAATGGCGGAGAAATTCTCAATGCGTTATTAAAGAAATGCGTTTACTTATACAATGTACTTGTAAAACTGATAAGCTAAAAAGTTATTTTACGGGTCGTTGGCCAACATGGTGATGTTAATTAACGTGAATTAATTACACACGTGCACTGGCGTAGCTTTTCCAATAGGTACTGTAGGTACGTGCCTGCGCTTTTTCTAACAAAAAAAGCGAAAAACGCATTAATATGAATGGAAAAATGAACCATCATAACTAGGATCTAGAGCATAAACAACGGACATGCAGAACTGCATGAACTTCGTATCAAAATATTTTAAGCTATAGCACATCGAAAGCTGCAGAATGCGTCTCTGACAATCTACAGTGAAAAGATGCCCCCTCATAAAGACGCCTACACATTATAATAGGGCAAGCTACGCCCCTGACAGTCACAGATATAATTTATTAAACATGGTTTTATTGTAGAACCAACAGATAGAAACAATAGGTAGTCATGCTTATATAAAGGATGAAATGTATATGTAAATTTGATACCTTTAATATAGACATTTATGTGTTTGGAATATTCAAGTACATTAGACGCAGTTTCTCATTAAAATGAATCATTTTTTAGCATTATACATCGTATATACTTAATTAACACCAACAATTAGAGATAAATTACCCAATATTCTGTGTAGGTTTCGTCTGTTCTTGTTCATATTACCTCTTAATATCTAAGGGAAGCAACTCGAACTGACTTTTGAATCCAAAAAACATTTTCCCACGGTCCTCAGTCACATCTTGACATGATATCGTTTTTGTGATTATAATCAGCTAAATAAATGTTTGACTTTTAGATAGGGGTATTAGTAGGGATGTTAAATTAATAATTTGAGGCAGAAAAGCAGGAAAATAAAGTCAGAATCACATTTTGTGGTTTTTAATAAGGGAGATAATTTGAACGTAGTGGTATGGTAATTTGGTGCAAAATTCTCCGTAATCTGAAAATAATTTCTTCAATACTTCTTAGATTCTTTGTCTTAGTATGATATTAAATGCATATTTATATAGAGTTATCTTTAGATAGGCTATACAAACAGAAAAAAATCGAATGTCAGAATTTGAATTTTGAACAATATTGTAACAAGGACTTATATACATACATACATACATGTATATACGTCCTTGATTGTAAGCATTTGGATTCAAAAGTCAGTTCGAGTTGTTTCCCTTAGATATTATTGTAATAAGAATGACATTTGAATGCAGATCTTACTAAACATTTGCAATTTTCGTCATTTGATAATTGAAAACTCAAAATGAATAAATCTATCAGGGAAAACTGCAAGATCTTCATATTAAAATTTGTTAGGCTACAGCACACCGGATTATGCTGCAGAATGCGTATCTGTCAATCTGTGATGAAAAGATGCCCCAGACCCCCTTAGATAGAGATATAGGTGCCTACACATTATTATAGGACAAGCTGACGTGGAAGAATCATATAAGCTCGATATTAGGGATGTGTTTGATGAAGAAAACTCGAAATATCCAAGTATGCGTTAGTGGCGAGAGTTGGAACTGTTTACGTTTACGATCTGTTGTTGGAGAGATGTTGAAACGTCTATCTTATAGTAAGTGATGATGTCTCAGTGGCACAGTCTCACTGGTACCTGAACTCCGAACATATATATAATTATTTTGCTGACAGGTTGTATACAAAACGTCAAGTCCAGTCTTATAATTTATACTAGTATATGAAAACGGTCATATTCAGTGTCTGTCTAAATAAAGATTTGTGGTTTTATCAAATACTTACACAAATATATACATCAATGATTATAGTATTTTCCGGTTCACCGCTTAAATTACAAGAAATGAATAAATAGAAATAATATGTAATGTGTTTTTAAAGCTTTTAATGTGCTACTGTTTTCACTCTACCGCGCGAGATAACGACAATGTGAAACTCTGATCTTGTGTTTGCAATTAACAACTATTTTTGCTATGTTTCATTATTTGAAATGTATAAAATGTGTGAAAAAAATAATTGTGCAGGAACAGTCCGTCAAGAGATACAATAAATCCGACAATCCATTTTCACTTGACCCCTTTGATTTTGCTCTTTTGGGGTATTGCACGAGTTGCGTCATGCTCCTCTCTCAACATCCCATATATCATCCACAATGGCACTAAGGCCTGTAAGTCGACGACATTCTGCATGAATATGTCGCTAGAAGCAGAGTTACCATCATATAGAAGAGTTTCGGTCAATGGTATCTACCGTGCACCGTGTGGAATGTTGTCAGTAAAGAGGATCGTTTGTCAAGTTTAACACCACAGTTATGCTTTATGTCTAATATGCTGAAGTATTTGGCATCTGCCAGTCTTGCTAAATTATCTTCAACAATAACTGAGGAGCTTACCTAATCAGTAGGTTCCGTTCCGTTCGTTATCAAACAATCTCTCTCCATGCGTTGAGTTTGTACCTTAATGTTTCTGTGACACGTGTAGTTTATTACAGGTATAACATCGGGTCTGATATTTATTTTTGAGTCGGAATGACACCGACACCTTGGAATAAATGGCAGTAGTCTGACATAACTCTGCTTTTATCGTGTAATTAATATCTGTATTATATTTTGTAATATTTATGATGATGTACTCATGTACAAGTCTAAATAAATGTTCTGTTCTATCAAACCGAGACACTGAACTTGTTCTATTGAGTAGGTCAATTGTATTAAGCCAAGGTCAACTGGTGATTGTATAAGCTGAACAGAGGTACTGTGTGGCTAACAACAACGTAACACATGGATTCACTACTGTTATCTTTAAGCATCTTAATGGTAGCTCGACCATGCCACATACATAAAATATATTGCCTTTATATGAGGTTAAGCTATTATCTTGGGTGTGCAGGGTATGATTTATGTTGTGTTGAGCCTCTATATGTTGAGCCTTTGAAAGTAACTAAATGTTAAGACATTTACAACACTTCCTGTGTATATATCAAGTTCTGTAGGGGATGTACCAACATGATTCAGGTCAAATGCTCTATCAGAAATAGAAGATGAAATTACTACCGTAGTCAGCTTCACTATCGATAGAGCTTTATTTCCATTTGCACATTTTACAACATAAACAATTTTGTCCTTTTTTATCAACAGACACTCGCAAAGTGATTTTGCTTGCCACATTGGTAACAAATAACATAACAAGGTGTCGTTTGTAAAAAAACATTTTTTTTATAAATACCAAGTATAGTAATTTGTTCTACAAATGCAGTTTTCATTCTGCCATCACCATCAACTATATCAGAAAAACTTGAAACGCTCAGCTTATATAAACAGAATACAAACTAGATTGATAACAACAGTTGACAGTTCTAGAGGAGTAGAAATCTGTCAGCCAAAACAAAAGTAAGTACAAGTATCTTACATCTGAAATATAACCAATACAATACACACTCCAATTTGACACTTTAAACAATGATTCTGGCTCATTGATATTCATACAATTATTCAAGACAAAATCTAACCAGATGAAATCATCACTTTAGGATTAAAAGGGTGTACCTACCCATTTAATACCTGTCAGATAGGCCCTTTTATTCCTAAGGTGACAAAATATATACATGTACCGGGTATATACAAGATTCAATCAGAACGCTGACTTGCGTGTTTAAAGAAAACATATCTTATAGTCGCCATGTTTTATTTTAACACTCTGTGATAGTATCATTATGGTGTGTACATAGATAAACATACTGTGATTTGCAATGAGAATTCATATAAGTGTCAGATAAGGCATTTAGCATATCACAAAATAATGAAATGTCACAATAATTTATTCAAATCTTGAGATATCACGTCCAAACAGTAGAGTTTTTGTCCAATCAATAGGAACTTGCATTCTAAGTCTCCAACTACCTAACTGTGTCAGGTAAGCTGATCGCCATAGAAACCAAGATGGAAAACCTGAAATATATGTAGTTCATGTTCATTAACCTTAATAGTGAGTTCATCATAGTATCATTTACAATATCAAAACTAAGGCATAAAAATATGTTTGTTTCTGGTTACATGCTCATTAAAAATATGGTAAGTAAGTCGGGACTTACTTTTTCTTTTAGCTCTTGAAAGCGTGTGAAAATGTAAAAACAATTGAGAAGTGAGTGAAATGATCCTCTGGCCAAAATAAAGTCTACTGGGGGTCACAGGGAAATATTAGTGTAGACCTGTTTCAATTTTTTTGCTGACCATTATTCATAAGTGTTAATGACAAATTTGCTAGTTATCCAACCTGACCAAGATATTACACAAATAAACATAAACAGATCACACAAGCTTCTTTGAGATACAAATTACAGGACAATATTTGACTTATAAGATTTAAGTGCCCCAGGTGTACTATACACAGACAATATTCCTTGGAGTAAATATTCAAAAACTGAAACTCAGGATTTGAATAAATTGAGTTTAAGCCATTAAAAAATGCTATTTTCAACAAGAAACATTCAAGTTATTAGTAAAACAATACAATCACAGTAAAACCAGGACAGTAAACTACCATTCAGACCAAAGAACATAGTTATTATAATGAGACGGTCATATAAGTAACCTTTACCCCTCCTCACCCCTGTGAGGTCAAGTCCCTACATGAACCAGACAAATGACATATATGCAAGGTTGCTGTCTAGCCAGATTATGGAAGATTGATTGTACTCCTGGGGTCTTGCTTGACTGTTATAACTATAAGTCAACAAATTAGCATGGTTGTTTATGTGATGTTTAAACCAAGTGACGGATGGACCAACGACCGACAGAGTGAATCCAACATACCCGGATCAAACTTCGTTCATGGGGGTATAATAAATAGTCATTATAATAAATCAGTCTTAATATTGAGGTAGTACCTGAAAAAGGTTTTTCTGCATTTAGTTTTTTACACATTATATGAAGACAATATGTATGATTATATACTTTACCTTGAAGCTTAGTCTTTGGTAGATCAGTCAATCCTTCATAACTTCCAATGTAAGCCAGCATACCAGCGCTGGTGAATGTGAAATCTTCCTTATTTCCTTCATTCAGCTGTTTAGCCAGATATTTTCCTTGTCTCTCAGCCACCTGTAAGTAAGAATAATCATAGAATATACTACAGTACAGCCTCTATAGAGCAACACCCTGTGGGAGCTGCAAATATTGGCTGTTGTTTAGAGGTTGTTGCTCTACAGAGGTTAAATTTAGAGTAAATATCAACTTAGGGAAATTTTGAAGGTGTTGTTATAGAGAGGTTGTTGCTCTACAGAGGTCCTTCCTGGAGAGGTTTTACTGTACTTGTGAAATACAAATAAAACATAAAGCCCCCAGGTACATATTTTCAAATATCTTTAGCATAGGTTACATTTATAAAGAAACATCAATCATATGTTCAACTTGCTATATTTCATCCTCTCTATTAAAAGCTCAATGAACCATTAACAGATTTTGCAAAATCATTACAATTTATACAAAGATATTTGATATATGTATATACATGTATGTCTAAATACTACTAAATACTACACTATTAAACCTCCACTATTTCTAATTTAATGAATAATTCAACAAGGACCTTCATAGTATTATAATTTTTGTTTCATGTATACTGACAAAACAGGTCTGTAAAAACTCGGATACACTTTATTTGCAAATATTCTACTTTTCTTGGAGAGGAATTTTGCAGTTGGTAAGAACAGTCAAGTACAGTACAACCTCTTCATAGTGGCCCTTTCTTGAGAAACAACCTCCCTTCATATATAGCATGATTTTTCCCACTGCACAAATTTAACCATTAAATGAACCTCTCCAGAGCATCAACCTCTCAACAACAACATAAATTTGCTACTCCTGAAGGGTGTTGCTTTGGAGAGGTTGCACTGTACTTGCAACAAAATGTACAATAACAGCAGTGTAGTTTAGAACCAACAGGGCAGAAATTAATACAACATGAAACACAGCAATATCAACCAAACCAAGTGTTTTAGTTCATTGACTTGAAATCATCTTCCTACTTTCAGTATTATATTGACATTGACCCTAGAACCCAAAAATATAACCTAACGATTAGCTCTCCATAATTTTTTTAGAAAATACAAGTTCAGCAGCAATAGGTCAATCTGGACTAAAAAGAAACCAATTATTAAAAATCAGCCAAACTAATACCCAGACCTTTAAATTTTGTTGAAAATCTGATAAAAATATTTAAGTTAAGTTGTGTAAAATATGCAAAATAATTTAGTAAACGTGTGTAAAATATACTAAGATATTTAGTAAAGTTGTGTAAAATATATAAAATGATTTAGTAATTTAAAGAGCCTTTTGCTAACTATTAAAATTTGAAAGTCAGTTATTTCTATACCTGTGCCGTACATGGTAAAGAATAATCTTTCACATCAGCACAATCTCCAATAGCAAAAGAATTACCACTGGGATCACCTAGTATACTGAGGCCACGATCAGTCAATATCTGAAATATACCAACACACTGATGTCATTATATCTGTAAATAAGGCCACTTCTTTTTTATTTCTTGGTTTACAAAAGCGGCGGTCGTAATTTTTCCAAAAGTGAAAAAAAAATAAAATTGCAATTTGGCATTTTTATTTTTGCCGATGGTACGAAAATTTTTGAGTACGAATCTGACTGCGTATTTTAAGTATTGTAGCGGGTGATTTACATGTCGGATGGGCTGATGGACGTCTTTATGGTGGCTGAGGTAACAGAGGACGTGAATTGCATCAATCCAAGTGAAAATCTGGAGGTTGGGTTAAATATACACTCTTAAATTTGCATTGTCATGTATTTTCGCGATACGCGCAATAGACGAAGACAGGTTGGTCGAGTCCAGATTGTTTGTGATGCAGTTTATAAAGACATTTAAGAAAGTTTTACCATGATTGGTTGGATTTATATAATTTATGAAGCAATAAGAATCATTTCAACTTGTTACACTGTTGAAAAGTTAACATGGTGCCTGGATGCTAGAAATACGGCTCGGAATGTATAGGAATTTGTTTTGAGTGACTCAATAACTGTTCACCCAGAACAGAACAAATCATTTATTTTTCCCAGATATGTTACATACATATTGCATGGGTACATGTTTTGAACTATCAATTAAGGTTCCTGGTATAAGACCCAATACATACACATATCATTGCTTATCATACAATATTCGCCTCACACCTGCATTACAATGCAGATACACCCAGCAGGCTTTGAGCAGGAGGAGTGCCAAGGATGAACATCCAATGCATGGCCCGATATAACTCACATACATGTACAGCTTAAATAAGTAATCATGATACCTTGGTTCTTTTATATTGAACTAGTAGAGGGAACCATGGTGGAATAGATTTATCATATAGCATTTTTAACAACATATTTACAAGTGTGTATTCGATTCTTTCATAATCATACTGTTTTATGGGGCACATGCTTTTGTGACTAATTCTTATAAGTTTCTCATTACATTCTTGTAGATTGTTACTTGTCAGGAGTGCTGGAAGAGGCGGGTTGTTTATCATCATATTTGTCCACCAACAGAAATTGTTATTGTATTTTATTGTTTTACTCGTATTCTTAATTTTTATCAAAGTGTGGCTACACGTACAAGTTTACCTGATCAAACTTTGTTTGTTGTATCACTGTTGTAAGCAGTCAAATTCTGTTTCTTTATTTGTGGTAGCAAAGTGCTACTTTCTGGTCATTCCTACCAAAATTAGGTAGTACTACCATATATAGTTTGGTATATTTGCTACCACTGCCGAGTGCATAATGCGAGTTTTGTGCGTCACCAAAGCAGTTTTTTATTTTTATTTTTTTTTCGACCTGCCGATGGACATTTTTCCAAAAAATTCTTGTAAACCAAGAAATAAAAAAGTAGTGGCCTAAAGGTAAAAATAACAAACAATTGATAATACAATAGAACATGACTACAGTGAATGTCTGAGGACAGGATGAGTCACTAGAATAAACCAAGACAAGAGGGCCAAGATGGCCCTATATGGCTCACATGACAATCACTGTTCACTCATTAAAACATTGTTTTGAACCGGTGACCTAGTTTTTGACGCCAGACGACCTATGTTCGAATTTGTCTTACATATCATTAAGACAAACAGTCTGACTAGGTTTGGTGAAGATACGATCAAAATTTGACATCTACAGTGTTAATAAGGTTTTCCTAAGATTTGACCTTGTGACCTGGTTTTTGACCCTAGGTGACCCATATTTGAACTTGTCCTTAATATCATTAAGACTAACAATCTGACAAGCTTTGGCCAAGATCCAATCAAAACCATGACATTTAGAGCTTTTACAAGATTTTTACCTAAGATTTGACCTTGTGACCCAGTTTTTGAACCCGGCTGACCCATGTTCATCCTTGACCCACATATCATTGAGGCAAACATTTTGACAAGGTTTGGTGAAGATCCAATTAAAACTGTGACATCTACAGTGTTAACAAAGTTTTCCTAAGATTTGACCTGGTGACCTAGTTATTGACCCCAGATGACCCATATTTATACTTGACCGTTATATCATTAAAACAAACGATTTGACAAAGTTTGGTGAAGATCCAATAATAACTGTGAAATCTACAGTGTTAACATGGTTTTTCATAAGATTTGACCTAGCGACCTAGTTTTTGACCCAAGATGACCCATGTTCGAACTCGTCCAAGATATTATGAAGACAAACATTCTGACAAGGTTTCATGATCATCCAATTAAAACAGTGACTTCTAGAGTGTTCACAAGGTTTTCCAGCAATTTGCCCTAGTGACCTAATTTTACTACAGAAATGACCCATTATCAATCTTGTCCTACATATTATTAAAATAAACATTCTGACAAAGTTTCATGAAGATAAATTCAAAACAGTGATTTCTAAAGTGTTCACAAGGTTTTCCCTTATTTGGCCCTGGTGACCTAGTTTTTGACCCCAAATGGCCCAATATCGAACTCGTCCGAGATTTTGTTGATATTAACGTTCTGACCCAGTTTTGCTAAAATTGAGCCAAAAATGTGGCCCTAGTGTGGTCACAACAAAAAGTTTGACGACGCACGACGCCGGACGGAGAGTGATCCTAATAGCTCACTTTGTCACTTTGTGACATGTGAGCTAAAAACAAGGACTAAGAAATTTTAAAAGTTATGGTACATACTTTAATTCATTAAATTATGTGAACTTATGCAATCTGACAAATTTATCAAAATAGAGATTTGTCAAATAACCCATTCAAGTGTAAAGGTTTGTTGACTAAACATACTATATCGATGATGATTACTGGTAATAACACTGCTTTTGCTTTCTTTCATAGCAAGATGAATATATAACACCAAATAAAATCTACAATAACATGAATCTTGCTCATTATATGACCAAATATATTTTTAATTTAAATATGTGTTAAAGCATACCTGTCCCCTTTCATTCTTAGGTATATCCATATTTTTTACAAAATCTCGAGGGGCCAGCCCTGCACTCCACACAACTAAACCGCATGGGATTTTTTCACCACTTGCTAAATGTACATGATCTTCATGTACAGCTGAAATGATTAACGTTGAAAGTGAAAAAGCTGTATTCAAAGTGAATTAACTGAGAGACATCAAGCTATTACCAGTCCAGATTACAGACAAACTTGAAATCATCCCTGGACAGAACAAAATGTAACTGCCCCACATTATATATTGACAAAAAATTTGGACACAAAATCAAAGGCTTTTCACTTGACATGAGGGTCAGTAATTTTCTCCATGTTGAATATTTTGGATTCTGATAACCAGAAATACAGACTAATTTTTTATGACAGGTCGGTTATGATCAAATCTTAAACAATACATTACTGAGGTAGCATTTAATTTCATGAGCATGAATATCAAAAAGACAATTTTGAGTGTCTGCCAATTTGTGCATTAATTTTTTTTAAATTTTAGGGGAAACAAACATTTCAAATAACAATTATAGCATGGTTATGAATTAAGACATTGACTTGTGGAAACATACACATAAGTCTTCCAGCTCAAACAATAATGTAACAAGTACTCACAGTAATCTGGACCCTATTCTCAAATCATAGAATTACCTGTGACAAAATCCCTCTTCAGAGTAAAACCTTTTCTTCCCTCAATTTTCTTCTCGGCATACTTTCTCAAGCGTTCATCGAATGATGACAAAATCTGGTTGGATTCTATCAGAGTCACTCTAACATCATCTTTGGATGCTTTAAATAATCTTTGTACATCCTAAAAAACAACAACATGGTATTGTCCAGCTGAATCGATATTAATCAAAGACTTAAAGACTTGCATTTAACACCATTTTAAACACTATTACAGTCATATTGTGGCCAGTTGTTATCCTAACCAGCTTCCCTGGATTTCATTTAGGCCTTAACTAGTACTAACCACATTCTATCTGCTAGCTACTACCAAGCTACCCCACATAATTCAGAGTTGGAGGACAATTTAACATAGGATGTAATATCTTCAGTCAAATGTGTCACAGACAGTGTGAGCCTCATCTGGGGTTCGGACTCACAACCTCTTGATCACTAGACCAATGCTCTAACCTCTGAGCTAACTAGGTAAACTTATCTAGTATACAGTTATTACACCTACATGTACTTTGTCATATTGCATATTACATGCTTATACACGAGTTAGGCCTAAATTAACAAGAGGGCCAAGATGGCCCTAAATCGCTCACATGACAATCACTGTTCACTCATTAAAACATTGTTTTGAACCGGTGACCTAGTTTTTGACCCCAGACGACCTATGTTCGAATTTGTCTTACATATCATTAAGACAAACAGTCTGACTAGGTTTGGTGAAGATACGATCAAAATTTGACATCTACAGTGTTAATAAGGTTTTCCTAAGATTTGACCTTGTGACCTGGTTTTTTACCCTAGGTGACCCATATTTGGACTTGTCCTTAATATCATTAAGACAAACGTTCTGACAAGGTTTGGCCAAGATCCAATCAAAACCATGACATTTAGAGCTTTTACAAGATTTTAACCTAAGATTTGACCTTGTGACCCAGTTTTTGAACCCGGCTGACCCATGTTCATCCTTGACCCACATATCATTGAGGCAAACATTTTGACAAGGTTTGGTGAAGATCCAATTAAAACTGTGACATCTACAGTGTTAACAAAGTTTTCCTAAGATTTGACCTGGTGACCAAGTTATTGACCCCAGATGACCCATATTTATACTTGACCGTTATATTATTAAAACAAACGATTTGACAAAGTTTGGTGAAGATCCAATAATAACTGAGAAATCTACAGTGTTAACATGGTTTTTCATAAGATTTGACCTAGCGACCTAGTTTTTGACCCAAGATGACCCATGTTCGAACTCGTCCAAGATATTATTAAGACAAACATTCTGACAAGGTTTCATGATCATCCAATCAAAACAGTGACTTCAAGAGTGTTCACAAGGTTTTCCAGCAATTTGCCCTAGTGACCTAATTTTACTACAGAAATGACCCATTATCAAACTTGACCTACATATTATTAAAATAAACATTCTGACAAAGTTTCATGAAGATCCAGTCAAAACAGTGATTTCTAAAGTGTTCACAAGGTTTTCCCTTATTTGGCCCTGGTGACCTAGTTTTTGACCTCAAATGGCCCAATATCGAACTCGTCTGAGATTTTGTTGATATTAACGTTCTGACCCAGTTTTGCTAAAATTGAGCCAAAAATGTGGCCCCTAGTGTGGTCACAACATTAAGTTTGACGACGCACGATGCACACCGCACGGCGGAGAGTGATCCTAATAGCTCACTTTGTGACATGTGAGCTAAAAATATGTTTGTTTGCCCTTTACCGACCCTGAATTTTAGAAGAGGGTAGATAGGTAGGAAAAATATTTTATTTTATTTCTGAATTTGACCTTTACAGTACGGTTCGGGTGATTTGTCCGATTTTCTCGTTTCCCCCGCGTTCGTAATTGCAATTTATCACCCGTAGCGGCGATTTTCATCGCGACATCGATCTTGAAAAAAACGCGAATCACCGCAATGTCGCTAATCACCGCGTTTTATGACTTATTTAACAGTCCGTAATCTTTGATAGCGATGGATCGCGGTGATTCGTGAACGTCTAAAGCCGACTCTCAAATAAACAAAATGATATTTATTGTGAATCTTTCTTCTACTTTCGCTTTCTGTTGACCGTTCATTTTCCGAAAACAGTCACATGTTAAGATAATTCAGGATTTAACACTTACTAAATCCGTCGGACAAGACCGACTATAATCCAGACATCTGATTAAATTTTGTCAAGTAGGAAATCCTATTCTTGAAGTAAATATGTAGAAATACCGGCAAATTGCTAGGGGAATATGTAAACTGTGTAGCTATGTTTTATTTATGCAGCGTTACATAGCAGGGCGAGATTCATATGTCTATTATAGTGTTTTATATATCGAGTACCAGGGCGAGAATTAGACCGAGTCGCAGTCTCTCATTTTACGAATGTAGCTCGGTGCTGTAATCAATAAAACCAGTCCACTGTTTACATGTAATATTATTTCGCGCAATAATATACGAAAGCTGACAGATTAATTAAAGCTCATTAACTACTATTAAGTTCTCAACACTCGTTGATTTTAATTCATGTCAACGCTAATTTTTCACACATATCAGGTAACAATTTGTTCACAAAGCGCAATTAAATAATGTGTGAATAACAGTGATATTTACAAGAAATTCGTAAGTTTTGAGTAAACTAAAGAGACGACATCGCGTATCACCGCGTTGAGCGATCCTCGCCGCAATCCACCGCGAATTATTGCCCTTCAGTGGTGACGGTCACCGTCGATCGTCGTCACTCTAAACGCGACGGCCAAAATTCAAATCGCAGCGTTGAAGCGATCTACCTGTGGCTCAGCGCGATTTTAATTCCGCGGCGATTCGCGAAAATCAGACAAATCACCCGAACCGTACTGTACCTAGCATGAAATTACACTTCTATCTAGAAGCATTCTATATTCATTTTATGTATTCTACTACCATACAACCTTTTATTGTGAGCTTTAATCAACCATAAACATGAACTCAGTGCCTTAACACACATTATTGTTTTCCTTCATTACTTCAATTTTCAAATGATACCTACTTTAAATGTCTATCGAAAGCACTGAGTACATGTATATTTTCCCAAGTATAAAAATAAAGTTCTCCCAGATTTTGCAATAAAATTTTTTGAGTCGGCATGATTTTTCTGGGTCGGTCGGTAAAGGGCAAACAAACTTAATTTTAATTTAAGCCTTATGGATTTGAAAACCAAGGGCTTGCTTTTTATTTTTTACTGCAAATAAAAGACATTTCAACTAAACTCATTAAGCATATGCAGACGGGTTGGAAAATTTATACGTACATTATCTAATTCAATCAAAACTTTCATTAGTATGACTTCCTTATTCCAACCCTTTGAAATCAATAATCTTAATCATTCCCTCAAATAATTAAAATCAATTAGATCAAAACATAACATACCTGTTCCACAAAGTCATAAATCTCCGCTCCAAACTCCACTCCTGTTGGTCCCCCACCCACAATGACTATATGAAGTAGACGATGACTCTCTTCTGGTGTAGAGGATGGTTGTGTAGCCAACTCAAAATTACTCAGAATTTTATTACGGATTTTTCGGGCATCGGCGACTTCCTATTGATGAATAATGTATGAAAATTTAATTTAAAGTTAAAAGTTTAACTAGCATCAGACAGAAATATGTTTTTTCACTTTTTCTTTCGTGTCATTATACATTGTGTATGTTGTTTATTTTAATACGACAAAAACGCTAACAAGTCATGTTTATAACTGCATGACTGACATTAATGTTTCTAACAGAAAATTAAAAGTGAAAGTACAAAGATTAGGGGATGACTTGAAACTCATATTCTCACTGTTTCGAAAATAAGATTTGATCCACCTACTCTAAGTTTTTGGTAAAGAAACCCTTTACATGACTTCCTTTTTCTACCCTGATACATATGAAGAAGATGATTCTTTCTAGTTAAATAATGTAATAATAACCTTTCTTTTTTTCAATGAATATTTTTTGTGAACTCTAACATCTAAAAAATATTTTTTTACTGAATAAAACAAATAATTGAAGAAATATGTCATGAAATAATATGTCGTGAAGAAATATGTCTACCGGTATGTCGTGAAGAAATATGTCATGAAAAAATATGTCTATGTCGTGAAGAAATATGTCTATGTCATGAAGAACTATGTCTATGTCGTGAAGAAATAAATCGTGAAGAAATATGTCTATGTCATGAAGAAATATGTCTATGTCGTGAAGAAATAAATCATGAAGAAATATGTCTATGTCGTTAAGAAATATGTCTATGTCGTGAAGAAATATGTCTATGTCGTGAAGAACTATGTCTATGTCGTGAAGAAATAAATCGTGAAGAAATATGTCTATGTCATGAAGAAATATGTCTATGTCGTGAAGAAATATGTCTATGTCGTGAAGAAATAAATCGTGAAGAAATATGTCTATGTCGTGAAGAAATATGTCTATGTCATGAAGAAATAAATCGTGAAGAAATATGTCTATGTCGTGAAGAAATAAATCATGAAGAAATATGTCTATGTCGTGAAGAAATATGTCTATGTCGTGAAGAAATAAATCGTGAAGAAATATGTCTATGTCGTGAAGAAATATGTCTATGTCGTGAAGAAATAAATCGTGAAGAAATATGTCTATGTCGTGAAGAAATATGTCTATGTCGTTAAGAAATATGTCTATGTCGTGAAGAAATATGTCTATGTCATGAAGAACTATGTCTATGTCGTGAAGAAATAAATCGTGAAGAAATATGTCTATGTCGTGAAGAAATATGTCTATGTCGTGAAGAAATATGTCTATGTCGTGAAGAAATAAATCGTGAAGAAATGTCTATGTCATGAAGAAATATGTCTATGTCGTGAAGAAATAAATCATGAAGAAATATGTCTATGTCGTTAAGAAATATGTCTATGTCGTGAAGAAATATGTTGTGAAAAAATATATGCTGATTTTACCTTCAGAAAAAAAGCATTCTCGATAACTCCAGGAGTGTTAAATGTGTTACTTAATGATCCCACACCAATTACAAGTTTGTCATATGACAAATCATACACTGAGTCAGGTTTCAGTACACTTTCAACATGCACAACTTGGTTCTTGAAATCTATACCAGCTGCCCGAGATAAATGAAAATGATCAGTTTGTCTAAATCCTGTGTTCCTGATTGGTTCAATAATAGATCTGAAAACATGAATGATGAAATCAAGTGTGAGAGTCTGGCTGATGAAATTTTATCTATATTTTAACATTATTGAATACAGTTCGCATAAAAGACTGCTAGACCATGTCATCCAGCATTATGATAAGACGTTGTATATTTTACGTGTCCTCATGTCCAGTAAAATACAGTTTAACCTGTGAACAAAGGCCATCCCTGTGAAAGTTATAATGTGGACCTTATTGACAGGTGGCCTTTATTCAGAGGTCATTTTGTTCAAAATAATCTTAAAAGAATGACCTTTATTTAAATGATGGCCTTTATTCAGAGGTGGTCGCTAACAATGGTGGACTGTAACTGGTACACAGTCATAATACAAGCAATCTATGATAATTGAATAATGTAAAGTTTTGCCAGCTAAACAATACAGTGTGATATTTCTAATACATTTACATGTATCAATGAACAACTTTTTAGAAATAGTAATACAATTATATACCGTTACATGTACATTGTATTATTGTAAAGTAAAAGACCAATTGGATCAAACAAACTTCAGAAATTGAGCTCCTATGTATAGAAATTGATTGATCAAGAAAACTTTGATAAATTGTAAAATTCCAAAATTTTCTTACCTAAATTCCAGAGTTCCAACAGTGGTACTACACAACAGAGGGGTAAACAGGAAGTGGTTCCGTGGACTTACAACAATCACATCATACTGTTTTTTGTCCACTTTCCGCAGGACACTGTAACTTCCCCATCCGGTACCAAGTATAATCAACCTTTTCCTAGATGAAGACTGGCTTGAACTTCGCCTACACTCACTCCGAACTAACTGTCTCAGGATCAAAACTCCGTTAGAATATTTTCCCAGATTCATTTTCAGGTGTGGTCATTACAAATTATCCTTTCAGTTACACAACTTGAATATATCAATCCATTAATTTATAGATCCTGTAATAGTATTTATTTATTCATCACTAAAGCTTTCACAAAAGTTTAACTTCTGTATTAAATGTTAATATATACTACTAGGAGAAATAAGAATTCATTTCTTTATCAAAATAATGAGAGCAATGCTTCTAAAAAATAAAATATTCACTTGTAATTGTAAATAAACCTTCTGCAACAATACACAAATTACATAAGAATTTTATTTCGTAATAAGTGAAGAATACTCTAACAAAATATAAAATAGATCTATATTATCAAAATGAATATTTAGTGATACTTGATTTCAATTTGACTTTTAAACAGTAATTTCAAACATTTGGTCCAGGCAATAGATCACTTTGATTTCATCACTTTAAAAAAACACAATTCAATGTCATACAAAATGAACATCATGGATAATATACCTCCTGAGCGAGTTAACACCTAAAATCTAGAAACTGTTGCTATAGAAACTAGTAAATAATAATCTCCATAATAAGAATAGAAAGCTGGTTATACACCAATAAAAATATTTAAGCTAAGAAGAAGAACAGACAAGAGAAAATAATGACAGAACGAAATTAGGTAAACTATTGGTAAGCTTAAAATAAATTCTTACACATTAAAAACATAGGATAGCGTAACAAGTTTTCATGGTAATAATCAAACATTGCAATGTTTTACAAAAAATGACAACATTACTTGAAATACAGTTAAAGAGACTTATAATACTACAAAAAAAAACACAGTTACATGACCATATACCACTTCTACCAAACAAACAACATAGAATCTTTAACAGCTTTTGACCTACCAATTGATAATACATTAAACACAGCCAGTCAACAGAAAAATCTGACAATGATGATATACTTCAAGATTTTGACTGTATCAATGCTATGCTTAGAGTAGAAAAGAAATCAGACATATCTGTCTCTAGTCTATATTTGTGATTCATCCTCAGCATGTCTGACTGGTCTTGATGGTTACTTTTTTTGCTTTTGTTTTTCAATGTACAACACCATTGAATATGTATTTATATGTAGAAGTAAGCGTTTAATCAAATTTTCAAGTTTCAAGACTTTCGGATCCAAAATTCAAATTTATAGTCATCTTGCGCAAATTCTTTTTTTAGCCCTGCTACCGACCTTGTCTCTTTATGTGAGAAAGTAGGCAGTTGCTTACGGACAATGGGTGTCTAGTACTGGTTCTTCCAAGGAACGATGGTTAGGTGAACTGTCCGCCTCATATGACTCTGACAGTTGAAAAGAGGCATTAACTCAAATATACGAACATACAAATAAATAAATTATTTTACATTCTATTAACCCGTAAAGGATGCATTTAATCATTTAAAAGTATAAATATATTGCATTTACCTTTCAACATCCACATATTCAAAACAACCAAGTTCAGTATCTTACAGGTTTTAAAATAAAGTCGTTAGAATATTCATTAAGAAATCATTTGTTATTATCCTTAAGTTTTCGTTTTGATTCTGGAGCATTGGAATTTTCTCCTTTGTAAAACTTTTTTAAAAGTTCAACAGCTCTCTCAGCCATTACTCCGTCAACACATTCAAACTTTGGACCAAGCTTTGGAAGACTGTCTGTATGTACATTTATAACAGAACCACAGCCACCAAATCTGTCATTACTACAACCATAAACAACCTTTCCTACACCAACTGTTCTTAATGCTGCCGCACACATTATGCATGGCTCAACTGTCACATAAAGAGTGCATGCACTAAACACTTCTTTCAAGTCTCTGGAATTTTTTTCACAAAATTCCAAAACCTTGTCTATTGCTACTATCTCTGCGTGTCTGGTGGCATTTTTGGTTTCATTCACTTCATTTCTACCTGAAGAAAGAATTACCTCCTTCCAGACAAGTATACAACCAACTGGTACTTCATTATTTAACAAGGCCTCCTCAGCGAACTCAAATGTTTTTAACATCCAATTCTCCACTGATTTTTTCTCAGAATCTGTTTCCATACATTTGTCTAATACGTCTATTCAGCTTACAATATTAACTTCTCACAAATCTAAAAACACTAAAATGATAGATGAGATGATACAAATGAAGATGATATTGATAAATTTAATGGAAGGTATAATAAGGCAAAAAGAATTAATTGGTAACTTTATTTTCAGACTAGAACTTAGAAGTATTATGCAAGGTTTAATGTACTGTAATCAGCTTTACACAGATGGCTTGTTTTTAAAAGTATATTTTAGAGAAATCAGTTAATGATGAGCACCTTAAAAAAAAGTTACTAACACAAGTAACAGTATTTGTCATTGATTGTGTATACTGGTACATGTAATTACTGGCATAATTACTATACAGAAGTTCAGAACATAATAAACAAATCTTATGAAGACCACTAGTTGATGTGTTACACTTAAAATGAGAGTTTTGAGACGTACACTAAATTACAACAATTGAATATATGAATGATTGAGGTAGTAATATCTAGCAGTTCTCTATGACAGTAAGGTATAGTATCTCTGTCTAGGACAAGATTATATCAAGAGCTGTAAAAATATATAATGTTTTCACATTCTATTGGGGCTTCCATTTTATCGGTGTAAACAGTTTTTCTGGCAATGTTTCGACCTTGATCCGGCTATGGGTTATGTTCCCGCTTCAATAGCCCAGAAGTCACTCGTCAATCCGTAACAAACTTTTTTTCCTAAAAATGTCTGGAATACTGGTGATTTACTTACGATTTCTACAAAATCAGGTGAAAAACGATTTTCTTCGAATGATGCCTACCCCTTTGTTTATAAAACGCTCTATATTTTCTGTAAACGATTGTTAAAGTTTTGAAATCGCTAGTGAAAAAGGTTGTCTGACATATATTTTGACGTCACTAAACAGAAAGTATGATAATTTCTAAATTTAGTAACACTTCTGGGAACTGAAAGTATGGCAAGCCATTAAGGTAAAAATTTGCAGTAAAAACAAAGACCGGTAACAAATTTCAATGATACGCAAGCGGACACCAGTCGATTTTGAACATTCTAAATGTGGGTCTATCACTTTATATATATGATTCTATATACACCTAGATAACCTATTTTTACTGCTCTTAATGCAGTTTTTGAGTATGATCTTGTACTTTTGTAAAGATTTTACTAGGGGTTAGATTCATGTTTCATTTTCAGTTCGTGAAATATTGAAATATATCTTATTTCAAAGTTCCAAAGAGTTCAGCCAACTTGCTGTATTGAACTAACTGTTGAAACTTGTCTAAAATTGTTTACTATTCCCATGTTAAACGTTTTCAAGCCATTTCAAGAGTCAAAGGAGAGCCCTGATTACGTATCCGATGTTCCATGGTTGGCACATTTTTAAATTTACACCGATAGAAGGGGAAACAACTCTTGATATGTCAATTTCAACATGGTCGCTTATAGGCAGGATTTTGTAAATTTAAACTATTTTATCATGTATTTTGAATTCGTTTTAATAAATAGAGAGAAAATTCAAAGCCAAGAACCAGTAAAAGGTCGATGTTAGCTGCTTTATTTTATTTAATTTTTTTTACAAATGTTAAGTGCCCCGATAGAACGAGAATCCAGCATAATGCAAATACATGTATAGAATTCACACACCAACAGATCTGTAGCACTTTATGATCTTAAAAACTAAGCATGCTACAGAGTCAGTATAAAAAATTGTTTGCTTCTGGCTACCAAACATACGCTAATTTTTACCCAACATTTTTTAAGTTCATTAGCACGAGGACAGTTAGTAAGTTACAACTTACATTCACTTTCCCTAAATTCTCCTATCTGTTTTACCCTTCCCGACGATCTTGAGACAAAAAAGCTATGACTTACCTACCCTATATTCACAAAAATGCGAACAGAACTATAAAGAAACATTTGTACGCCTCTACTGTCTATACAATCATAATATGTCTACAATGATGAAACCTACTTCGACATTTCCAAATTTGACTAATTCAGTAAATGATAATAACACACCTCTGTTACTGCATTACGCATTCACAATAAACAGATTTTTCTCTGAATGATCAAAATAGAAAATTACCTGAGATATGTTTTCAGAAAGTTAAGTAAGTTTGCTTTAAATTTGGAATTCTCGATAGAACAACGTTCACACATTAACTGCATCCACCATGTTTTGATCATGTGGTTGGTACTTCTGGATATTCGGACCCCAGACTTTTCGGACCGCAGACATTTCGGACCTAGACTTCGAGCCCCTGATAATTATAGAGTACAAAATGTATATATAAAATATCATTATCAATGATTTCCAGTAAATATAAGAATAAGCAAGTAAATTATTTTTAAGGATTGATAGACAATTTTTATACATTTATTCAGCTATAATACAATACGTCTCTGATTTATTATAAAAAGCGACAGCTAGTTAATACAACCAGGGATATATGTAATATAACATCTCTGACACAACGTTTAACATTCAGGACAAATATGTACGCACAAGGATAAATTATAATGAAATAAATAACAATTAATAAAACATTTAACAACATTACAATTAATTACGTTCTACAAAAAAAATCACAATGACGACACGATGCACGATACAAAACATGAAATATCAGATATACATGTACATGTATATACAAACAAACTTAAAACAAGCAGACATGGCCCAAGATACAATATACAACATATATTACAATATAAAAAATAAAAAGCAATAAACCATTTAACAATATATGACAATTTCGTTTGTTGATAGTCTATATCAAGGACTTATATACATACATATGTATGTATATATAAGTCCTTGTCTATATGTTTTCATTTCCCATGCTCGAGTTCTTGAAATGCACGTAAAATTCGTGCAAAGAGTACTGTATGTGGGTGTGAATTAGTTTTATACAGAAGACCGTTTGTTAGGCCTCATAACTGAATACCAATTATTTGTGTTGCGATATCGATGATATGGCGGTGACAGGTGCTCTATATAGAGTTATAGAGGAAGTATTTATTTAACTTGTCATAACTTTATTATTAATAAAGGGACAACATTTTCCCAGTTATGAGCACAATTTTGCAATGAAACTACTAATTTAAGCATATTTTTTTTCAATTAATAACTAAAGATCATCACCAAGGACTTATATACATACATGTATATAAGTCCTTGGTGATGATCTTTAGTCATCACAAAAAAATTACATACAAGTTATGATATAGCTCAAAAATATTATTTATTTGTAATTAAATTATAGAAACATAGTTTACAGTTTATTTATTGGCAAAACGGCAAAAGAATATTGCCTTTGGCCATTTACATAATAATTACAAGGAATATGGCCAAGACGTTCATATACATAATATTTCCATGTACATAATAATAAACAAAATGTTACATACAACAAAGTTACATATTTCTAGTAAATTTAAATACAACAAATTTCATATATTTATTACACATAGACATAGACGAAGCAACTATATGATGTTCAGAGCGGTTTCTCGTATTTTAAAAGATTCAAAAAGGTATTTTGCAGTATTATACACCAATCGTTTATTCAAACTTGACATAAGATTTACAAATGTGTGTATGTTGGACCAGTTTGTGTGTTTAGGTAAATATTTAGTACGCAAATGGATATATTTGGAACAGCACATAAGAAAATGGTACTCTGATTCCACAAAACCCTGAGAACACAATTTACAAATACGATTATTTCTTTCTAAACCAATATATCGACCACGTTCAATTTCTAAAGAATGTGAACTAAGACGGAATCGTGTGAGACATTTACGTATAGAATCATTTTTTATATAACAGAGATAATTTTCAAATTTATATTCTGTTTTAAATTTTCGATAGTATTCTAGTTTAGGTGCGAGTTGTATAGATTCATGCCAATTTTGCAAATATTGATCTCGAATGCGTTGAGAAAAAATGCGCTTATAATTGTGTTCAGTATCAAAATTATCCCATATATAACTATAGCCAAGTTCATCTAGATACGATCTTAGCTTACTTGACCAACTTTTATTAATATTAGAGTTTGCTAGATTCATGAAAGTACTGTTTATTAGTGAATTAGGTTTACTCATAATTTTGCACCAGAATCCAAGAGCACGTTCTTTGCATATTACGGATGGTGGAAATGTTCCGAGTTCGGCTAAGACAGCTAAAGTCGAAGTTTGTTTTTTTACACCTAAAATTAATTTACAGTACTTAAGATAGATACGATCTACTTCTTTAAAATCATATATTCCCCAGATTTCAGAACCGTATAATATAATAGGAAGTACTAGAGAATCAAATAAAGCTAATTTAGTTTTAATATTAACATTGATTCTACTGAAAACAGAAAGAAGACTATAATACGCTTTCAGAGCTTGCTCCTCAAGTTTTAGTACTGCATTCTTTAAATTACCCGTGTACGTAAAGCAAAGTCACAAATAACAAAAATTATCAACTATTTCAATATTCTCATTATTTATATGCCATACATAGTTATGCCTTTGTGTTCGTTTTTCGAAAATACAAATCTTAGTTTTGTTAACATTTATTTTTAAACCCCATTTTGTGGAGAATCGATAAACACTGTTTAAAAGCAACTGAAGACTATGGTGATCTGTTGTGAATAGAGCTATATCATCAGCAAATAGGAGTAAGTAAATTGAAAGCAAATTTATGTCGTTATCTGTTAGATTTTCAAAATCAATTATATCCTTAATATCATTAATAAAAATTATGAAAAGCAAAGGTGAAAGTGGTTCACCTTGTTTAAGGCCCAATGTAACATCGAAAAAATCTGAAAATGGTACATCTGGTGACAGTCTTACACAAGATTTAACGTCGTTATAAATTGCTTTAATAATTCTTATCATTTTACAACTTATTCCTGTATTTACCAATTTAACCCACAGTGTATCATGTAAAACTGTATCAAAAGCCTTTTCATAATCTATGAATGCACAAAATAATCTAGATTTATTAGAAAGAACTTTTTGTATAAGACAATGTAGAATAAAAGCACAATCTACTGTACTATGATTATCACGAAAGCCAAACTGACTTTCATTAAAAACGTTATTACCTTCACACCACTTGTTAACTCTATTTCTTAGACAGAGAGAGAATAATTTTGCTAGAACATTAATCAGTGTTATACCGCGGTAATTTGAGGGGTTTGACTTATCTCCCTTTTTATGAATGGGTACAATTAAACCTTTCCTCCAAAGATCTGGATAAACACCTGTATTAAAGATATGGTTAAAAACAACAACAAGATATGGTGAAATAAATGATTTTGCATCTATGAAAAAATCCGCCACATTATTACTGAAATCACAACTTTTGTTACGCTTTAACGACTGTATAGTTTTTGATATTTCCTCAACCGTAAAGTCACAATCTAATTCCTGTATATATATAACAGTTCATCCCGTTCTGGAGTATCAATATCAGGGTCAAATGCCCGGTGACCCGTATTTGAAATGTTTTGAAAGTGAGTAACAAATTCTTCCATCTTAATATCTGTCGTATTAATATTCTTTCTCTTCCTGTATTTATTAACATATTTCCAAAATTTACGTGGATTTGATTTGCTAATATTCGAAAGATTTGTTTTTTCTTTATTAAAATACAAGTTTTTTAGCTTGACGTTTGGTCTTTGAAAATGTAGACCTAGATTTACAAAAGTTTTCAATATTTAACTGACAATTATTTTCTTTCAATACTCGTTTAGCGTTTAGAAAATGAGATTTACAACGACGACATTCGTCATTAAACCAGGGTGATTTCTTAATGTTTTGAGGAACTTTCTTTTTTGAGATTGTTCTGCCATTTATTTCATATGAAATATCAAAAATTAAGTTAGACAATTTTTCACAACAATCATTAACATTTCCATTTCCTTCTTGCAAATTATTTGTTAAATCATCAAACAATGATTTATTATCATTTAACGCCAATTGCAAAGCATCATTATTGTTAGTATCCCAAAATAACTTGTCATACGAGAAATTTTCAGATGTATAGTTTAAACAATTTTCAAAGGTTAAATTAAAGTAAATAGGACAATGATCTGAAAATTCAGTTATATCACAAATGTTCATACAATTGAAATATTTAAAATTTTCAAAACTTGTTAATACATAGTCAACGACACTGGCTGCTAATGTATTGTGATTAAAATTATAACATGTAAATTTGCCTTCTTTTAGTCGGCCATTCACAATACAAATGTTGTTTTCTTTACACAAATTAATTAACTTTCTACCGAAAGTATTGCAATGATTATCACGAGAAACACGTGCAGGAATATCTTGCAATATAAAATCAGGTGGCATATCAACATATCTGTGCAGATTTATGTTTTCAATAACATCTAGCTTTTGACCGGTTCGTGAATTTAGGTCACCAGTTATGTAGATATCCCCTAATGAACGGCTTTAAATTAGCTGTTGAGCACAACCCTGTCATCAAAATAATGTTTCCATACAGTAAGACGGATGATGAATGCAGATTAACTCGCCAATTAACGTGATTACCAATATATACATGTGTATAATGGTCCCATTTAATACTGACCGTTAGTGCAATATATATAATTAGCTCACTGAACCATGACCTGTATTGGATTTTATTACTACATGCTATTTAAATTGGTAAAAATACGCGAATTATGTCAAGTACATGCATCATATGTAAACATGTCATATTTTACTATGATAATTAACATCGAACTTATTTCAAAGCACCATTAGCTTTTTGAATATTTAAATTAAAGTAGGTCTCACTTTACCGAGAACGATGTCTTATCAGTGAAACTGACTTTTATTTGCAATAAAACATTCCGAAATGTTCTTTATTTTTAATCAGTAAGTATACATATAGAAATGTAACACTTTTTTCAATGATATTGTCAAAAAAAAAAGAAAAAACATCTGACAACATTTTTAGGAAATGTGGGTGGCTAAAGAAAGGCATTTTTAGAGCAAAGAAAGACCTATACTATACATGTATAGTATAGGTCTTTAGAGCAAATTTATTTCTTATATTTTACTCTCATTCTATCTATTGCTCTGTATTACTAAATTAAAAAAAGAACTAATGGGCCTTTAAGCCAACAAATTGGTTGTTATACTTAGTGGTTTAATCAGAGACGTTTTACAGTTTATTTATCAAAAAGGGATGTTATAATTATATATCTGAATTTATACTCGATAAAATACAAACTAGTTATTTAACACAAGCGGATTCAGCCCCGCGTTCCCTATAAAGAAATAATAAATAAATCATTCAATGAAATAGCCAACTTTCCTAAATATTACACCCCATGTTCAAAATCCTTGACTGCCGCTGTTTTAAGTAACAGTTTTCGATAAAAATCAGAATAAAACAGAAGAGATTTTACAATCTAATTATCTACATGATGACAAAATCAGAATTAACTAAAATTTTCACCTTTTCAAAGAAAACTTATTAGTTGCAGAATAAATATAATAAAACGTACATGAATGGATATTTTATTATAAAACATGTTTAGCTTGGCTGTAGTTACCCAACAACTAACGTTTAATAATATACATGTATAAGTCAATTAAGTTCTTCATGATATCACTTTCTTTCATTGTTTTACTTGTATTTGTTTAACCACTGATGCAAAACGGATAAAGATCATGCCTGCGGGCGCATGTCGTGTCTTGCTTAATGAACCGTGATTCGACTGATTTCAGAGCTATCTAGGGTTTATTGCAAAACCCTAAATCTAACGATCTTTTGCACTTTTACAGCATCATGATATTAATTAAAGAAATACGATGTATTCAATTGAAATACGTCATTAATAACTTATAAATTTCCTATAGCCGCCATCTTGGGACGAGATAAACTAGCGTATTACCGTTGGTTGAACGAGAGTAGCTAGACCAAGGACTTATATGCATACATGTATGTATATAAGTCCTTGGCTAGACTAACCAGACCAGAGCTAAACTGGTTCCCGTTCCATGATGCAGTGCACCAAAGGACTGGTTCCCGTTCCATGATGCAGTGCACCAAAGGAACAGGTACGGTCTAAAATATCCAGCGATCTGATTGGTCAACCCGTTTTAGCTATTTCATTGGTTGATGTTCATTCGAGAAACATCGGGGATGTCCGTGTAACCGATAATGTTAGTGCTAATGTCTGAATACCTCATGGATACTCTTTATTCAAAATAACTTAAAAGAAATAGATGCCTACGGTTACTATATATGTGAATATTCGTTAAAGAATAATCCTATAAATCTTAAAAATATCAATTAATGCCTTGATTTATTTTTTGTTGTTGTAAGATGATTTTCTTTTAAAAAAACATATATATAAATATATGCATCGTTCGGTCTAATATGTATCAATTCCTTTAAAACATATATTTCTTTATTTACAATTAAAATATTGATATACGAAATGTATATCAGTATATGTCAAGTTATTTTTTGTTACTTGTTCGAATTTCTTTTCGTTAAGACCTACACAGAACTGAATTAAATTAAGAGTAAGATTATGATCTATGTTGTACATGTATATTGTTTATTTAACACGATATCAGGCACATGTGCTCAAAAATATATTGACACCCTTCGGTGAAATGATCCATAAAATATTTCTCCCTTATAAGGGCACAGGAAGTGAGACGGTCGTGTTACATAATATTGCGTAACATCTTCTTAATTGGCTACTTATCTTGATTTTATCAATGCATGTATTGACATTGAGACTATGATATATACCGGTCCATTGATTATAAACTATATTGTTTGCATTAATTAATTTTAAAACATGTAGTCCAGAATCAGAGTTGGCACGACTTTTAGATTTATTATTAGCATCACATATTTATAGAAATTTTATAAGAATGTACGGTGACAAGGACTTATATACATACGGTGATTAATGTTATTTTACAGTTCAACGAATAATAATAAAAATTACAAAAATCTACACAAGTGAAAAAAATTCTCACACACCGACCGTGATCGAGAACTTGGTTTTAAAAAATATTTCTTAAATTTTTTTTAAGGGTCGGTATTTTATTTCTTAATTAAATGTTTTAAACATATAGAACGTGAATTGCTTTGCTATTAGCATCGCAAAATTACATAAATAATAATTATTATAAAATCATATTAATTAAAAAACCCAAAAGTTGCAAATGTGTTCGGTGATTAGTTCATGAAGACAAGAAGTGATACTGCAATTTAATCAAAAGCATATTTTTTTTTAAACTATAAAAATCTACAGAGGTGACAAAAATTCTCTAACACCGATCGTGACCGAGAACTCGATTTTTAAAACGTCTTTTTCTTTTTTAAACGTCAGTAGTCCATTTCGAATTACATGTAGGAGTAACCGGTGTGTATTTAAATGAAACATTATTGATAGTTTCACTCCGAAAGACGAAGATCAGATAATAGCAATTCGATCAGTTCCCATATATACATATATCTTATATTATTTAATTTACGCGCGAAATATTCGTCGATAACGCAAAGTCTCGCGAAATCCCCCGGGCAGAATTCTGCCCGGATTCCAATCTAATTGACCAATCAGCGTCCTGGAAAATTTAGGCCGTACCTGTTGGCTTTGTACACACAAGTCAACAGGAACCAGTTTAGACCAGAGCACGACTAGGGTTGGTTCGATCTATGTTTAGTTGAACTATTGTAACTATAGTTATTAATCGAACTCGCTCAACATTAAAGGTCAAAGGGAAATAACTCTGTATCAAATTTCAATCGGTAGAAGTCGGTAATTTCCGTATGTAACTTTCGGCTAACTACGTCAAAAAAGATTACTTCCGAAAGTACTGGTTACTGCCTTCGGATTAAATAGTGGAACCAGTAAGCTTTTCATCCTTCTGGTCACACTGATCAGTCCCTATCATCCGAAGATTGTTAAAAGCAAGCGCTTTAATTGATGCAGACTGGCATAGATTGTTCAAGACTTCCAAGTGACTGATAGCTGACTGGGTTGAGTGATCTTTGTTTTATCAGACCAGAATTAAAATAGATAACTGTTCTATCGAAATAAATATCAATAGTCTTATTCCAACCTACGATTAGTCTCATTATCTTGACATACATAATATACGTATTTTTTTGTCGTCTGCAATGTAATTGAATTGATTCGCCACAAATGATTTCGTATCAATTTACATGGCTGGGTAGAAGATGACGGGACAGATAATGTTTTAATGGATTTAGTTTTCTTGTTAACTGTTGATTGATAATCTACAATCTGCATTTCAATTGAATGTGATGTTATTTTAGTACCAGACACAATGCGACTGATATCTTTGCGTTTTTAATGACTTTTTCTGCAGAAGAAAAGAAGCTGTTTGCTTGTAAATGCTGAGAATCAGTGTCGTCCTGAATGCTGTATGCATTAGATGCTGTTAATTGTAATGCACTGATTTCTTTTGGATTGAATGGGTAGATACCTGTTCTTTTAAAAGCTGATATTAAATTAGTAGCTAGCAGACAGAGCCGGCATGTATGCTGAACAAACAAGAGAGTAAATATTGTTTCTTGTAATACTGGATTAGATCTAAGAAATTTATGACAGGCTGCATTGTAAATTTTTTGCAGTGGTCCAAAACAACCTACATCTAGTGGTTGCAGTATGTGACTTGTATGGGCCAAAGAACAAATAAATGGATGTTATGTTCTTTAGCCCAGTCTATAACAGATATAGTAATATGTGACTTGTGTCAGACCATCAAATACCAAAAGAATAGGTTGATTTGTGCTTGGTCGCTGGACATATTTAAAAAAAATGTGTCTCTAAATACTCTAAGAACACAGATAAGTTTGACCAACCGGTCTCAGACATGGTGCCTTGAACACCGGGACTAGCACCATCAAGTAGATCTGCACGCATCTGCTTGCCCTTAAAAACAAAAAAGGGAGGTATTTGTGTGCCCAAGGCATTGCCACTACCTAATATAGTGGTATTTGATGACCTAGCAGAAGTAATAGCTGGTGTACAGTTTTCTGCACAAACAATATATGGTGGAGTATGCTCCGTTTGAACCCCCTATTCATCAATATTATAAATGCATTCAAGTCAAGTTTCTTAAGGGTGTTTTCTAAATTAGTGAAGTAAGATACAATTGTGGATTCTGATGTAGACTGAGCCCTGCATTTTGCTAGGCTGCGTGGCTTCAACAACTTTAGCTCGGGCCATCTGCCCATCAACCCTCTGTACCATCTATCACTCAATGGATGCTCTTTGTCCCGTTTACATAACGAAATGGCATAGTTTGTTGCCTGGTCCAACACTTCCATTCTTGTATATCCGTACCCAAGTTCAGCCATACGTTTCAAATGACTGATAAAAATGGCTTCTTCTTGCGAAAATAGTGCATTAGGTCCAGAAGAAAGGGTTTCTGGATCAATCCTGCCCATGACACGATCACGTAGTGTAGTCTGTGGGAGCAGCTGATTTTATGTTAATTTTTTTGTCTTTAACTGCTTGAAAAGCATTTAACATGGCAGATGGTGAGTACACCCTGTATTTCTTGTGTGTAGGTAATGATTTTGCCTATAGTTATAATTATATAACCTTTAGTTTCAATGAACATAATATCAAATACATAAAACTAGTACACATGCATACTTTTCAAACACCCTTTACTAGTCTAAAAATAAAGGTAATCACGATATGGTCATGTGATTACGGAAGCAGACAAACCAAATTTACCGCCATCTGTCAAAAAAATTTCTTCTTTTTTATTTAATTTGTAGCGATATTTATATGAAATTAATAAAAAGACTTTTTTTATGCGCAGAAAACAGAAAGTATCGAATTCACGTAGGTATCAATTACATGTCAACCGACGATATGTTTGGTGATAAATGTTGAAACACTGGATCAAAATCCCAGGTTCTACTGTTTTAAGGCCAGAGTTTTTTATCTTTCATGTTACAAACCCGCCAGTCCTAATTTCTGAAAAAATGAAATAAAAATAAAAGTATGAAAGCCGGTTCTTCTGATCCATGCTACAAAAAATATAATTTCTTCGTACAATAGTAGCGGAAAACTCAGACATTATCCTTCTCATAGTATAAATTATGTCTGAGATGTTGCGCTTAATTGGTTCCCAATTATTTGGACTGTATATTGTCTTTAGCAGTGCATGCAGGGAGTCAGTTTTTGGTACCATATTATGGCGTCATCGGGTTGACACCTTTTGTTCAATCAGCCTGTCTATAATCTGCGCAAAAATGTGCATCAGAAATGGTCAGATACGCCTGAGGGACGAATAATACAGTGTCCGAGGAACGTCACGTGTAGATGACAGGTATTTAAATATTGTTTTAGATCTACCGGATGACCTATTCTACTTTCACTTTATCAATATTAAAGGATAAAGTCGAAAAACATCGCTGAATAAAACTAATTAGAATAATAATGAATAAACGCCCGCTGTACAGTTTGATTTTCCAATATATAAATGTCCTGTTTTCTGGCATTGAATAGTTGTACTGAGATGCATGTAACGGCAAAATGTAGAAAATATAGAAAATAAGCAATTGCGTCTCAAATTCTTGGATTGGTTGGTAACTAAAACAAATAGTTACAAGTAATACACTAGTAAGATGTTTTACTTTTCAATATGCTTTGAATTTTTGTTCTTGTTATAATGTTAAACTATGTGTGTATGCACCTTAATCTGGCCATAATACACTGGCTTTGTACTAGTATATTGGTCCCTGATAAATATTTTTTGTGTTTATTGTTACATGATTATTATATACTCACAATACATGAAAATAATGGCAAGAATATACCCACAGAAATGGTCCCAATACAGGCACTGGGCACCCATTTTAAAAATTGTCAGGTGGTCAAAAAATATGTTGGCCGTATAAAATCTTGCAAGTTCCTACATGTATGCAATATCTACCAAACGTGCTAAAAGTATGTTTGTTTGCAAAATACTTTTAAACTTCAGTAAGAAGCAGAAGTAAATTTCAGTGACTACAAAAGTGTTGGTAAAATGCTATTCAAAACACAAAATGATGTCTTGTTCCAAATTGCAGATATTAACCTTTATTATCCACGAAAATATAACACACTGTGTGGTGAACAAACCTTAGTATTCAATAGAAAGTTAATACCATTCTGTACAGTATACAACAAAAATAAAAATGAAATGAAAAGTTTCATTTTATTTTTATTCCCTCCTCCGACTGCTCATTTCTGAAAAATTTCTCATAAAACTAATAAAAAAAACAACTCTGGCCTAATTGAATTAACTAATAACTAAATATATAAGGACACAGTTTCTGGGTTTATTGATGCTTTTCCTTTCTATTTATTTATAAGTTGTCACAATATTTATAACTGAAACAAGTTTTATGGATTATAATAAACTAGGTGAACAATACATGTAAACGAGATGAATAAAATACTCAAGAACCCTAACCTAACCTAACTTAGTTTAATTTTACATATATAAAGACCATGAATTTAGAAGGAAAGAAATATAATAATTCAGTCTATGAATTTAGAACCCTGGCCAAAATATAATAAAAGTATCCCTTAAATTTACAAAAGAGGTGGCAAAGTTCGGACAAGGGTAGGATCTACAGATGTACCTTGCAAATGTCAGTGAACTTAACACTTGAGTGCTGGTAACACAGCCTTATTTTACCCTTTCAGGGAGAGAAATCATGAGAATTTCATGATACACTCTTTTTGAATGACACAGGGGTATACTAAAACATGTACAGTGTAACACAGAAACTGATGGTTAAAAAATGTGATTATAAGTATATCAAGTGAATAAATAGCCCTTGGACACCCCAATGACTAGATAATTGAACATTATTATTTAATGATTGCTTGAATAAACATGTGTAGAAAATACCTTTAGATTAAAGTATTTAAGAAGAATCAAAATCGGACTTATTGTAATAATAATCAAGGAAAGTTGTTGGAAAGTAACTAAAAAGTCAATTCTGCCACAGTATTTTATTGAGACAGGGCCCTAGCTGCACTTTAAGGGAAGGGGCCCGGGGCCCTCAGGTACGGGAATTTCGTGTCATTATAAGGAATTACAGGGAATTTTTTAAACTGCCTTATAATCCTACAAGAACCATTTTCAGCTTATAATAGCTGTATTTTGAAATAATGTACATTAATATACAATTAATCAAAGGTTAATAACTTAATATCAACAACCATTTAAACCCCATTTAAATTTTTATCTAAAATAGGGGAAAAAGTATACATGTATTGTTTTAGTAGGGGAATGGGGCCCTATTTCGACCCCAAAAAAGATCAAATGAGAGCCCTGTGCGACAACCACAGTCTCTTAGATTAACCCAGCTTGCTTCACCCTTGCTCTGGGATATTCCAAGGCATTGTACCAAATGTAATATATAAGTGGAAAATAATGTACTATTATAATAATATTAACTGCCCGATTACTTTAGTTGGTAGAGCATTCCAGTCTGATATTGTGTACAGTCTGTAAAAGGTGAAGCTCTTGCTACTCTTCAGAAGGAGATCAAGGAATACCCATTTGAAGAAGCATTTAAAGCTGACAAGACCAAAGGTAGTCCTAGAATGATGTAAGAGGCTTTTGAGGTGAGGTGTTGATACATTAATCTTCAATGCCATTCACAATTTGATAAAAATTTTGGGTTTACACCAGTTTTCATTTGGCATACTAGTATTTGGGTAGGCGGATAATGTAACAAGTTTTCCTGGAATCTGTACCAGTCAGCATAGAGGCCTAAAAAATTGTTTGTTACTGGTTACACAAATTATGTTATGTTTGATTGATCAGCAACTAGGACTAATGGCCTTAAAGACAATGTTTTCAGCCAAGTCATATGGAACATGTGACACACCCTGGGTTTTGACCTCACAAATATGACATCTATAGACATTGCAATTTGTTGAGTTACACAATGATAAATGGGTTTTGAGTTAATATTGAGAATAGTGTGTTTGAGCTTAGTATAATAATGTCTCCATTTGATTGGTTAATTTTGAGGACAATCTTAAAACCAATGAACCAATGAAAAGTCTTCATTCAGAGGCTTTGTTTGTGTTTTCTTAAATCTTTAAAATACATTTTACAGACAGTGTAAATTTTGAAATTTGATGCTTCATATAAATGTCATGTAAAGTAAATTAAATACCTCAATATAGAGTCAAACCTGTACTAGCAGCCACCTCCAAACTAAGCCCATCCTGTGTTTTAAAAGCCATCATTGATTATTTACAAATATGACCTCCAAATAAAGGTCACCTGTCAATAAAGATCACATTTTGTATATTTCTCAAGGGTGACCTTTGTTCACAGGTTTGACTGTATATGGTTATATCTGGTGTTATTTTATTCCGTTATTTTAATGTATTTGATTTAAACTGCTTTTCTTTCCAAACAGTTGAACATCCAGCCATGCATTGTATTAAGAATTGCAATTTTATTTATTTAGGTGTTTTCTTACAAACCATTGTAAGTATGAGAAATGCTAAAGGGTTTTGGAGATAGGAATGTTTCCTGGATATGCGGCCCTTGCATATGCAGAAGTAATTCAAGAAGACAGATAAACATTCGGTAGGCTTGGTTCTTAGCTCACCTGGCACAGAGCGCCAAGGTGAGCTTTTAGGATCGGGCGGTGTCCGTCGTCTGCCCGTCATCAATAATTTGCTTCTAGTAATATCTCCTTCTAAACCACTGGGCCAATTTTGCTAAAACTACGTAGGAATGTTCCCTGCATGAAGCTCTTTCAAGGTCATTCAAAGAATTCCATTCTGTGCAGAACTCTTGTCAAAAAACACAATACTTAGAGCTTAGATATTTGGTGTGTAGCATTGTCTAGTGGACCTCTACCAAGATTATTCAAAGTATGACCCTAGGACCAAAATAAGAATTGGTCCCGCTCCGGGGGTTCATGGGTTTTCCTTATATGTATATGCTAAAGACTTCAAAAATCTTCTCTGAAACCGTAAAGATTTGTATGAAACTTAGTGTTGTGGACCTCTACCAGGATTGTTCTAATTATGGCCCTGGGGTCAAAGAAGGCCCAAACCCAAGGGTTATGGGTTTTCCTTATATGCATATACAAATGTATATAAATGATTTTTAAAAAATCTCTGAAACCACAAAGGCTAGAGCTTAGATATTTTGGCTGATACCATATCTACTAGATCTCCTACCAATAATGTTCAAATTATGGTCCTGGTGTTAAATGTATTTAATTTTTATAAAATTATATCCATTCGTATGAACCTTTAGCCCTATTTGAAATGTGTACCATATTCAGACTCAATACTACTTGGTCTGTCAGGATATGCGATGCCTACCCTTTCAGACATTGAGTAGCCTCTGTGGTAGTTTCCACTCTATACAATTTGAAATTTATGTTTGAGTTTTAAGAATCAGATACTATAATAATGCATTCATACATATTCAACATATGCCCCTCTTCAATTTATTTCAACAAGTGTTGCTAGCTTTTTCAACTTAAATATAACCAATAATTCTGTTTGATAATTTTAGAACAGTTAAGTAAATTCCATAGAGACAATTCTGCATCTTTTTTTTAGGTGAGACTACACTTAAAAAGTGCTAGATTTATCTCCCTTACCAAAAGTTCTTTAATAATCCCCCAAATAAACAAGACTAACAACAACTGGAGGGATCAAATGAGATGTGCACATACCATGACCAAGATAATTCAGTTTTTTAAACCCATAAAGAAACAAAATTGTTTTGTTAATGATCAAATGAATGCTGAATAATCAGCAATCCAATTCAATACTAATGTAACGGCTATACATATATTCTGGGAGGGATGGGTGGGCATTTGATCCCTCCAGTTGTTGTATGACTACATAGAATCCCAACCAAACATCAACTTACAGGTAAGTCTTGTTTATTTGGGGGATTCTATTACGTCATACCAACTGGTTGTCACAAATGAGATTTCAAAGCAACAAGCAAATAATTTTGTGTATAACCAAGGTGTGTGGAAAAAACTTTTACATACCAATATTTCTCTACTTTCTATTCCACATCTCTAACATGAGTATTATTATGTCTGTTCTGAGAACACAGATGAAACATAATTGCTGTAACTTAATGGTTTGTTATAGTAAGTTGCGAAAGTATATTCGTTTGACCATCCAGCTACTCTTAAAATTTCCTGAGTAGAAACTCCAGTAAGTTTTGCTTTAGAAGTCGAAGCTCCTCTAACACTGTGAGGTTTAAAATTGGTAATGTCAATTCCCGATAAATGCATAATTGTTTTTAACCATCTACTGGTGGTGCTAGCTGTTACAGCTTTATGTGGCTTCATATACCGTAGCTTACAAAAAGTCTGTTCTCTGATCCACGAATATTTTCAGTCCTTTTCAGATAATGTTCTAATGTACTATATACACATATTCTCCTATCTGGAGTATACTTATTTAACTGTTAAATAGGATTGTTCCTGCCTTTTTTAGACTGCTTCAACAACCCACAATATTGTAATGTATAACAAATAAGGTCTTGTTTGAGACCCACAATACTTAAGTGTTGTTGGTACATGGATGCAACTTTACTTACAAGTAGCTGGCATGAACAAAAGTTGGTGGCAAGGTTGAATTTGCTATGCTCTGCTTACTTTTGACTTTATTGAAATTCTAGAAATAACCATTTCTGCGAAAAGTCTCTGAGAGTTGCTGAATGTCTTTGATTTTCAATATCTCTACCATTATTTGGTCTACAGCTTTGAAAGTGCACATGCTAGTAATAGACATCCATGGAAATCAGTGCCACAAAAGGCTTGGCCATGCTACGTTTACTTTGGAGTTTATTAACATTTGAGAAATGGCAGTTTGAGAGAAAATTTTCTTGCGCGAAGGCTTTCGGACAAATTTTTATCTTTCATTTACTCTTTAATTGTAGATAGTAGAAACATGGGACCATTACATACAAGTAGTGTGGATCAATGGAAATCTGTGATGAGAACAGATTTGGTATGGTTTGGTTACTTTTGGTTTTATTACATTTCTAGAAATGACAGTTTGTGAGAAAATTTCCTAGCGTCAAGATTTTTTGACATATCTAATTTTTTATTTTCTCCTTAAGTGTTGTTGGTACATGGATGCAACTTTACTTACAAGTAGCTGGCATGAACAAAAGTTGGTGGCAAGGTTGAATTTGCTATGCTCTGCTTACTTTTGACTTTATTGAAATTCTAGAAATAACCATTTCTGCGAAAAGTCTCTGAGAGTTGCTGAATGTCTTTGATTTTCAATATCTCTACCATTATTTGGTCTACAGCTTTGAAAGTGCACATGCTAGTAATAGACATCCATGGAAATCAGTGCCACAAAAGGCTTGGCCATTCTACGTTTACTTTGGAGTTTATGAACATTTTAGAAATGGCAGTTTGAGAGAAAATTTTCTTGTGCGAAGGCTTTCCGACAAATTTTTATCTTTCATTTACTCTTTAATTGTAGATAGTAGAAACATGGGACCATAACATACAAGTAGTGTGGATCAATGGAAATCTGTGATGAGAACAGATTTGGTATGGTTTGGTTACTTTTGGTTTTATTACATTTCTAGAAATGACAGTTTGTGAGAAAATTTCCTAGCGTCAAGATTTTTTGACAAATCTAATTTTTTATTTTCTCCTTAAGTGTTGTTGGTACATGGATGCAACTTTACTTACAAGTAGCTGGCATGAACAAAAGTTGGTGGCAAGGTTGAATTTGCTATGCTCTGCTTACTTTTGACTTTATTGAAATTCTAGAAATAACCATTTCTGCGAAAAGTCTCTGAGAGTTGCTGAATGTCTTTGATTTTCAATATCTCTACCATTATTTGGTCTACAGCTTTGAAAGTGCACATGCTAGTAATAGACATCCATGGAAATCAGTGCCACAAAAGGCTTGGCCATGCTACGTTTACTTTGGAGTTAATTAACATTTGAGAAATGGCAGTTTGAGAGAAAATTTTCTTGCGCGAAGGCTTTCGGACAAATTTTTATCTTTCATTTACTCTTTAATTGTAGATAGTAGAAACATGGGACCATTACATACAAGTAGTGTGGATCAATGGAAATCTGTGATGAGAACAGATTTGGTATGGTTTGGTTACTTTTGGTTTTATTACATTTCTAGAAATGACAGTTTGTGAGAAAATTTCCTAGCGTCAAGATTTTTTGACAAATCTAATTTTTTATTTTCTCCTTAAGTGTTGTTGGCACATGGATGCAACTTTACTTACAAGTAGCTGGCATGAACAAAAGTTGGTGGCAAGGTTGAATTTGCTATGCTCTGCTTACTTTTGACTTTATTGAAATTCTAGAAATAACCATTTCTGCAAAAAGTCTCTGAGAGTTGCTGAATGTCTTTGATTTTCAATATCTCTACCATTATTTGGTCTACAGCTTTGAAAGTGCACATGCTAGTAATAGACATCCATGGAAATCAGTGCCACAAAAGGCTTGGCCATGCTACGTTTACTTTGGAGTTTATTAACATTTGAGAAATGGCAGTTTGAGAGAAAATTTTCTTGCGCGAAGGCTTTTGGACAAATTTTTATCTTTCATTTACTCTTTAATTGTAGATAGTAGAAACATGGGACCATAACATACAAGTAGTGTGGATCAATGGAAATCTGTGATGAGAACAGATTTGGTATGGTTTGGTTACTTTTGGTTTTATTACATTTCTAGAAATGACAGTTTGTGAGAAAATTTCCTAGCGTCAAGATTTTTTGACAAATCTAATTTTTTATTTTCTCCTTAAGTGTTGTTGGTACATGGATGCAACTTTACTTACAAATAGCTGGCATGAACAAAAGTTGGTGGCAAGGTTGAATTTGCTATGCTCTGCTTACTTTTGACTTTATTGAAGTTCTAGAAATAACCATTTCTGCGAAAAGTCTCTGAGAGTTGCTGAATGTCTTTGATTTTCAATATCTCTACCATTATTTGGTCTACAGCTTTGAAAGTGCACATGCTAGTAATAGACATCCATGGAAATCAGTGCCACAAAAGGCTTGGCCATGCTACGTTTACTTTGGAGTTTATGAACATTTTAGAAATGGCAGTTTGAGAGAAAATTTTCTTGTGCGAAGGCTTTCCGACAAATTTTTATCTTTCATTTACTCTTTAATTGTAGATAGTAGAAACATGGGACCATAACATACAAGTAGTGTGGATCAATGGAAATCTGTGATGAGAACAGATTTGGTATGGTTTGGTTACTTTTGGTTTTATTACATTTCTAGAAATGACAGTTTGTGAGAAAATTTCCTAGCGTCAAGATTTTTTGACAAATCTAATTTTTTATTTTCTCCTTAAGTGTTGTTGGTACATGGATGCAACTTTACTTACAAGTAGCTGGCATGAACAAAAGTTGGTGGCAAGGTTGAATTTGCTATGCTCTGCTTACTTTTGACTTTATTGAAATTCTAGAAATAACCATTTCTGCGAAAAGTCTCTGAGAGTTGCTGAATGTCTTTGATTTTCAATATCTCTACCATTATTTGGTCTACAGCTTTGAAAGTGCACATGCTAGTAATAGACATCCATGGAAATCAGTGCCACAAAAGGCTTGGCCATGCTACGTTTACTTTGGAGTTAATTAACATTTGAGAAATGGCAGTTTGAGAGAAAATTTTCTTGCGCGAAGGCTTTCGGACAAATTTTTATCTTTCATTTACTCTTTAATTGTAGATAGTAGAAACATGGGACCATTACATACAAGTAGTGTGGATCAATGGAAATCTGTGATGAGAACAGATTTGGTATGGTTTGGTTACTTTTGGTTTTATTACATTTCTAGAAATGACAGTTTGTGAGAAAATTTCCTAGCGTCAAGATTTTTTGACAAATCTAATTTTTTATTTTCTCCTTAAGTGTTGTTGGCACATGGATGCAACTTTACTTACAAGTAGCTGGCATGAACAAAAGTTGGTGGCAAGGTTGAATTTGCTATGCTCTGCTTACTTTTGACTTTATTGAAATTCTAGAAATAACCATTTCTGCAAAAAGTCTCTGAGAGTTGCTGAATGTCTTTGATTTTCAATATCTCTACCATTATTTGGTCTACAGCTTTGAAAGTGCACATGCTAGTAATAGACATCCATGGAAATCAGTGCCACAAAAGGCTTGGCCATGCTACGTTTACTTTGGAGTTTATTAACATTTGAGAAATGGCAGTTTGAGAGAAAATTTTCTTGCGCGAAGGCTTTCCGACAAATTTTTATCTTTCATTTACTCTTTAATTGTAGATAGTAGAAACATGGGACCATAACATACAAGTAGTGTGGATCAATGGAAATCTGTGATGAGAACAGATTTGGTATGGTTTGGTTACTTTTGGTTTTATTACATTTCTAGAAATGACAGTTTGTGAGAAAATTTCCTAGCGTCAAGATTTTTTGACAAATCTAATTTTTTATTTTCTCCTTAAGTGTTGTTGGTACATGGATGCAACTTTACTTACAAATAGCTGGCATGAACAAAAGTTGGTGGCAAGGTTGAATTTGCTATGCTCTGCTTACTTTTGACTTTATTGAAGTTCTAGAAATAACCATTTTTGCGAAAAGTCTCTGAGAGTTGCTGAATGTCTTTGATTTTCAATATCTCTACCATTATTTGGTCTACAGCTTTGAAAGTGCACATGCTAGTAAAAGACATCCATGGAAATCAGTGCCACAAAAGGCTTGGCCATTCTACGTTTACTTTGGAGTTTATGAACATTTTAGAAATGGCAGTTTGAGAGAAAATTTTCTTGTGCGAAGGCTTTCCGACAAATTTTTATCTTTCATTTACTCTTTAATTGTAGATAGTAGAAACATGGGACCATAACATACAAGTAGTGTGGATCAATGGAAATCTGTGATGAGAACAGATTTGGTATGGTTTGGTTACTTTTGGTTTTATTACATTTCTAGAAATGACAGTTTGTGAGAAAATTTCCTAGCGTCAAGATTTTTTGACAAATCTAATTTTTTATTTTCTCCTTAAGTGTTGTTGGTACATGGATGCAACTTTACTTACAAGTAGCTGGCATGAACAAAAGTTGGTGGCAAGGTTGAATTTGCTATGCTCTGCTTACTTTTGACTTTATTGAAATTCTAGAAATAACCATTTCTGCGAAAAGTCTCTGAGAGTTGCTGAATGTCTTTGATTTTCAATATCTCTACCATTATTTGGTCTACAGCTTTGAAAGTGCACATGCTAGTAATAGACATCCATGGAAATCAGTGCCACAAAAGGCTTGGCCATGCTACGTTTACTTTGGAGTTAATTAACATTTGAGAAATGGCAGTTTGAGAGAAAATTTTCTTGCGCGAAGGCTTTCGGACAAATTTTTATCTTTCATTTACTCTTTAATTGTAGATAGTAGAAACATGGGACCATTACATACAAGTAGTGTGGATCAATGGAAATCTGTGATGAGAACAGATTTGGTATGGTTTGGTTACTTTTGGTTTTATTACATTTCTAGAAATGACAGTTTGTGAGAAAATTTCCTAGCGTCAAGATTTTTTGACAAATCTAATTTTTTATTTTCTCCTTAAGTGTTGTTGGCACATGGATGCAACTTTACTTACAAGTAGCTGGCATGAACAAAAGTTGGTGGCAAGGTTGAATTTGCTATGCTCTGCTTACTTTTGACTTTATTGAAATTCTAGAAATAACCATTTCTGCAAAAAGTCTCTGAGAGTTGCTGAATGTCTTTGATTTTCAATATCTCTACCATTATTTGGTCTACAGCTTTGAAAGTGCACATGCTAGTAATAGACATCCATGGAAATCAGTGCCACAAAAGGCTTGGCCATGCTACGTTTACTTTGGAGTTTATTAACATTTGAGAAATGGCAGTTTGAGAGAAAATTTTCTTGCGCGAAGGCTTTTGGACAAATTTTTATCTTTCATTTACTCTTTAATTGTAGATAGTAGAAACATGGGACCATAACATACAAGTAGTGTGGATCAATGGAAATCTGTGATGAGAACAGATTTGGTATGGTTTGGTTACTTTTGGTTTTATTACATTTCTAGAAATGACAGTTTGTGAGAAAATTTCCTAGCGTCAAGATTTTTTGACAAATCTAATTTTTTATTTTCTCCTTAAGTGTTGTTGGTACATGGATGCAACTTTACTTACAAATAGCTGGCATGAACAAAAGTTGGTGGCAAGGTTGAATTTGCTATGCTCTGCTTACTTTTGACTTTATTGAAGTTCTAGAAATAACCATTTTTGCGAAAAGTCTCTGAGAGTTGCTGAATGTCTTTGATTTTCAATATCTCTACCATTATTTGGTCTACAGCTTTGAAAGTGCACATGCTAGTAATAGACATCCATGGAAATCAGTGCCACAAAAGGCTTGGCCATTCTACGTTTACTTTGGAGTTTATTAACATTTGAGAAATGGCAGTTTGAGAGAAAATTTTCTTGCGCGAAGGCTTTCCGACAAATTTTTATCTTTCATTTACTCTTTAATTGTAGATAGTAGAAACATGGGACCATAACATACAAGTAGTGTGGATCAATGGAAATCTGTGATGAGAACAGATTTGGTATGGTTTGGTTACTTTTGGTTTTATTACATTTCTAGAAATGACAGTTTGTGAGAAAATTTCCTAGCGTCAAGATTTTTTGACAAATCTAATTTTTTATTTTCTCCTTAAGTGTTGTTGGTACATGGATGCAACTTTACTTACAAATAGCTGGCATGAACAAAAGTTGGTGGCAAGGTTGAATTTGCTATGCTCTGCTTACTTTTGACTTTATTGAAGTTCTAGAAATAACCATTTTTGCGAAAAGTCTCTGAGAGTTGCTGAATGTCTTTGATTTTCAATATCTCTACCATTATTTGGTCTACAGCTTTGAAAGTGCACATGCTAGTAATAGACATCCATGGAAATCAGTGCCACAAAAGGCTTGGCCATTCTACGTTTACTTTGGAGTTTATGAACATTTTAGAAATGGCAGTTTGAGAGAAAATTTTCTTGTGCGAAGGCTTTCCGACAAATTTTTATCTTTCATTTACTCTTTAATTGTAGATAGTAGAAACATGGGACCATAACATACAAGTAGTGTGGATCAATGGAAATCTGTGATGAGAACAGATTTGGTATGGTTTGGTTACTTTTGGTTTTATTACATTTCTAGAAATGACAGTTTGTGAGAAAATTTCCTAGCGTCAAGATTTTTTGACAAATCTAATTTTTTATTTTCTCCTTAAGTGTTGTTGGTACATGGATGCAACTTTACTTACAAGTAGCTGGCATGAACAAAAGTTGGTGGCAAGGTTGAATTTGCTATGCTCTGCTTACTTTTGACTATTGAAATTCTAGAAATAACCATTTCTGCGAAAAGTCTCTGAGAGTTGCTGAATGTCTTTGATTTTCAATATCTCTACCATTATTTGGTCTACAGCTTTGAAAGTGCACATGCTAGTAATAGACATCCATGGAAATCAGTGCCACAAAAGGCTTGGCCATGCTACGTTTACTTTGGAGTTTATTAACATTTGAGAAATGGCAGTTTGAGAGAAAATTTTCTTGCGCGAAGGCTTTCCGACAAATTTTTATCTTTCATTTACTCTTTAATTGTAGATAGTAGAAACATGGGACCATTACATACAAGTAGTGTGGATCAATGGAAATCTGTGATGAGAACAGATTTGGTATGGTTTGGTTACTTTTGGTTTTATTACATTTCTAGAAATGACAGTTTGTGAGAAAATTTCCTAGCGTCAAGATTTTTTGACAAATCTAATTTTTTATTTTCTCCTTAAGTGTTGTTGGTACATGGATGCAACTTTACTTACAAGTAGCTGGCATGAACAAAAGTTGGTGGCAAGGTTGAATTTGCTATGCTCTGCTTACTTTTGACTTTATTGAAATTCTAGAAATAACCATTTCTGCGAAAAGTCTCTGAGAGTTGCTGAATGTCTTTGATTTTCAATATCTCTACCATTATTTGGTCTACAGCTTTGAAAGTGCACATGCTAGTAATAGACATCCATGGAAATCAGTGCCACAAAAGGCTTGGCCATGCTACGTTTACTTTGGAGTTTATTAACATTTGAGAAATGGCAGTTTGAGAGAAAATTTTCTTGCGCGAAGGCTTTCGGACAAATTTTTATCTTTCATTTACTCTTTAATTGTAGATAGTAGAAACATGGGACCATTACATACAAGTAGTGTGGATCAATGGAAATCTGTGATGAGAACAGATTTGGTATGGTTTGGTTACTTTTGGTTTTATTACATTTCTAGAAATGACAGTTTGTGAGAAAATTTCCTAGCGTCAAGATTTTTTGACATATCTAATTTTTTATTTTCTCCTTAAGTGTTGTTGGTACATGGATGCAACTTTACTTACAAGTAGCTGGCATGAACAAAAGTTGGTGGCAAGGTTGAATTTGCTATGCTCTGCTTACTTTTGACTTTATTGAAATTCTAGAAATAACCATTTCTGCGAAAAGTCTCTGAGAGTTGCTGAATGTCTTTGATTTTCAATATCTCTACCATTATTTGGTCTACAGCTTTGAAAGTGCACATGCTAGTAATAGACATCCATGGAAATCAGTGCCACAAAAGGCTTGGCCATTCTACGTTTACTTTGGAGTTTATGAACATTTTAGAAATGGCAGTTTGAGAGAAAATTTTCTTGTGCGAAGGCTTTCCGACAAATTTTTATCTTTCATTTACTCTTTAATTGTAGATAGTAGAAACATGGGACCATAACATACAAGTAGTGTGGATCAATGGAAATCTGTGATGAGAACAGATTTGGTATGGTTTGGTTACTTTTGGTTTTATTACATTTCTAGAAATGACAGTTTGTGAGAAAATTTCATAGCGTCAAGATTTTTTGACAAATCTAATTTTTTATTTTCTCCTTAAGTGTTGTTGGTACATGGATGCAACTTTACTTACAAATAGCTGGCATGAACAAAAGTTGGTGGCAAGGTTGAATTTGCTATGCTCTGCTTACTTTTGACTTTATTGAAGTTCTAGAAATAACCATTTTTGCGAAAAGTCTCTGAGAGTTGCTGAATGTCTTTGATTTTCAATATCTCTACCATTATTTGGTCTACAGCTTTGAAAGTGCACATGCTAGTAATAGACATCCATGGAAATCAGTGCCACAAAAGGCTTGGCCATTCTACGTTTACTTTGGAGTTTATTAACATTTGAGAAATGGCAGTTTGAGAGAAAATTTTCTTGCGCGAAGGCTTTCGGACAAATTTTTATCTTTCATTTACTCTTTAATTGTAGATAGTAGAAACATGGGACCATTACATACAAGTAGTGTGGATCAATGGAAATCTGTGATGAGAACAGATTTGGTATGGTTTGGTTACTTTTGGTTTTATTACATTTCTAGAAATGACAGTTTGTGAGAAAATTTCCTAGCGTCAAGATTTTTTGACATATCTAATTTTTTATTTTCTCCTTAAGTGTTGTTGGTACATGGATGCAACTTTACTTACAAGTAGCTGGCATGAACAAAAGTTGGTGGCAAGGTTGAATTTGCTATGCTCTGCTTACTTTTGACTTTATTGAAATTCTAGAAATAACCATTTCTGCGAAAAGTCTCTGAGAGTTGCTGAATGTCTTTGATTTTCAATATCTCTACCATTATTTGGTCTACAGCTTTGAAAGTGCACATGCTAGTAATAGACATCCATGGAAATCAGTGCCACAAAAGGCTTGGCCATTCTACGTTTACTTTGGAGTTTATGAACATTTTAGAAATGGCAGTTTGAGAGAAAATTTTCTTGTGCGAAGGCTTTCCGACAAATTTTTATCTTTCATTTACTCTTTAATTGTAGATAGTAGAAACATGGGACCATAACATACAAGTAGTGTGGATCAATGGAAATCTGTGATGAGAACAGATTTGGTATGGTTTGGTTACTTTTGGTTTTATTACATTTCTAGAAATGACAGTTTGTGAGAAAATTTCATAGCGTCAAGATTTTTTGACAAATCTAATTTTTTATTTTCTCCTTAAGTGTTGTTGGTACATGGATGCAACTTTACTTACAAATAGCTGGCATGAACAAAAGTTGGTGGCAAGGTTGAATTTGCTATGCTCTGCTTACTTTTGACTTTATTGAAGTTCTAGAAATAACCATTTTTGCGAAAAGTCTCTGAGAGTTGCTGAATGTCTTTGATTTTCAATATCTCTACCATTATTTGGTCTACAGCTTTGAAAGTGCACATGCTAGTAATAGACATCCATGGAAATCAGTGCCACAAAAGGCTTGGCCATTCTACGTTTACTTTGGAGTTTATTAACATTTGAGAAATGGCAGTTTGAGAGAAAATTTTCTTGCGCGAAGGCTTTCCGACAAATTTTTATCTTTCATTTACTCTTTAATTGTAGATAGTAGAAACATGGGACCATAACATACAAGTAGTGTGGATCAATGGAAATCTGTGATGAGAACAGATTTGGTATGGTTTGGTTACTTTTGGTTTTATTACATTTCTAGAAATGACAGTTTGTGAGAAAATTTCCTAGCGTCAAGATTTTTTGACAAATCTAATTTTTTATTTTCTCCTTAAGTGTTGTTGGTACATGGATGCAACTTTACTTACAAGTAGCTGGCATGAACAAAAGTTGGTGGCAAGGTTGAATTTGCTATGCTCTGCTTACTTTTGACTTTATTGAAATTCTAGAAATAACCATTTCTGCGAAAAGTCTCTGAGAGTTGCTGAATGTCTTTGATTTTCAATATCTCTACCATTATTTGGTCTACAGCTTTGAAAGTGCACATGCTAGTAATAGACATCCATGGAAATCAGTGCCACAAAAGGCTTGGCCATGCTACGTTTACTTTGGAGTTTATTAACATTTGAGAAATGGCAGTTTGAGAGAAAATTTTCTTGCGCGAAGGCTTTCGGACAAATTTTTATCTTTCATTTACTCTTTAATTGTAGATAGTAGAAACATGGGACCATTACATACAAGTAGTGTGGATCAATGGAAATCTGTGATGAGAACAGATTTGGTATGGTTTGGTTACTTTTGGTTTTATTACATTTCTAGAAATGACAGTTTGTGAGAAAATTTCCTAGCGTCAAGATTTTTTGACATATCTAATTTTTTATTTTCTCCTTAAGTGTTGTTGGTACATGGATGCAACTTTACTTACAAGTAGCTGGCATGAACAAAAGTTGGTGGCAAGGTTGAATTTGCTATGCTCTGCTTACTTTTGACTTTATTGAAATTCTAGAAATAACCATTTCTGCGAAAAGTCTCTGAGAGTTGCTGAATGTCTTTGATTTTCAATATCTCTACCATTATTTGGTCTACAGCTTTGAAAGTGCACATGCTAGTAATAGACATCCATGGAAATCAGTGCCACAAAAGGCTTGGCCATGCTACGTTTACTTTGGAGTTTATTAACATTTGAGAAATGGCAGTTTGAGAGAAAATTTTCTTGCGCGAAGGCTTTCCGACAAATTTTTATCTTTCATTTACTCTTTAATTGTAGATAGTAGAAACATGGGACCATAACATACAAGTAGTGTGGATCAATGGAAATCTGTGATGAGAACAGATTTGGTATGGTTTGGTTACTTTTGGTTTTATTACATTTCTAGAAATGACAGTTTGTGAGAAAATTTCATAGCGTCAAGATTTTTTGACAAATCTAATTTTTTATTTTCTCCTTAAGTGTTGTTGGTACATGGATGCAACTTTACTTACAAATAGCTGGCATGAACAAAAGTTGGTGGCAAGGTTGAATTTGCTATGCTCTGCTTACTTTTGACTTTATTGAAGTTCTAGAAATAACCATTTCTGCGAAAAGTCTCTGAGAGTTGCTGAATGTCTTTGATTTTCAATATCTCTACCATTATTTGGTCTACAGCTTTGAAAGTGCACATGCTAGTAATAGACATCCATGGAAATCAGTGCCACAAAAGGCTTGGCCATGCTACGTTTACTTTGGAGTTTATTAACATTTGAGAAATGGCAGTTTGAGAGAAAATTTTCTTGCGCGAAGGCTTTCGGACAAATTTTTATCTTTCATTTACTCTTTAATTGTAGATAGTAGAAACATGGGACCATTACATACAAGTAGTGTGGATCAATGGAAATCTGTGATGAGAACAGATTTGGTATGGTTTGGTTACTTTTGGTTTTATTACATTTCTAGAAATGACAGTTTGTGAGAAAATTTCCTAGCGTCAAGATTTTTTGACAAATCTAATTTTTTATTTTCTCCTTAAGTGTTGTTGGTACATGGATGCAACTTTACTTACAAATAGCTGGCATGAACAAAAGTTGGTGGCAAGGTTGAATTTGCTATGCTCTGCTTACTTTTGACTTTATTGAAGTTCTAGAAATAACCATTTTTGCGAAAAGTCTCTGAGAGTTGCTGAATGTCTTTGATTTTCAATATCTCTACCATTATTTGGTCTACAGCTTTGAAAGTGCACATGCTAGTAATAGACATCCATGGAAATCAGTGCCACAAAAGGCTTGGCCATTCTACGTTTACTTTGGAGTTTATGAACATTTTAGAAATGGCAGTTTGAGAGAAAATTTTCTTGTGCGAAGGCTTTCCGACAAATTTTTATCTTTCATTTACTCTTTAATTGTAGATAGTAGAAACATGGGACCATAACATACAAGTAGTGTGGATCAATGGAAATCTGTGATGAGAACAGATTTGGTATGGTTTGGTTACTTTTGGTTTTATTACATTTCTAGAAATGACAGTTTGTGAGAAAATTTCCTAGCGTCAAGATTTTTTGACAAATCTAATTTTTTATTTTCTCCTTAAGTGTTGTTGGTACATGGATGCAACTTTACTTACAAATAGCTGGCATGAACAAAAGTTGGTGGCAAGGTTGAATTTGCTATGCTCTGCTTACTTTTGACTTTATTGAAATTCTAGAAATAACCATTTCTGCGAAAAGTCTCTGAGAGTTGCTGAATGTCTTTGATTTTCAATATCTCTACCATTATTTGGTCTACAGCTTTGAAAGTGCACATGCTAGTAAAAGACATCCATGGAAATCAGTGCCACAAAAGGCTTGGCCATGCTACGTTTACTTTGGAGTTAATTAACATTTGAGAAATGGCAGTTTGAGAGAAAATTTTCTTGCGCGAAGGCTTTCGGACAAATTTTTATCTTTCATTTACTCTTTAATTGTAGATAGTAGAAACATGGGACCATTACATACAAGTAGTGTGGATCAATGGAAATCTGTGATGAGAACAGATTTGGTATGGTTTGGTTACTTTTGGTTTTATTACATTTCTAGAAATGACAGTTTGTGAGAAAATTTCCTAGCGTCAAGATTTTTTGACAAATCTAATTTTTTATTTTCTCCTTAAGTGTTGTTGGCACATGGATGCAACTTTACTTACAAGTAGCTGGCATGAACAAAAGTTGGTGGCAAGGTTGAATTTGCTATGCTCTGCTTACTTTTGACTTTATTGAAATTCTAGAAATAACCATTTCTGCAAAAAGTCTCTGAGAGTTGCTGAATGTCTTTGATTTTCAATATCTCTACCATTATTTGGTCTACAGCTTTGAAAGTGCACATGCTAGTAATAGACATCCATGGAAATCAGTGCCACAAAAGGCTTGGCCATGCTACGTTTACTTTGGAGTTTATTAACATTTGAGAAATGGCAGTTTGAGAGAAAATTTTCTTGCGCGAAGGCTTTTGGACAAATTTTTATCTTTCATTTACTCTTTAATTGTAGATAGTAGAAACATGGGACCATTACATACAAGTAGTGTGGATCAATGGAAATCTGTGATGAGAACAGATTTGGTATGGTTTGGTTACTTTTGGTTTTATTACATTTCTAGAAATGACAGTTTGTGAGAAAATTTCCTAGCGTCAAGATTTTTTGACAAATCTAATTTTTTATTTTCTCCTTAAGTGTTGTTGGTACATGGATGCAACTTTACTTACAAGTAGCTGGCATGAACAAAAGTTGGTGGCAAGGTTGAATTTGCTATGCTCTGCTTACTTTTGACTTTATTGAAATTCTAGAAATAACCATTTCTGCGAAAAGTCTCTGAGAGTTGCTGAATGTCTTTGATTTTCAATATCTCTACCATTATTTGGTCTACAGCTTTGAAAGTGCACATGCTAGTAATAGACATCCATGGAAATCAGTGCCACAAAAGGCTTGGCCATGCTACGTTTACTTTGGAGTTTATTAACATTTGAGAAATGGCAGTTTGAGAGAAAATTTTCTTGCGCGAAGGCTTTCGGACAAATTTTTATCTTTCATTTACTCTTTAATTGTAGATAGTAGAAACATGGGACCATTACATACAAGTAGTGTGGATCAATGGAAATCTGTGATGAGAACAGATTTGGTATGGTTTGGTTACTTTTGGTTTTATTACATTTCTAGAAATGACAGTTTGTGAGAAAATTTCCTAGCGTCAAGATTTTTTGACATATCTAATTTTTTATTTTCTCCTTAAGTGTTGTTGGTACATGGATGCAACTTTACTTACAAGTAGCTGGCATGAACAAAAGTTGGTGGCAAGGTTGAATTTGCTATGCTCTGCTTACTTTTGACTTTATTGAAATTCTAGAAATAACCATTTCTGCGAAAAGTCTCTGAGAGTTGCTGAATGTCTTTGATTTTCAATATCTCTACCATTATTTGGTCTACAGCTTTGAAAGTGCACATGCTAGTAATAGACATCCATGGAAATCAGTGCCACAAAAGGCTTGGCCATGCTACGTTTACTTTGGAGTTTATTAACATTTGAGAAATGGCAGTTTGAGAGAAAATTTTCTTGCGCGAAGGCTTTCCGACAAATTTTTATCTTTCATTTACTCTTTAATTGTAGATAGTAGAAACATGGGACCATAACATACAAGTAGTGTGGATCAATGGAAATCTGTGATGAGAACAGATTTGGTATGGTTTGGTTACTTTTGGTTTTATTACATTTCTAGAAATGACAGTTTGTGAGAAAATTTCATAGCGTCAAGATTTTTTGACAAATCTAATTTTTTATTTTCTCCTTAAGTGTTGTTGGTACATGGATGCAACTTTACTTACAAATAGCTGGCATGAACAAAAGTTGGTGGCAAGGTTGAATTTGCTATGCTCTGCTTACTTTTGACTTTATTGAAGTTCTAGAAATAACCATTTCTGCGAAAAGTCTCTGAGAGTTGCTGAATGTCTTTGATTTTCAATATCTCTACCATTATTTGGTCTACAGCTTTGAAAGTGCACATGCTAGTAATAGACATCCATGGAAATCAGTGCCACAAAAGGCTTGGCCATGCTACGTTTACTTTGGAGTTTATTAACATTTGAGAAATGGCAGTTTGAGAGAAAATTTTCTTGCGCGAAGGCTTTCCGACAAATTTTTATCTTTCATTTACTCTTTAATTGTAGATAGTAGAAACATGGGACCATAACATACAAGTAGTGTGGATCAATGGAAATCTGTGATGAGAACAGATTTGGTATGGTTTGGTTACTTTTGGTTTTATTACATTTCTAGAAATGACAGTTTGTGAGAAAATTTCCTAGCGTCAAGATTTTTTGACAAATCTAATTTTTTATTTTCTCCTTAAGTGTTGTTGGTACATGGATGCAACTTTACTTACAAATAGCTGGCATGAACAAAAGTTGGTGGCAAGGTTGAATTTGCTATGCTCTGCTTACTTTTGACTTTATTGAAGTTCTAGAAATAACCATTTTTGCGAAAAGTCTCTGAGAGTTGCTGAATGTCTTTGATTTTCAATATCTCTACCATTATTTGGTCTACAGCTTTGAAAGTGCACATGCTAGTAATAGACATCCATGGAAATCAGTGCCACAAAAGGCTTGGCCATTCTACGTTTACTTTGGAGTTTATGAACATTTTAGAAATGGCAGTTTGAGAGAAAATTTTCTTGTGCGAAGGCTTTCCGACAAATTTTTATCTTTCATTTACTCTTTAATTGTAGATAGTAGAAACATGGGACCATAACATACAAGTAGTGTGGATCAATGGAAATCTGTGATGAGAACAGATTTGGTATGGTTTGGTTACTTTTGGTTTTATTACATTTCTAGAAATGACAGTTTGTGAGAAAATTTCCTAGCATCAAGATTTTTTGACAAATCTAATTTTTTATTTTCTCCTTAAGTGTTGTTGGTACATGGATGCAACTTTACTTACAAGTAGCTGGCATGAACAAAAGTTGGTGGCAAGGTTGAATTTGCTATGCTCTGCTTACTTTTGACTTTATTGAAATTCTAGAAATAACCATTTCTGCGAAAAGTCTCTGAGAGTTGCTGAATGTCTTTGATTTTCAATATCTCTACCATTATTTGGTCTACAGCTTTGAAAGTGCACATGCTAGTAATAGACATCCATGGAAATCAGTGCCACAAAAGGCTTGGCCATGCTACGTTTACTTTGGAGTTTATTAACATTTGAGAAATGGCAGTTTGAGAGAAAATTTTCTTGCGCGAAGGCTTTCGGACAAATTTTTATCTTTCATTTACTCTTTAATTGTAGATAGTAGAAACATGGGACCATTACATACAAGTAGTGTGGATCAATGGAAATCTGTGATGAGAACAGATTTGGTATGGTTTGGTTACTTTTGGTTTTATTACATTTCTAGAAATGACAGTTTGTGAGAAAATTTCCTAGCGTCAAGATTTTTTGACAAATCTAATTTTTTATTTTCTCCTTAAGTGTTGTTGGCACATGGATGCAACTTTACTTACAAGTAGCTGGCATGAACAAAAGTTGGTGGCAAGGTTGAATTTGCTATGCTCTGCTTACTTTTGACTTTATTGAAATTCTAGAAATAACCATTTCTGCAAAAAGTCTCTGAGAGTTGCTGAATGTCTTTGATTTTCAATATCTCTACCATTATTTGGTCTACAGCTTTGAAAGTGCACATGCTAGTAATAGACATCCATGGAAATCAGTGCCACAAAAGGCTTGGCCATGCTACGTTTACTTTGGAGTTTATTAACATTTGAGAAATGGCAGTTTGAGAGAAAATTTTCTTGCGCGAAGGCTTTTGGACAAATTTTTATCTTTCATTAACTCTTTAATTGTAGATAGTAGAAACATGGGACCATTACATACAAGTAGTGTGGATCAATGGAAATCTGTGATGAGAACAGATTTGGTATGGTTTGGTTACTTTTGGTTTTATTACATTTCTAGAAATGACAGTTTGTGAGAAAATTTCCTAGCGTCAAGATTTTTTGACAAATCTAATTTTTTATTTTCTCCTTAAGTGTTGTTGGTACATGGATGCAACTTTACTTACAAGTAGCTGGCATGAACAAAAGTTGGTGGCAAGGTTGAATTTGCTATGCTCTGCTTACTTTTGACTTTATTGAAATTCTAGAAATAACCATTTCTGCGAAAAGTCTCTGAGAGTTGCTGAATGTCTTTGATTTTCAATATCTCTACCATTATTTGGTCTACAGCTTTGAAAGTGCACATGCTAGTAATAGACATCCATGGAAATCAGTGCCACAAAAGGCTTGGCCATGCTACGTTTACTTTGGAGTTTATTAACATTTGAGAAATGGCAGTTTGAGAGAAAATTTTCTTGCGCGAAGGCTTTCGGACAAATTTTTATCTTTCATTTACTCTTTAATTGTAGATAGTAGAAACATGGGACCATTACATACAAGTAGTGTGGATCAATGGAAATCTGTGATGAGAACAGATTTGGTATGGTTTGGTTACTTTTGGTTTTATTACATTTCTAGAAATGACAGTTTGTGAGAAAATTTCCTAGCGTCAAGATTTTTTGACATATCTAATTTTTTATTTTCTCCTTAAGTGTTGTTGGTACATGGATGCAACTTTACTTACAAGTAGCTGGCATGAACAAAAGTTGGTGGCAAGGTTGAATTTGCTATGCTCTGCTTACTTTTGACTTTATTGAAATTCTAGAAATAACCATTTCTGCGAAAAGTCTCTGAGAGTTGCTGAATGTCTTTGATTTTCAATATCTCTACCATTATTTGGTCTACAGCTTTGAAAGTGCACATGCTAGTAATAGACATCCATGGAAATCAGTGCCACAAAAGGCTTGGCCATGCTACGTTTACTTTGGAGTTTATTAACATTTGAGAAATGGCAGTTTGAGAGAAAATTTTCTTGCGCGAAGGCTTTCCGACAAATTTTTTTTCATTTACTCTTTTATTGTAGATAGTAGAAACATGGGACCATTACATACAAGTAGTGTGGATCAATGGAAATCTGTGATGAGAACAGATTTGGTATGGTTTGGTTACTTTTGGTTTTATTACATTTCTAGAAATGACAGTTTGTGAGAAAATTTCCTAGCGTCAATATTTTTTGACAAATCTAATTTTTTATTTTCTCCTTAAGTGTTGTTGGTACATGGATGCAACTTTACTTACAAGTAGCTGGCATGAACAAAAGTTGGTGGCAAGGTTGAATTTGCTATGCTCTGCTTACTTTTGACTTTATTGAAATTCTAGAAATAACCATTTCTGCGAAAAGTCTCTGAGAGTTGCTGAATGTCTTTGATTTTCAATATCTCTACCATTATTTGGTCTACAGCTTTGAAAGTGCACATGCTAGTAATAGACATCCATGAAAATCAGTGCCACAAAAGGCTTGGCCATGCTACGTTTACTTTGGAGTTTATGAACATTTGAGAAATGGCAGTTTGAGAGAAAATTTTCTTGCGCGAAGGCTTTCGGACAAATTTTTATCTTTCATTTACTCTTTTATTGTAGATAGTAGAAACATGGGACCATTACATACAAGTAGTGTGGATCAATGGAAATCTGTGATGAGAACAGATTTGGTATGGTTTGGTTACTTTTGGTTTTATTACATTTCTAGAAATGACAGTTTGTGAGAAAATTTCCTAGCGTCAAGATTTTTTGACAAATTTAATTTTTTATTTTCTCCTTAAGTGTTGTTGGTACATGGATGCAACTTTACTTACAAGTAGCTGGCATGAACAAAAGTTGGTGGCAAGGTTGAATTTGCTATGCTCTGCTTACTTTTGACTTTATTGAAATTCTAGAAATAACCATTTCTGCGAAAAGTCTCTGAGAGTTGCTGAATGTCTTTGATTTTCAATATCTCTACCATTATTTGGTCTACAGCTTTGAAAGTGCACATGCTAGTAATAGACATCCATGGAAATTAGTGCCACAAAAGGCTTGGCCATGCTACGTTTACTTTGGAGTTTATGAACATTTTAGAAATGGCAGTTTGAGAGAAAATTTTCTTGCGCGAAGGCTTTCGGACAATTTTTATCTTTCATTTACTCTTTAATTGTAGATAGTAGAAACATGGGACCATAACATACAAGTAGTGTGGATCAATGGAAATCTGTGATGAGAACAGATTTGGTATGGTTTGGTTACTTTTGGTTTTATTACATTTCTAGAAATGACAGTTTGTGAGAAAATTTCCTAGCGTCAAGATTTTTTGACAAATCTAATTTTTTATTTTCTCCTTAAGTGTTGTTGGTACATGGATGCAACTTTACTTACAAGTAGCTGGCATGAACAAAAGTTGGTGGCAAGGTTGAATTTGCTATGCTCTGCTTACTTTTGACTTTATTGAAATTCTAGAAATAACCATTTCTGCGAAAAGTCTCTGAGAGTTGCTGAATGTCTTTGATTTTCAATATCTCTACCATTATTTGGTCTACAGCTTTGAAAGTGCACATGCTAGTAAAAGACATCCATGGAAATCAGTGCCACAAAAGGCTTGGCCATGCTACGTTTACTTTGGAGTTTATTAACATTTGAGAAATGGCAGTTTGAGAGAAAATTTTCTTGCGCGAAGGCTTTCGGACAAATTTTTATTTTTCATTTACTCTTTAATTGTAGATAGTAGAACCATGGGACCATTACATACAAGTAGTGTGGATCAATGGAAATCTGTGATGAGAACAGATTTGGTATGGTTTGGTTACTTTTGGTTTTATTACATTTCTAGAAATGACAGTTTGTGAGAAAATTTCCTAGCGTCAAGATTTTTTGACAAATCTAATTTTTTATTTTCTCCTTAAGTGTTGTTGGTACATGGATGCAACTTTACTTACAAGTAGCTGGCATGAACAAAAGTTGGTGGCAAGGTTGAATTTGCTATGCTCTGCTTACTTTTGACTTTATTGAAATTCTAGAAATAACCATTTCTGCGAAAAGTCTCTGAGAGTTGCTGAATGTCTTTGATTTTCAATATCTCTACCATTATTTGGTCTACAGCTTTGAAAGTGCACATGCTAGTAATAGACATCCATGAAAATCAGTGCCACCAAAGGCTTGGCCATGCTACGTTTACTTTGGAGTTTATGAACATTTGAGAAATGGCAGTTTGAGAGAAAATTTTCTTGCGCGAAGGCTTTCGGACAATTTTTTATCTTTCATTTACTCTTTAATTGTAGATAGTAGAAACATGGGACCATTACATACAAGTAGTGTGGATCAATGGAAATCTGTGATGAGAACAGATTTGGTATGGTTTGGTTACTTTTGGTTTTATTACATTTCTAGAAATGACAGTTTGTGAGAAAATTTCCTAGCGTCAAGATTTTTTGACAAATCTAATTTTTTATTTTCTCCTTAAGTGTTGTTGGTACATGGATGCAACTTTACTTACAAGTAGCTGGCATGAACAAAAGTTGGTGGCAAGGTTGAATTTGCTATGCTCTGCTTACTTTTGACTTTATTGAAATTCTAGAAATAACCATTTCTGCGAAAAGTCTCTGAGAGTTGCTGAATGTCTTTGATTTTCAATATCTCTACCATTATTTGGTCTACAGCTTTGAAAGTGCACATGCTAGTAATAGACATCCATGGAAATCAGTGCCACAAAAGGCTTGGCCATGCTACGTTTACTTTGGAGTTTATGAACATTTGAGAAATGGCAGTTTGAGAGAAAAATTTCTTGCGCGAAGGCTTTCGGACAAATTTTTATCTTTCATTTACTCTTTAATTGTAGATAGTAGAAACATGGGACCATAACATACAAGTAGTGTGGATCAATGGAAATCTGTGATGAGAACAGATTTGGTATGGTTTGGTTACTTTTGGTTTTATTACATTTCTAGAAATGACAGTTTGTGAGAAAATTTCCTAGCGTCAAGATTTTTTGACAAATCTAATTTTTTATTTTCTCCTTAAGTGTTGATGGTACATGGATGCAACTTTACTTACAAGTAGCTGATATGAACAAAAATTGGTGACAAGGTTGAATTTGCTATGCTCTGCTTACTTTTGACTTTATTGAAATTCTAGAAATAACCATTTCTGCGAAAAGTCTCTGAGAGTTGCTGAATGTCTTTGATTTTCAATATCTCTACCATTATTTGGTCTACAGCTTTGAAAGTGCACATGCTAGTAATAGACATCCATGGAAATCAGTGCCACAAAAGGCTTGGCCATGCTACGTTTACTTTGGAGTTTATTAACATTTGAGAAATGGCAGTTTGAGAGAAAAATTTCTTGCGCGAAGGCTTTCGGACAAATTTTTATCTTTCATTTACTCTTTAATTGTAGATAGTAGAAACATGGGACCATAACATACAAGTAGTGTGGATCAATGGAAATCTGTGATGAGAACAGATTTGGTATGGTTTGGTTACTTTTGGTTTTATTACATTTCTAGAAATGACAGTTTGTGAGAAAATTTCCTAGCGTCAAGATTTTTTGACAAATCTAATTTTTTATTTTCTCCTTAAGTGTTGTTGGTACATGGATGCAACTTTACTTACAAGTAGCTGGCATGAACAAAAGTTGGTGGCAAGGTTGAATTTGCTATGCTCTGCTTACTTTTGACTTTATTGAAATTCTAGAAATAACCATTTCTGCGAAAAGTCTCTGAGAGTTGCTGAATGTCTTTGATTTTCAATATCTCTACCATTATTTGGTCTACAGCTTTGAAAGTGCACATGCTAGTAATAGACATCCATGGAAATTAGTGCCACAAAAGGCTTGGCCATGCTACGTTTACTTTGGAGTTTATGAACATTTTAGAAATGGCAGTTTGAGAGAAAATTTTCTTGCGCGAAGGCTTTCGGACAATTTTTATCTTTCATTTACTCTTTAATTGTAGATAGTAGAAACATGGGACCATAACATACAAGTAGTGTGGATCAATGGAAATCTGTGATGAGAACAGATTTGGTATGGTTTGGTTACTTTTGGTTTTATTACATTTCTAGAAATGACAGTTTGTGAGAAAATTTCCTAGCGTCAAGATTTTTTGACAAATCTAATTTTTTATTTTCTCCTTAAGTGTTGTTGGTACATGGATGCAACTTTACTTACAAGTAGCTGGCATGAACAAAAGTTGGTGGCAAGGTTGAATTTGCTATGCTCTGCTTACTTTTGACTTTATTGAAATTCTAGAAATAACCATTTCTGCGAAAAGTCTCTGAGAGTTGCTGAATGTCTTTGATTTTCAATATCTCTACCATTATTTGGTCTACAGCTTTGAAAGTGCACATGCTAGTAAAAGACATCCATGGAAATCAGTGCCACAAAAGGCTTGGCCATGCTACGTTTACTTTGGAGTTTATTAACATTTGAGAAATGGCAGTTTGAGAGAAAATTTTCTTGCGCGAAGGCTTTCGGACAAATTTTTATTTTTCATTTACTCTTTAATTGTAGATAGTAGAACCATGGGACCATTACATACAAGTAGTGTGGATCAATGGAAATCTGTGATGAGAACAGATTTGGTATGGTTTGGTTACTTTTGGTTTTATTACATTTCTAGAAATGACAGTTTGTGAGAAAATTTCCTAGCGTCAAGATTTTTTGACAAATCTAATTTTTTATTTTCTCCTTAAGTGTTGTTGGCACATGGATGCAACTTTACTTACAAGTAGCTGGCATGAACAAAAGATGGTGGCAAGGTTGAATTTGCTATGCTCTGCTTACTTTTGACTTTATTGAAATTCTAGAAATAACCATTTCTGCGAAAAGTCTCTGAGAGTTGCTGAATGTCTTTGATTTTCAATATCTCTACCATTATTTGGTCTACAGCTTTGAAAGTGCACATGCTAGTAATAGACATCCATGGAAATTAGTGCCACAAAAGGCTTGGCCATGCTACGTTTACTTTGGAGTTTATGAACATTTGAGAAATGGCAGTTTGAGAGAAAATTTTCTTGCGTGAAGGCTTTCGGACAATTTTTATCTTTCATTTACTCTTTAATTGTAGATAGTAGAAACATGGGACCATAACATACAAGTAGTGTGGATCAATGGAAATCTGTGATGAGAACAGATTTGGTATGGTTTGGTTACTTTTGGTTTTATTACATTTCTAGAAATGACAGTTTGTGAGAAAATTTCCTAGCGTCAAGATTCTTTGACAAATCTAATTTTTTATTTTCTCCTTAAGTGTTGTTGGTACATGGATGCAACTTTACTTACAAGTAGCTGGCATGAACAAAAGTTGGTGGCAAGGTTGAATTTGCTATGCTCTGCTTACTTTTGACTTTATTGAAATTCTAGAAATAACCATTTCTGCGAAAAGTCTCTGAGAGTTGCTGAATGTCTTTGATTTTCAATATCTCTACCATTATTTGGTCTACAGCTTTGAAAGTGCACATGCTAGTAATAGACATCCATGGAAATCAGTGCCACAAAAGGCTTGGCCATGCTACGTTTACTTTGGAGTTTATTAACATTTGAGAAATGGCAGTTTGAGAGAAAAATTTCTTGCGCGAAGGCTTTCGGACAAATTTTTATCTTTCATTTACTCTTTAATTGTAGATAGTAGAAACATGGGACCATAACATACAAGTAGTGTGGATCAATGGAAATCTGTGATGAGAACAGATTTGGTATGGTTTGGTTACTTTTGGTTTTATTACATTTCTAGAAATGACAGTTTGTGAGAAAATTTCCTAGCGTCAAGATTTTTTGACAAATCTAATTTTTTATTTTCTCCTTAAGTGTTGATGGTACATGGATGCAACTTTACTTACAAGTAGCTGATATGAACAAAAGTTGGTGGCAAGGTTGAATTTGCTATGCTCTGCTTACTTTTGACTTTATTGAAATTCTAGAAATAACCATTTCTGTGAAAAGTCTCTGAGAGTTGCTGAATGTCTTTGATTTTCAATATCTCTACCATTATTTGGTCTACAGCTTTGAAAGTGCACATGCTAGTAATAGACATCCATGGAAATCAGTGCCACAAAAGGCTTGGCCATGCTACGTTTACTTTGGAGTTTATGAACATTTGAGAAATGGCAGTTTGAGAGAAAATTTTCTTGCGCGAAGGCTTTCGGACAAATTTTTATCTTTCATTTACTCTTTTATTGTAGATAGTAGAAACATGGGACCATTACATACAAGTAGTGTGGATCAATGGAAATCTGTGATGAGAACAGATTTGGTATGGTTTGGTTACTTTTGGTTTTATTACATTTCTAGAAATGACAGTTTGTGAGAAAATTTCCTAGCGTCAATATTTTTTGACAAATCTAATTTTTTATTTTCTCCTTAAGTGTTGTTGGTACATGGATGCAACTTTACTTACAAGTAGCTGGCATGAACAAAAGTTGGTGGCAAGGTTGAATTTGCTATGCTCTGCTTACTTTTGACTTTATTGAAATTCTAGAAATAACCATTTCTGCGAAAAGTCTCTGAGAGTTGCTGAATGTCTTTGATTTTCAATATCTCTACCATTATTTGGTCTACAGCTTTGAAAGTGCACATGCTAGTAATAGACATCCATGAAAATCAGTGCCACAAAAGGCTTGGCCATGCTACGTTTACTTTGGAGTTTATGAACATTTGAGAAATGGCAGTTTGAGAGAAAATTTTCTTGCGCGAAGGCTTTCGGACAAATTTTTATCTTTCATTTACTCTTTTATTGTAGATAGTAGAAACATGGGACCATTACATACAAGTAGTGTGGATCAATGGAAATCTGTGATGAGAACAGATTTGGTATGGTTTGGTTACTTTTGGTTTTATTACATTTCTAGAAATGACAGTTTGTGAGAAAATTTCCTAGCGTCAAGATTTTTTGACAAATTTAATTTTTTATTTTCTCCTTAAGTGTTGTTGGTACATGGATGCAACTTTACTTACAAGTAGCTGGCATGAACAAAAGTTGGTGGCAAGGTTGAATTTGCTATGCTCTGCTTACTTTTGACTTTATTGAAATTCTAGAAATAACCATTTCTGCGAAAAGTCTCTGAGAGTTGCTGAATGTCTTTGATTTTCAATATCTCTACCATTATTTGGTCTACAGCTTTGAAAGTGCACATGCTAGTAATAGACATCCATGGAAATTAGTGCCACAAAAGGCTTGGCCATGCTACGTTTACTTTGGAGTTTATGAACATTTTAGAAATGGCAGTTTGAGAGAAAATTTTCTTGCGCGAAGGCTTTCGGACAATTTTTATCTTTCATTTACTCTTTAATTGTAGATAGTAGAAACATGGGACCATAACATACAAGTAGTGTGGATCAATGGAAATCTGTGATGAGAACAGATTTGGTATGGTTTGGTTACTTTTGGTTTTATTACATTTCTAGAAATGACAGTTTGTGAGAAAATTTCCTAGCGTCAAGATTTTTTGACAAATCTAATTTTTTATTTTCTCCTTAAGTGTTGTTGGTACATGGATGCAACTTTACTTACAAGTAGCTGGCATGAACAAAAGTTGGTGGCAAGGTTGAATTTGCTATGCTCTGCTTACTTTTGACTTTATTGAAATTCTAGAAATAACCATTTCTGCGAAAAGTCTCTGAGAGTTGCTGAATGTCTTTGATTTTCAATATCTCTACCATTATTTGGTCTACAGCTTTGAAAGTGCACATGCTAGTAAAAGACATCCATGGAAATCAGTGCCACAAAAGGCTTGGCCATGCTACGTTTACTTTGGAGTTTATTAACATTTGAGAAATGGCAGTTTGAGAGAAAATTTTCTTGCGCGAAGGCTTTCGGACAAATTTTTATTTTTCATTTACTCTTTAATTGTAGATAGTAGAACCATGGGACCATTACATACAAGTAGTGTGGATCAATGGAAATCTGTGATGAGAACAGATTTGGTATGGTTTGGTTACTTTTGGTTTTATTACATTTCTAGAAATGACAGTTTGTGAGAAAATTTCCTAGCGTCAAGATTTTTTGACAAATCTAATTTTTTATTTTCTCCTTAAGTGTTGTTGGTACATGGATGCAACTTTACTTACAAGTAGCTGGCATGAACAAAAGTTGGTGGCAAGGTTGAATTTGCTATGCTCTGCTTACTTTTGACTTTATTGAAATTCTAGAAATAACCATTTCTGCGAAAAGTCTCTGAGAGTTGCTGAATGTCTTTGATTTTCAATATCTCTACCATTATTTGGTCTACAGCTTTGAAAGTGCACATGCTAGTAATAGACATCCATGAAAATCAGTGCCACAAAAGGCTTGGCCATGCTACGTTTACTTTGGAGTTTATGAACATTTGAGAAATGGCAGTTTGAGAGAAAATTTTCTTGCGCGAAGGCTTTCGGACAATTTTTTATCTTTCATTTACTCTTTAATTGTAGATAGTAGAAACATGGGACCATTACATACAAGTAGTGTGGATCAATGGAAATCTGTGATGAGAACAGATTTGGTATGGTTTGGTTACTTTTGGTTTTATTACATTTCTAGAAATGACAGTTTGTGAGAAAATTTCCTAGCGTCAAGATTTTTTGACAAATCTAATTTTTTATTTTCTCCTTAAGTGTTGTTGGTACATGGATGCAACTTTACTTACAAGTAGCTGGCATGAACAAAAGTTGGTGGCAAGGTTGAATTTGCTATGCTCTGCTTACTTTTGACTTTATTGAAATTCTAGAAATAACCATTTCTGCGAAAAGTCTCTGAGAGTTGCTGAATGTCTTTGATTTTCAATATCTCTACCATTATTTGGTCTACAGCTTTGAAAGTGCACATGCTAGTAATAGACATCCATGGAAATCAGTGCCACAAAAGGCTTGGCCATGCTACGTTTACTTTGGAGTTTATGAACATTTGAGAAATGGCAGTTTGAGAGAAAAATTTCTTGCGCGAAGGCTTTCGGACAAATTTTTATCTTTCATTTACTCTTTAATTGTAGATAGTAGAAACATGGGACCATAACATACAAGTAGTGTGGATCAATGGAAATCTGTGATGAGAACAGATTTGGTATGGTTTGGTTACTTTTGGTTTTATTACATTTCTAGAAATGACAGTTTGTGAGAAAATTTCCTAGCGTCAAGATTTTTTGACAAATCTAATTTTTTATTTTCTCCTTAAGTGTTGATGGTACATGGATGCAACTTTACTTACAAGTAGCTGATATGAACAAAAATTGGTGACAAGGTTGAATTTGCTATGCTCTGCTTACTTTTGACTTTATTGAAATTCTAGAAATAACCATTTCTGCGAAAAGTCTCTGAGAGTTGCTGAATGTCTTTGATTTTCAATATCTCTACCATTATTTGGTCTACAGCTTTGAAAGTGCACATGCTAGTAATAGACATCCATGGAAATCAGTGCCACAAAAGGCTTGGCCATGCTACGTTTACTTTGGAGTTTATTAACATTTGAGAAATGGCAGTTTGAGAGAAAAATTTCTTGCGCGAAGGCTTTCGGACAAATTTTTATCTTTCATTTACTCTTTAATTGTAGATAGTAGAAACATGGGACCATAACATACAAGTAGTGTGGATCAATGGAAATCTGTGATGAGAACAGATTTGGTATGGTTTGGTTACTTTTGGTTTTATTACATTTCTAGAAATGACAGTTTGTGAGAAAATTTCCTAGCGTCAAGATTTTTTGACAAATCTAATTTTTTATTTTCTCCTTAAGTGTTGTTGGTACATGGATGCAACTTTACTTACAAGTAGCTGGCATGAACAAAAGTTGGTGGCAAGGTTGAATTTGCTATGCTCTGCTTACTTTTGACTTTATTGAAATTCTAGAAATAACCATTTCTGCGAAAAGTCTCTGAGAGTTGCTGAATGTCTTTGATTTTCAATATCTCTACCATTATTTGGTCTACAGCTTTGAAAGTGCACATGCTAGTAATAGACATCCATGGAAATTAGTGCCACAAAAGGCTTGGCCATGCTACGTTTACTTTGGAGTTTATGAACATTTTAGAAATGGCAGTTTGAGAGAAAATTTTCTTGCGCGAAGGCTTTCGGACAATTTTTATCTTTCATTTACTCTTTAATTGTAGATAGTAGAAACATGGGACCATAACATACAAGTAGTGTGGATCAATGGAAATCTGTGATGAGAACAGATTTGGTATGGTTTGGTTACTTTTGGTTTTATTACATTTCTAGAAATGACAGTTTGTGAGAAAATTTCCTAGCGTCAAGATTTTTTGACAAATCTAATTTTTTATTTTCTCCTTAAGTGTTGTTGGTACATGGATGCAACTTTACTTACAAGTAGCTGGCATGAACAAAAGTTGGTGGCAAGGTTGAATTTGCTATGCTCTGCTTACTTTTGACTTTATTGAAATTCTAGAAATAACCATTTCTGCGAAAAGTCTCTGAGAGTTGCTGAATGTCTTTGATTTTCAATATCTCTACCATTATTTGGTCTACAGCTTTGAAAGTGCACATGCTAGTAAAAGACATCCATGGAAATCAGTGCCACAAAAGGCTTGGCCATGCTACGTTTACTTTGGAGTTTATTAACATTTGAGAAATGGCAGTTTGAGAGAAAATTTTCTTGCGCGAAGGCTTTCGGACAAATTTTTATTTTTCATTTACTCTTTAATTGTAGATAGTAGAACCATGGGACCATTACATACAAGTAGTGTGGATCAATGGAAATCTGTGATGAGAACAGATTTGGTATGGTTTGGTTACTTTTGGTTTTATTACATTTCTAGAAATGACAGTTTGTGAGAAAATTTCCTAGCGTCAAGATTTTTTGACAAATCTAATTTTTTATTTTCTCCTTAAGTGTTGTTGGCACATGGATGCAACTTTACTTACAAGTAGCTGGCATGAACAAAAGTTGGTGGCAAGGTTGAATTTGCTATGCTCTGCTTACTTTTGACTTTATTGAAATTCTAGAAATAACCATTTCTGCGAAAAGTCTCTGAGAGTTGCTGAATGTCTTTGATTTTCAATATCTCTACCATTATTTGGTCTACAGCTTTGAAAGTGCACATGCTAGTAATAGACATCCATGGAAATTAGTGCCACAAAAGGCTTGGCCATGCTACGTTTACTTTGGAGTTTATGAACATTTGAGAAATGGCAGTTTGAGAGAAAATTTTCTTGCGTGAAGGCTTTCGGACAATTTTTATCTTTCATTTACTCTTTAATTGTAGATAGTAGAAACATGGGACCATAACATACAAGTAGTGTGGATCAATGGAAATCTGTGATGAGAACAGATTTGGTATGGTTTGGTTACTTTTGGTTTTATTACATTTCTAGAAATGACAGTTTGTGAGAAAATTTCCTAGCGTCAAGATTTTTTGACAAATCTAATTTTTTATTTTCTCCTTAAGTGTTGTTGGTACATGGATGCAACTTTACTTACAAGTAGCTGGCATGAACAAAAGTTGGTGGCAAGGTTGAATTTGCTATGCTCTGCTTACTTTTGACTTTATTGAAATTCTAGAAATAACCATTTCTGCGAAAAGTCTCTGAGAGTTGCTGAATGTCTTTGATTTTCAATATCTCTACCATTATTTGGTCTACAGCTTTGAAAGTGCACATGCTAGTAATAGACATCCATGGAAATCAGTGCCACAAAAGGCTTGGCCATGCTACGTTTACTTTGGAGTTTATTAACATTTGAGAAATGGCAGTTTGAGAGAAAAATTTCTTGCGCGAAGGCTTTCGGACAACTTTTTATCTTTCATTTACTCTTTAATTGTAGATAGTAGAAACATGGGACCATAACATACAAGTAGTGTGGATCAATGGAAATCTGTGATGAGAACAGATTTGGTATGGTTTGGTTACTTTTGGTTTTATTACATTTCTAGAAATGACAGTTTGTGAGAAAATGTCCTAGCGTCAAGATTTTTTGACAAATCTAATTTTTTATTTTCTCCTTAAGTGTTGATGGTACATGGATGCAACTTTACTTACAAGTAGCTGATATGAACAAAAGTTGGTGGCAAGGTTGAATTTGCTATGCTCTGCTTACTTTTGACTTTATTGAAATTCTAGAAATAACCATTTCTGTGAAAAGTCTCTGAGAGTTGCTGAATGTCTTTGATTTTCAATATCTCTACCATTATTTGGTCTACAGCTTTGAAAGTGCACATGCTAGTAAAAGACATCCATGGAAATCAGTGCCACAAAAGGCTTGGCCATGCTACGTTTACTTTGGAGTTTATTAACATTTGAGAAATGGCAGTTTGAGAGAAAATTTTCTTGCGCGAAGGCTTTCGGACAAATTTTTATTTTTCATTTACTCTTTAATTGTAGATAGTAGAACCATGGGACCATTACATACAAGTAGTGTGGATCAATGGAAATCTGTGATGAGAACAGATTTGGTATGGTTTGGTTACTTTTGGTTTTATTACATTTCTAGAAATGACAGTTTGTGAGAAAATTTCCTAGCGTCAAGATTTTTTGACAAATCTAATTTTTTATTTTCTCCTTAAGTGTTGTTGGCACATGGATGCAACTTTACTTACAAGTAGCTGGCATGAACAAAAGTTGGTGGCAAGGTTGAATTTGCTATGCTCTGCTTACTTTTGACTTTATTGAAATTCTAGAAATAACCATTTCTGCGAAAAGTCTCTGAGAGTTGCTGAATGTCTTTGATTTTCAATATCTCTACCATTATTTGGTCTACAGCTTTGAAAGTGCACATGCTAGTAATAGACATCCATGGAAATTAGTGCCACAAAAGGCTTGGCCATGCTACGTTTACTTTGGAGTTTATGAACATTTGAGAAATGGCAGTTTGAGAGAAAATTTTCTTGCGTGAAGGCTTTCGGACAATTTTTATCTTTCATTTACTCTTTAATTGTAGATAGTAGAAACATGGGACCATAACATACAAGTAGTGTGGATCAATGGAAATCTGTGATGAGAACAGATTTGGTATGGTTTGGTTACTTTTGGTTTTATTACATTTCTAGAAATGACAGTTTGTGAGAAAATTTCCTAGCGTCAAGATTTTTTGACAAATCTAATTTTTTATTTTCTCCTTAAGTGTTGTTGGTACATGGATGCAACTTTACTTACAAGTAGCTGGCATGAACAAAAGTTGGTGGCAAGGTTGAATTTGCTATGCTCTGCTTACTTTTGACTTTATTGAAATTCTAGAAATAACCATTTCTGCGAAAAGTCTCTGAGAGTTGCTGAATGTCTTTGATTTTCAATATCTCTACCATTATTTGGTCTACAGCTTTGAAAGTGCACATGCTAGTAATAGACATCCATGGAAATCAGTGCCACAAAAGGCTTGGCCATGCTACGTTTACTTTGGAGTTTATTAACATTTGAGAAATGGCAGTTTGAGAGAAAAATTTCTTGCGCGAAGGCTTTCGGACAACTTTTTATCTTTCATTTACTCTTTAATTGTAGATAGTAGAAACATGGGACCATAACATACAAGTAGTGTGGATCAATGGAAATCTGTGATGAGAACAGATTTGGTATGGTTTGGTTACTTTTGGTTTTATTACATTTCTAGAAATGACAGTTTGTGAGAAAATGTCCTAGCGTCAAGATTTTTTGACAAATCTAATTTTTTATTTTCTCCTTAAGTGTTGATGGTACATGGATGCAACTTTACTTACAAGTAGCTGATATGAACAAAAGTTGGTGGCAAGGTTGAATTTGCTATGCTCTGCTTACTTTTGACTTTATTGAAATTCTAGAAATAACCATTTCTGTGAAAAGTCTCTGAGAGTTGCTGAATGTCTTTGATTTTCAATATCTCTACCATTATTTGGTCTACAGCTTTGAAAGTGCACATGCTAGTAATAGACATCCATGGAAATCAGTGCCACAAAAGGCTTGGCCATGCTACGTTTACTTTGGAGTTTATGAACATTTGAGAAATGGCAGTTTGAGAGAAAATTTTCTTGCGCGAAGGCTTTCGGACAAAATTTTATCTTTCATTTACTCTTTAATTGTAGATAGTAGAAACATGGGACCATTACATACAAGTAGTGTGGATCAATGGAAATCTGTGATGAGAACAGATTTGGTATGGTTTGGTTACTTTTGGTTTTATTACATTTCTAGAAATGACAGTTTGTGAGAAAATTTCCTAGCGTCAATATTTTTTGACAAATCTAATTTTTTATTTTCTCCTTAAGTGTTGTTGGTACATGGATGCAACTTTACTTACAAGTAGCTGGCATGAACAAAAGTTGGTGGCAAGGTTGAATTTGCTATGCTCTGCTTACTTTTGACTTTATTGAAATTCTAGAAATAACCATTTCTGCGAAAAGTCTCTGAGAGTTGCTGAATGTCTTTGATTTTCAATATCTCTACCATTATTTGGTCTACAGCTTTGAAAGTGCACATGCTAGTAATAGACATCCATGAAAATCAGTGCCACAAAAGGCTTGGCCATGCTACGTTTACTTTGGAGTTTATGAACATTTGAGAAATGGCAGTTTGAGAGAAAATTTTCTTGCGCGAAGGCTTTCGGACAAATTTTTATCTTTCATTTACTCTTTTATTGTAGATAGTAGAAACATGGGACCATTACATACAAGTAGTGTGGATCAATGGAAATCTGTGATGAGAACAGATTTGGTATGGTTTGGTTACTTTTGGTTTTATTACATTTCTAGAAATGACAGTTTGTGAGAAAATTTCCTAGCGTCAAGATTTTTTGACAAATTTAATTTTTTATTTTCTCCTTAAGTGTTGTTGGTACATGGATGCAACTTTACTTACAAGTAGCTGGCATGAACAAAAGTTGGTGGCAAGGTTGAATTTGCTATGCTCTGCTTACTTTTGACTTTATTGAAATTCTAGAAATAACCATTTCTGCGAAAAGTCTCTGAGAGTTGCTGAATGTCTTTGATTTTCAATATCTCTACCATTATTTGGTCTACAGCTTTGAAAGTGCACATGCTAGTAATAGACATCCATGGAAATTAGTGCCACAAAAGGCTTGGCCATGCTACGTTTACTTTGGAGTTTATGAACATTTTAGAAATGGCAGTTTGAGAGAAAATTTTCTTGCGCGAAGGCTTTCGGACAATTTTTATCTTTCATTTACTCTTTAATTGTAGATAGTAGAAACATGGGACCATAACATACAAGTAGTGTGGATCAATGGAAATCTGTGATGAGAACAGATTTGGTATGGTTTGGTTACTTTTGGTTTTATTACATTTCTAGAAATGACAGTTTGTGAGAAAATTTCCTAGCGTCAAGATTTTTTGACAAATCTAATTTTTTATTTTCTCCTTAAGTGTTGTTGGTACATGGATGCAACTTTACTTACAAGTAGCTGGCATGAACAAAAGTTGGTGGCAAGGTTGAATTTGCTATGCTCTGCTTACTTTTGACTTTATTGAAATTCTAGAAATAACCATTTCTGCGAAAAGTCTCTGAGAGTTGCTGAATGTCTTTGATTTTCAATATCTCTACCATTATTTGGTCTACAGCTTTGAAAGTGCACATGCTAGTAAAAGACATCCATGGAAATCAGTGCCACAAAAGGCTTGGCCATGCTACGTTTACTTTGGAGTTTATTAACATTTGAGAAATGGCAGTTTGAGAGAAAATTTTCTTGCGCGAAGGCTTTCGGACAAATTTTTATTTTTCATTTACTCTTTAATTGTAGATAGTAGAACCATGGGACCATTACATACAAGTAGTGTGGATCAATGGAAATCTGTGATGAGAACAGATTTGGTATGGTTTGGTTACTTTTGGTTTTATTACATTTCTAGAAATGACAGTTTGTGAGAAAATTTCCTAGCGTCAAGATTTTTTGACAAATCTAATTTTTTATTTTCTCCTTAAGTGTTGTTGGTACATGGATGCAACTTTACTTACAAGTAGCTGGCATGAACAAAAGTTGGTGGCAAGGTTGAATTTGCTATGCTCTGCTTACTTTTGACTTTATTGAAATTCTAGAAATAACCATTTCTGCGAAAAGTCTCTGAGAGTTGCTGAATGTCTTTGATTTTCAATATCTCTACCATTATTTGGTCTACAGCTTTGAAAGTGCACATGCTAGTAATAGACATCCATGAAAATCAGTGCCACAAAAGGCTTGGCCATGCTACGTTTACTTTGGAGTTTATGAACATTTGAGAAATGGCAGTTTGAGAGAAAATTTTCTTGCGCGAAGGCTTTCGGACAATTTTTTATCTTTCATTTACTCTTTAATTGTAGATAGTAGAAACATGGGACCATTACATACAAGTAGTGTGGATCAATGGAAATCTGTGATGAGAACAGATTTGGTATGGTTTGGTTACTTTTGGTTTTATTACATTTCTAGAAATGACAGTTTGTGAGAAAATTTCCTAGCGTCAAGATTTTTTGACAAATCTAATTTTTTATTTTCTCCTTAAGTGTTGTTGGTACATGGATGCAACTTTACTTACAAGTAGCTGGCATGAACAAAAGTTGGTGGCAAGGTTGAATTTGCTATGCTCTGCTTACTTTTGACTTTATTGAAATTCTAGAAATAACCATTTCTGCGAAAAGTCTCTGAGAGTTGCTGAATGTCTTTGATTTTCAATATCTCTACCATTATTTGGTCTACAGCTTTGAAAGTGCACATGCTAGTAATAGACATCCATGGAAATCAGTGCCACAAAAGGCTTGGCCATGCTACGTTTACTTTGGAGTTTATGAACATTTGAGAAATGGCAGTTTGAGAGAAAAATTTCTTGCGCGAAGGCTTTCGGACAAATTTTTATCTTTCATTTACTCTTTAATTGTAGATAGTAGAAACATGGGACCATAACATACAAGTAGTGTGGATCAATGGAAATCTGTGATGAGAACAGATTTGGTATGGTTTGGTTACTTTTGGTTTTATTACATTTCTAGAAATGACAGTTTGTGAGAAAATTTCCTAGCGTCAAGATTTTTTGACAAATCTAATTTTTTATTTTCTCCTTAAGTGTTGTTGGTACATGGATGCAACTTTACTTACAAGTAGCTGGCATGAACAAAAGTTGGTGGCAAGGTTGAATTTGCTATGCTCTGCTTACTTTTGACTTTATTGAAATTCTAGAAATAACCATTTCTGCGAAAAGTCTCTGAGAGTTGCTGAATGTCTTTGATTTTCAATATCTCTACCATTATTTGGTCTACAGCTTTGAAAGTGCACATGCTAGTAATAGACATCCATGGAAATCAGTGCCACAAAAGGCTTGGCCATGCTACGTTTACTTTGGAGTTTATTAACATTTGAGAAATGGCAGTTTGAGAGAAAAATTTCTTGCGCGAAGGCTTTCGGACAACTTTTTATCTTTCATTTACTCTTTAATTGTAGATAGTAGAAACATGGGACCATAACATACAAGTAGTGTGGATCAATGGAAATCTGTGATGAGAACAGATTTGGTATGGTTTGGTTACTTTTGGTTTTATTACATTTCTAGAAATGACAGTTTGTGAGAAAATGTCCTAGCGTCAAGATTTTTTGACAAATCTAATTTTTTATTTTCTCCTTAAGTGTTGATGGTACATGGATGCAACTTTACTTACAAGTAGCTGATATGAACAAAAGTTGGTGGCAAGGTTGAATTTGCTATGCTCTGCTTACTTTTGACTTTATTGAAATTCTAGAAATAACCATTTCTGTGAAAAGTCTCTGAGAGTTGCTGAATGTCTTTGATTTTCAATATCTCTACCATTATTTGGTCTACAGCTTTGAAAGTGCACATGCTAGTAATAGACATCCATGGAAATCAGTGCCACAAAAGGCTTGGCCATGCTACGTTTACTTTGGAGTTTATGAACATTTGAGAAATGGCAGTTTGAGAGAAAATTTTCTTGCGCGAAGGCTTTCGGACAAAATTTTATCTTTCATTTACTCTTTAATTGTAGATAGTAGAAACATGGGACCATTACATACAAGTAGTGTGGATCAATGGAAATCTGTGATGAGAACAGATTTGGTATGGTTTGGTTACTTTTGGTTTTATTACATTTCTAGAAATGACAGTTTGTGAGAAAATTTCCTAGCGTCAATATTTTTTGACAAATCTAATTTTTTATTTTCTCCTTAAGTGTTGTTGGTACATGGATGCAACTTTACTTACAAGTAGCTGGCATGAACAAAAGTTGGTGGCAAGGTTGAATTTGCTATGCTCTGCTTACTTTTGACTTTATTGAAATTCTAGAAATAACCATTTCTGCGAAAAGTCTCTGAGAGTTGCTGAATGTCTTTGATTTTCAATATCTCTACCATTATTTGGTCTACAGCTTTGAAAGTGCACATGCTAGTAATAGACATCCATGAAAATCAGTGCCACAAAAGGCTTGGCCATGCTACGTTTACTTTGGAGTTTATGAACATTTGAGAAATGGCAGTTTGAGAGAAAATTTTCTTGCGCGAAGGCTTTCGGACAAATTTTTATCTTTCATTTACTCTTTTATTGTAGATAGTAGAAACATGGGACCATTACATACAAGTAGTGTGGATCAATGGAAATCTGTGATGAGAACAGATTTGGTATGGTTTGGTTACTTTTGGTTTTATTACATTTCTAGAAATGACAGTTTGTGAGAAAATTTCCTAGCGTCAAGATTTTTTGACAAATTTAATTTTTTATTTTCTCCTTAAGTGTTGTTGGTACATGGATGCAACTTTACTTACAAGTAGCTGGCATGAACAAAAGTTGGTGGCAAGGTTGAATTTGCTATGCTCTGCTTACTTTTGACTTTATTGAAATTCTAGAAATAACCATTTCTGCGAAAAGTCTCTGAGAGTTGCTGAATGTCTTTGATTTTCAATATCTCTACCATTATTTGGTCTACAGCTTTGAAAGTGCACATGCTAGTAATAGACATCCATGGAAATTAGTGCCACAAAAGGCTTGGCCATGCTACGTTTACTTTGGAGTTTATGAACATTTTAGAAATGGCAGTTTGAGAGAAAATTTTCTTGCGCGAAGGCTTTCGGACAATTTTTATCTTTCATTTACTCTTTAATTGTAGATAGTAGAAACATGGGACCATAACATACAAGTAGTGTGGATCAATGGAAATCTGTGATGAGAACAGATTTGGTATGGTTTGGTTACTTTTGGTTTTATTACATTTCTAGAAATGACAGTTTGTGAGAAAATTTCCTAGCGTCAAGATTTTTTGACAAATCTAATTTTTTATTTTCTCCTTAAGTGTTGTTGGTACATGGATGCAACTTTACTTACAAGTAGCTGGCATGAACAAAAGTTGGTGGCAAGGTTGAATTTGCTATGCTCTGCTTACTTTTGACTTTATTGAAATTCTAGAAATAACCATTTCTGTGAAAAGTCTCTGAGAGTTGCTGAATGTCTTTGATTTTCAATATCTCTACCATTATTTGGTCTACAGCTTTGAAAGTGCACATGCTAGTAATAGACATCCATGGAAATCAGTGCCACAAAAGGCTTGGCCATGCTACGTTTACTTTGGAGTTTATGAACATTTGAGAAATGGCAGTTTGAGAGAAAATTTTCTTGCGCGAAGGCTTTCGGACAAAATTTTATCTTTCATTTACTCTTTAATTGTAGATAGTAGAAACATGGGACCATTACATACAAGTAGTGTGGATCAATGGAAATCTGTGATGAGAACAGATTTGGTATGGTTTGGTTACTTTTGGTTTTATTACATTTCTAGAAATGACAGTTTGTGAGAAAATTTCCTAGCGTCAATATTTTTTGACAAATCTAATTTTTTATTTTCTCCTTAAGTGTTGTTGGTACATGGATGCAACTTTACTTACAAGTAGCTGGCATGAACAAAAGTTGGTGGCAAGGTTGAATTTGCTATGCTCTGCTTACTTTTGACTTTATTGAAATTCTAGAAATAACCATTTCTGCGAAAAGTCTCTGAGAGTTGCTGAATGTCTTTGATTTTCAATATCTCTACCATTATTTGGTCTACAGCTTTGAAAGTGCACATGCTAGTAATAGACATCCATGAAAATCAGTGCCACAAAAGGCTTGGCCATGCTACGTTTACTTTGGAGTTTATGAACATTTGAGAAATGGCAGTTTGAGAGAAAATTTTCTTGCGCGAAGGCTTTCGGACAAATTTTTATCTTTCATTTACTCTTTTATTGTAGATAGTAGAAACATGGGACCATTACATACAAGTAGTGTGGATCAATGGAAATCTGTGATGAGAACAGATTTGGTATGGTTTGGTTACTTTTGGTTTTATTACATTTCTAGAAATGACAGTTTGTGAGAAAATTTCCTAGCGTCAAGATTTTTTGACAAATTTAATTTTTTATTTTCTCCTTAAGTGTTGTTGGTACATGGATGCAACTTTACTTACAAGTAGCTGGCATGAACAAAAGTTGGTGGCAAGGTTGAATTTGCTATGCTCTGCTTACTTTTGACTTTATTGAAATTCTAGAAATAACCATTTCTGCGAAAAGTCTCTGAGAGTTGCTGAATGTCTTTGATTTTCAATATCTCTACCATTATTTGGTCTACAGCTTTGAAAGTGCACATGCTAGTAATAGACATCCATGGAAATTAGTGCCACAAAAGGCTTGGCCATGCTACGTTTACTTTGGAGTTTATGAACATTTTAGAAATGGCAGTTTGAGAGAAAATTTTCTTGCGCGAAGGCTTTCGGACAATTTTTATCTTTCATTTACTCTTTAATTGTAGATAGTAGAAACATGGGACCATAACATACAAGTAGTGTGGATCAATGGAAATCTGTGATGAGAACAGATTTGGTATGGTTTGGTTACTTTTGGTTTTATTACATTTCTAGAAATGACAGTTTGTGAGAAAATTTCCTAGCGTCAAGATTTTTTGACAAATCTAATTTTTTATTTTCTCCTTAAGTGTTGTTGGTACATGGATGCAACTTTACTTACAAGTAGCTGGCATGAACAAAAGTTGGTGGCAAGGTTGAATTTGCTATGCTCTGCTTACTTTTGACTTTATTGAAATTCTAGAAATAACCATTTCTGCGAAAAGTCTCTGAGAGTTGCTGAATGTCTTTGATTTTCAATATCTCTACCATTATTTGGTCTACAGCTTTGAAAGTGCACATGCTAGTAAAAGACATCCATGGAAATCAGTGCCACAAAAGGCTTGGCCATGCTACGTTTACTTTGGAGTTTATTAACATTTGAGAAATGGCAGTTTGAGAGAAAATTTTCTTGCGCGAAGGCTTTCGGACAAATTTTTATTTTTCATTTACTCTTTAATTGTAGATAGTAGAACCATGGGACCATTACATACAAGTAGTGTGGATCAATGGAAATCTGTGATGAGAACAGATTTGGTATGGTTTGGTTACTTTTGGTTTTATTACATTTCTAGAAATGACAGTTTGTGAGAAAATTTCCTAGCGTCAAGATTTTTTGACAAATCTAATTTTTTATTTTCTCCTTAAGTGTTGTTGGTACATGGATGCAACTTTACTTACAAGTAGCTGGCATGAACAAAAGTTGGTGGCAAGGTTGAATTTGCTATGCTCTGCTTACTTTTGACTTTATTGAAATTCTAGAAATAACCATTTCTGCGAAAAGTCTCTGAGAGTTGCTGAATGTCTTTGATTTTCAATATCTCTACCATTATTTGGTCTACAGCTTTGAAAGTGCACATGCTAGTAATAGACATCCATGAAAATCAGTGCCACAAAAGGCTTGGCCATGCTACGTTTACTTTGGAGTTTATGAACATTTGAGAAATGGCAGTTTGAGAGAAAATTTTCTTGCGCGAAGGCTTTCGGACAATTTTTTATCTTTCATTTACTCTTTAATTGTAGATAGTAGAAACATGGGACCATTACATACAAGTAGTGTGGATCAATGGAAATCTGTGATGAGAACAGATTTGGTATGGTTTGGTTACTTTTGGTTTTATTACATTTCTAGAAATGACAGTTTGTGAGAAAATTTCCTAGCGTCAAGATTTTTTGACAAATCTAATTTTTTATTTTCTCCTTAAGTGTTGTTGGTACATGGATGCAACTTTACTTACAAGTAGCTGGCATGAACAAAAGTTGGTGGCAAGGTTGAATTTGCTATGCTCTGCTTACTTTTGACTTTATTGAAATTCTAGAAATAACCATTTCTGCGAAAAGTCTCTGAGAGTTGCTGAATGTCTTTGATTTTCAATATCTCTACCATTATTTGGTCTACAGCTTTGAAAGTGCACATGCTAGTAATAGACATCCATGGAAATCAGTGCCACAAAAGGCTTGGCCATGCTACGTTTACTTTGGAGTTTATGAACATTTGAGAAATGGCAGTTTGAGAGAAAAATTTCTTGCGCGAAGGCTTTCGGACAAATTTTTATCTTTCATTTACTCTTTAATTGTAGATAGTAGAAACATGGGACCATAACATACAAGTAGTGTGGATCAATGGAAATCTGTGATGAGAACAGATTTGGTATGGTTTGGTTACTTTTGGTTTTATTACATTTCTAGAAATGACAGTTTGTGAGAAAATTTCCTAGCGTCAAGATTTTTTGACAAATCTAATTTTTTATTTTCTCCTTAAGTGTTGTTGGTACATGGATGCAACTTTACTTACAAGTAGCTGGCATGAACAAAAGTTGGTGGCAAGGTTGAATTTGCTATGCTCTGCTTACTTTTGACTTTATTGAAATTCTAGAAATAACCATTTCTGCGAAAAGTCTCTGAGAGTTGCTGAATGTCTTTGATTTTCAATATCTCTACCATTATTTGGTCTACAGCTTTGAAAGTGCACATGCTAGTAATAGACATCCATGAAAATCAGTGCCACAAAAGGCTTGGCCATGCTACGTTTACTTTGGAGTTTATGAACATTTGAGAAATGGCAGTTTGAGAGAAAATTTTCTTGCGCGAAGGCTTTCGGACAAATTTTTATCTTTCATTTACTCTTTAATTGTAGATAGTAGAAACATGGGACCATTACATACAAGTAGTGTGGATCAATGGAAATCTGTGATGAGAACAGATTTGGTATGGTTTGGTTACTTTTGGTTTTATTACATTTCTAGAAATGACAGTTTGTGAGAAAATTTCCTAGCGTCAAGATTTTTTGACAAATCTAATTTTTTATTTTCTCCTTAAGTGTTGTTGGTACATGGATGCAACTTTACTTACAAGTAGCTGGCATGAACAAAAGTTGGTGGCAAGGTTGAATTTGCTATGCTCTGCTTACTTTTGACTTTATTGAAATTCTAGAAATAACCATTTCTGCGAAAAGTCTCTGAGAGTTGCTGAATGTCTTTGATTTTCAATATCTCTACCATTATTTGGTCTACAGCTTTGAAAGTGCACATGCTAGTAATAGACATCCATGAAAATCAGTGCCACAAAAGGCTTGGCCATGCTACGTTTACTTTGGAGTTTATGAACATTTTAGAAATGGCAGTTTGAGAGAAAATTTTCTTGCGCGAAGGCTTTCGGACAATTTTTATCTTTCCTTTACTCTTTAATTGTAGATAGTAGAAACATGGGACCATAACATACAAGTAGTGTGGATCAATGGAAATCTGTGATGAGAACAGATTTGGTATGGTTTGGTTACTTTTGGTTTTATTACATTTCTAGAAATGACAGTTTGTGAGAAAATTTCCTAGCGTCAAGATTTTTTGACAAATCTAATTTTTTATTTTCTCCTTAAGTGTTGTTGGTACATGGATGCAACTTTACTTACAAGTAGCTGGCATGAACAAAAGTTGGTGGCAAGGTTGAATTTGCTATGCTCTGTTTACTTTTGACTTTATTGAAATTCTAGAAATAACCATTTCTGCGAAAAGTCTCTGAGAGTTGCTGAATGTCTTTGATTTTCAATATCTCTACCATTATTTGGTCTACAGCTTTGAAAGTGCACATGCTAGTAATAGACATCCATGAAAATCAGTGCCACAAAAGGCTTGGCCATGCTACGTTTACTTTGGAGTTTATGAACATTTGAGAAATGGCAGTTTGAGAGAAAATTTTCTTGCGCGAAGGCTTTCGGACAATTTTTTATCTTTCATTTACTCTTTAATTGTAGATAGTAGAAACATGGGACCATTACATACAAGTAGTGTGGATCAATGGAAATCTGTGATGAGAACAGATTTGGTATGGTTTGGTTACTTTTGGTTTTATTACATTTCTAGAAATGACAGTTTGTGAGAAAATTTCCTAGCGTCAAGATTTTTTGACAAATCTTCATTTTTTATTTTCTCCTTAAGTGTTGTTGGTACATGGATGCAACTTTACTTACAAGTAGCTGGCATGAACAAAAGTTGGTGGCAAGGTTGAATTTGCTATGCTCTGCTTACTTTTGACTTTATTGAAATTCTAGAAATAACCATTTCTGCGAAAAGTCTCTGAGAGTTGCTGAATGTCTTTGATTTTCAATATCTCTACCATTATTTGGTCTACAGCTTTGAAAGTGCACATGCTAGTAATAGACATCCATGGAAATCAGTGCCACAAAAGGCTTGGCCATGCTACGTTTACTTTGGAGTTTATTAACATTTGAGAAATGGCAGTTTGAGAGAAAAATTTCTTGCGCGAAGGCTTTCGGACAAATTTTTATCTTTCATTTACTCTTTAATTGTAGATAGTAGAAACATGGGACCATAACATACAAGTAGTGTGGATCAATGGAAATCTGTGATGAGAACAGATTTGGTATGGTTTGGTTACTTTTGGTTTTATTACATTTCTAGAAATGACAGTTTGTGAGAAAATTTCCTAGCGTCAAGATTTTTTGACAAATCTAATTTTTTATTTTCTCCTTAAGTGTTGTTGGTACATGGATGCAACTTTACTTACAAGTAGCTGGCATGAACAAAAGTTGGTGGCAAGGTTGAATTTGCTATGCTCTGCTTACTTTTGACTTTATTGAAATTCTAGAAATAACCATTTCTGCGAAAAGTCTCTGAGAGTTGCTGAATGTCTTTGATTTTCAATATCTCTACCATTATTTGGTCTACAGCTTTGAAAGTGCACATGCTAGTAATAGACATCCATGAAAATCAGTGCCACAAAAGGCTTGGCCATGCTACGTTTACTTTGGAGTTTATGAACATTTGAGAAATGGCAGTTTGAGAGAAAATTTTCTTGCGCGAAGGCTTTCGGACAAATTTTTATCTTTCATTTACTCTTTAATTGTAGATAGTAGAAACATGGGACCATTACATACAAGTAGTGTGGATCAATGGAAATCTGTGATGAGAACAGATTTGGTATGGTTTGGTTACTTTTGGTTTTATTACATTTCTAGAAATGACAGTTTGTGAGAAAATTTCCTAGCGTCAAGATTTTTTGACAAATCTAATTTTTTATTTTCTCCTTAAGTGTTGTTGGTACATGGATGCAACTTTACTTACAAGTAGCTGGCATGAACAAAAGTTGGTGGCAAGGTTGAATTTGCTATGCTCTGCTTACTTTTGACTTTATTGAAATTCTAGAAATAACCATTTCTGCGAAAAGTCTCTGAGAGTTGCTGAATGTCTTTGATTTTCAATATCTCTACCATTATTTGGTCTACAGCTTTGAAAGTGCACATGCTAGTAAAAGACATCCATGGAAATCAGTGCCACAAAAGGCTTGGCCATGCTACGTTTACTTTGGAGTTTATTAACATTTGAGAAATGGCAGTTTGAGAGAAAATTTTCTTGCGCGAAGGCTTTCGGACAAATTTTTATTTTTCATTTACTCTTTAATTGTAGATAGTAGAACCATGGGACCATTACATACAAGTAGTGTGGATCAATGGAAATCTGTGATGAGAACAGATTTGGTATGGTTTGGTTACTTTTGGTTTTATTACATTTCTAGAAATGACAGTTTGTGAGAAAATTTCCTAGCGTCAAGATTTTTTGACAAATCTAATTTTTTATTTTCTCCTTAAGTGTTGTTGGTACATGGATGCAACTTTACTTACAAGTAGCTGGCATGAACAAAAGTTGGTGGCAAGGTTGAATTTGCTATGCTCTGCTTACTTTTGACTTTATTGAAATTCTAGAAATAACCATTTCTGCGAAAAGTCTCTGAGAGTTGCTGAATGTCTTTGATTTTCAATATCTCTACCATTATTTGGTCTACAGCTTTGAAAGTGCACATGCTAGTAATAGACATCCATGAAAATCAGTGCCACAAAAGGCTTGGCCATGCTACGTTTACTTTGGAGTTTATGAACATTTGAGAAATGGCAGTTTGAGAGAAAATTTTCTTGCGCGAAGGCTTTCGGACAATTTTTTATCTTTCATTTACTCTTTAATTGTAGATAGTAGAAACATGGGACCATTACATACAAGTAGTGTGGATCAATGGAAATCTGTGATGAGAACAGATTTGGTATGGTTTGGTTACTTTTGGTTTTATTACATTTCTAGAAATGACAGTTTGTGAGAAAATTTCCTAGCGTCAAGATTTTTTGACAAATCTAATTTTTTATTTTCTCCTTAAGTGTTGTTGGTACATGGATGCAACTTTACTTACAAGTAGCTGGCATGAACAAAAGTTGGTGGCAAGGTTGAATTTGCTATGCTCTGCTTACTTTTGACTTTATTGAAATTCTAGAAATAACCATTTCTGCGAAAAGTCTCTGAGAGTTGCTGAATGTCTTTGATTTTCAATATCTCTACCATTATTTGGTCTACAGCTTTGAAAGTGCACATGCTAGTAATAGACATCCATGGAAATCAGTGCCACAAAAGGCTTGGCCATGCTACGTTTACTTTGGAGTTTATGAACATTTGAGAAATGGCAGTTTGAGAGAAAAATTTCTTGCGCGAAGGCTTTCGGACAAATTTTTATCTTTCATTTACTCTTTAATTGTAGATAGTAGAAACATGGGACCATAACATACAAGTAGTGTGGATCAATGGAAATCTGTGATGAGAACAGATTTGGTATGGTTTGGTTACTTTTGGTTTTATTACATTTCTAGAAATGACAGTTTGTGAGAAAATTTCCTAGCGTCAAGATTTTTTGACAAATCTAATTTTTTATTTTCTCCTTAAGTGTTGTTGGTACATGGATGCAACTTTACTTACAAGTAGCTGGCATGAACAAAAGTTGGTGGCAAGGTTGAATTTGCTATGCTCTGCTTACTTTTGACTTTATTGAAATTCTAGAAATAACCATTTCTGCGAAAAGTCTCTGAGAGTTGCTGAATGTCTTTGATTTTCAATATCTCTACCATTATTTGGTCTACAGCTTTGAAAGTGCACATGCTAGTAATAGACATCCATGAAAATCAGTGCCACAAAAGGCTTGGCCATGCTACGTTTACTTTGGAGTTTATGAACATTTGAGAAATGGCAGTTTGAGAGAAAATTTTCTTGCGCGAAGGCTTTCGGACAAATTTTTATCTTTCATTTACTCTTTAATTGTAGATAGTAGAAACATGGGACCATTACATACAAGTAGTGTGGATCAATGGAAATCTGTGATGAGAACAGATTTGGTATGGTTTGGTTACTTTTGGTTTTATTACATTTCTAGAAATGACAGTTTGTGAGAAAATTTCCTAGCGTCAAGATTTTTTGACAAATCTAATTTTTTATTTTCTCCTTAAGTGTTGTTGGTACATGGATGCAACTTTACTTACAAGTAGCTGGCATGAACAAAAGTTGGTGGCAAGGTTGAATTTGCTATGCTCTGCTTACTTTTGACTTTATTGAAATTCTAGAAATAACCATTTCTGCGAAAAGTCTCTGAGAGTTGCTGAATGTCTTTGATTTTCAATATCTCTACCATTATTTGGTCTACAGCTTTGAAAGTGCACATGCTAGTAATAGACATCCATGGAAATCAGTGCCACAAAAGGCTTGGCCATGCTACGTTTACTTTGGAGTTTATTAACATTTGAGAAATGGCAGTTTGAGAGAAAAATTTCTTGCGCGAAGGCTTTCGGACAAATTTTTATCTTTCATTTACTCTTTAATTGTAGATAGTAGAAACATGGGACCATAACATACAAGTAGTGTGGATCAATGGAAATCTGTGATGAGAACAGATTTGGTATGGTTTGGTTACTTTTGGTTTTATTACATTTCTAGAAATGACAGTTTGTGAGAAAATTTCCTAGCGTCAAGATTTTTTGACAAATCTAATTTTTTATTTTCTCCTTAAGTGTTGTTGGTACATGGATGCAACTTTACTTACAAGTAGCTGGCATGAACAAAAGTTGGTGGCAAGGTTGAATTTGCTATGCTCTGCTTACTTTTGACTTTATTGAAATTCTAGAAATAACCATTTCTGCGAAAAGTCTCTGAGAGTTGCTGAATGTCTTTGATTTTCAATATCTCTACCATTATTTGGTCTACAGCTTTGAAAGTGCACATGCTAGTAATAGACATCCATGAAAATCAGTGCCACAAAAGGCTTGGCCATGCTACGTTTACTTTGGAGTTTATGAACATTTGAGAAATGGCAGTTTGAGAGAAAATTTTCTTGCGCGAAGGCTTTCGGACAAATTTTTATCTTTCATTTACTCTTTAATTGTAGATAGTAGAAACATGGGACCATTACATACAAGTAGTGTGGATCAATGGAAATCTGTGATGAGAACAGATTTGGTATGGTTTGGTTACTTTTGGTTTTATTACATTTCTAGAAATGACAGTTTGTGAGAAAATTTCCTAGCGTCAAGATTTTTTGACAAATCTAATTTTTTATTTTCTCCTTAAGTGTTGTTGGTACATGGATGCAACTTTACTTACAAGTAGCTGGCATGAACAAAAGTTGGTGGCAAGGTTGAATTTGCTATGCTCTGCTTACTTTTGACTTTATTGAAATTCTAGAAATAACCATTTCTGCGAAAAGTCTCTGAGAGTTGCTGAATGTCTTTGATTTTCAATATCTCTACCATTATTTGGTCTACAGCTTTGAAAGTGCACATGCTAGTAAAAGACATCCATGGAAATCAGTGCCACAAAAGGCTTGGCCATGCTACGTTTACTTTGGAGTTTATTAACATTTGAGAAATGGCAGTTTGAGAGAAAATTTTCTTGCGCGAAGGCTTTCGGACAAATTTTTATTTTTCATTTACTCTTTAATTGTAGATAGTAGAACCATGGGACCATTACATACAAGTAGTGTGGATCAATGGAAATCTGTGATGAGAACAGATTTGGTATGGTTTGGTTACTTTTGGTTTTATTACATTTCTAGAAATGACAGTTTGTGAGAAAATTTCCTAGCGTCAAGATTTTTTGACAAATCTAATTTTTTATTTTCTCCTTAAGTGTTGTTGGTACATGGATGCAACTTTACTTACAAGTAGCTGGCATGAACAAAAGTTGGTGGCAAGGTTGAATTTGCTATGCTCTGCTTACTTTTGACTTTATTGAAATTCTAGAAATAACCATTTCTGCGAAAAGTCTCTGAGAGTTGCTGAATGTCTTTGATTTTCAATATCTCTACCATTATTTGGTCTACAGCTTTGAAAGTGCACATGCTAGTAATAGACATCCATGAAAATCAGTGCCACAAAAGGCTTGGCCATGCTACGTTTACTTTGGAGTTTATGAACATTTGAGAAATGGCAGTTTGAGAGAAAATTTTCTTGCGCGAAGGCTTTCGGACAATTTTTTATCTTTCATTTACTCTTTAATTGTAGATAGTAGAAACATGGGACCATTACATACAAGTAGTGTGGATCAATGGAAATCTGTGATGAGAACAGATTTGGTATGGTTTGGTTACTTTTGGTTTTATTACATTTCTAGAAATGACAGTTTGTGAGAAAATTTCCTAGCGTCAAGATTTTTTGACAAATCTAATTTTTTATTTTCTCCTTAAGTGTTGTTGGTACATGGATGCAACTTTACTTACAAGTAGCTGGCATGAACAAAAGTTGGTGGCAAGGTTGAATTTGCTATGCTCTGCTTACTTTTGACTTTATTGAAATTCTAGAAATAACCATTTCTGCGAAAAGTCTCTGAGAGTTGCTGAATGTCTTTGATTTTCAATATCTCTACCATTATTTGGTCTACAGCTTTGAAAGTGCACATGCTAGTAATAGACATCCATGAAAATCAGTGCCACAAAAGGCTTGGCCATGCTACGTTTACTTTGGAGTTTATGAACATTTGAGAAATGGCAGTTTGAGAGAAAATTTTCTTGCGCGAAGGCTTTCGGACAAATTTTTATCTTTCATTTACTCTTTAATTGTAGATAGTAGAAACATGGGACCATTACATACAAGTAGTGTGGATCAATGGAAATCTGTGATGAGAACAGATTTGGTATGGTTTGGTTACTTTTGGTTTTATTACATTTCTAGAAATGACAGTTTGTGAGAAAATTTCCTAGCGTCAAGATTTTTTGACAAATCTAATTTTTTATTTTCTCCTTAAGTGTTGTTGGTACATGGATGCAACTTTACTTACAAGTAGCTGGCATGAACAAAAGTTGGTGGCAAGGTTGAATTTGCTATGCTCTGCTTACTTTTGACTTTATTGAAATTCTAGAAATAACCATTTCTGCGAAAAGTCTCTGAGAGTTGCTGAATGTCTTTGATTTTCAATATCTCTACCATTATTTGGTCTACAGCTTTGAAAGTGCACATGCTAGTAATAGACATCCATGAAAATCAGTGCCACAAAAGGCTTGGCCATGCTACGTTTACTTTGGAGTTTATGAACATTTTAGAAATGGCAGTTTGAGAGAAAATTTTCTTGCGCGAAGGCTTTCGGACAATTTTTATCTTTCCTTTACTCTTTAATTGTAGATAGTAGAAACATGGGACCATAACATACAAGTAGTGTGGATCAATGGAAATCTGTGATGAGAACAGATTTGGTATGGTTTGGTTACTTTTGGTTTTATTACATTTCTAGAAATGACAGTTTGTGAGAAAATTTCCTAGCGTCAAGATTTTTTGACAAATCTAATTTTTTATTTTCTCCTTAAGTGTTGTTGGTACATGGATGCAACTTTACTTACAAGTAGCTGGCATGAACAAAAGTTGGTGGCAAGGTTGAATTTGCTATGCTCTGTTTACTTTTGACTTTATTGAAATTCTAGAAATAACCATTTCTGCGAAAAGTCTCTGAGAGTTGCTGAATGTCTTTGATTTTCAATATCTCTACCATTATTTGGTCTACAGCTTTGAAAGTGCACATGCTAGTAATAGACATCCATGAAAATCAGTGCCACAAAAGGCTTGGCCATGCTACGTTTACTTTGGAGTTTATGAACATTTTAGAAATGGCAGTTTGAGAGAAAATTTTCTTGCGCGAAGGCTTTCGGACAATTTTTTATCTTTCATTTACTCTTTAATTGTAGATAGTAGAAACATGGGACCATTACATACAAGTAGTGTGGATCAATGGAAATCTGTGATGAGAACAGATTTGGTATGGTTTGGTTACTTTTGGTTTTATTACATTTCTAGAAATGACAGTTTGTGAGAAAATTTCCTAGCGTCAAGATTTTTTGACAAATCTTCATTTTTTATTTTCTCCTTAAGTGTTGTTGGTACATGGATGCAACTTTACTTACAAGTAGCTGGCATGAACAAAAGTTGGTGGCAAGGTTGAATTTGCTATGCTCTGCTTACTTTTGACTTTATTGAAATTCTAGAAATAACCATTTCTGCGAAAAGTCTCTGAGAGTTGCTGAATGTCTTTGATTTTCAATATCTCTACCATTATTTGGTCTACAGCTTTGAAAGTGCACATGCTAGTAATAGACATCCATGAAAATCAGTGCCACAAAAGGCTTGGCCATGCTACGTTTACTTTGGAGTTTATGAACATTTGAGAAATGGCAGTTTGAGAGAAAATTTTCTTGCGCGAAGGCTTTCGGACAAATTTTTATCTTTCATTTACTCTTTAATTGTAGATAGTAGAAACATGGGACCATTACATACAAGTAGTGTGGATCAATGGAAATCTGTGATGAGAACAGATTTGGTATGGTTTGGTTACTTTTGGTTTTATTACATTTCTAGAAATGACAGTTTGTGAGAAAATTTCCTAGCGTCAAGATTTTTTGACAAATCTAATTTTTTATTTTCTCCTTAAGTGTTGATGGTACATGGATGCAACTTTACTTACAAGTAGCTGATATGAACAAAAATTGGTGACAAGGTTGAATTTGCTATGCTCTGCTTACTTTTGACTTTATTGAAATTCTAGAAATAACCATTTCTGCGAAAAGTCTCTGAGAGTTGCTGAATGTCTTTGATTTTCAATATCTCTACCATTATTTGGTCTACAGCTTTGAAAGTGCACATGCTAGTAAAAGACATCCATGGAAATCAGTGCCACAAAAGGCTTGGCCATGCTACGTTTACTTTGGAGTTTATTAACATTTGAGAAATGGCAGTTTGAGAGAAAATTTTCTTGCGCGAAGGCTTTCGGACAAATTTTTATTTTTCATTTACTCTTTAATTGTAGATAGTAGAACCATGGGACCATTACATACAAGTAGTGTGGATCAATGGAAATCTGTGATGAGAACAGATTTGGTATGGTTTGGTTACTTTTGGTTTTATTACATTTCTAGAAATGACAGTTTGTGAGAAAATTTCCTAGCGTCAAGATTTTTTGACAAATCTAATTTTTTATTTTCTCCTTAAGTGTTGTTGGTACATGGATGCAACTTTACTTACAAGTAGCTGGCATGAACAAAAGTTGGTGGCAAGGTTGAATTTGCTATGCTCTGCTTACTTTTGACTTTATTGAAATTCTAGAAATAACCATTTCTGCGAAAAGTCTCTGAGAGTTGCTGAATGTCTTTGATTTTCAATATCTCTACCATTATTTGGTCTACAGCTTTGAAAGTGCACATGCTAGTAATAGACATCCATGAAAATCAGTGCCACAAAAGGCTTGGCCATGCTACGTTTACTTTGGAGTTTATGAACATTTGAGAAATGGCAGTTTGAGAGAAAATTTTCTTGCGCGAAGGCTTTCGGACAATTTTTTATCTTTCATTTACTCTTTAATTGTAGATAGTAGAAACATGGGACCATTACATACAAGTAGTGTGGATCAATGGAAATCTGTGATGAGAACAGATTTGGTATGGTTTGGTTACTTTTGGTTTTATTACATTTCTAGAAATGACAGTTTGTGAGAAAATTTCCTAGCGTCAAGATTTTTTGACAAATCTAATTTTTTATTTTCTCCTTAAGTGTTGTTGGTACATGGATGCAACTTTACTTACAAGTAGCTGGCATGAACAAAAGTTGGTGGCAAGGTTGAATTTGCTATGCTCTGCTTACTTTTGACTTTATTGAAATTCTAGAAATAACCATTTCTGCGAAAAGTCTCTGAGAGTTGCTGAATGTCTTTGATTTTCAATATCTCTACCATTATTTGGTCTACAGCTTTGAAAGTGCACATGCTAGTAATAGACATCCATGAAAATCAGTGCCACAAAAGGCTTGGCCATGCTACGTTTACTTTGGAGTTTATGAACATTTGAGAAATGGCAGTTTGAGAGAAAATTTTCTTGCGCGAAGGCTTTCGGACAAATTTTTATCTTTCATTTACTCTTTAATTGTAGATAGTAGAAACATGGGACCATTACATACAAGTAGTGTGGATCAATGGAAATCTGTGATGAGAACAGATTTGGTATGGTTTGGTTACTTTTGGTTTTATTACATTTCTAGAAATGACAGTTTGTGAGAAAATTTCCTAGCGTCAAGATTTTTTGACAAATCTAATTTTTTATTTTCTCCTTAAGTGTTGTTGGTACATGGATGCAACTTTACTTACAAGTAGCTGGCATGAACAAAAGTTGGTGGCAAGGTTGAATTTGCTATGCTCTGCTTACTTTTGACTTTATTGAAATTCTAGAAATAACCATTTCTGCGAAAAGTCTCTGAGAGTTGCTGAATGTCTTTGATTTTCAATATCTCTACCATTATTTGGTCTACAGCTTTGAAAGTGCACATGCTAGTAATAGACATCCATGAAAATCAGTGCCACAAAAGGCTTGGCCATGCTACGTTTACTTTGGAGTTTATGAACATTTTAGAAATGGCAGTTTGAGAGAAAATTTTCTTGCGCGAAGGCTTTCGGACAATTTTTATCTTTCCTTTACTCTTTAATTGTAGATAGTAGAAACATGGGACCATAACATACAAGTAGTGTGGATCAATGGAAATCTGTGATGAGAACAGATTTGGTATGGTTTGGTTACTTTTGGTTTTATTACATTTCTAGAAATGACAGTTTGTGAGAAAATTTCCTAGCGTCAAGATTTTTTGACAAATCTAATTTTTTATTTTCTCCTTAAGTGTTGTTGGTACATGGATGCAACTTTACTTACAAGTAGCTGGCATGAACAAAAGTTGGTGGCAAGGTTGAATTTGCTATGCTCTGTTTACTTTTGACTTTATTGAAATTCTAGAAATAACCATTTCTGCGAAAAGTCTCTGAGAGTTGCTGAATGTCTTTGATTTTCAATATCTCTACCATTATTTGGTCTACAGCTTTGAAAGTGCACATGCTAGTAATAGACATCCATGAAAATCAGTGCCACAAAAGGCTTGGCCATGCTACGTTTACTTTGGAGTTTATGAACATTTTAGAAATGGCAGTTTGAGAGAAAATTTTCTTGCGCGAAGGCTTTCGGACAATTTTTTATCTTTCATTTACTCTTTAATTGTAGATAGTAGAAACATGGGACCATTACATACAAGTAGTGTGGATCAATGGAAATCTGTGATGAGAACAGATTTGGTATGGTTTGGTTACTTTTGGTTTTATTACATTTCTAGAAATGACAGTTTGTGAGAAAATTTCCTAGCGTCAAGATTTTTTGACAAATCTTCATTTTTTATTTTCTCCTTAAGTGTTGTTGGTACATGGATGCAACTTTACTTACAAGTAGCTGGCATGAACAAAAGTTGGTGGCAAGGTTGAATTTGCTATGCTCTGCTTACTTTTGACTTTATTGAAATTCTAGAAATAACCATTTCTGCGAAAAGTCTCTGAGAGTTGCTGAATGTCTTTGATTTTCAATATCTCTACCATTATTTGGTCTACAGCTTTGAAAGTGCACATGCTAGTAATAGACATCCATGAAAATCAGTGCCACAAAAGGCTTGGCCATGCTACGTTTACTTTGGAGTTTATGAACATTTGAGAAATGGCAGTTTGAGAGAAAATTTTCTTGCGCGAAGGCTTTCGGACAAATTTTTATCTTTCATTTACTCTTTAATTGTAGATAGTAGAAACATGGGACCATTACATACAAGTAGTGTGGATCAATGGAAATCTGTGATGAGAACAGATTTGGTATGGTTTGGTTACTTTTGGTTTTATTACATTTCTAGAAATGACAGTTTGTGAGAAAATTTCCTAGCGTCAAGATTTTTTGACAAATCTAATTTTTTATTTTCTCCTTAAGTGTTGATGGTACATGGATGCAACTTTACTTACAAGTAGCTGATATGAACAAAAATTGGTGACAAGGTTGAATTTGCTATGCTCTGCTTACTTTTGACTTTATTGAAATTCTAGAAATAACCATTTCTGCGAAAAGTCTCTGAGAGTTGCTGAATGTCTTTGATTTTCAATATCTCTACCATTATTTGGTCTACAGCTTTGAAAGTGCACATGCTAGTAATAGACATCCATGAAAATCAGTGCCACAAAAGGCTTGGCCATGCTACGTTTACTTTGGAGTTTATGAACATTTTAGAAATGGCAGTTTGAGAGAAAATTTTCTTGCGCGAAGGCTTTCGGACAATTTTTATCTTTCCTTTACTCTTTAATTGTAGATAGTAGAAACATGGGACCATAACATACAAGTAGTGTGGATCAATGGAAATCTGTGATGAGAACAGATTTGGTATGGTTTGGTTACTTTTGGTTTTATTACATTTCTAGAAATGACAGTTTGTGAGAAAATTTCCTAGCGTCAAGATTTTTTGACAAATCTAATTTTTTATTTTCTCCTTAAGTGTTGTTGGTACATGGATGCAACTTTACTTACAAGTAGCTGGCATGAACAAAAGTTGGTGGCAAGGTTGAATTTGCTATGCTCTGTTTACTTTTGACTTTATTGAAATTCTAGAAATAACCATTTCTGCGAAAAGTCTCTGAGAGTTGCTGAATGTCTTTGATTTTCAATATCTCTACCATTATTTGGTCTACAGCTTTGAAAGTGCACATGCTAGTAATAGACATCCATGAAAATCAGTGCCACAAAAGGCTTGGCCATGCTACGTTTACTTTGGAGTTTATGAACATTTTAGAAATGGCAGTTTGAGAGAAAATTTTCTTGCGCGAAGGCTTTCGGACAATTTTTATCTTTCCTTTACTCTTTAATTGTAGATAGTAGAAACATGGGACCATAACATACAAGTAGTGTGGATCAATGGAAATCTGTGATGAGAACAGATTTGGTATGGTTTGGTTACTTTTGGTTTTATTACATTTCTAGAAATGACAGTTTGTGAGAAAATTTCCTAGCGTCAAGATTTTTTGACAAATCTAATTTTTTATTTTCTCCTTAAGTGTTGTTGGTACATGGATGCAACTTACTTACAAGTAGCTGGCATGAACAAAAGTTGGTGGCAAGGTTGAATTTGCTATGCTCTGTTTACTTTTGACTTTATTGAAATTCTAGAAATAACCATTTCTGCGAAAAGTCTCTGAGAGTTGCTGAATGTCTTTGATTTTCAATATCTCTACCATTATTTGGTCTACAGCTTTGAAAGTGCACATGCTAGTAATAGACATCCATGAAAATCAGTGCCACAAAAGGCTTGGCCATGCTACGTTTACTTTGGAGTTTATGAACATTTGAGAAAAGGCAGTTTGAGAGAAAATTTTCTTGCGCGAAGGCTTTCGGACAAATTTTTATCTTTCATTTACTCTTTAATTGTAGATAGTAGAAACATGGGACCATTACATACAAGTAGTGTGGATCAATGGAAATCTGTGATGAGAACAGATTTGGTATGGTTTGGTTACTTTTGGTTTTATTACATTTCTAGAAATGACAGTTTGTGAGAAAATTTCCTAGCGTCAAGATTTTTTGACAAATCTAATTTTTTATTTTCTCCTTAAGTGTTGTTGGTACATGGATGCAACTTTACTTACAAGTAGCTGGCATGAACAAAAGTTGGTGGCAAGGTTGAATTTGCTATGCTCTGCTTACTTTTGACTTTATTGAAATTCTAGAAATAACCATTTCTGCGAAAAGTCTCTGAGAGTTGCTGAATGTCTTTGATTTTCAATATCTCTACCATTATTTGGTCTACAGCTTTGAAAGTGCACATGCTAGTAATAGACATCCATGGAAATCAGTGCCACAAAAGGCTTGGCCATGCTACGTTTACTTTGGAGTTTATGAACATTTGAGAAATGGCAGTTTGAGAGAAAAATTTCTTGCGCGAAGGCTTTCGGACAAATTTTTATCTTTCATTTACTCTTTAATTGTAGATAGTAGAAACATGGGACCATAACATACAAGTAGTGTGGATCAATGGAAATCTGTGATGAGAACAGATTTGGTATGGTTTGGTTACTTTTGGTTTTATTACATTTCTAGAAATGACAGTTTGTGAGAAAATTTCCTAGCGTCAAGATTTTTTGACAAATCTAATTTTTTATTTTCTCCTTAAGTGTTGTTGGTACATGGATGCAACTTTACTTACAAGTAGCTGGCATGAACAAAAGTTGGTGGCAAGGTTGAATTTGCTATGCTCTGCTTACTTTTGACTTTATTGAAATTCTAGAAATAACCATTTCTGCGAAAAGTCTCTGAGAGTTGCTGAATGTCTTTGATTTTCAATATCTCTACCATTATTTGGTCTACAGCTTTGAAAGTGCACATGCTAGTAATAGACATCCATGAAAATCAGTGCCACAAAAGGCTTGGCCATGCTACGTTTACTTTGGAGTTTATGAACATTTGAGAAATGGCAGTTTGAGAGAAAATTTTCTTGCGCGAAGGCTTTCGGACAAATTTTTATCTTTCATTTACTCTTTAATTGTAGATAGTAGAAACATGGGACCATTACATACAAGTAGTGTGGATCAATGGAAATCTGTGATGAGAACAGATTTGGTATGGTTTGGTTACTTTTGGTTTTATTACATTTCTAGAAATGACAGTTTGTGAGAAAATTTCCTAGCGTCAAGATTTTTTGACAAATCTAATTTTTTATTTTCTCCTTAAGTGTTGTTGGTACATGGATGCAACTTTACTTACAAGTAGCTGGCATGAACAAAAGTTGGTGGCAAGGTTGAATTTGCTATGCTCTGCTTACTTTTGACTTTATTGAAATTCTAGAAATAACCATTTCTGCGAAAAGTCTCTGAGAGTTGCTGAATGTCTTTGATTTTCAATATCTCTACCATTATTTGGTCTACAGCTTTGAAAGTGCACATGCTAGTAATAGACATCCATGAAAATCAGTGCCACAAAAGGCTTGGCCATGCTACGTTTACTTTGGAGTTTATGAACATTTTAGAAATGGCAGTTTGAGAGAAAATTTTCTTGCGCGAAGGCTTTCGGACAATTTTTATCTTTCCTTTACTCTTTAATTGTAGATAGTAGAAACATGGGACCATAACATACAAGTAGTGTGGATCAATGGAAATCTGTGATGAGAACAGATTTGGTATGGTTTGGTTACTTTTGGTTTTATTACATTTCTAGAAATGACAGTTTGTGAGAAAATTTCCTAGCGTCAAGATTTTTTGACAAATCTAATTTTTTATTTTCTCCTTAAGTGTTGTTGGTACATGGATGCAACTTTACTTACAAGTAGCTGGCATGAACAAAAGTTGGTGGCAAGGTTGAATTTGCTATGCTCTGTTTACTTTTGACTTTATTGAAATTCTAGAAATAACCATTTCTGCGAAAAGTCTCTGAGAGTTGCTGAATGTCTTTGATTTTCAATATCTCTACCATTATTTGGTCTACAGCTTTGAAAGTGCACATGCTAGTAATAGACATCCATGAAAATCAGTGCCACAAAAGGCTTGGCCATGCTACGTTTACTTTGGAGTTTATGAACATTTGAGAAATGGCAGTTTGAGAGAAAATTTTCTTGCGCGAAGGCTTTCGGACAATTTTTTATCTTTCATTTACTCTTTAATTGTAGATAGTAGAAACATGGGACCATTACATACAAGTAGTGTGGATCAATGGAAATCTGTGATGAGAACAGATTTGGTATGGTTTGGTTACTTTTGGTTTTATTACATTTCTAGAAATGACAGTTTGTGAGAAAATTTCCTAGCGTCAAGATTTTTTGACAAATCTTCATTTTTTATTTTCTCCTTAAGTGTTGTTGGTACATGGATGCAACTTTACTTACAAGTAGCTGGCATGAACAAAAGTTGGTGGCAAGGTTGAATTTGCTATGCTCTGCTTACTTTTGACTTTATTGAAATTCTAGAAATAACCATTTCTGCGAAAAGTCTCTGAGAGTTGCTGAATGTCTTTGATTTTCAATATCTCTACCATTATTTGGTCTACAGCTTTGAAAGTGCACATGCTAGTAATAGACATCCATGGAAATCAGTGCCACAAAAGGCTTGGCCATGCTACGTTTACTTTGGAGTTTATTAACATTTGAGAAATGGCAGTTTGAGAGAAAAATTTCTTGCGCGAAGGCTTTCGGACAAATTTTTATCTTTCATTTACTCTTTAATTGTAGATAGTAGAAACATGGGACCATAACATACAAGTAGTGTGGATCAATGGAAATCTGTGATGAGAACAGATTTGGTATGGTTTGGTTACTTTTGGTTTTATTACATTTCTAGAAATGACAGTTTGTGAGAAAATTTCCTAGCGTCAAGATTTTTTGACAAATCTAATTTTTTATTTTCTCCTTAAGTGTTGTTGGTACATGGATGCAACTTTACTTACAAGTAGCTGGCATGAACAAAAGTTGGTGGCAAGGTTGAATTTGCTATGCTCTGCTTACTTTTGACTTTATTGAAATTCTAGAAATAACCATTTCTGCGAAAAGTCTCTGAGAGTTGCTGAATGTCTTTGATTTTCAATATCTCTACCATTATTTGGTCTACAGCTTTGAAAGTGCACATGCTAGTAATAGACATCCATGAAAATCAGTGCCACAAAAGGCTTGGCCATGCTACGTTTACTTTGGAGTTTATGAACATTTGAGAAATGGCAGTTTGAGAGAAAATTTTCTTGCGCGAAGGCTTTCGGACAAATTTTTATCTTTCATTTACTCTTTAATTGTAGATAGTAGAAACATGGGACCATTACATACAAGTAGTGTGGATCAATGGAAATCTGTGATGAGAACAGATTTGGTATGGTTTGGTTACTTTTGGTTTTATTACATTTCTAGAAATGACAGTTTGTGAGAAAATTTCCTAGCGTCAAGATTTTTTGACAAATCTAATTTTTTATTTTCTCCTTAAGTGTTGATGGTACATGGATGCAACTTTACTTACAAGTAGCTGATATGAACAAAAATTGGTGACAAGGTTGAATTTGCTATGCTCTGCTTACTTTTGACTTTATTGAAATTCTAGAAATAACCATTTCTGCGAAAAGTCTCTGAGAGTTGCTGAATGTCTTTGATTTTCAATATCTCTACCATTATTTGGTCTACAGCTTTGAAAGTGCACATGCTAGTAATAGACATCCATGAAAATCAGTGCCACAAAAGGCTTGGCCATGCTACGTTTACTTTGGAGTTTATGAACATTTTAGAAATGGCAGTTTGAGAGAAAATTTTCTTGCGCGAAGGCTTTCGGACAATTTTTATCTTTCCTTTACTCTTTAATTGTAGATAGTAGAAACATGGGACCATAACATACAAGTAGTGTGGATCAATGGAAATCTGTGATGAGAACAGATTTGGTATGGTTTGGTTACTTTTGGTTTTATTACATTTCTAGAAATGACAGTTTGTGAGAAAATTTCCTAGCGTCAAGATTTTTTGACAAATCTAATTTTTTATTTTCTCCTTAAGTGTTGTTGGTACATGGATGCAACTTTACTTACAAGTAGCTGGCATGAACAAAAGTTGGTGGCAAGGTTGAATTTGCTATGCTCTGTTTACTTTTGACTTTATTGAAATTCTAGAAATAACCATTTCTGCGAAAAGTCTCTGAGAGTTGCTGAATGTCTTTGATTTTCAATATCTCTACCATTATTTGGTCTACAGCTTTGAAAGTGCACATGCTAGTAATAGACATCCATGAAAATCAGTGCCACAAAAGGCTTGGCCATGCTACGTTTACTTTGGAGTTTATGAACATTTTAGAAATGGCAGTTTGAGAGAAAATTTTCTTGCGCGAAGGCTTTCGGACAATTTTTATCTTTCCTTTACTCTTTAATTGTAGATAGTAGAAACATGGGACCATAACATACAAGTAGTGTGGATCAATGGAAATCTGTGATGAGAACAGATTTGGTATGGTTTGGTTACTTTTGGTTTTATTACATTTCTAGAAATGACAGTTTGTGAGAAAATTTCCTAGCGTCAAGATTTTTTGACAAATCTAATTTTTTATTTTCTCCTTAAGTGTTGTTGGTACATGGATGCAACTTACTTACAAGTAGCTGGCATGAACAAAAGTTGGTGGCAAGGTTGAATTTGCTATGCTCTGTTTACTTTTGACTTTATTGAAATTCTAGAAATAACCATTTCTGCGAAAAGTCTCTGAGAGTTGCTGAATGTCTTTGATTTTCAATATCTCTACCATTATTTGGTCTACAGCTTTGAAAGTGCACATGCTAGTAATAGACATCCATGAAAATCAGTGCCACAAAAGGCTTGGCCATGCTACGTTTACTTTGGAGTTTATGAACATTTGAGAAAAGGCAGTTTGAGAGAAAATTTTCTTGCGCGAAGGCTTTCGGACAAATTTTTATCTTTCATTTACTCTTTAATTGTAGATAGTAGAAACATGGGACCATTACATACAAGTAGTGTGGATCAATGGAAATCTGTGATGAGAACAGATTTGGTATGGTTTGGTTACTTTTGGTTTTATTACATTTCTAGAAATGACAGTTTGTGAGAAAATTTCCTAGCGTCAAGATTTTTTGACAAATCTAATTTTTTATTTTCTCCTTAAGTGTTGTTGGTACATGGATGCAACTTTACTTACAAGTAGCTGGCATGAACAAAAGTTGGTGGCAAGGTTGAATTTGCTATGCTCTGCTTACTTTTGACTTTATTGAAATTCTAGAAATAACCATTTCTGCGAAAAGTCTCTGAGAGTTGCTGAATGTCTTTGATTTTCAATATCTCTACCATTATTTGGTCTACAGCTTTGAAAGTGCACATGCTAGTAATAGACATCCATGGAAATCAGTGCCACAAAAGGCTTGGCCATGCTACGTTTACTTTGGAGTTTATGAACATTTGAGAAATGGCAGTTTGAGAGAAAAATTTCTTGCGCGAAGGCTTTCGGACAAATTTTTATCTTTCATTTACTCTTTAATTGTAGATAGTAGAAACATGGGACCATAACATACAAGTAGTGTGGATCAATGGAAATCTGTGATGAGAACAGATTTGGTATGGTTTGGTTACTTTTGGTTTTATTACATTTCTAGAAATGACAGTTTGTGAGAAAATTTCCTAGCGTCAAGATTTTTTGACAAATCTAATTTTTTATTTTCTCCTTAAGTGTTGATGGTACATGGATGCAACTTTACTTACAAGTAGCTGATATGAACAAAAATTGGTGACAAGGTTGAATTTGCTATGCTCTGCTTACTTTTGACTTTATTGAAATTCTAGAAATAACCATTTCTGCGAAAAGTCTCTGAGAGTTGCTGAATGTCTTTGATTTTCAATATCTCTACCATTATTTGGTCTACAGCTTTGAAAGTGCACATGCTAGAAATAGACATCCATGAAAATCAGTGCCACAAAAGGCTTGGCCATGCTACGTTTACTTTGGAGTTTATGAACATTTTAGAAATGGCAGTTTGAGAGAAAATTTTCTTGCGCGAAGGCTTTCGGACAATTTTTATCTTTCCTTTACTCTTTAATTGTAGATAGTAGAAACATGGGACCATAACATACAAGTAGTGTGGATCAATGGAAATCTGTGATGAGAACAGATTTGGTATGGTTTGGTTACTTTTGGTTTTATTACATTTCTAGAAATGACAGTTTGTGAGAAAATTTCCTAGCGTCAAGATTTTTTGACAAATCTAATTTTTTATTTTCTCCTTAAGTGTTGTTGGTACATGGATGCAACTTTACTTACAAGTAGCTGGCATGAACAAAAGTTGGTGGCAAGGTTGAATTTGCTATGCTCTGTTTACTTTTGACTTTATTGAAATTCTAGAAATAACCATTTCTGCGAAAAGTCTCTGAGAGTTGCTGAATGTCTTTGATTTTCAATATCTCTACCATTATTTGGTCTACAGCTTTGAAAGTGCACATGCTAGTAATAGACATCCATGAAAATCAGTGCCACAAAAGGCTTGGCCATGCTACGTTTACTTTGGAGTTTATGAACATTTGAGAAAAGGCAGTTTGAGAGAAAATTTTCTTGCGCGAAGGCTTTCGGACAAATTTTTATCTTTCATTTACTCTTTAATTGTAGATGGTAGAAACATGGGACCATTACATACAAGTAGTGTGGATCAATGGAAATCTGTGATGAGAACAGATTTGGTATGGTTTGGTTACTTTTGGTTTTATTACATTTCTAGAAATGACAGTTTGTGAGAAAATTTCCTAGCGTCAAGATTTTTTGACAAATCTAATTTTTTATTTTCTCCTTAAGTGTTGTTGGTACATGGATGCAACTTTACTTACAAGTAGCTGGCATGAACAAAAGTTGGTGGCAAGGTTGAATTTGCTATGCTCTGCTTACTTTTGACTTTATTGAAATTCTAGAAATAACCATTTCTGCGAAAAGTCTCTGAGAGTTGCTGAATGTCTTTGATTTTCAATATCTCTACCATTATTTGGTCTACAGCTTTGAAAGTGCACATGCTAGTAATAGACATCCATGAAAATCAGTGCCACAAAAGGCTTGGCCATGCTACGTTTACTTTGGAGTTTATTAACATTTGAGAAATGGCAGTTTGAGAGAAAAATTTCTTGCGCGAAGGCTTTCGGACAAATTTTTATCTTTCATTTACTCTTTAATTGTAGATAGTAGAAACATGGGACCATAACATACAAGTAGTGTGGATCAATGGAAATCTGTGATGAGAACAGATTTGGTATGGTTTGGTTACTTTTGGTTTTATTACATTTCTAGAAATGACAGTTTGTGAGAAAATTTCCTAGCGTCAAGATTTTTTGACAAATCTAATTTTTTATTTTCTCCTTAAGTGTTGATGGTACATGGATGCAACTTTACTTACAAGTAGCTGATATGAACAAAAATTGGTGACAAGGTTGAATTTGCTATGCTCTGCTTACTTTTGACTTTATTGAAATTCTAGAAATAACCATTTCTGCGAAAAGTCTCTGAGAGTTGCTGAATGTCTTTGATTTTCAATATCTCTACCATTATTTGGTCTACAGCTTTGAAAGTGCACATGCTAGAAATAGACATCCATGAAAATCAGTGCCACAAAAGGCTTGGCCATGCTACGTTTACTTTGGAGTTTATGAACATTTTAGAAATGGCAGTTTGAGAGAAAATTTTCTTGCGCGAAGGCTTTCGGACAATTTTTATCTTTCCTTTACTCTTTAATTGTAGATAGTAGAAACATGGGACCATAACATACAAGTAGTGTGGATCAATGGAAATCTGTGATGAGAACAGATTTGGTATGGTTTGGTTACTTTTGGTTTTATTACATTTCTAGAAATGACAGTTTGTGAGAAAATTTCCTAGCGTCAAGATTTTTTGACAAATCTAATTTTTTATTTTCTCCTTAAGTGTTGTTGGTACATGGATGCAACTTTACTTACAAGTAGCTGGCATGAACAAAAGTTGGTGGCAAGGTTGAATTTGCTATGCTCTGTTTACTTTTGACTTTATTGAAATTCTAGAAATAACCATTTCTGCGAAAAGTCTCTGAGAGTTGCTGAATGTCTTTGATTTTCAATATCTCTACCATTATTTGGTCTACAGCTTTGAAAGTGCACATGCTAGTAATAGACATCCATGAAAATCAGTGCCACAAAAGGCTTGGCCATGCTACGTTTACTTTGGAGTTTATGAACATTTGAGAAAAGGCAGTTTGAGAGAAAATTTTCTTGCGCGAAGGCTTTCGGACAAATTTTTATCTTTCATTTACTCTTTAATTGTAGATAGTAGAAACATGGGACCATTACATACAAGTAGTGTGGATCAATGGAAATCTGTGATGAGAACAGATTTGGTATGGTTTGGTTACTTTTGGTTTTATTACATTTCTAGAAATGACAGTTTGTGAGAAAATTTCCTAGCGTCAAGATTTTTTGACAAATCTAATTTTTTATTTTCTCCTTAAGTGTTGTTGGTACATGGATGCAACTTTACTTACAAGTAGCTGGCATGAACAAAAGTTGGTGGCAAGGTTGAATTTGCTATGCTCTGCTTACTTTTGACTTTATTGAAATTCTAGAAATAACCATTTCTGCGAAAAGTCTCTGAGAGTTGCTGAATGTCTTTGATTTTCAATATCTCTACCATTATTTGGTCTACAGCTTTGAAAGTGCACATGCTAGTAATAGACATCCATGGAAATCAGTGCCACAAAAGGCTTGGCCATGCTACGTTTACTTTGGAGTTTATGAACATTTGAGAAATGGCAGTTTGAGAGAAAATTTTCTTGCGCGAAGGCTTTCGGACAAATTTTTATCTTTCATTTACTCTTTTATTGTAGATAGTAGAAACATGGGACCATTACATACAAGTAGTGTGGATCAATGGAAATCTGTGATGAGAACAGATTTGGTATGGTTTGGTTACTTTTGGTTTTATTACATTTCTAGAAATGACAGTTTGTGAGAAAATTTCCTAGCGTCAAGATTTTTTGACAAATTTAATTTTTTATTTTCTCCTTAAGTGTTGTTGGTACATGGATGCAACTTTACTTACAAGTAGCTGGCATGAACAAAAGTTGGTGGCAAGGTTGAATTTGCTATGCTCTGCTTACTTTTGACTTTATTGAAATTCTAGAAATAACCATTTCTGCGAAAAGTCTCTGAGAGTTGCTGAATGTCTTTGATTTTCAATATCTCTACCATTATTTGGTCTACAGCTTTGAAAGTGCACATGCTAGTAATAGACATCCATGGAAATTAGTGCCACAAAAGGCTTGGCCATGCTACGTTTACTTTGGAGTTTATGAACATTTTAGAAATGGCAGTTTGAGAGAAAATTTTCTTGCGCGAAGGCTTTCGGACAATTTTTATCTTTCATTTACTCTTTAATTGTAGATAGTAGAAACATGGGACCATAACATACAAGTAGTGTGGATCAATGGAAATCTGTGATGAGAACAGATTTGGTATGGTTTGGTTACTTTTGGTTTTATTACATTTCTAGAAATGACAGTTTGTGAGAAAATTTCCTAGCGTCAAGATTTTTTGACAAATCTAATTTTTTATTTTCTCCTTAAGTGTTGTTGGTACATGGATGCAACTTTACTTACAAGTAGCTGGCATGAACAAAAGTTGGTGGCAAGGTTGAATTTGCTATGCTCTGCTTACTTTTGACTTTATTGAAATTCTAGAAATAACCATTTCTGCGAAAAGTCTCTGAGAGTTGCTGAATGTCTTTGATTTTCAATATCTCTACCATTATTTGGTCTACAGCTTTGAAAGTGCACATGCTAGTAAAAGACATCCATGGAAATCAGTGCCACAAAAGGCTTGGCCATGCTACGTTTACTTTGGAGTTTATTAACATTTGAGAAATGGCAGTTTGAGAGAAAATTTTCTTGCGCGAAGGCTTTCGGACAAATTTTTATTTTTCATTTACTCTTTAATTGTAGATAGTAGAACCATGGGACCATTACATACAAGTAGTGTGGATCAATGGAAATCTGTGATGAGAACAGATTTGGTATGGTTTGGTTACTTTTGGTTTTATTACATTTCTAGAAATGACAGTTTGTGAGAAAATTTCCTAGCGTCAAGATTTTTTGACAAATCTAATTTTTTATTTTCTCCTTAAGTGTTGTTGGTACATGGATGCAACTTTACTTACAAGTAGCTGGCATGAACAAAAGTTGGTGGCAAGGTTGAATTTGCTATGCTCTGCTTACTTTTGACTTTATTGAAATTCTAGAAATAACCATTTCTGCGAAAAGTCTCTGAGAGTTGCTGAATGTCTTTGATTTTCAATATCTCTACCATTATTTGGTCTACAGCTTTGAAAGTGCACATGCTAGTAATAGACATCCATGAAAATCAGTGCCACAAAAGGCTTGGCCATGCTACGTTTACTTTGGAGTTTATGAACATTTGAGAAATGGCAGTTTGAGAGAAAATTTTCTTGCGCGAAGGCTTTCGGACAATTTTTTATCTTTCATTTACTCTTTAATTGTAGATAGTAGAAACATGGGACCATTACATACAAGTAGTGTGGATCAATGGAAATCTGTGATGAGAACAGATTTGGTATGGTTTGGTTACTTTTGGTTTTATTACATTTCTAGAAATGACAGTTTGTGAGAAAATTTCCTAGCGTCAAGATTTTTTGACAAATCTAATTTTTTATTTTCTCCTTAAGTGTTGTTGGTACATGGATGCAACTTTACTTACAAGTAGCTGGCATGAACAAAAGTTGGTGGCAAGGTTGAATTTGCTATGCTCTGCTTACTTTTGACTTTATTGAAATTCTAGAAATAACCATTTCTGCGAAAAGTCTCTGAGAGTTGCTGAATGTCTTTGATTTTCAATATCTCTACCATTATTTGGTCTACAGCTTTGAAAGTGCACATGCTAGTAATAGACATCCATGGAAATCAGTGCCACAAAAGGCTTGGCCATGCTACGTTTACTTTGGAGTTTATGAACATTTGAGAAATGGCAGTTTGAGAGAAAAATTTCTTGCGCGAAGGCTTTCGGACAAATTTTTATCTTTCATTTACTCTTTAATTGTAGATAGTAGAAACATGGGACCATAACATACAAGTAGTGTGGATCAATGGAAATCTGTGATGAGAACAGATTTGGTATGGTTTGGTTACTTTTGGTTTTATTACATTTCTAGAAATGACAGTTTGTGAGAAAATTTCCTAGCGTCAAGATTTTTTGACAAATCTAATTTTTTATTTTCTCCTTAAGTGTTGTTGGTACATGGATGCAACTTTACTTACAAGTAGCTGGCATGAACAAAAGTTGGTGGCAAGGTTGAATTTGCTATGCTCTGCTTACTTTTGACTTTATTGAAATTCTAGAAATAACCATTTCTGCGAAAAGTCTCTGAGAGTTGCTGAATGTCTTTGATTTTCAATATCTCTACCATTATTTGGTCTACAGCTTTGAAAGTGCACATGCTAGTAATAGACATCCATGAAAATCAGTGCCACAAAAGGCTTGGCCATGCTACGTTTACTTTGGAGTTTATGAACATTTGAGAAATGGCAGTTTGAGAGAAAATTTTCTTGCGCGAAGGCTTTCGGACAAATTTTTATCTTTCATTTACTCTTTAATTGTAGATAGTAGAAACATGGGACCATTACATACAAGTAGTGTGGATCAATGGAAATCTGTGATGAGAACAGATTTGGTATGGTTTGGTTACTTTTGGTTTTATTACATTTCTAGAAATGACAGTTTGTGAGAAAATTTCCTAGCGTCAAGATTTTTTGACAAATCTAATTTTTTATTTTCTCCTTAAGTGTTGTTGGTACATGGATGCAACTTTACTTACAAGTAGCTGGCATGAACAAAAGTTGGTGGCAAGGTTGAATTTGCTATGCTCTGCTTACTTTTGACTTTATTGAAATTCTAGAAATAACCATTTCTGCGAAAAGTCTCTGAGAGTTGCTGAATGTCTTTGATTTTCAATATCTCTACCATTATTTGGTCTACAGCTTTGAAAGTGCACATGCTAGTAATAGACATCCATGAAAATCAGTGCCACAAAAGGCTTGGCCATGCTACGTTTACTTTGGAGTTTATGAACATTTTAGAAATGGCAGTTTGAGAGAAAATTTTCTTGCGCGAAGGCTTTCGGACAATTTTTATCTTTCCTTTACTCTTTAATTGTAGATAGTAGAAACATGGGACCATAACATACAAGTAGTGTGGATCAATGGAAATCTGTGATGAGAACAGATTTGGTATGGTTTGGTTACTTTTGGTTTTATTACATTTCTAGAAATGACAGTTTGTGAGAAAATTTCCTAGCGTCAAGATTTTTTGACAAATCTAATTTTTTATTTTCTCCTTAAGTGTTGTTGGTACATGGATGCAACTTTACTTACAAGTAGCTGGCATGAACAAAAGTTGGTGGCAAGGTTGAATTTGCTATGCTCTGTTTACTTTTGACTTTATTGAAATTCTAGAAATAACCATTTCTGCGAAAAGTCTCTGAGAGTTGCTGAATGTCTTTGATTTTCAATATCTCTACCATTATTTGGTCTACAGCTTTGAAAGTGCACATGCTAGTAATAGACATCCATGAAAATCAGTGCCACAAAAGGCTTGGCCATGCTACGTTTACTTTGGAGTTTATGAACATTTGAGAAATGGCAGTTTGAGAGAAAATTTTCTTGCGCGAAGGCTTTCGGACAATTTTTTATCTTTCATTTACTCTTTAATTGTAGATAGTAGAAACATGGGACCATTACATACAAGTAGTGTGGATCAATGGAAATCTGTGATGAGAACAGATTTGGTATGGTTTGGTTACTTTTGGTTTTATTACATTTCTAGAAATGACAGTTTGTGAGAAAATTTCCTAGCGTCAAGATTTTTTGACAAATCTTCATTTTTTATTTTCTCCTTAAGTGTTGTTGGTACATGGATGCAACTTTACTTACAAGTAGCTGGCATGAACAAAAGTTGGTGGCAAGGTTGAATTTGCTATGCTCTGCTTACTTTTGACTTTATTGAAATTCTAGAAATAACCATTTCTGCGAAAAGTCTCTGAGAGTTGCTGAATGTCTTTGATTTTCAATATCTCTACCATTATTTGGTCTACAGCTTTGAAAGTGCACATGCTAGTAATAGACATCCATGGAAATCAGTGCCACAAAAGGCTTGGCCATGCTACGTTTACTTTGGAGTTTATTAACATTTGAGAAATGGCAGTTTGAGAGAAAAATTTCTTGCGCGAAGGCTTTCGGACAAATTTTTATCTTTCATTTACTCTTTAATTGTAGATAGTAGAAACATGGGACCATAACATACAAGTAGTGTGGATCAATGGAAATCTGTGATGAGAACAGATTTGGTATGGTTTGGTTACTTTTGGTTTTATTACATTTCTAGAAATGACAGTTTGTGAGAAAATTTCCTAGCGTCAAGATTTTTTGACAAATCTAATTTTTTATTTTCTCCTTAAGTGTTGTTGGTACATGGATGCAACTTTACTTACAAGTAGCTGGCATGAACAAAAGTTGGTGGCAAGGTTGAATTTGCTATGCTCTGCTTACTTTTGACTTTATTGAAATTCTAGAAATAACCATTTCTGCGAAAAGTCTCTGAGAGTTGCTGAATGTCTTTGATTTTCAATATCTCTACCATTATTTGGTCTACAGCTTTGAAAGTGCACATGCTAGTAATAGACATCCATGAAAATCAGTGCCACAAAAGGCTTGGCCATGCTACGTTTACTTTGGAGTTTATGAACATTTGAGAAATGGCAGTTTGAGAGAAAATTTTCTTGCGCGAAGGCTTTCGGACAAATTTTTATCTTTCATTTACTCTTTAATTGTAGATAGTAGAAACATGGGACCATTACATACAAGTAGTGTGGATCAATGGAAATCTGTGATGAGAACAGATTTGGTATGGTTTGGTTACTTTTGGTTTTATTACATTTCTAGAAATGACAGTTTGTGAGAAAATTTCCTAGCGTCAAGATTTTTTGACAAATCTAATTTTTTATTTTCTCCTTAAGTGTTGATGGTACATGGATGCAACTTTACTTACAAGTAGCTGATATGAACAAAAATTGGTGACAAGGTTGAATTTGCTATGCTCTGCTTACTTTTGACTTTATTGAAATTCTAGAAATAACCATTTCTGCGAAAAGTCTCTGAGAGTTGCTGAATGTCTTTGATTTTCAATATCTCTACCATTATTTGGTCTACAGCTTTGAAAGTGCACATGCTAGTAATAGACATCCATGAAAATCAGTGCCACAAAAGGCTTGGCCATGCTACGTTTACTTTGGAGTTTATGAACATTTTAGAAATGGCAGTTTGAGAGAAAATTTTCTTGCGCGAAGGCTTTCGGACAATTTTTATCTTTCCTTTACTCTTTAATTGTAGATAGTAGAAACATGGGACCATAACATACAAGTAGTGTGGATCAATGGAAATCTGTGATGAGAACAGATTTGGTATGGTTTGGTTACTTTTGGTTTTATTACATTTCTAGAAATGACAGTTTGTGAGAAAATTTCCTAGCGTCAAGATTTTTTGACAAATCTAATTTTTTATTTTCTCCTTAAGTGTTGTTGGTACATGGATGCAACTTTACTTACAAGTAGCTGGCATGAACAAAAGTTGGTGGCAAGGTTGAATTTGCTATGCTCTGTTTACTTTTGACTTTATTGAAATTCTAGAAATAACCATTTCTGCGAAAAGTCTCTGAGAGTTGCTGAATGTCTTTGATTTTCAATATCTCTACCATTATTTGGTCTACAGCTTTGAAAGTGCACATGCTAGTAATAGACATCCATGAAAATCAGTGCCACAAAAGGCTTGGCCATGCTACGTTTACTTTGGAGTTTATGAACATTTTAGAAATGGCAGTTTGAGAGAAAATTTTCTTGCGCGAAGGCTTTCGGACAATTTTTATCTTTCCTTTACTCTTTAATTGTAGATAGTAGAAACATGGGACCATAACATACAAGTAGTGTGGATCAATGGAAATCTGTGATGAGAACAGATTTGGTATGGTTTGGTTACTTTTGGTTTTATTACATTTCTAGAAATGACAGTTTGTGAGAAAATTTCCTAGCGTCAAGATTTTTTGACAAATCTAATTTTTTATTTTCTCCTTAAGTGTTGTTGGTACATGGATGCAACTTACTTACAAGTAGCTGGCATGAACAAAAGTTGGTGGCAAGGTTGAATTTGCTATGCTCTGTTTACTTTTGACTTTATTGAAATTCTAGAAATAACCATTTCTGCGAAAAGTCTCTGAGAGTTGCTGAATGTCTTTGATTTTCAATATCTCTACCATTATTTGGTCTACAGCTTTGAAAGTGCACATGCTAGTAAAAGACATCCATGAAAATCAGTGCCACAAAAGGCTTGGCCATGCTACGTTTACTTTGGAGTTTATGAACATTTGAGAAATGGCAGTTTGAGAGAAAATTTTCTTGCGCGAAGGCTTTCGGACAAATTTTTATCTTTCATTTACTCTTTAATTGTAGATAGTAGAAACATGGGACCATTACATACAAGTAGTGTGGATCAATGGAAATCTGTGATGAGAACAGATTTGGTATGGTTTGGTTACTTTTGGTTTTATTACATTTCTAGAAATGACAGTTTGTGAGAAAATTTCCTAGCGTCAAGATTTTTTGACAAATCTAATTTTTTATTTTCTCCTTAAGTGTTGTTGGTACATGGATGCAACTTTACTTACAAGTAGCTGGCATGAACAAAAGTTGGTGGCAAGGTTGAATTTGCTATGCTCTGCTTACTTTTGACTTTATTGAAATTCTAGAAATAACCATTTCTGCGAAAAGTCTCTGAGAGTTGCTGAATGTCTTTGATTTTCAATATCTCTACCATTATTTGGTCTACAGCTTTGAAAGTGCACATGCTAGTAATAGACATCCATGAAAATCAGTGCCACAAAAGGCTTGGCCATGCTACGTTTACTTTGGAGTTTATGAACATTTTAGAAATGGCAGTTTGAGAGAAAATTTTCTTGCGCGAAGGCTTTCGGACAATTTTTATCTTTCCTTTACTCTTTAATTGTAGATAGTAGAAACATGGGACCATAACATACAAGTAGTGTGGATCAATGGAAATCTGTGATGAGAACAGATTTGGTATGGTTTGGTTACTTTTGGTTTTATTACATTTCTAGAAATGACAGTTTGTGAGAAAATTTCCTAGCGTCAAGATTTTTTGACAAATCTAATTTTTTATTTTCTCCTTAAGTGTTGTTGGTACATGGATGCAACTTTACTTACAAGTAGCTGGCATGAACAAAAGTTGGTGGCAAGGTTGAATTTGCTATGCTCTGTTTACTTTTGACTTTATTGAAATTCTAGAAATAACCATTTCTGCGAAAAGTCTCTGAGAGTTGCTGAATGTCTTTGATTTTCAATATCTCTACCATTATTTGGTCTACAGCTTTGAAAGTGCACATGCTAGTAATAGACATCCATGAAAATCAGTGCCACAAAAGGCTTGGCCATGCTACGTTTACTTTGGAGTTTATGAACATTTTAGAAATGGCAGTTTGAGAGAAAATTTTCTTGCGCGAAGGCTTTCGGACAATTTTTATCTTTCCTTTACTCTTTAATTGTAGATAGTAGAAACATGGGACCATAACATACAAGTAGTGTGGATCAATGGAAATCTGTGATGAGAACAGATTTGGTATGGTTTGGTTACTTTTGGTTTTATTACATTTCTAGAAATGACAGTTTGTGAGAAAATTTCCTAGCGTCAAGATTTTTTGACAAATCTAATTTTTTATTTTCTCCTTAAGTGTTGTTGGTACATGGATGCAACTTACTTACAAGTAGCTGGCATGAACAAAAGTTGGTGGCAAGGTTGAATTTGCTATGCTCTGTTTACTTTTGACTTTATTGAAATTCTAGAAATAACCATTTCTGCGAAAAGTCTCTGAGAGTTGCTGAATGTCTTTGATTTTCAATATCTCTACCATTATTTGGTCTACAGCTTTGAAAGTGCACATGCTAGTAATAGACATCCATGAAAATCAGTGCCACAAAAGGCTTGGCCATGCTACGTTTACTTTGGAGTTTATGAACATTTGAGAAATGGCAGTTTGAGAGAAAATTTTCTTGCGCGAAGGCTTTCGGACAAATTTTTATCTTTCATTTACTCTTTAATTGTAGATAGTAGAAACATGGGACCATTACATACAAGTAGTGTGGATCAATGGAAATCTGTGATGAGAACAGATTTGGTATGGTTTGGTTACTTTTGGTTTTATTACATTTCTAGAAATGACAGTTTGTGAGAAAATTTCCTAGCGTCAAGATTTTTTGACAAATCTAATTTTTTATTTTCTCCTTAAGTGTTGTTGGTACATGGATGCAACTTTACTTACAAGTAGCTGGCATGAACAAAAGTTGGTGGCAAGGTTGAATTTGCTATGCTCTGCTTACTTTTGACTTTATTGAAATTCTAGAAATAACCATTTCTGCGAAAAGTCTCTGAGAGTTGCTGAATGTCTTTGATTTTCAATATCTCTACCATTATTTGGTCTACAGCTTTGAAAGTGCACATGCTAGTAATAGACATCCATGGAAATCAGTGCCACAAAAGGCTTGGCCATGCTACGTTTACTTTGGAGTTTATTAACATTTGAGAAATGGCAGTTTGAGAGAAAAATTTCTTGCGCGAAGGCTTTCGGACAAATTTTTATCTTTCATTTACTCTTTAATTGTAGATAGTAGAAACATGGGACCATAACATACAAGTAGTGTGGATCAATGGAAATCTGTGATGAGAACAGATTTGGTATGGTTTGGTTACTTTTGGTTTTATTACATTTCTAGAAATGACAGTTTGTGAGAAAATTTCCTAGCGTCAAGATTTTTTGACAAATCTAATTTTTTATTTTCTCCTTAAGTGTTGATGGTACATGGATGCAACTTTACTTACAAGTAGCTGATATGAACAAAAATTGGTGACAAGGTTGAATTTGCTATGCTCTGCTTACTTTTGACTTTATTGAAATTCTAGAAATAACCATTTCTGCGAAAAGTCTCTGAGAGTTGCTGAATGTCTTTGATTTTCAATATCTCTACCATTATTTGGTCTACAGCTTTGAAAGTGCACATGCTAGAAATAGACATCCATGAAAATCAGTGCCACAAAAGGCTTGGCCATGCTACGTTTACTTTGGAGTTTATGAACATTTTAGAAATGGCAGTTTGAGAGAAAATTTTCTTGCGCGAAGGCTTTCGGACAATTTTTATCTTTCCTTTACTCTTTAATTGTAGATAGTAGAAACATGGGACCATAACATACAAGTAGTGTGGATCAATGGAAATCTGTGATGAGAACAGATTTGGTATGGTTTGGTTACTTTTGGTTTTATTACATTTCTAGAAATGACAGTTTGTGAGAAAATTTCCTAGCGTCAAGATTTTTTGACAAATCTAATTTTTTATTTTCTCCTTAAGTGTTGTTGGTACATGGATGCAACTTTACTTACAAGTAGCTGGCATGAACAAAAGTTGGTGGCAAGGTTGAATTTGCTATGCTCTGTTTACTTTTGACTTTATTGAAATTCTAGAAATAACCATTTCTGCGAAAAGTCTCTGAGAGTTGCTGAATGTCTTTGATTTTCAATATCTCTACCATTATTTGGTCTACAGCTTTGAAAGTGCACATGCTAGTAATAGACATCCATGAAAATCAGTGCCACAAAAGGCTTGGCCATGCTACGTTTACTTTGGAGTTTATGAACATTTGAGAAAAGGCAGTTTGAGAGAAAATTTTCTTGCGCGAAGGCTTTCGGACAAATTTTTATCTTTCATTTACTCTTTAATTGTAGATAGTAGAAACATGGGACCATTACATACAAGTAGTGTGGATCAATGGAAATCTGTGATGAGAACAGATTTGGTATGGTTTGGTTACTTTTGGTTTTATTACATTTCTAGAAATGACAGTTTGTGAGAAAATTTCCTAGCGTCAAGATTTTTTGACAAATCTAATTTTTTATTTTCTCCTTAAGTGTTGTTGGTACATGGATGCAACTTTACTTACAAGTAGCTGGCATGAACAAAAGTTGGTGGCAAGGTTGAATTTGCTATGCTCTGCTTACTTTTGACTTTATTGAAATTCTAGAAATAACCATTTCTGCGAAAAGTCTCTGAGAGTTGCTGAATGTCTTTGATTTTCAATATCTCTACCATTATTTGGTCTACAGCTTTGAAAGTGCACATGCTAGTAATAGACATCCATGGAAATCAGTGCCACAAAAGGCTTGGCCATGCTACGTTTACTTTGGAGTTTATTAACATTTGAGAAATGGCAGTTTGAGAGAAAAATTTCTTGCGCGAAGGCTTTCGGACAAATTTTTATCTTTCATTTACTCTTTAATTGTAGATAGTAGAAACATGGGACCATAACATACAAGTAGTGTGGATCAATGGAAATCTGTGATGAGAACAGATTTGGTATGGTTTGGTTACTTTTGGTTTTATTACATTTCTAGAAATGACAGTTTGTGAGAAAATTTCCTAGCGTCAAGATTTTTTGACAAATCTAATTTTTTATTTTCTCCTTAAGTGTTGATGGTACATGGATGCAACTTTACTTACAAGTAGCTGATATGAACAAAAATTGGTGACAAGGTTGAATTTGCTATGCTCTGCTTACTTTTGACTTTATTGAAATTCTAGAAATAACCATTTCTGCGAAAAGTCTCTGAGAGTTGCTGAATGTCTTTGATTTTCAATATCTCTACCATTATTTGGTCTACAGCTTTGAAAGTGCACATGCTAGAAATAGACATCCATGAAAATCAGTGCCACAAAAGGCTTGGCCATGCTACGTTTACTTTGGAGTTTATGAACATTTTAGAAATGGCAGTTTGAGAGAAAATTTTCTTGCGCGAAGGCTTTCGGACAATTTTTATCTTTCCTTTACTCTTTAATTGTAGATAGTAGAAACATGGGACCATAACATACAAGTAGTGTGGATCAATGGAAATCTGTGATGAGAACAGATTTGGTATGGTTTGGTTACTTTTGGTTTTATTACATTTCTAGAAATGACAGTTTGTGAGAAAATTTCCTAGCGTCAAGATTTTTTGACAAATCTAATTTTTTATTTTCTCCTTAAGTGTTGTTGGTACATGGATGCAACTTTACTTACAAGTAGCTGGCATGAACAAAAGTTGGTGGCAAGGTTGAATTTGCTATGCTCTGTTTACTTTTGACTTTATTGAAATTCTAGAAATAACCATTTCTGCGAAAAGTCTCTGAGAGTTGCTGAATGTCTTTGATTTTCAATATCTCTACCATTATTTGGTCTACAGCTTTGAAAGTGCACATGCTAGTAATAGACATCCATGAAAATCAGTGCCACAAAAGGCTTGGCCATGCTACGTTTACTTTGGAGTTTATGAACATTTGAGAAAAGGCAGTTTGAGAGAAAATTTTCTTGCGCGAAGGCTTTCGGACAAATTTTTATCTTTCATTTACTCTTTAATTGTAGATAGTAGAAACATGGGACCATTACATACAAGTAGTGTGGATCAATGGAAATCTGTGATGAGAACAGATTTGGTATGGTTTGGTTACTTTTGGTTTTATTACATTTCTAGAAATGACAGTTTGTGAGAAAATTTCCTAGCGTCAAGATTTTTTGACAAATCTAATTTTTTATTTTCTCCTTAAGTGTTGTTGGTACATGGATGCAACTTTACTTACAAGTAGCTGGCATGAACAAAAGTTGGTGGCAAGGTTGAATTTGCTATGCTCTGCTTACTTTTGACTTTATTGAAATTCTAGAAATAACCATTTCTGCGAAAAGTCTCTGAGAGTTGCTGAATGTCTTTGATTTTCAATATCTCTACCATTATTTGGTCTACAGCTTTGAAAGTGCACATGCTAGTAATAGACATCCATGGAAATCAGTGCCACAAAAGGCTTGGCCATGCTACGTTTACTTTGGAGTTTATTAACATTTGAGAAATGGCAGTTTGAGAGAAAAATTTCTTGCGCGAAGGCTTTCGGACAAATTTTTATCTTTCATTTACTCTTTAATTGTAGATAGTAGAAACATGGGACCATAACATACAAGTAGTGTGGATCAATGGAAATCTGTGATGAGAACAGATTTGGTATGGTTTGGTTACTTTTGGTTTTATTACATTTCTAGAAATGACAGTTTGTGAGAAAATTTCCTAGCGTCAAGATTTTTTGACAAATCTAATTTTTTATTTTCTCCTTAAGTGTTGTTGGTACATGGATGCAACTTTACTTACAAGTAGCTGGCATGAACAAAAGTTGGTGGCAAGGTTGAATTTGCTATGCTCTGCTTACTTTTGACTTTATTGAAATTCTAGAAATAACCATTTCTGCGAAAAGTCTCTGAGAGTTGCTGAATGTCTTTGATTTTCAATATCTCTACCATTATTTGGTCTACAGCTTTGAAAGTGCACATGCTAGTAATAGACATCCATGAAAATCAGTGCCACAAAAGGCTTGGCCATGCTACGTTTACTTTGGAGTTTATGAACATTTGAGAAATGGCAGTTTGAGAGAAAATTTTCTTGCGCGAAGGCTTTCGGACAAATTTTTATCTTTCATTTACTCTTTAATTGTAGATAGTAGAAACATGGGACCATTACATACAAGTAGTGTGGATCAATGGAAATCTGTGATGAGAACAGATTTGGTATGGTTTGGTTACTTTTGGTTTTATTACATTTCTAGAAATGACAGTTTGTGAGAAAATTTCCTAGCGTCAAGATTTTTTGACAAATCTAATTTTTTATTTTCTCCTTAAGTGTTGTTGGTACATGGATGCAACTTTACTTACAAGTAGCTGGCATGAACAAAAGTTGGTGGCAAGGTTGAATTTGCTATGCTCTGCTTACTTTTGACTTTATTGAAATTCTAGAAATAACCATTTCTGCGAAAAGTCTCTGAGAGTTGCTGAATGTCTTTGATTTTCAATATCTCTACCATTATTTGGTCTACAGCTTTGAAAGTGCACATGCTAGTAATAGACATCCATGAAAATCAGTGCCACAAAAGGCTTGGCCATGCTACGTTTACTTTGGAGTTTATGAACATTTTAGAAATGGCAGTTTGAGAGAAAATGTTCTTGCGCGAAGGCTTTCGGACAATTTTTATCTTTCCTTTACTCTTTAATTGTAGATAGTAGAAACATGGGACCATAACATACAAGTAGTGTGGATCAATGGAAATCTGTGATGAGAACAGATTTGGTATGGTTTGGTTACTTTTGGTTTTATTACATTTCTAGAAATGACAGTTTGTGAGAAAATTTCCTAGCGTCAAGATTTTTTGACAAATCTAATTTTTTATTTTCTCCTTAAGTGTTGTTGGTACATGGATGCAACTTTACTTACAAGTAGCTGGCATGAACAAAAGTTGGTGGCAAGGTTGAATTTGCTATGCTCTGTTTACTTTTGACTTTATTGAAATTCTAGAAATAACCATTTCTGCGAAAAGTCTCTGAGAGTTGCTGAATGTCTTTGATTTTCAATATCTCTACCATTATTTGGTCTACAGCTTTGAAAGTGCACATGCTAGTAATAGACATCCATGAAAATCAGTGCCACAAAAGGCTTGGCCATGCTACGTTTACTTTGGAGTTTATGAACATTTGAGAAATGGCAGTTTGAGAGAAAATTTTCTTGCGCGAAGGCTTTCGGACAATTTTTTATCTTTCATTTACTCTTTAATTGTAGATAGTAGAAACATGGGACCATTACATACAAGTAGTGTGGATCAATGGAAATCTGTGATGAGAACAGATTTGGTATGGTTTGGTTACTTTTGGTTTTATTACATTTCTAGAAATGACAGTTTGTGAGAAAATTTCCTAGCGTCAAGATTTTTTGACAAATCTTCATTTTTTATTTTCTCCTTAAGTGTTGTTGGTACATGGATGCAACTTTACTTACAAGTAGCTGGCATGAACAAAAGTTGGTGGCAAGGTTGAATTTGCTATGCTCTGCTTACTTTTGACTTTATTGAAATTCTAGAAATAACCATTTCTGCGAAAAGTCTCTGAGAGTTGCTGAAAGTCTTTGATTTTCAATATCTCTACCATTATTTGGTCTACAGCTTTGAAAGTGCACATGCTAGTAATAGACATCCATGGAAATCAGTGCCACAAAAGGCTTGGCCATGCTACGTTTACTTTGGAGTTTATGAACATTTTAGAAATGGCAGTTTGAGAGAAAATTTTCTTGCGCGAAGGCTTTCGGACAATTTTTATCTTTCCTTTACTCTTTAATTGTAGATAGTAGAAACATGGGACCATAACATACAAGTAGTGTGGATCAATGGAAATCTGTGATGAGAACAGATTTGGTATGGTTTGGTTACTTTTGGTTTTATTACATTTCTAGAAATGACAGTTTGTGAGAAAATTTCCTAGCGTCAAGATTTTTTGACAAATCTAATTTTTTATTTTCTCCTTAAGTGTTGATGGTACATGGATGCAACTTTACTTACAAGTAGCTGATATGAACAAAAATTGGTGACAAGGTTGAATTTGCTATGCTCTGCTTACTTTTGACTTTATTGAAATTCTAGAAATAACCATTTCTGCGAAAAGTCTCTGAGAGTTGCTGAATGTCTTTGATTTTCAATATCTCTACCATTATTTGGTCTACAGCTTTGAAAGTGCACATGCTAGAAATAGACATCCATGAAAATCAGTGCCACAAAAGGCTTGGCCATGCTACGTTTACTTTGGAGTTTATGAACATTTTAGAAATGGCAGTTTGAGAGAAAATTTTCTTGCGCGAAGGCTTTCGGACAATTTTTATCTTTCCTTTACTCTTTAATTGTAGATAGTAGAAACATGGGACCATAACATACAAGTAGTGTGGATCAATGGAAATCTGTGATGAGAACAGATTTGGTATGGTTTGGTTACTTTTGGTTTTATTACATTTCTAGAAATGACAGTTTGTGAGAAAATTTCCTAGCGTCAAGATTTTTTGACAAATCTAATTTTTTATTTTCTCCTTAAGTGTTGTTGGTACATGGATGCAACTTTACTTACAAGTAGCTGGCATGAACAAAAGTTGGTGGCAAGGTTGAATTTGCTATGCTCTGTTTACTTTTGACTTTATTGAAATTCTAGAAATAACCATTTCTGCGAAAAGTCTCTGAGAGTTGCTGAATGTCTTTGATTTTCAATATCTCTACCATTATTTGGTCTACAGCTTTGAAAGTGCACATGCTAGTAATAGACATCCATGAAAATCAGTGCCACAAAAGGCTTGGCCATGCTACGTTTACTTTGGAGTTTATGAACATTTGAGAAAAGGCAGTTTGAGAGAAAATTTTCTTGCGCGAAGGCTTTCGGACAAATTTTTATCTTTCATTTACTCTTTAATTGTAGATAGTAGAAACATGGGACCATTACATACAAGTAGTGTGGATCAATGGAAATCTGTGATGAGAACAGATTTGGTATGGTTTGGTTACTTTTGGTTTTATTACATTTCTAGAAATGACAGTTTGTGAGAAAATTTCCTAGCGTCAAGATTTTTTGACAAATCTAATTTTTTATTTTCTCCTTAAGTGTTGTTGGTACATGGATGCAACTTTACTTACAAGTAGCTGGCATGAACAAAAGTTGGTGGCAAGGTTGAATTTGCTATGCTCTGCTTACTTTTGACTTTATTGAAATTCTAGAAATAACCATTTCTGCGAAAAGTCTCTGAGAGTTGCTGAATGTCTTTGATTTTCAATATCTCTACCATTATTTGGTCTACAGCTTTGAAAGTGCACATGCTAGTAATAGACATCCATGGAAATCAGTGCCACAAAAGGCTTGGCCATGCTACGTTTACTTTGGAGTTTATTAACATTTGAGAAATGGCAGTTTGAGAGAAAAATTTCTTGCGCGAAGGCTTTCGGACAAATTTTTATCTTTCATTTACTCTTTAATTGTAGATAGTAGAAACATGGGACCATAACATACAAGTAGTGTGGATCAATGGAAATCTGTGATGAGAACAGATTTGGTATGGTTTGGTTACTTTTGGTTTTATTACATTTCTAGAAATGACAGTTTGTGAGAAAATTTCCTAGCGTCAAGATTTTTTGACAAATCTAATTTTTTATTTTCTCCTTAAGTGTTGTTGGTACATGGATGCAACTTTACTTACAAGTAGCTGGCATGAACAAAAGTTGGTGGCAAGGTTGAATTTGCTATGCTCTGCTTACTTTTGACTTTATTGAAATTCTAGAAATAACCATTTCTGCGAAAAGTCTCTGAGAGTTGCTGAATGTCTTTGATTTTCAATATCTCTACCATTATTTGGTCTACAGCTTTGAAAGTGCACATGCTAGTAATAGACATCCATGAAAATCAGTGCCACAAAAGGCTTGGCCATGCTACGTTTACTTTGGAGTTTATGAACATTTGAGAAATGGCAGTTTGAGAGAAAATTTTCTTGCGCGAAGGCTTTCGGACAAATTTTTATCTTTCATTTACTCTTTAATTGTAGATAGTAGAAACATGGGACCATTACATACAAGTAGTGTGGATCAATGGAAATCTGTGATGAGAACAGATTTGGTATGGTTTGGTTACTTTTGGTTTTATTACATTTCTAGAAATGACAGTTTGTGAGAAAATTTCCTAGCGTCAAGATTTTTTGACAAATCTAATTTTTTATTTTCTCCTTAAGTGTTGTTGGTACATGGATGCAACTTTACTTACAAGTAGCTGGCATGAACAAAAGTTGGTGGCAAGGTTGAATTTGCTATGCTCTGCTTACTTTTGACTTTATTGAAATTCTAGAAATAACCATTTCTGCGAAAAGTCTCTGAGAGTTGCTGAATGTCTTTGATTTTCAATATCTCTACCATTATTTGGTCTACAGCTTTGAAAGTGCACATGCTAGTAATAGACATCCATGAAAATCAGTGCCACAAAAGGCTTGGCCATGCTACGTTTACTTTGGAGTTTATGAACATTTTAGAAATGGCAGTTTGAGAGAAAATTTTCTTGCGCGAAGGCTTTCGGACAATTTTTATCTTTCCTTTACTCTTTAATTGTAGATAGTAGAAACATGGGACCATAACATACAAGTAGTGTGGATCAATGGAAATCTGTGATGAGAACAGATTTGGTATGGTTTGGTTACTTTTGGTTTTATTACATTTCTAGAAATGACAGTTTGTGAGAAAATTTCCTAGCGTCAAGATTTTTTGACAAATCTAATTTTTTATTTTCTCCTTAAGTGTTGTTGGTACATGGATGCAACTTTACTTACAAGTAGCTGGCATGAACAAAAGTTGGTGGCAAGGTTGAATTTGCTATGCTCTGTTTACTTTTGACTTTATTGAAATTCTAGAAATAACCATTTCTGCGAAAAGTCTCTGAGAGTTGCTGAATGTCTTTGATTTTCAATATCTCTACCATTATTTGGTCTACAGCTTTGAAAGTGCACATGCTAGTAATAGACATCCATGAAAATCAGTGCCACAAAAGGCTTGGCCATGCTACGTTTACTTTGGAGTTTATGAACATTTGAGAAATGGCAGTTTGAGAGAAAATTTTCTTGCGCGAAGGCTTTCGGACAATTTTTTATCTTTCATTTACTCTTTAATTGTAGATAGTAGAAACATGGGACCATTACATACAAGTAGTGTGGATCAATGGAAATCTGTGATGAGAACAGATTTGGTATGGTTTGGTTACTTTTGGTTTTATTACATTTCTAGAAATGACAGTTTGTGAGAAAATTTCCTAGCGTCAAGATTTTTTGACAAATCTTCATTTTTTATTTTCTCCTTAAGTGTTGTTGGTACATGGATGCAACTTTACTTACAAGTAGCTGGCATGAACAAAAGTTGGTGGCAAGGTTGAATTTGCTATGCTCTGCTTACTTTTGACTTTATTGAAATTCTAGAAATAACCATTTCTGCGAAAAGTCTCTGAGAGTTGCTGAAAGTCTTTGATTTTCAATATCTCTACCATTATTTGGTCTACAGCTTTGAAAGTGCACATGCTAGTAATAGACATCCATGGAAATCAGTGCCACAAAAGGCTTGGCCATGCTACGTTTACTTTGGAGTTTATTAACATTTGAGAAATGGCAGTTTGAGAGAAAAATTTCTTGCGCGAAGGCTTTCGGACAAATTTTTATCTTTCATTTACTCTTTAATTGTAGATAGTAGAAACATGGGACCATAACATACAAGTAGTGTGGATCAATGGAAATCTGTGATGAGAACAGATTTGGTATGGTTTGGTTACTTTTGGTTTTATTACATTTCTAGAAATGACAGTTTGTGAGAAAATTTCCTAGCGTCAAGATTTTTTGACAAATCTAATTTTTTATTTTCTCCTTAAGTGTTGTTGGTACATGGATGCAACTTTACTTACAAGTAGCTGGCATGAACAAAAGTTGGTGGCAAGGTTGAATTTGCTATGCTCTGCTTACTTTTGACTTTATTGAAATTCTAGAAATAACCATTTCTGCGAAAAGTCTCTGAGAGTTGCTGAATGTCTTTGATTTTCAATATCTCTACCATTATTTGGTCTACAGCTTTGAAAGTGCACATGCTAGTAATAGACATCCATGAAAATCAGTGCCACAAAAGGCTTGGCCATGCTACGTTTACTTTGGAGTTTATGAACATTTGAGAAATGGCAGTTTGAGAGAAAATTTTCTTGCGCGAAGGCTTTCGGACAAATTTTTATCTTTCATTTACTCTTTAATTGTAGATAGTAGAAACATGGGACCATTACATACAAGTAGTGTGGATCAATGGAAATCTGTGATGAGAACAGATTTGGTATGGTTTGGTTACTTTTGGTTTTATTACATTTCTAGAAATGACAGTTTGTGAGAAAATTTCCTAGCGTCAAGATTTTTTGACAAATCTAATTTTTTATTTTCTCCTTAAGTGTTGATGGTACATGGATGCAACTTTACTTACAAGTAGCTGATATGAACAAAAATTGGTGACAAGGTTGAATTTGCTATGCTCTGCTTACTTTTGACTTTATTGAAATTCTAGAAATAACCATTTCTGCGAAAAGTCTCTGAGAGTTGCTGAATGTCTTTGATTTTCAATATCTCTACCATTATTTGGTCTACAGCTTTGAAAGTGCACATGCTAGTAATAGACATCCATGAAAATCAGTGCCACAAAAGGCTTGGCCATGCTACGTTTACTTTGGAGTTTATGAACATTTTAGAAATGGCAGTTTGAGAGAAAATTTTCTTGCGCGAAGGCTTTCGGACAATTTTTATCTTTCCTTTACTCTTTAATTGTAGATAGTAGAAACATGGGACCATAACATACAAGTAGTGTGGATCAATGGAAATCTGTGATGAGAACAGATTTGGTATGGTTTGGTTACTTTTGGTTTTATTACATTTCTAGAAATGACAGTTTGTGAGAAAATTTCCTAGCGTCAAGATTTTTTGACAAATCTAATTTTTTATTTTCTCCTTAAGTGTTGTTGGTACATGGATGCAACTTTACTTACAAGTAGCTGGCATGAACAAAAGTTGGTGGCAAGGTTGAATTTGCTATGCTCTGTTTACTTTTGACTTTATTGAAATTCTAGAAATAACCATTTCTGCGAAAAGTCTCTGAGAGTTGCTGAATGTCTTTGATTTTCAATATCTCTACCATTATTTGGTCTACAGCTTTGAAAGTGCACATGCTAGTAATAGACATCCATGAAAATCAGTGCCACAAAAGGCTTGGCCATGCTACGTTTACTTTGGAGTTTATGAACATTTGAGAAATGGCAGTTTGAGAGAAAATTTTCTTGCGCGAAGGCTTTCGGACAAATTTTTATCTTTCATTTACTCTTTAATTGTAGATAGTAGAAACATGGGACCATTACATACAAGTAGTGTGGATCAATGGAAATCTGTGATGAGAACAGATTTGGTATGGTTTGGTTACTTTTGGTTTTATTACATTTCTAGAAATGACAGTTTGTGAGAAAATTTCCTAGCGTCAAGATTTTTTGACAAATCTAATTTTTTATTTTCTCCTTAAGTGTTGTTGGTACATGGATGCAACTTTACTTACAAGTAGCTGGCATGAACAAAAGTTGGTGGCAAGGTTGAATTTGCTATGCTCTGTTTACTTTTGACTTTATTGAAATTCTAGAAATAACCATTTCTGCGAAAAGTCTCTGAGAGTTGCTGAATGTCTTTGATTTTCAATATCTCTACCATTATTTGGTCTACAGCTTTGAAAGTGCACATGCTAGTAATAGACATCCATGAAAATCAGTGCCACAAAAGGCTTGGCCATGCTACGTTTACTTTGGAGTTTATGAACATTTGAGAAAAGGCAGTTTGAGAGAAAATTTTCTTGCGCGAAGGCTTTCGGACAAATTTTTATCTTTCATTTACTCTTTAATTGTAGATAGTAGAAACATGGGACCATTACATACAAGTAGTGTGGATCAATGGAAATCTGTGATGAGAACAGATTTGGTATGGTTTGGTTACTTTTGGTTTTATTACATTTCTAGAAATGACAGTTTGTGAGAAAATTTCCTAGCGTCAAGATTTTTTGACAAATCTAATTTTTTATTTTCTCCTTAAGTGTTGTTGGTACATGGATGCAACTTTACTTACAAGTAGCTGGCATGAACAAAAGTTGGTGGCAAGGTTGAATTTGCTATGCTCTGCTTACTTTTGACTTTATTGAAATTCTAGAAATAACCATTTCTGCGAAAAGTCTCTGAGAGTTGCTGAATGTCTTTGATTTTCAATATCTCTACCATTATTTGGTCTACAGCTTTGAAAGTGCACATGCTAGTAATAGACATCCATGGAAATCAGTGCCACAAAAGGCTTGGCCATGCTACGTTTACTTTGGAGTTTATTAACATTTGAGAAATGGCAGTTTGAGAGAAAAATTTCTTGCGCGAAGGCTTTCGGACAAATTTTTATCTTTCATTTACTCTTTAATTGTAGATAGTAGAAACATGGGACCATAACATACAAGTAGTGTGGATCAATGGAAATCTGTGATGAGAACAGATTTGGTATGGTTTGGTTACTTTTGGTTTTATTACATTTCTAGAAATGACAGTTTGTGAGAAAATTTCCTAGCGTCAAGATTTTTTGACAAATCTAATTTTTTATTTTCTCCTTAAGTGTTGATGGTACATGGATGCAACTTTACTTACAAGTAGCTGATATGAACAAAAATTGGTGACAAGGTTGAATTTGCTATGCTCTGCTTACTTTTGACTTTATTGAAATTCTAGAAATAACCATTTCTGCGAAAAGTCTCTGAGAGTTGCTGAATGTCTTTGATTTTCAATATCTCTACCATTATTTGGTCTACAGCTTTGAAAGTGCACATGCTAGTAAAAGACATCCATGGAAATCAGTGCCACAAAAGGCTTGGCCATGCTACGTTTACTTTGGAGTTTATTAACATTTGAGAAATGGCAGTTTGAGAGAAAAATTTCTTGCGCGAAGGCTTTCGGACAAATTTTTATCTTTCATTTACTCTTTAATTGTAGATAGTAGAAACATGGGACCATAACATACAAGTAGTGTGGATCAATGGAAATCTGTGATGAGAACAGATTTGGTATGGTTTGGTTACTTTTGGTTTTATTACATTTCTAGAAATGACAGTTTGTGAGAAAATTTCCTAGCGTCAAGATTTTTTGACAAATCTAATTTTTTATTTTCTCCTTAAGTGTTGTTGGTACATGGATGCAACTTTACTTACAAGTAGCTGGCATGAACAAAAGTTGGTGGCAAGGTTGAATTTGCTATGCTCTGCTTACTTTTGACTTTATTGAAATTCTAGAAATAACCATTTCTGCGAAAAGTCTCTGAGAGTTGCTGAATGTCTTTGATTTTCAATATCTCTACCATTATTTGGTCTACAGCTTTGAAAGTGCACATGCTAGAAATAGACATCCATGAAAATCAGTGCCACAAAAGGCTTGGCCATGCTACGTTTACTTTGGAGTTTATGAACATTTTAGAAATGGCAGTTTGAGAGAAAATTTTCTTGCGCGAAGGCTTTCGGACAATTTTTATCTTTCCTTTACTCTTTAATTGTAGATAGTAGAAACATGGGACCATAACATACAAGTAGTGTGGATCAATGGAAATCTGTGATGAGAACAGATTTGGTATGGTTTGGTTACTTTTGGTTTTATTACATTTCTAGAAATGACAGTTTGTGAGAAAATTTCCTAGCGTCAAGATTTTTTGACAAATCTAATTTTTTATTTTCTCCTTAAGTGTTGTTGGTACATGGATGCAACTTTACTTACAAGTAGCTGGCATGAACAAAAGTTGGTGGCAAGGTTGAATTTGCTATGCTCTGTTTACTTTTGACTTTATTGAAATTCTAGAAATAACCATTTCTGCGAAAAGTCTCTGAGAGTTGCTGAATGTCTTTGATTTTCAATATCTCTACCATTATTTGGTCTACAGCTTTGAAAGTGCACATGCTAGTAATAGACATCCATGAAAATCAGTGCCACAAAAGGCTTGGCCATGCTACGTTTACTTTGGAGTTTATGAACATTTGAGAAAAGGCAGTTTGAGAGAAAATTTTCTTGCGCGAAGGCTTTCGGACACATTTTTATCTTTCATTTACTCTTTAATTGTAGATAGTAGAAACATGGGACCATTACATACAAGTAGTGTGGATCAATGGAAATCTGTGATGAGAACAGATTTGGTATGGTTTGGTTACTTTTGGTTTTATTACATTTCTAGAAATGACAGTTTGTGAGAAAATTTCCTAGCGTCAAGATTTTTTGACAAATCTAATTTTTTATTTTCTCCTTAAGTGTTGTTGGTACATGGATGCAACTTTACTTACAAGTAGCTGGCATGAACAAAAGTTGGTGGCAAGGTTGAATTTGCTATGCTCTGCTTACTTTTGACTTTATTGAAATTCTAGAAATAACCATTTCTGCGAAAAGTCTCTGAGAGTTGCTGAATGTCTTTGATTTTCAATATCTCTACCATTATTTGGTCTACAGCTTTGAATGTGCACATGCTAGTAATAGACATCCATGAAAATCAGTGCCACAAAAGGCTTGGCCATGCTACGTTTACTTTGGAGTTTATGAACATTTTAGAAATGGCAGTTTGAGAGAAAATTTTCTTGCGCGAAGGCTTTCGGACAATTTTTATCTTTCCTTTACTCTTTAATTGTAGATAGTAGAAACATGGGACCATAACATACAAGTAGTGTGGATCAATGGAAATCTGTGATGAGAACAGATTTGGTATGGTTTGGTTACTTTTGGTTTTATTACATTTCTAGAAATGACAGTTTGTGAGAAAATTTCCTAGCGTCAAGATTTTTTGACAAATCTAATTTTTTATTTTCTCCTTAAGTGTTGTTGGTACATGGATGCAACTTTACTTACAAGTAGCTGGCATGAACAAAAGTTGGTGGCAAGGTTGAATTTGCTATGCTCTGTTTACTTTTGACTTTATTGAAATTCTAGAAATAACCATTTCTGCGAAAAGTCTCTGAGAGTTGCTGAATGTCTTTGATTTTCAATATCTCTACCATTATTTGGTCTACAGCTTTGAAAGTGCACATGCTAGTAATAGACATCCATGAAAATCAGTGCCACAAAAGGCTTGGCCATGCTACGTTTACTTTGGAGTTTATGAACATTTGAGAAAAGGCAGTTTGAGAGAAAATTTTCTTGCGCGAAGGCTTTCGGACACATTTTTATCTTTCATTTACTCTTTAATTGTAGATAGTAGAAACATGGGACCATTACATACAAGTAGTGTGGATCAATGGAAATCTGTGATGAGAACAGATTTGGTATGGTTTGGTTACTTTTGGTTTTATTACATTTCTAGAAATGACAGTTTGTGAGAAAATTTCCTAGCGTCAAGATTTTTTGACAAATCTAATTTTTTATTTTCTCCTTAAGTGTTGTTGGTACATGGATGCAACTTTACTTACAAGTAGCTGGCATGAACAAAAGTTGGTGGCAAGGTTGAATTTGCTATGCTCTGCTTACTTTTGACTTTATTGAAATTCTAGAAATAACCATTTCTGCGAAAAGTCTCTGAGAGTTGCTGAATGTCTTTGATTTTCAATATCTCTACCATTATTTGGTCTACAGCTTTGAAAGTGCACATGCTAGTAATAGACATCCATGAAAATCAGTGCCACAAAAGGCTTGGCCATGCTACGTTTACTTTGGAGTTTATGAACATTTTAGAAATGGCAGTTTGAGAGAAAATTTTCTTGCGCGAAGGCTTTCGGACAATTTTTATCTTTCCTTTACTCTTTAATTGTAGATAGTAGAAACATGGGACCATAACATACAAGTAGTGTGGATCAATGGAAATCTGTGATGAGAACAGATTTGGTATGGTTTGGTTACTTTTGGTTTTATTACATTTCTAGAAATGACAGTTTGTGAGAAAATTTCCTAGCGTCAAGATTTTTTGACAAATCTAATTTTTTATTTTCTCCTTAAGTGTTGTTGGTACATGGATGCAACTTTACTTACAAGTAGCTGGCATGAACAAAAGTTGGTGGCAAGGTTGAATTTGCTATGCTCTGTTTACTTTTGACTTTATTGAAATTCTAGAAATAACCATTTCTGCGAAAAGTCTCTGAGAGTTGCTGAATGTCTTTGATTTTCAATATCTCTACCATTATTTGGTCTACAGCTTTGAAAGTGCACATGCTAGTAATAGACATCCATGAAAATCAGTGCCACAAAAGGCTTGGCCATGCTACGTTTACTTTGGAGTTTATGAACATTTGAGAAAAGGCAGTTTGAGAGAAAATTTTCTTGCGCGAAGGCTTTCGGACAAATTTTTATCTTTCATTTACTCTTTAATTGTAGATAGTAGAAACATGGGACCATTACATACAAGTAGTGTGGATCAATGGAAATCTGTGATGAGAACAGATTTGGTATGGTTTGGTTACTTTTGGTTTTATTACATTTCTAGAAATGACAGTTTGTGAGAAAATTTCCTAGCGTCAAGATTTTTTGACAAATCTAATTTTTTATTTTCTCCTTAAGTGTTGTTGGTACATGGATGCAACTTTACTTACAAGTAGCTGGCATGAACAAAAGTTGGTGGCAAGGTTGAATTTGCTATGCTCTGCTTACTTTTGACTTTATTGAAATTCTAGAAATAACCATTTCTGCGAAAAGTCTCTGAGAGTTGCTGAATGTCTTTGATTTTCAATATCTCTACCATTATTTGGTCTACAGCTTTGAAAGTGCACATGCTAGTAATAGACATCCATGGAAATCAGTGCCACAAAAGGCTTGGCCATGCTACGTTTACTTTGGAGTTTATTAACATTTGAGAAATGGCAGTTTGAGAGAAAAATTTCTTGCGCGAAGGCTTTCGGACAAATTTTTATCTTTCATTTACTCTTTAATTGTAGATAGTAGAAACATGGGACCATAACATACAAGTAGTGTGGATCAATGGAAATCTGTGATGAGAACAGATTTGGTATGGTTTGGTTACTTTTGGTTTTATTACATTTCTAGAAATGACAGTTTGTGAGAAAATTTCCTAGCGTCAAGATTTTTTGACAAATCTAATTTTTTATTTTCTCCTTAAGTGTTGATGGTACATGGATGCAACTTTACTTACAAGTAGCTGATATGAACAAAAATTGGTGACAAGGTTGAATTTGCTATGCTCTGCTTACTTTTGACTTTATTGAAATTCTAGAAATAACCATTTCTGCGAAAAGTCTCTGAGAGTTGCTGAATGTCTTTGATTTTCAATATCTCTACCATTATTTGGTCTACAGCTTTGAAAGTGCACATGCTAGTAATAGACATCCATGGAAATCAGTGCCACAAAAGGCTTGGCCATGCTACGTTTACTTTGGAGTTTATTAACATTTGAGAAATGGCAGTTTGAGAGAAAAATTTCTTGCGCGAAGGCTTTCGGACAAATTTTTATCTTTCATTTACTCTTTAATTGTAGATAGTAGAAACATGGGACCATAACATACAAGTAGTGTGGATCAATGGAAATCTGTGATGAGAACAGATTTGGTATGGTTTGGTTACTTTTGGTTTTATTACATTTCTAGAAATGACAGTTTGTGAGAAAATTTCCTAGCGTCAAGATTTTTTGACAAATCTAATTTTTTATTTTCTCCTTAAGTGTTGTTGGTACATGGATGCAACTTTACTTACAAGTAGCTGGCATGAACAAAAGTTGGTGGCAAGGTTGAATTTGCTATGCTCTGCTTACTTTTGACTTTATTGAAATTCTAGAAATAACCATTTCTGCGAAAAGTCTCTGAGAGTTGCTGAATGTCTTTGATTTTCAATATCTCTACCATTATTTGGTCTACAGCTTTGAACGTGCACATGCTAGAAATAGACATCCATGAAAATCAGTGCCACAAAAGGCTTGGCCATGCTACGTTTACTTTGGAGTTTATGAACATTTTAGAAATGGCAGTTTGAGAGAAAATTTTCTTGCGCGAAGGCTTTCGGACAATTTTTATCTTTCCTTTACTCTTTAATTGTAGATAGTAGAAACATGGGACCATAACATACAAGTAGTGTGGATCAATGGAAATCTGTGATGAGAACAGATTTGGTATGGTTTGGTTACTTTTGGTTTTATTACATTTCTAGAAATGACAGTTTGTGAGAAAATTTCCTAGCGTCAAGATTTTTTGACAAATCTAATTTTTTATTTTCTCCTTAAGTGTTGTTGGTACATGGATGCAACTTTACTTACAAGTAGCTGGCATGAACAAAAGTTGGTGGCAAGGTTGAATTTGCTATGCTCTGTTTACTTTTGACTTTATTGAAATTCTAGAAATAACCATTTCTGCGAAAAGTCTCTGAGAGTTGCTGAATGTCTTTGATTTTCAATATCTCTACCATTATTTGGTCTACAGCTTTGAAAGTGCACATGCTAGTAATAGACATCCATGAAAATCAGTGCCACAAAAGGCTTGGCCATGCTACGTTTACTTTGGAGTTTATGAACATTTGAGAAAAGGCAGTTTGAGAGAAAATTTTCTTGCGCGAAGGCTTTCGGACAAATTTTTATCTTTCATTTACTCTTTAATTGTAGATAGTAGAAACATGGGACCATTACATACAAGTAGTGTGGATCAATGGAAATCTGTGATGAGAACAGATTTGGTATGGTTTGGTTACTTTTGGTTTTATTACATTTCTAGAAATGACAGTTTGTGAGAAAATTTCCTAGCGTCAAGATTTTTTGACAAATCTAATTTTTTATTTTCTCCTTAAGTGTTGTTGGTACATGGATGCAACTTTACTTACAAGTAGCTGGCATGAACAAAAGTTGGTGGCAAGGTTGAATTTGCTATGCTCTGCTTACTTTTGACTTTATTGAAATTCTAGAAATAACCATTTCTGCGAAAAGTCTCTGAGAGTTGCTGAATGTCTTTGATTTTCAATATCTCTACCATTATTTGGTCTACAGCTTTGAAAGTGCACATGCTAGTAATAGACATCCATGGAAATCAGTGCCACAAAAGGCTTGGCCATGCTACGTTTACTTTGGAGTTTATTAACATTTGAGAAATGGCAGTTTGAGAGAAAAATTTCTTGCGCGAAGGCTTTCGGACAAATTTTTATCTTTCATTTACTCTTTAATTGTAGATAGTAGAAACATGGGACCATAACATACAAGTAGTGTGGATCAATGGAAATCTGTGATGAGAACAGATTTGGTATGGTTTGGTTACTTTTGGTTTTATTACATTTCTAGAAATGACAGTTTGTGAGAAAATTTCCTAGCGTCAAGATTTTTTGACAAATCTAATTTTTTATTTTCTCCTTAAGTGTTGTTGGTACATGGATGCAACTTTACTTACAAGTAGCTGGCATGAACAAAAGTTGGTGGCAAGGTTGAATTTGCTATGCTCTGCTTACTTTTGACTTTATTGAAATTCTAGAAATAACCATTTCTGCGAAAAGTCTCTGAGAGTTGCTGAATGTCTTTGATTTTCAATATCTCTACCATTATTTGGTCTACAGCTTTGAAAGTGCACATGCTAGTAATAGACATCCATGAAAATCAGTGCCACAAAAGGCTTGGCCATGCTACGTTTACTTTGGAGTTTATGAACATTTGAGAAATGGCAGTTTGAGAGAAAATTTTCTTGCGCGAAGGCTTTCGGACAAATTTTTATCTTTCATTTACTCTTTAATTGTAGATAGTAGAAACATGGGACCATTACATACAAGTAGTGTGGATCAATGGAAATCTGTGATGAGAACAGATTTGGTATGGTTTGGTTACTTTTGGTTTTATTACATTTCTAGAAATGACAGTTTGTGAGAAAATTTCCTAGCGTCAAGATTTTTTGACAAATCTAATTTTTTATTTTCTCCTTAAGTGTTGTTGGTACATGGATGCAACTTTACTTACAAGTAGCTGGCATGAACAAAAGTTGGTGGCAAGGTTGAATTTGCTATGCTCTGCTTACTTTTGACTTTATTGAAATTCTAGAAATAACCATTTCTGCGAAAAGTCTCTGAGAGTTGCTGAATGTCTTTGATTTTCAATATCTCTACCATTATTTGGTCTACAGCTTTGAAAGTGCACATGCTAGTAATAGACATCCATGAAAATCAGTGCCACAAAAGGCTTGGCCATGCTACGTTTACTTTGGAGTTTATGAACATTTTAGAAATGGCAGTTTGAGAGAAAATTTTCTTGCGCGAAGGCTTTCGGACAATTTTTATCTTTCCTTTACTCTTTAATTGTAGATAGTAGAAACATGGGACCATAACATACAAGTAGTGTGGATCAATGGAAATCTGTGATGAGAACAGATTTGGTATGGTTTGGTTACTTTTGGTTTTATTACATTTCTAGAAATGACAGTTTGTGAGAAAATTTCCTAGCGTCAAGATTTTTTGACAAATCTAATTTTTTATTTTCTCCTTAAGTGTTGTTGGTACATGGATGCAACTTTACTTACAAGTAGCTGGCATGAACAAAAGTTGGTGGCAAGGTTGAATTTGCTATGCTCTGTTTACTTTTGACTTTATTGAAATTCTAGAAATAACCATTTCTGCGAAAAGTCTCTGAGAGTTGCTGAATGTCTTTGATTTTCAATATCTCTACCATTATTTGGTCTACAGCTTTGAAAGTGCACATGCTAGTAATAGACATCCATGAAAATCAGTGCCACAAAAGGCTTGGCCATGCTACGTTTACTTTGGAGTTTATGAACATTTGAGAAATGGCAGTTTGAGAGAAAATTTTCTTGCGCGAAGGCTTTCGGACAAATTTTTATCTTTCATTTACTCTTTAATTGTAGATAGTAGAAACATGGGACCATTACATACAAGTAGTGTGGATCAATGGAAATCTGTGATGAGAACAGATTTGGTATGGTTTGGTTACTTTTGGTTTTATTACATTTCTAGAAATGACAGTTTGTGAGAAAATTTCCTAGCGTCAAGATTTTTTGACAAATCTTCATTTTTTATTTTCTCCTTAAGTGTTGTTGGTACATGGATGCAACTTTACTTACAAGTAGCTGGCATGAACAAAAGTTGGTGGCAAGGTTGAATTTGCTATGCTCTGCTTACTTTTGACTTTATTGAAATTCTAGAAATAACCATTTCTGCGAAAAGTCTCTGAGAGTTGCTGAATGTCTTTGATTTTCAATATCTCTACCATTATTTGGTCTACAGCTTTGAAAGTGCACATGCTAGTAATAGACATCCATGGAAATCAGTGCCACAAAAGGCTTGGCCATGCTACGTTTACTTTGGAGTTTATTAACATTTGAGAAATGGCAGTTTGAGAGAAAAATTTCTTGCGCGAAGGCTTTCGGACAAATTTTTATCTTTCATTTACTCTTTAATTGTAGATAGTAGAAACATGGGACCATAACATACAAGTAGTGTGGATCAATGGAAATCTGTGATGAGAACAGATTTGGTATGGTTTGGTTACTTTTGGTTTTATTACATTTCTAGAAATGACAGTTTGTGAGAAAATTTCCTAGCGTCAAGATTTTTTGACAAATCTAATTTTTTATTTTCTCCTTAAGTGTTGTTGGTACATGGATGCAACTTTACTTACAAGTAGCTGGCATGAACAAAAGTTGGTGGCAAGGTTGAATTTGCTATGCTCTGCTTACTTTTGACTTTATTGAAATTCTAGAAATAACCATTTCTGCGAAAAGTCTCTGAGAGTTGCTGAATGTCTTTGATTTTCAATATCTCTACCATTATTTGGTCTACAGCTTTGAAAGTGCACATGCTAGTAATAGACATCCATGAAAATCAGTGCCACAAAAGGCTTGGCCATGCTACGTTTACTTTGGAGTTTATGAACATTTGAGAAATGGCAGTTTGAGAGAAAATTTTCTTGCGCGAAGGCTTTCGGACAAATTTTTATCTTTCATTTACTCTTTAATTGTAGATAGTAGAAACATGGGACCATTACATACAAGTAGTGTGGATCAATGGAAATCTGTGATGAGAACAGATTTGGTATGGTTTGGTTACTTTTGGTTTTATTACATTTCTAGAAATGACAGTTTGTGAGAAAATTTCCTAGCGTCAAGATTTTTTGACAAATCTAATTTTTTATTTTCTCCTTAAGTGTTGTTGGTACATGGATGCAACTTTACTTACAAGTAGCTGGCATGAACAAAAGTTGGTGGCAAGGTTGAATTTGCTATGCTCTGCTTACTTTTGACTTTATTGAAATTCTAGAAATAACCATTTCTGCGAAAAGTCTCTGAGAGTTGCTGAATGTCTTTGATTTTCAATATCTCTACCATTATTTGGTCTACAGCTTTGAAAGTGCACATGCTAGTAATAGACATCCATGAAAATCAGTGCCACAAAAGGCTTGGCCATGCTACGTTTACTTTGGAGTTTATGAACATTTGAGAAATGGCAGTTTGAGAGAAAAATTTCTTGCGCGAAGGCTTTCGGACAAATTTTTATCTTTCATTTACTCTTTAATTGTAGATAGTAGAAACATGGGACCATAACATACAAGTAGTGTGGATCAATGGAAATCTGTGATGAGAACAGATTTGGTATGGTTTGGTTACTTTTGGTTTTATTACATTTCTAGAAATGACAGTTTGTGAGAAAATTTCCTAGCGTCAAGATTTTTTGACAAATCTAATTTTTTATTTTCTCCTTAAGTGTTGTTGGTACATGGATGCAACTTTACTTACAAATAGCTGGCATGAACAAAATTTGGTGGCAAGGTTGAATTTGCTATGCTCTGCTTACTTTTGACTTTATTGAAGTTCTAGAAATAACCATTTCTGCGAAAAGTCTCTGAGAGTTGCTGAATGTCTTTGATTTTCAATATCTCTACCATTATTTGGTCTACAGCTTTGAAAGTGCACATGCTAGTAATAGACATCCATGGAAATTAGTGCCACAAAAGGCTTGGCCATGCTACGTTTACTTTGGAGTTTATGAACATTTTAGAAATGGCAGTTTGAGAGAAAATTTTCTTGCGCGAAGGCTTTCGGACAATTTTTATCTTTCATTTACTCTTTAATTGTAGATAGTAGAAACATGGGACCATAACATACAAGTAGTGTGGATCAATGGAAATCTGTGATGAGAACAGATTTGGTATGGTTTGGTTACTTTTGGTTTTATTACATTTCTAGAAATGACAGTTTGTGAGAAAATTTCCTAGCGTCAAGATTTTTTGACAAATCTAATTTTTTATTTTCTCCTTAAGTGTTGTTGGTACATGGATGCAACTTTACTTACAAGTAGCTGGCATGAACAAAAGTTGGTGGCAAGGTTGAATTTGCTATGCTCTGCTTACTTTTGACTTTATCGAAATTCTAGAAATAACCATTTCTGCGAAAAGTCTCTGAGAGTTGCTGAATGTCTTTGATTTTCAATATCTCTACCATTATTTGGTCTACAGCTTTGAAAGTGCACATGCTAGTAATAGACATCCATGGAAATTAGTGCCACAAAAGGCTTGGCCATGCTACGTTTACTTTGGAGTTTATGAACATTTTAGAAATGGCAGTTTGAGAGAAAATTTTCTTGCGCGAAGGCTTTCGGACAATTTTTATCTTTCATTTACTCTTTAATTGTAGATAGTAGAAACATGGGACCATAACATACAAGTAGTGTGGATCAATGGAAATCTGTGATGAGAACAGATTTGGTATGGTTTGGTTACTTTTGGTTTTATTACATTTCTAGAAATGACAGTTTGTGAGAAAATTTCCTAGCGTCAAGATTTTTTGACAAATCTAATTTTTTATTTTCTCCTTAAGTGTTGTTGGTACATGGATGCAACTTTACTTACAAGTAGCTGGCATGAACAAAAGTTGGTGGCAAGGTTGAATTTGCTATGCTCTGCTTACTTTTGACTTTATTGAAATTCTAGAAATAACCATTTCTGCGAAAAGTCTCTGAGAGTTGCTGAATGTCTTTGATTTTCAATATCTCTACCATTATTTGGTCTACAGCTTTGAAAGTGCACATGCTAGTAATAGACATCCATGGAAATCAGTGCCACAAAAGGCTTGGCCATGCTACGTTTACTTTGGAGTTTATTAACATTTGAGAAATGGCAGTTTGAGAGAAAAATTTCTTGCGCGAAGGCTTTCGGACAAATTTTTATCTTTCATTTACTCTTTAATTGTAGATAGTAGGAACATGGGACCATAACATACAAGTAGTGTGGATCAATGGAAACCTGTGATGAGAACAGATTTGGTATGGTTTGGTTACTTTTGGTTTTATTACATTTCTAGAAATGACAGTTTGTGAGAAAATTTCCTAGCGTCAAGATTTTTTGACAAATCTAATTTTTTATTTTCTCCTTAAGTGTTGTTGGTACATGGATGCAACTTTACTTACAAGTAGCTGGCATGAACAAAAGTTGGTGGCAAGGTTGAATTTGCTATGCTCTGCTTACTTTTGACTTTATTGAAATTCTAGAAATAACCATTTCTGCGAAAAGTCTCTGAGAGTTGCTGAATGTCTTTGATTTTCAATATCTCTACCATTATTTGGTCTACAGCTTTGAAAGTGCACATGCTAGTAATAGACATCCATGGAAATCAGTGCCACAAAAGGCTTGGCCATGCTACGTTTACTTTGGAGTTTATTAACATTTGAGAAATGGCAGTTTGAGAGAAAATTTTCTTGCGCGAAGGCTTTCGGACAAATTTTTATCTTTCATTTACTCTTTAATTGTAGATAGTAGAAACATGGGACCATTACATACAAGTAGTGTGGATCAATGGAAATCTGTGATGAGAACAGATTTGGTATGGTTTGGTTACTTTTGGTTTTATTACATTTCTAGAAATGACAGTTTGTGAGAAAATTTCCTAGCGTCAAGATTTTTTGACAAATTTAATTTTTTATTTTCTCCTTAAGTGTTGTTGGTACATGGATGCAACTTTACTTACAAATAGCTGGCATGAACAAAAGTTGGTGGCAAGGTTGAATTTGCTATGCTCTGCTTACTTTTGACTTTATTGAAATTCTCGAAATACCCATTTCTGCGAAAAGTCTCCTAGAGTTGCTGAAAGTCTTTGATTTTCATTATCTCTACCATTATTTGATAATGACCACCTGCTCGAAGCACCAGTTGGGGAAGGAGAAGCAATGTCTCATCCACGGTATGCTAACACATTCCGAGGCCACCGCCACTACCTGCAGGGCAATGCTATCCACAACCAGCTCTTCAGACTCTAGGCACTCGGAAACAGGCACTCCGTGACGGACCCATCGAGTCTTCCTGGAGTTCATGGCGCACAACACTGACCTGGGCATCAACATCAGCAACCAAAGCCACGCCGAGAGGGTGTCCAGACAGTTTCGAACGCAAATCAAGTACTTGCGACAGACCACTAGGATCAACGCTGCATATCCTGACTTTCAAAGAATCAGCGAGCTGGCACAGTTTGAAAAAGCCACGAACGACTATCTGATCTCCAAGAACTGGCAGAAGGGCAAGCTCATCCTTGACCGTTTGTGTAAGTTCGACAGCTCAGACAAGACCCAAAAACAACGGAGCACTGTGTCTCCCTTCCTTGGAGGGTACCGATCGTCCGATTGCATTCCGCCCTCTGGTGCCGGGGAGGCTTGCTCGAGATGAGAGTCGACCTCAGGTGAAGCTGCTAGCGGCAATCCCCAAGACGAATCGACCACCTTGTGACGAGGAAGCTTCCCCAAGACGCATCCACCTCTGTGTAAGCTGTCTGTTAGCGGAGAAGATACATCGTAACCGACCAGCCGGCCGCCTCATGCCGGGCAATCTTCCCGAGACGAATCTAATTGGTGTCCTCTTGGGAAACTTTGCTGCTGCAGCGACCAAGCTGCCTTAAGTGGGGCAGCGTCATTGTCATACCCTGTCGCTGCTCCCTGGGATGCTTCCCTAAGACATTTCTGACTACAGGAAATTTCCCTAATTGACCAAGCCATCACTTGGGCTTAGCCTACCTTATATATATATATCCAAGAACCCCGCGTGGATACCGTACCGAAGTTGAACAACACTTGACAATTTGGCCGAATGTGCCCGCGGTAGCGGCACAGATCCAATTGCATCTCTGGCCAAGCTTCCCTGTATTGACTAGGCAGTCTGTTAGCGGGGATGCTTGCCCGCAATGATGGAACCTGCCGCCTGTTGCTGGGGAAGCCTCCTAGAGACGAATCGATTCAACCTCCTGAAGCTTCATCATACAATTGTACAACTTGTATTTTGATCAGTATTTTATGATTTTTGTGCCATCCAGAAAGTATTGCCTTTTTTATTGCTGTGTCAAAGTGACAGTTTATTTTATAAAAGGACCAAACACTCCTCATTATTTTGCCATACATGAATGTTAGAATTATTGTACCAAAACATGAAATAATTATTCATCTTCTATGAGTTAATATTGAAAAAACAATTGTGTCTGTCAAACTTTGTCCAATTGGAAGGACATTGTTTCATGGCTATATTTTAATATCTCCAATGTCAAGGTAATACCAGGAAAGGCAATGTTACACTCAAACCTGTGTTTGAGTGTAATAGCTCACTGACAATGGTCTTTTATGAAAAAGGCTAAAATGATATTTAAAATCCATGATTGAATGTATCTCAAAACTGTAGCTGGTTAAGATGATAGTTTTTAATGTGCTCTGTGGGAATTTAATGAAAAGGCAAATGTAGCTAGTTTTAATTGTTTCGTAACTGCTGTGTTATTTTTCTGTCCTGCAGGTTGAGTGTAGAGGTGTTTTTATGATTTATGGCTGATTGTATAGTGGCTTTTGTGTTTTATTATAAATTCTATTGTAAACTAAAGCTAAATTCACAACAACAATATTTAATTTAACCCTCTATTTTAATATACAACAATTATTTAATTTAGAACACAATAAGTATATGTACATAAACTTTATACAGTTATATATTATTAATGAGTATATTAGATAAATCTTTAATTGATTGGATTAAATGACAAATGAGTGACCAATAAATAGGAGTTATACAAAACAAGATGGATGCGTTCATGCGAAGAATGTAAACAGGAATGAGATTTAGGATTTGAAAAGCAAACTATTACATTCCTGTTTCCTAATTTTTTTAATTTTACAATATCGAACAAAAATTTTTACTGGATCGAAATAGTGATATTGCCAAATTCGTCTTAAAATTACACTATGTCTACTGTTTATTGATAATTCATTTAACAGTGATCAATAAAATAATTTGACTATGGTTTATCAGTACAATCGCTTGAAAGTGGAAATAAAGAGTATATATATAATGAAACAATAATATATTTTACTAGATATATCATATCTCTGACAAAACATCATTCAGTTCATACATTGACTACATTATTGTAAACAACATATTAAATTACATGACTGACTGAATGAGACAATACATAGTTACAACATACTTATTTAGTATACATATAGTAACATATGAACACAAAACAACACACATTTATTTAAAATATATAAATTATGACCAACAGCAATCAGTTAGTGATGGTTTACTTCTGGATCTGAGTAGTCTAGAAAACTTTGGTGTCTGACATCCCGGTACCCTTCAACTGGCCATAACATCCTGTAACTTGACAACTGGGCTTCAGCCATGATTTATCAATATCTGTTGATTGAAAGAAGTAAAATGGATAATACTTTATAAGTATTATAAAGTACAATAATACATACATAAATATTTATTCATTAATTGTATTTAATTGGTTTATATTAAAACATTTTTATTTTGATAATATTGCACAATTCATTTTGATAAATTATGCAGTAAATTACATAAATGATACATTAATCTATGGCATAATGTATGTACGACATGTGCCATGACAAAATAAAATCATATTTTAAGTATGCAAATAGACAAAATCAATGTCACTTGATGTGCCATTGAATATTATATAATTTTAACATTTTAGTATTCTCATATATTTACAATAACATGTTTATGAACATTATTTTATTATCATATACATTTATATTCATTGTTACTTATATATACAGTCTATTTCAGGTACAAGTAAGTCATTTCCAGTAATAATTATACAACAAGAATTTATCTTGGTTTTACTGTTCTTCTACGCCTGGAACGAGGTTCAAAAGGTATGCATATATTTGATTCCTCTTCCTGTTGAACATCACTATTTTGGGTATTAACTTGAATTTGTCCAACCAGTTATCTGGTGCTTTTTTGCTTTTATATGGTTTTAAGTGATCTACATGCACAACAATTTGTGGAGAGTCTTTATCTCTTTGAATTTTATAAGTTAGGTAGGTTAGTTTACTTAACAGTCCAACCTAAACCTATTTTTTGATTTGCAGATGGAGGGGGGTACCAACACCACACCCAATCATCCTTTTCAAATTCCTTGGGTTTTAAACCACGCTCATAGTAATTTTTCTGCCTTGAAGCTGCTATGCCTAACTGATTATTGGCAAATTGATAAGATTGATTGAAGGTGGATTTTTTTCATTTAACATACTCAATATGACATTCTTTTTCAGGCTGATTTGGAGGTGACCCTACCATTAAGTCAAGTGGGCTGTTGATTTCTCTACCTAACATCAAAAGATTTGGACTACAACCAGGACTACTGTGTTGTGTTGCCCTATTTGCTGACATTACACAACACAAGTGATCATTCCAGTCTCTCAAATATTTTTGATCTTGTACAAACCTGGTTAACATTTGGATAATTGTTCTATTGCAATGTTCCACCATCCCATCTGATTTTGGATTGTACGGACACATGCGGGATTTTTCAACACCTAAAAGTTTGCATATTTCTCTAAATAAATTTTATTCAAACTCTCTTCCTTGATCGGTACGGATTTGTGATGGAAAACCAAACTGTAGGAAAAACTGAGTGACTAAAGTGTCTGCAACAGTAAGGGCCGACTATGTCATTTATAGGTAAATTGTCTATGTGCAGTATAAGTGACATATAAATGAAGCATATAAGTTGCATATAAATATTTTCTGTAAGGGGTATGGTTTGGGACTGCAAAAGCCATCTTCCACTTAGTAAAGCAACAACCACAGACTATGATATATTCATTATTGTTCTTAGTGATTGGCAGTGACCTAAGATGTCTACAGCAACTATTTCCATGGGACGATGAGCCTTAATTTGTTTTAACTGTGATTTTCCTTTACCAGGACCTGGTTTACATCTAGCACATGTATCACATTGTTTTATCCATAAGTCTATATCTTTGTACATGCCTGGCCAGAAAACCCTACGTTTTATTGAATCTATTGTACGGTCTCTGCCTATAAGTTCTGCACATTTATGATCATGCAAATGTTCAAATATTTTTTACCTTACTTTATCAGGCACTACCAGAACTAATGATTCACAACCTATTTTGTCAATATACCTTTGATACAACAAATTACTGTGAACTTCTAAAAGTTCCCAAGATTGCTACAATTGATCACATCATTATGAAAATGTGCCTATTCTGATTTTTCTGGTTTTTGGCTACTTTCTGTCTTGAGTCTCAAGATTTCACTGATTGATATGTCATTATTTTGTAACTCTGTTAATTCATCAGTTGTGCAACAATCAAGTCAATTTGAACTATAATTATCAGTAAGTGATTGAACTTTATTTGTATTAGAGATACTTTTGATTTTATTCTTGTCTACACTGATTTTAGTCTTTTAATAAAGGCTACATATTTTGTTGAGCAAGTAGGACAATTTACTATTTTACACGGGCGTTTAATTCTTGTTAAACTATCGGCATTTGAATGCTTACTACCCTCTCTATACTCTATGTCATAATCATATTGTCCTAAAATGTTTATCCATCGAACCAATAGTCCTTCTGGTTCTTTAAAAGTATTCAAATGATCCAAACTTTTATGGTCAGAACATATGGTAAATTTCCTTCCTAACAAATAGTGTTTATAATGTTGAACAAAATTTACTATTGCCAAAAGTTCACGTTTTGTTACACAGTAATTTCTTTGTGCTTGATTTAAAATATTACTACCATAAGCAATTACTTTTTCGCTACCATTCTGTATTTGAGATAGTACTCCAGAAATTGTGTCATACATAATAATACACTTGCCGCGGAATTAAACGCTAAATTTCAGGTGAAATGACACTAAATAATGCTCCGAAAAATGAGTTACATGATAAATAGAAACTCGGGTCACTGTCAGGATCGAACAATGTTATCAGACTCGGACAGTGACCCGAGTTTCTCTGTATACCCCATTTAGATTTTACATTTTTTCTGGTCAACATTGTAATTGGTAATGCAATTTCTGAGAATTTTTTGATCATTTTTCTGTAGTAGCCACAGATTCCTATAACCATGATTTAACTTCATGTTTATTTGTTGGAACAGGCCATTCATTTATGCATTTAGTCTTGTCACTGGATCCTTTAGCACTGATTTCATGACCTAAAAACGCTACTTTTGTTTGAAATAACTTGCATTTTATTATGCATTTTTGTGTTTAAGTTTTAAATTAGCTTCCTTAAATCTTGACAACACTAATTTTAAATTATGTTTTTTAGAGCTTCCTCAAATGTTTTACCTAAAACACAAATATCATCTAAATATACCAAACACCTATTGAACCCAACACCACACAAAACTGCTTCCATTAGTCACTGAAAAGACCCCGGAGCATTTTTTAACCCAAATGGCATGGTTTTGAACATGTATTGTCCTTTGCCAGGAACTCCAAAACAGTTGGAGCATCAAATTTATTAACTTTAACCTGCCAATAACCTCTAGCCATATCTAGTAATGAGTAAAAATGGCTACCCGCTAGGTTATCTAATGTTTCATCAATTCTTGGCAATGGATACGCATCAAACACTGTTACAGAATTAAGAGCCCTTAAATCTACACTAAATCTTAAGCTTCCATCTTTTTTTCTAGCTAAACAAATAGCAGACGCCCATGGTGAATGGCATGGTTCAATGATATTTTGTTCCAACATTTTATCAATTTCCTGATCCACTTGATTTTGTAAATGCATTGGAATTCTTCTAGCTTTACATTGTATTGGTTCAGCATCCCCTGTGTTTATGAAGTGCTCAGCTAAATTGGTTTGGCCTAATTTTCCATCAGAGCCCATGAACACATCTGAATAAGAACTCAATAAGTCTCTTATTTTACATTTTTAATCATTAGTTATTTCTGGAGATACAGAATCTAGTATTGACTGCAAATGAGGGAATAAATTTATGCTATCATTACACTGATTTGTATTGGTTTTCCAGCTATCATTATCTCCCTTGCATATGTCAGTTATTGGGCATATATTTCCCATAACAAAATCATTCTTGAGTTTGAATGGTTCATTGCTAACGTTCATAACTGACCATGTTAACTTACTATCATATAAATCAACTAATGAACACACAATTAATACACCTTTGTCAATGAATTTATTTGTAGGTTCCAACATGTTCAATTTTGATTTGCTATTACCATTGACATATGCAAGTATTATCATTTCTGAATTTGGAGGTATTGTTACACTATCCTCTATTTGTATTTTAGCACAATACAGATCTACAGAGTATTGTATTTGTGAAGTTTTACTGTTCCTTATTTACATTTGAATATGCATCTAGGAATTTTCTAATTGACATCAAAATGCTCCATAAAATCTATACCTAAAATTCCCATGCTTTCATCAATCTCAGCAATAATAAATGTATAATGCATTGAGATATGTTCTATTGAGATATGAAGTTCACATTGACCCCTAATCTTAAGATTTTCACCATTTGCAGTAAAATATTGGGATATTTCAGGCTTTAACTTGGGTTTATCTTTGAGCCTATCATAACATTGACTTGACAAAATAGTAACAGCACTACCTGTATCAACTAACATTCCACCTTTGATATTGCCTATATTTGTCTTGACATAAGTATAACCTGATTCTAAGGAATCTTTGTAATCAGTATTTTGACAAGTTTCAATTCATTGTTTGGTGTACAATTATCATTATTTGAACCTGTATTATCTTGATTTTTGACATCATTTTGATTAAAATTGTCACTTTCATAATGCATGTTATTATTTTCTATTTTACTGATTTTTTCATCCTCTATTGGAGGTGATATTGTAATTACAGGTGAACTATGATTGAGATTGAATGTCCTATCTAGGGTATTTGACATTGACCTATTTACTTCCTGTTGATTAATCTCATTTTCTACTGAGTTATCTTTTGAAGTAGCATAAATATTTGATTGCATTGGCCTTTTATCCATACTGTATCCTACATTGGAGGCTGAGGCCTCACGCTCAGTCAATTTTAGTTTCCCTGATTACCATCCATGAATTTGTTAAAGCACCTAGATTCAACATGACCTGATTTGTCACAATAACCACAGTGTAATACCTTTTTCTGTTGGTTATCACCTGAGCTATTATTTGCATAGTTATTGTAAGATCTCCGGGGGCTATTGCCACCAGCACTTTGATTTCTATTTTGATAGTCATTTTCTCTACTATTGAATTTTGCTTCAAAGTCTTTTTTTTTTTCAAGTTTCTGCTCTAACTTTTGATCTAAGACTGAAGAAATCATTTGCTGTAAGTCCTCAATGCTACATTCAGTTTTTATGTTAGGTCTAAGGGAGGTAACTTTATTATTACTTTCATATTGGGTTGTCCCCCTTCCTTCCTCAAAATCTGGCTTAACTACCTTATTTAATGAGCCATTCAGTGCACAGTATTCTACCGCAGCACTTATTGCAGCATCTAACGTTTGTGGATGAGTAAATTGGACATGCTTCTGCAAATCAAAGCTACCAAGGCCATGGATATATTGGTCAATGGTACATGCTTCTAAAGCATAAAAAGGCAATAATGGAAATGCTTTTTGTCCTTAACAGCGTAATGAATAACCAAAATCAGACACGCTTTCTGCTGGTTTTCTTTTCCTACTACGTAATTCACATCATTCTGTAGGCTGTTGATAATCATTGATCTGAGAAAAAGATATGGTAGATAACAGTCTTTGTGCTTCACCCCTTAGATTTATTGTCAACATTTATGCCTTTTGTCTATCATCCCAATTATTTCAGTTGGCTACTTGCTCAAAATGGACAATATAATCAGGCCATTCAGTAGTTTGACCATCAAATTTATCTGGGATCAACTCACGATTTACCCTTAACAGAGATTGACTATTTAATCTTCCATATAAAGATACATTTTGTGGGGTTTCATACCTATTCCTCTCAAATTGGTTTCCATACAAAGGATAATTTTGAGGTGTATTATAATTCATAGGTCTATCCATATTTGTATCAACACAATACGGTGTGTTTGTTACTCTGTCATTATTACAAAATTGAGGCCTGTCATCATATCTTTGTGAAAAGCCCTCATGATTTTGCATATTTGGTGGATTCCTTGTAGCAAAGGGGTCATAATTTGACTTTGGCAAGTCTTTATATATGGCTTCCTTGTTACTTTCAGGTGAGAAATTTATCAAATCTCGATCTTCCTCAAATCTATTTAATTCTCTTACCTGAGGTTCTAAGTATGGATTATATCCTGTCTTATCATTTTGTGAACTCGCCTCATGTTTATTGTAACTGAGGTTGAGTATTTTGACTCATAGCTCCAGCAATAGTATATATGGGTTGATTAAACATTTTTAATAATCAAGTTAATAAAATGTTAAACAACTACAGCCTAATATTTTTACACAAATTAAAGACTTCAATGTTTTAATACCATGAATTGTATACACAGTGAAAACATTCACCAATATCAACACATGAAAATGTCTGGGACTTAATTATCCTCCAATTACTGGATTTACTTTACACAGCACTTACTTCAGTGTTACAAGTTTATATAGCATTATATACACACCCAATATTGGACATTTTATGCAAAATAATATACCTTATCTAATTTAATGAGTATTTTATAATTAATCCTGCTACTTTGACAATAAATTTTATGATGATTTAGAGTTTACAACCTAATATATTTCTATCTTTGTATTTAATTAAATGAAAATTTATACCTTATTTAATTTTTATGAACACCTCTCTCTCCACTTAACAGACTTGGTCACGGCACCAATGTAACCGTTATTTCTGTCCTGCAGGTTGAGTGTAGAGGTGTTCTTATGATATATGATTGATCGTATAGTGGATTTTGTGTTTTATTTTAAATTCTATTATAAACTAAAGCTAAATTCACAACAACAATATTTAATTTAACCCTCTATTTTAATATACAAGCTGAGCTGATGAATTTGATAAGCTGTCTATTCAGTTAATACTGTCATGCATTTTATGTTCCTGTCATTCAGTTAATTGATGTGATGAATTTATTGTGCTGATATGTCTGTGCCTGCTTTTCTCCTAAATGCAAATAGTAGGATTTCTTTTACTGTTTTGTGTAATACAATGCTTCTAATATAGGTGTATATGTAGATAAAATAGGTAGATAAGTAGATATCATATGTACATGTACGAGTATTCAAATAATTTAACTCTAAATTCATAGATACATTAGTTGAAATATAGTACATGTACATATATTATCTAGTTTTGTTTTTACCTACTATATAAATTATCTCTTCCCATATTTTATATTTTGTTGCTGATAACAGGATTTGTTTTTTATAAAAGGCAAAGTTAGTAAAAGAATCAAACTTGATCATTTCTGACCCAAAGCTTTTTAAATCGATTTGTAATTAAACACATTATAATGATCACTGATAAGGTGTAAACAATTATTTGTTTCTGGTAACCCAACCTACAGGAATTCAAGCCGCAACATGATTTATATTATATGAAATTACCCCGTGCATGTAATTAATGCTTATTTTGATGCTTCTCTTAATTTATCATAATGATATTTATAATGGCATAACATATACATGTAAATCTTTTTACATAAAAAATGTAATTCTGTAATTAAGAATGAGTGAATTTGAAATAAATATGAATTGAACTGTCAATGTTTCTTTTTATTGTTTGGTACGAACACAAGGTAAAGAACTTATAATAACATTTCTCAACACTCGATTTGGAAATTTTTCCTACATACTGCAGACTTTGCAGTCTTGATAAAAGTTGGATTATATATTGCATGATTAAAGCCTACGAAATAAGTTCCAGTTTTACAATTCAATGGCATAAATCCAAATTAAAATATTATGTGCATTCAAGTCAAAGTCAGATGACTATGCAAAATCGTAATCTAGTAATACAAAACAGTCGTAGAAATTCTTCAATTTGGTCTGCATCAAAATTCATGCTCGCTGAGCGAGTGAAGGTTATGGAAAGCTGAATTATCGTTCAGTTTCCAAAACTCAGCACAAATCCTCACCCTACAAAGAAATTCAATTTTTGACTGTTGTGTAGTTCTGAACAACAGCAGTGCCTTCAAAGCTTTATGATTATTTAACCCACTCCTTTCCATTGAGTCTTTACAACATATATGTAGGATTTGTCATCAGATGTAGGAAACTACAGGTCCCCCCTTAAAAGTAGGGCTGCAGATCTTTTTTCAAATCTTTTTGAAGTTCTGAGATATAGTGTACAGTCAAACCTGTGAACAAAGGCCATCTTTGGGAAAGACAAAATAATGTAGACAGGTGACCTTTATTCAGAAGTCATTTTGTTTTAAATAATCAATGACAGGTTTTAAAAGAATGGCTTTATTTATTGGATGGCAATATGGGGAGGTGGCCGTTTACTAGTTTGACTGTTCATGTATATGAAAATGTAAATATCAGCTTGAAACAAGATGTGTTCTTAAAACATAATGCCCTCTCATGGTGATCTTTGACCTACTGACCTGAAAATGCACAGGTTCTGTACAGATTATCATGAGGTACCAACATGTGAAGTTTGATGTATATGCGTTTGATTTCATAGCACTATAACGATGGTCCATGGTTGGCTCATACCATATTTGGAGCGAAGTTCCTATAGCTACACATTAGATTGGATTTATCCTAGATGTGATGGGTTTGGTTTGGCCGTGCATGCTCACTGACTTCTATTCGAAGACGCTTTCAACAAAACCATCGTCGTTTACACGCAATGATAGTTTACAAGCAACAAATTAACACATGAATGCTGGCACAATCGATTTTGGCTTGTATTAACTTCAATATTTTGTTTTAGTTACTTTCATTTTTGACATTAGGCTATACAAATTGGTGTGTCAGAGGCTATTCAATCAATCATGTACAATACTATACGATAAGCCAAGAGACTACAATGCTGTATTAGATTAAACTCAACACACTACAACCACGTTCTCTGGTAAGATCCGTCAATTCGTGTACGACTTTAATCAATCAAACCAAAGTTCTGAAAGTTGTGGTCAGGGGCGGCTTCGATTTTCACTTTTGTCACATTAACAAAACAATAAAAATCCGCAGGAGGAAACCATCATGATATCATACATAAAATGTAGCCGCACACGTAGCAGGACCTTAGTCTACCCGGAGCATTTTTGTTTACAAATCGATTTCTCCTCTATAAAAGGGACAATAACAAAATTATTTGGTCAGAGTATGTAGTAAACATTGCAGTTTATGATTGAAAAAATGCGCTTAATTTGATATGCTTTAAGATTGTAAATAGTCGGCAATATAGTCGTACTTTGGGAGTGTATTGTGGCTTTCCATAGTAAAACAATTGCTGAATTATCGTCTAGAACGTCTGTTGTTACTTTCCTGAAATGAGATGAAAAGCTATTTTGAACCCCAGCAATAATTTACTCTAGCAGTTTTAAGCCTCTTCCAAACACAATTTTGTACCGTCCGTAGCACATTCATCCCATTCGCACGAGTTTCTCGTGTGTCCATTTGTATCACTCGTGAACATTTGTTGGTAAAGATACACTTGAAGTTACAATTTGTGTAAAACAGACCTGTGTAAGATTTGAATAAAAAATTAGCCATGTGACTCACAAAAGTTGGTCATTTATACGATGGCGGGACAAGACAGCTGTCATTGTTTGATAAAACAGAATATTTCTGATGAGAATTTGTTCCAAGATGTGGACAGTTTTTGAATGTTGCGACAACTGTACGGACAGGTAAATTTGTTATTTTGTAATATATTGTGATAAGCTTTAATTCACGTGACGACTTAGCTTCCTTATATTGTAACATATCATACAAGTATGGTGGTGCACGTGGTGTTTCTAATGAGTTATAAAATACAGCAGAGCCGGGTCAGCTGTTTATTTCGGCCAATAGCTATTCACAGCTAATGTTACTTTGTTGATATGCCAACCGACTATAAATACTTGTATTGCATTTTTGTAACAATGGGACCCATTGGTATTTAGCTGAAATACTGTTAAAAACATCAGGGGGAAGTACGTTGTTGTGGTGTGTATAAAACTGTTCTTTCTGCTTATATTGACGGTATAGCTCGACCATGAGTTTTGAGCCGTGACGAAATTATTCAGAATAGTCCTAAGACAAATAGGGGATGTCGATATTCGGAACAAATCTGACTAAAACATATTGATAAAATAAATTTAACCAGCACAATAATGACTGTAATGCTGGCGCAATAGGTAAAGCGCTTTAGCTCAAGATGTCATATTGAATAAAGTCCGAGCTCAATTCCAGTCACCAGCCCTCTTATCATGCATGTTTTTCTTCAGTGTTCTTCAGTCTTTATGTAAAGTTTCTATGATATAAATGCTATCATCATATTTTGTTTGGAATTAACAAAACTTGAAATTCTAAAAAGAATATGTTTGATTCAGACTCCCTGTCTGACTCAGAGCCAGTTACAACTTCAGTGAAGGGTCATCGACAGATACAGCGAGTGAAGTAGATATGTGAACTGAATATTGTGCAATGTGAATTCATTTAAGTAAAACCAAAAAAGTATTAATAAAAGATATGTATTATGCCCGAAAAAAGTATGTTGCAATCTGGAATTGAACTGGTGCCTGTTGACTCATGGTGAATACGTACGTTCTAACCACTACGCCAGCGACACTTGCTACAAACATCATGCTAAATCAGTCATACATATTATCCGTAAATGGCTTTTATTCAATTACATACCCACTTCCCCTAGTCGATTTAGTGCATTCTTCCGTCACGGCTCAAAACTCATGGTCGAGCTATACTGCAAGAATTTTTTTTTCTGAGCTCGACCCCACCTGATGACCAATACAATACAATACTATATACATGTAGTGTATTCAGTGCAATTGAAGGCCTCCAGACCAAAATACATACAGCGTGGTTATGATAGCAATAGAATTACATTTAAGAATCTAACAATGTCAATTTTAGAATACATATACATGTACATGCAAATTCAAAAAAAAATTTGAACATAGACATGTCATCTAAACAGTAATAATGTTAATTGGTTTCATGGAACAAAGGTATAATGGTAAATACAATTTACATATATGATAAATATGAGTACGATCAATCAAACGTTGTAGTGTTGTATTGTGCTATTTTATAGCAGTAGTGGTAAATACACCCAATCAGTCTACTCTGAAGAAACTCAGACCTTAATTTTGTACATTATATCAGCAATATATAACTATCCTTACTATCAGCCATAATGGTTTTGAATAGATGGACAGTTTCTATCTGTGAATAGATGCACAGTTTCTATCTGTGAATAGATGCACAGTTTCTATCTGATGTCGGAATGAACAGCTCACGCCGTAAGGCACTATATAGTGGACATAACATAAACACATGGTACTCATCTTCTACTGGTTAAACATTTCTAATTTTCAGACAAAAATGGCAATATCTGTAATGACGGTCAATGTTCATATGGCGACCTTTTTCGATAATATTAAATTGGTGACCGGAACATCGAAAATTAGATAAACACATCTTTAACTTGTAAGGTAAATTAATATACAGATATCGTTCAACGTTTGATAGAGATTTAAACTCCTTATAATAACTTGCTTTTGGTGAATCATCTATTTGAGCTTTAAGGTTTTGTAATGTACAGTCTTTGAGTCGAGTTTTAAATGTATTCAAGAACATTTTCACATCGATAGCCAAACAAAAATCGTTTCACACAAGCAGCCAAGTTTGTTCTACCATGCATGACTTGGTCTCTGAGAAGTAAATACATATTTTTTTATGTCGTGTGTATCCATTTGGAGGCATCCATAAAAGTCTTGCCCAATATGATAAGCATTTAAACATGTAAGTCACACTTATAGGTAGCCTACCGCATTCACCCAGAGCGAAGAAATTCGACACATTTCTGTTTAGTTACAGAAATTAGCATGTACTCGCTCAATACTTTCTGCGTACTGAAATCCCCACATTTCAGCAGAATAACAAAGAATTGGTAAGACCATGGCGTCAAAAAGTTTAAAATGATTTTTTTGGTGTAAAGTCTCCGAATTGTGTCAAGACTCCTGTATAGACATGCTATGGCTTTTGATGCTTGTTTCGCCAATGTGTCCTTGGTTATAGTCCAAGATAATTTCGGTGTAAAGTATAGCTTCGGTGTAAAGTATGTACCGAGGTATTTGTAGAATGAGACAATGTCTAGTCTTATATTTTTGTATGTCCAATGTTCATACTGTCGAAGAGAGCCACCATTTCTGAAGACCATAATTTTAGATTGTTCAATGTTCACCATCATTGTAGTTTTATCACAGAACTCATCAATATTGTTAATTAATCGTTGTAATCGTATTGCGGTGTTGGCTAACCCGGAAACGTCGTCCGCGTACATAAGTACATGATGTCTGTCAATTTCTTGCGAAATATGAAATCCGTCGTCTGATTTCATATTTAAGAAACTCACAAAATCATTTATGAACAGGACGAAGATAATCGATGAAGACTGGCATCCCTGTTTTGTGCCGATTTTACAGTCAAAGAAATCTGTTAGCTTTACACAAGCTTTCATTTGGCTATACATTGTACATAGATTTGGATATATTTAAAAGGTGTCCATTTATGCTATTTCTTGATAAACATTGCCATATTTTCAAATGATTACAATTGTCAAACGCTTTAAGGTAATCCACATAAAATACATAGAAGCGACCTCCTTTCTTTGTTGTGTACTTTTGTATTATCGACTTTAAATTAAATACATTGTCAATAGTTGAATACCCGGACATAAATACGACTTGAGCTTCAACAAGAACATTATTTTCATCACACCATATCATGAGTCTTTTGGTTAGTAAATTTATGAAAATTTTACTTATACTATTCGACAAAGGTATCGTCCTATAATTATTTGGTTCTAATGTCGATCCCTTTTTGTGAAGAGGGGTTATTATGCTTAAATTACTCCAATCCTTAGGAAATGCACGGGTTTCAAATATATTATTAAACAGTTTCACCAAGAACGGTGTAATACGTTGCGCGGTAGCTTTGAACATTTCAACACAAATACCGTCATAACCCGAAGCACAGTTTCTTTTAAGGTCCTGTATACTTTTGCGAATCTCCTCATCGGTTAAATTTCGATTTAAGTAATCAGCGTTTTTCTCCCTTGCTAAATCCAGCAATGTATCATTTTGATCAATATTATTGGTTTCGACATTATAATTAAATAGTTTCAGAAAATAGTTATAGACCAATCTTCACCAGAAATCGAATCACTAAAATCTCTCTTATTCGCTTTCGATTTTTTAATTTGATCCCAAAATTTCTTTGAGTTGTTTCTGTTACTCAAAAGCTGCTCACGTTTAAAACGTTGTAATTCCGACTTTTTCAGGTCACCTGTTTTCTTAAATGTACGTTTGTCATCTTTATATTGCTCAAAGTCATTATTGTCATTTGTCACACGGAATTTTCGCAACGAACAAACAAAGAATTTTTTGTGACAATGATTCACGGCGAATGATAATGGGTGACTTAGTTAATGATTACAACATTTTGTTACAACAAACATGACATACGCATATATAGTGCAACTTGTGCAAGGCAATTCCCTTTTGGAGTAGCAAAATTAGGTTGTTGTTGAGAGGTTGTTGCTCTAGAGATGTTAAATTGATAATTAAATCGTTCAGTAGGAAAAAACATATTGTCGTTGAAGAGAGGTTGTTGCTCAAGAAAGGGCCGCTCTGGAGAGGTTGTACTGTATACATGTACAGTAAGAAATGCTACTACTATTTAGTGATTAAATTTATTTACAGATCTGTGTTGTGACCATATATTCATGACCACAAGCTGTTACGCTGCATGGCCTGACTCGTTCTTCACGATGACAGAATTTTCAGGTTGCCATTACTAGTATGTGAGAGACATGAGAGGTAATTCTTATTTTAATGCTATTAAAGACGTTTTCGGTAGTTCGCTACATTTTTCACATAGACATATAGGAAAAATTAAAACTGAATGATGAATTTTTTTAAACTTTGCATTATCGTAGCATATGATAACAGAAACATTTTAAGCCAAAAAAAATTGGGGGTCACTGATCTCGTTTTTGAGTTATCTGCCCTTGAATTTGGATTTTTTGCTTATTTTAGGTCATTTCAAGGGCAGATAATTCACCATAATGGAAAGCAAGGCCTTATCTGTTTTCATTTTATGAAGCCGACTTCTTTTCATGTCATCGTGAAATATTTAATAAATCATTAAGGAATGTTTGTTTAATTTTTTCTTTCTTTACCTAAACCAATGCAAATTTTCCTTAAAAATGGCCTAATTTTGAAGAATTTTCAGACTCTTAACTTCAATTGAGAAAAGACAATATAAATGTTTAATGGAACTGCATGAAATTTTGTTTTTAGACCAAGAATAAAATGAAAAACATTAACCAAAAGTAAAACCATGGTATTTGAGATTTATGTATGAGTTATCTGCCCTTGAAATGACCTAAAATAAGCAAAAATTCAAATTCAAGGGCAGATAACTCAAAAACGAGATCAGTGACCCCCAATTTTTTTTCGCTTAAAATGTTTATCATATGCTACGATAATGCAAAGTTTAAAAAAAATTCATCGTTCAGTTTTAATTTTTCCTATACGTCTATGTGAAAAATGTAGCGAACTACCGAAAACGTCTTTAAGTCGGTCAGTGCATACTGCATATTATATTTTTGAGTTATTTACGAAAAGGGTCACTTTGTTATACCATAATTATGTGTAAGTGATTAACAAATATAGCATTATTATTATTATATGTTCTTTACGAATAGAGTTACTTATTATAATTGTACGATATTCAGGATTAGATTCACCTTCAAGTTGTTATTATTATAATTATGTGTAAGTTATTTACGAATATGGACACCAATCTGCCTTTAGATAAACAAGAGGGTCAAGATGACAATCATTGTTTGTTCATTAACACATCGTTAAAAACCTGTGTCATGAGGTCTGTTGATATCAAGGTTTTCCTGCGATTTGACCAGGTGACATATCTGACCCATAGATGACGCAAGTCCGAACCCCACATATCATTATTAAGACAAACATTCTAACAAGATCCAAAAGTTGACATCTGAAGTGTTAATTAGGCTTTCATTAGATTTGACCTTGTTTTTGACATCAGATGACCCATATTCGAACTTGACCTCATTAAGACAAATAATCTGACAAGGTTTGTTGAAAATCCAATCAAAACAGTGACATCTAGAGTATTAACATGCTTTTTACCTAAGATATGACCTGGTGACCTAGGCCTTGACCCTAGGTGACCCATGCTCGAACTCGTCCTACATAACATTATGAAAAACATTCTGACAAAGTTTGGTGAATATCCACTTAAAACTGTAAGACCTACAATGTTAACAAGGTTTTCCTAAGATTTTACCTGGTGGCCTAGTTTTTGACCCCAGGTGATTCATAATCAAGCTTGTTCTACATATTATTAGGACAACAAACATTCTAACAAGAGTTAATGAAGATCCAATAAAAGCAGTAACTTCTAGTGTTCACAAAGTTTTTCAGTATTTTGCCCCAGTGACCTGGTTTTTTATCCCAGCTGACCTATTATTGCACTATCCAATCAAAACAGTGATTTCTAGAGTGTTCACATGGTTTTCCTTCAATTTGACCTAGTGACCTAATTTGACCCCAAATGATCCTTTATCGAAGTCGTGTGAGAATTTTTCAATATTAACATTGTGCCCAGACCCACGGAAATTACTTTTATTAGTTATAACATAATGTTGCCAGGCTGCTGTGCTCGACTCCGAGTGCACCGGGCCTATGTCCCTCAGGATCATGAGTTCAAGTACAAAATGTTTAGGTATGGTAATATTGGAGGTTTCATTCACTTACATAATAAATAACAGTTCATCATTTTGTGGTAACAGGTCACATGGAAATAAGAAACAGTCTTCAACTAAAGTTGTAAGCACAGTACACTTCAAGCATAAGGCTATGATTAGGAGATTTGGGCGATTCATTTTTGACAATAAACTATAACCAACACAGTTTGATGCCAATTAGAGCAAGAGCAACAGTCAGCAATATAAGACTATTCAAGGCTTCAAGGTAAAATTTTATTTAATGATTGTGCACTACATGACATTCTTGTTCTTAGTAGATAGATAACTTACTTAAATACTTATCCAGGATGTTACATACTTTGTTTGTCCGTTACATACTTAATGAAGCACTTACATACTTGGAGACTTGCATACCATGTCAGGAACTTACATCATTAGCCAGATACTTACATTCTTCTTTAATTCGTTTCAAACTCAGTAAGTCTGTTACATAGTCTTTTAGAAAATAACATACTTAGTAAGGCCAAAGACCTATGTAATGTATAGATCTTTGGTAAGGCAATTATTGTATACTTAGTTACATCATTTCATTTTTTTTAATATGTTACATGAAAAGTAAGGCACTTAAATATTTAGTCGTTTTCATACTTAGTAAGGTACTTTCATATTTTAGCTAAGCAATTACATCCCCAGTTAGGCACTTACTTATTAGGTCCGTTACAAATTCAACTTTGATATAATGCCAGACGCAATAATACTTGTTTAGTATGTTACATATTTGGTAAGAAATGTACTTAGTCAGTCTGTAAGCATAATTAGTTAATATGTTACATACTAAGTTCAGCACTAACATACTTAGTTAGTCAGTTGCATACTAAGTCAGACATTTGTATACTTAGACAGATACTTACATACTAAGTTTTGTCTGTTCCATACTAAGTCAGTTACATATTAAGTCAGGCTGCCTGTTATGCTTAGACAAATACTTATTTAGTCAGGTCCCTATATATGCTAAGTTAGTCTGATACATCCTATCTCAGGCACTCATATTATACTGATTCAGATATTTACATTATTAATCAGGCACTTATATATTTATTCAGATACTTGAATATTAAGTCAGGCACTTACATACTTATTCAGATACTTAAATATTAAGACAGGGCACTTACATACTTATTCAGATACTTAAATATCAAGCCAGGCACTTACATAATTATTCAGATACTTAGATACTAAGTCAGGCACTTAGATACTAAGTCAGGCATACTTATTCAGAATCAGATACTTAGATACTTAATATAATACTTACATATTTTGTCATAAGTCATACATACTTAGTTAATTAGATATATACTTAATCGGGCACTTACATACTTAGCCAGACATTTACATACTTAGTTACATACTTAGTCAGTTTCATACTACGTCAGACACTGCATACTTATTCAGATACTTACATACTTAGTAATAAACTTAGATATTTAGTCAAACTAACATACTTAGTTAATCAGATATATACTAAGTCAGGAACTTAATACTAAGGCAAATACTTACATATTTAATCAGGCACTTATTTACTTTGCCAGCCACATACATACAAAGTTAGTCAGTTACATATAACTTAGTCAGGCACTTACATTCAGCCAAACCAGTGGCCACGCTTAGGAAAGAGAAAATGTGGCCTTTATTGACAGGTGACCTTTATTTGGAGGTCATTTGTTCTAGATATTCAATGGCAGTTCTTTAAAGAATAGCCTATGTTCAGAAGATGGCCTTTATTCAGGGGTGACCCCTTACACAGGTTTGACTGTATTTAGTCAGGTCCATTACTAACTTAGTTTGTCTGTTTATACTTCGTTAAGCACTTTTGTAAATAGATATTCCAACTTATATATTTTCATATTTTGTCTAGTTAATGATCATTTAATTAACACCGAAATTGTTCTTTTTTATAGCATGGTGCAGAGAACTAAGAAATCACTCAGTTACTGGATGTATGCATGATCTGTAGAAAGCTGTGGTGGTATTGTTTTCCCATAATGCTCCTGTATTGATCTGATGCCTACCTGTGGGTATGTACACAAGTCTCAAGTATAGTTTAATAGACATGTCTTAGGTTAGATTCTATATTTGTTACTTCGCACATTTTTCAATCATAATTAATAAGGGCTTACATATACACATGTTCTTGAACTAGATTTTGTGTCAGCTAATGGATCCTCATAAAAGCAGGACCATGGTTGAATTTCATCGGACTGTGGTCAGTTGTTTCCGAACATTATTAGTCAATAGTTAAAAGTTGATAATGTGCGATTTTATTAAACTGTCAAAGCTGCATAATTTTACGGTCAATGCTTGCATTTATTTTTACTTTCAGCAAGGTAGTACCGTACAATTACTTTGGTAATCTGTTCTATGATTTTTGTTATACCAGTGAACAAACTTACAATTATGTATTTAACGATGACTACAAAACATTATGTAATGGTAAAAAAAATAACTGTGGTATGAAGCTAAAAATAATCACATTCATCGACCGTGCAATTAATTAGCTTTGACAGTTTAATAAAATTGCACCACAAATTACATTAAGCAACAAACAATAAGTCAGACATTTAGTCAGTCAGTCACATACCATGTTATATACACTAATTAATATACAATTAGCCAGTCACTACACAAGTTACATACACTAATTAACATAAAATTAGCCTGTCACCAAGTTATATACACTAATTAACATACAATTAGCCAGTCACTACACAAGTTATATACACTAATTAACATACAATTAGCCTGTCACCAAGTTATATACACTAATTAACATACAATTAGCCAGTCACTACACAAGTTGTATACACTAATTAAAGACGTTTTCGGTAGTTCGCTACATTTTCCACTAAGACATTAAAACTGATCAATGATTTTTTTTAAAACTTTGCATAATCGTAGCATATAACAAAAGAAACATTTTAAGTGAAAAAAAATTGGGGGTCACTGATTTCGTTTTTGAGTTATCTGCCCTTGTATTTGAATTTTTGCTTATTTTAGGTCATTTCAAGGGCAGATAACTCATACATAAATCTCAAATACCATGGTTTTACTTTTGGTTAATGTTTTTCAATTTATTCTTGGTCTAAAAACAAAAGTTCATGCAATTCCATTAAATATTTATATTGTCTTTTCTCAGTTGAAGTTAAGAGACTGAAAATTCAAAATTAGGCCATTTTTAAAGAAAATTTGCATTGGTTTAGGTAAAGGGAGAAAAATAAATAAAAAACACTCCTTAATAATTCATGAAATATTTCACGATGACAAGAAAGTAAGTCGGCTACATAAAATTGAAATAGATAAGGCCTTGCTTTCCATTATGGTGAATTATCTGCCCTTGAAATGACCTATAAAATAAGCAAAAAATCCAAATTCAAGGGCAGATACCTCAAAAACGAGGTCAGTGACCACCGATTTTTTTTCGCTTAAAATGTTTCTTTTATCATATGCTACGACCATGCAGTCTAAAAAAATTCATCGATCAGTTTTAATTTTTCCTATATGTCAATGTGAAAAATGTAGCGAACTACCAAAAACGTCTTTAACATACAATGTTCAGGCCACTTACCTTGTTATAAACAATTAGCCAGTCACTGACATTGTCGTATACATACGGTCCATCACTTGTCGAAAACATACTATGTATACTAAGTACCTAGTTATATAATTAACATTGTTACTTACTTGGTCAGATACCTACATAGTTGTATACATTTAGCTGGTTACTTAGCCTGTCACTTATGGTATTATAGACACAACCAGTCGCTGATAATGTATTTATGATAAGGTAAGCGACTGACTTAGTTTTTTACATAACCTATTCAAAAATGCAAGTGCAGCACATGGAAAGTACAGTATGAATCTTCGAAGTAATTTTTGAAATCGATAGAATAATAAGCCACATTACAGAAAAACAAAATGAGATGAATGCCCATTGAGGAAAGGGCCCGCCACCAGCCTTATTCATGAAAGGCTCCCATACTACTTTCATTTTACGTATACTGGGCACATTATAAGACACATCATAATTATTTTCTAGTAAATAACATTGCAAAATCATGTATAAAACCACAGCTATTTCATATGTTAACATAGTGGTTTGTTTTAATTTGATGTGTTAAGTAAATTAAATATTAATTGAAATCTAAATGTACCTATAAGTACGGAATCCTTGCTGAATAAGGCAGACAGCGCTGGCCCTTAAAAAATTTCCTCAATGGACATTCACCCCATTTTGTTTTTTTCTATAATGTGCCTATCGATTTAAAAAATTACTTCGAATAAGTTTTGTTAAGTGTATTTGTCAAGTGTATTTGTAGGAAATATACAATCATTGCATGAGTAAGTGTTCTTTATCAAATTTGGAGTAGTATATTTCATGATGTATAAATAATTATTATAATTATGTTAAATAGAATATTTATTGATGTAATATTTGTATGTAATATGTTCAGTAGAATATTTAAAAAATAATGTCATGGTGATAATTTAGGAACAATATCTTGAAAATGAGATACACAAGGCCGACCCTTACACATTTGGTGGTTTGTGTAAAGTGTGAGCACTTATGGAAATTTTGCCGTCTTTGTGGGCAAATTTTTTTCTTTTTTTTTTTACTTCTGCTTTATTCACTTGTTCTTGACATACATGTATTTATTTACTTTGTTTTATTTTCAATTTCTTCACTTGTTATAATGTGATGCTTATAATTTTGTGTTAAATTATTTTTTTCATGTTCATTTTTTGAAATATACTTCTCATGAATAAAAAATGCTAACAAAGACCAAGTATAACAGTTTATTTTATATACAATTGTAATGATGTTATGACAAAAGTAAATCATTAATTTGGGTTGCAAAACAACAAATGATCTTCAATAATACAATATATGGTCAGAAAAGTCATTTTTATGACTATATACCTGAATGATTCTAATAAGTGTCCTCACAAAAATGTTATAAAACTTGTATATCCAAGTAATCCTAAACATGACCCTTTACTAGCTAAAAACAAGTATACATAGTTCCCACATCTACAATATTTACCTCCCATGGCAGTCATCATGAAATGGTAATTTGACAAGAATTGATATTCATATGTGACAACTATATTTTGTAAATTGAGTTGTTTAATAACTACTTTTTGTTGTTTTTTCTATTAAACACTAAGAAATATGACTTTCAATACGGCCGCCAATTCAAAACAAGGGAGGTAAATATTGTAGATGTGGGAACTATGTATTACCGTATGTCATTTTATTAAACTGTCAAAGCTGCATTTAATTTTATCTTCGATTACTTTCGCAATTTACATGATAAGATGTCATATTTAACAATGTGCTACTTATAAAATTACTAGAATTTAAACGTGAGGAAAATAAAAAACTACCAACTGTGGTATGAAGTTAAAAGTGGTGGGGCACAAAAATATACATTAAATAGTTGATGTTCACGGAACATTTACAATGATGATCAGTTTGTGATTTAATTAACAATCAACAAAGATGTAAAAAGTTGTATCTGCCATACCATAAACACATTTTAAAACTGAATCAAACTAAGTTACTAACATGTAAGGGAAATGTTTCACTCAATGATAAATTCATACATTAATTATACAGAATGAATGAACTGAAAGAAGGCGATTAGAAAATTTGTCTTATTGTAGATATTTCTCTAACCAAGTTGTTTGTTTTCCATAAAAAATAAAACAGAATAACTTCATACAGGTATATACAGTACAATAGACAAAGTTTAAAATATGACCTGAAAAAAAGTTATATTTAGTTTTTGGTTACAGCTGTCAAGTATCACATTGGATTGTATATCGATATTGTTTTGGCTATATTAGCAGTACGTTGCAAATCCATGTATGTAGATTGTATACTCCACAAAAAAAAGAAACTTTACATATTTTAGGTAAGATTTACATTGACGCAACTTTAGTTGACTGTGCATTGATAAACTTAGTGGAATGATGTGCAGTGGACTACAGCCAACATACTTCATTTAAGAAAATAACAGTTTATGCAAACAGTTGACCAAAAATGCACTTATTTTAAATCAAAGGGAGGTAATTTGAAACATATCAATATTTGACACAAACTGCATTAATCAGGGTTAGACATTTTCAGTATCAAACTTGTTTTTCTTAACAACAATAAGTGTATTGATGTTTACAACATTAAATCAGGCCAACAGCCCATGAATGGATAGTTTGAATACCCATAATGCTGTTTTAAAAAAATCAGTTATTCCCCTTTCCGTTAAGTAATTCTGAGTTGTTTTCCCTGGAATTCTTCAACGGGATGGACAGTTAAGATGTCACAATGTCTGTCCTTGGTTATTTCTTTGATGAGCATTTAAATATCAATACATGAATAATGTAAAGTTTCTTTTTTTGCTGAGTATATATATGTCTTTGATGAAGGTAAAACTCACTAAGTGTATGTAGAAAAATGTCATCATATAATAGCAATAAGAAGTTACAGCGCAACCTTCCTACAACAGTCACCAATGGGAATGACAAGGATGGTTATTGTAAGGAGGTGGTTGTTGTTGAGAGGAGAGTGAAAATGGAGTAAAACATCAATCTAGGTTGCTAGTATACTGACTGTAATAAGGAGGTGGCTGTTGTTTGGAGGTGACCATTCATGGAGGTTACACTATTATATACATTAAAGAAAATGACTACATACAATAAAACTACCTCTTGATTTCCTGCCTGTAATATCTGATCTTTAGTACACATTTTCATCTTATTGTTTTATCTTCATTAGAATGGTAATCTTCTTCATTGAAGAACTTGGTTGTTTCCATGTATACTGGTGAAGGTACAGCTGAACATGGCCTTCATAGCCATCTTCAGAGTTTGTTCCACAATCGTAGAATAAAGCTGCAAATTCAGCAGAAGTCAAACTGTAATCTTTGAGTTACACATAGGCAGAACTGAACTGTACAAAGTACATAATCCATATTAGAGAAAAATACAAGTACAAATGAATAAGTCACAATTGAATATTTACACAGATAATGGTCAAATTTATCATATATTGAATTTCTTATAGCGAGAGCCTTATGTGTATAGTCAACCATTAGAAATTCAAACATTATAAATAAAAACACCGTATGATATTCATTGAAGTCAGTTATTTAAATTTGAATGGTTATCAAGTGTATAAATCTATATCTGACAGACCTTTAATTGGCAAAATGATTGTTTGTATGTGATAAGAAACACACCTAAGTACCTAAATTTTTATAATGAATATCAGAAGCTACCTGTAAACTTTAATAAGTATCTATACTAAGCCAAAAAAGAAAGTATCCATTAAAAAATTATTTCATTGATATACATGTAAATAATTTGCCAAAATATAAAATGTATTTATTGGAGTAACTATTAACCTTGGTTTTATCAATAATCAGCCAAGCGTTAAGCACATATGCCCCATGCAGCTAATGCAGATTTATCAAAACATTGTTATTTTGGAAATCTATGCCTATGTCATATTGATCCAGTTTCTTTAGCTCACCAGAGCACAAAGTGCTTATGTTGAGCTATTGTGATCATGTGATGTCCGTCGTCCGTGTGTGTGTGCATTGTGTGTGCGTCAACAATGGCTTTAAGCAACATCTCCTTCTTAACCAGTTGGCCGATTTAAACGACATTTTACATGGATGTTCCTTTCATGAAGCTCTACCACGTTGTCATAAAAAGTTTATTTCATTAAAAACTCGCAACCAATAGGAAAACTTTAAAAATCTTCTTGTCCAAAACCTCAGGGCCTAGAGCTTAGATATTTGTGCCACGTTTCATCAATATATTCCTATCTTTCGTAAGATTCTTTCCTACGAAGACACTTATGACAAAAGTTACGAAATTCTTAAACCGTTTTATTAACTGTTCTTATCTAAATGTGTAAAGACCGCAACACAGTCTGCATGGGTACAGTTTATTCACTGACCCTAGCTATGTAAATAAGAAAAATGCACATGATTCTATACATATGTTATATAGAGAATTATATTTTATTTCTCAACAGATTTTTAGCTCACATGTCACAAAGTGACAAAGTGAGCTATAAGGATCACTCTCCCTCCGGCGTCGTGCGATGTGCGTCGTCAAACTTTATGTTGTGATCACACTAGGGGCCACATTTTTAGCTCAATTTTAGCAAAACTGGGTCAGAACGTTAATATCAACAAAATCTCGGACGAGTTCGATATTGGGCCATTTTGAGTAAAAAACTAGGTCACCACTTTAGAAATCACTGTTTTGACTGGATCTTCATGAAACTTTGTCAGAATGTTTATTTTAATAATATGTAGGTCAAGTTTGATAATGGGCCATTTCCAGTGAAAAACTAGGTCACTAGGGCAAATTGCTGGAAAACCTTGTGAACACTCTAGAATTCACTGTTTTGATTGGATGATCATGAAACCTTGTCGGAATGTTTGTCATAATATCTTGGAAGAGTTTGAACATGGGTCATCTTGGGTCAAAATAGATATTTAGTGTGTAGAATTGTCTAGTGGACCTATAGTCTTTATCTGGTGAGCGATATAGGGCCATCATGGCCATCTTGTTTAATGAAATGTGGATTGCTGCTGCTTCAAATGTTTACATGATAAAAAAATGAGTGTTTGTTATTTCAACGAAAAGACGAAATTCAAATGTATACTTTCTTTTATAAAGAGAATTAAAAGGGAGATAACTCGAAAAATAAAAATCAACAAAATTGAACATTTTCAATGCTTAATCAAATGTTTTCCTCTTTTCCAAGGTAAAATGCATTTAGGTAGTCAAGCAGGGCATGTTTGAATTCAGCAAATGCTGCTTGAATTGTTAAACAGTGCAGGATTGTTATAAAATGTTCCGGAACACTTTTGTTTTGATAATTCTAACAATCATGTTTGTTAAATTACACAGTCATTTTTGGTAAAACTTTTTTCAGAAAACACTTTAAGGTTATGAAAACAATGTAATTATATACTTATTGAAATTTATGCAGCATTTCTTGTCAGACATAGCTTTATACACTTAGACATGTTATTATACTGTTGACAAAATGAGGAAATTTTCAATCAGATTTCAAGACTTTTTCATAATCAAGCCAAATCATTTTTCAGGGTAAATTTCATTAAACAGAATTTAAAGACTACAGCCTATGATATGGCAATATAATTTGGACCTGCCACAATGATTCATGGGAACATGCAGGCTGTGTAAATTCTAGCTATAAACAGAAAGCCCCATATAAGATTTTAGATCTTAGTTGAGATGGCTTATTATTTCCTCGTAAAACCTAAATAAATGGTCATTTATATTTCAGTAATTTATCTTTAACTCGGTGCCTATACCATGTGACTTTTCAAAGAAAGCGTTTGTTGTTGAGCGTTTGTTTACTAATTTTGTCCCACACATATCATTGAGAAGAACATGGTATGGGCACCATGTTTAACTGACAGCTCAATAGAAATAAAAAACTTGCAAAGAATAAAACATTGTTCATTGCTAATAAGGATAGACAATATTTGAGTTATATCTATGCAACTCTACTAGCTAGGCTCTACATACCTGAAGTGGATATATACACAGTATAGAAGTATCATGGGAAGGCTCATCCATTGCAGCATCACAAAGATGAGAAGTAGATGATTTCATTCTAATGTTTCTCTCAATTTCTGACAACAAATCTACAAAAAAAAAACAACATAATTTCAATCTTATTTTCATATTTTCTATGAAATGGAACACTTATTACATGTAGAAAAGTAGACTGCTGCATGCGGAGAGCAAGGTAAGTATTGGTACAGAATCCAATTGGTTTACTGCCCCCTGCAGGTTACCGTGAGTGTAAAGTGGGATGGCAAAAATGAGAAATATAAAATTAATTAAGCTGGGAGCTTAGGGCTGCTAAGGCCCCAGTTGGTCCAAGGGATGATCAAAACCACAAAATTCTGCTGATGAAAAACAACATTCCTGCCACTGGTATATAATATTACATGTACTGAACTATTAAGGACAACTGGAGTACAACCAAAAAATATTTATGATAAAGTCATCAACACGCTGAGAGTGATAATTTTAGAGTATGCAATTTTTAACACCTACCTTACGCTGATGGCCAAGTCTTCATTGTAGAACACAGGTCTAAAAAAATACAAGCCTATTTATTCACATGCACCATACCTAGAATTGTTCACTTTTCTTCTTGTTGCCAACAACTTTAATATAACATGATAAATTTTAAAATAAACACTAACATCATAGGTTCATTAAAAGCTATTTCAACAAGAGGGCCAAGGTTGCACTATATCACTCACCTTAGAACAACTACGCTATAATTAACGACCAGGTGATATAGTTTTTCAACTTGTATGTGCAGTTTCTACATAGAGTTTGATAAAACCGAATTCCTTTTTTCATGAATAATGGATACTGTGATTAGTGAAGAAATCAAGATGCTATAATGTAATAAAGTTGAAATATAGCAATTTTTCTAAGTCAAGGGCCCATAACTCTGCAAGCACTGGTTCAATTTCACCCATATCAAACTCTCAGAGACCTTTAGGTCATACACATTCACTCTAAATATGTTTAATATCGGTGAAGAAATGAAGAATTTAATAAGTTGAAATAAAGCAAATTTTCTAAGTCAAGGGCCCATAACTTTGGAAATACTTATCACATTTTGCCCATAATTGAACATAATTGATGTATAGCTGCTGATGCTAGAGTATAAACACCCGAAGTGTGGATGGGCACCGGCATTCATCGATCCTAAAAGCTCATCTTGAGCCATTGGCTCATGTGAGCTAAAAATTCAACCAATTGTTGTCGAGCTTAAGAATGTTAGATTTGAAATAAGTCTTTGAGCACTTATGATGATGTTTTATTGTTATACACAATACTGCAAGTAAAACAGTAAATTTATTTTAAATGACCGAGCTTAAGGTGAATCATCACAGCACAAATTTGGGAAAAAAGTCACCTGACATTTTTGATATGCATCCTAAAAAGTGGCATTGTTAAAAAATTACTGAAAGTACATAACTGAAATGAGTTTTTATCAACAGCTAATGATTAAATGTACATTTCTACACAAGTAAAATAATATTTGATGATTAACAAGTATCTATAATTCTCACCTGAACTTATGCTAATTCCATTTGCCAAAAAAATGTATCATATACCAGTATATAATATTGAAATTAATTTAACCTACAATGTCCAACAATAACTTCAACATGTCATTGACAGTTTCCATATTTCAAATTTTCACTTTTAAATGTTTTTTCATTTTTATTTTCAATTCTAAAAACAGTCCTCAATATTCACATTTCACAAAATCCTCCACACACGTGTTTCCACTATGTACTACACAGTAGCCTAAACACACATGGAAGAAAATTCAAAGTTGAGGACTTTGTTAAGATTTGAAAATAAACATGGAAAAACATTTAATAATGAAAATTCAAAATATGGAAACCCTCAATGACATATTGAATTTATTGTTGGACATTGTAGTTTGAATTAATTTTGATATTATGATACATTATTTTGGCAAAATTAATGGAATTAGCATACTTGTTAATCATCAAATATTATTTTACTGGTGCAGAAATGTACATTTAATCATTAGCTATTGATAAATACTTATTTCAATTATGTACTTTCAGTAATTATTGAACTATGCCACTTCTTTAGGATGCATTTAGCTAAAACGTCAGAAGGCCATTTTGTCACAATTTCGAATTACTTTAAACATCAACTACAAAATATCTATTATAACATTCAAATAACCACCTGATTCTCCTTAGGCCTAAATATGTATTTTTCTGGTTACTTGTTCATTACAATAGGATAGGTAGGTTTGGGCTTTTTTTGGTCACTTAAAAGCACATGGAAATGTTAAAAGCAACTGCCTACTTTCTCACATAAAGAGACATGGTCAGTAAGTTTTTTACAACATTCAGCAATAACATTACAATATCCTAACAAAGAAATTGAAGAAAATTAATCAAACTATAAAATAGTAAAACAAAATTATCTGAACAAAAAATAATTCATAATCTAATTGTATAAAGCTCACATACCTGTGACCTAAAATTAATTTCATTATTAAAATATCAACCTACCATGTGCCTGTCCGCTAACAATCTGATCAAAACTGGTTCTCCTTACAAACATGTGTACACTTTTCAAGAAGCATGAGAATTTGCATCAAAAACTGGTTGATGGGATGATAGGAAAGCACTGAACCGTTTTATAGTGAGATTTAAATTTGCCGTGTAATCAAAATGATTAACAAACAAGAGAGCCAAGTGGCCCTGCAATGCTCACCTGAGAAATGAGTTGTGGCAATATCACTTATAAATTTGATTTAAATGTGTGCTGCAATAAGTAAAAGGTATTGGAAAATAAGACCTCAGGAACACCATTTTTTAGCAATTTCATAAGAGGGCTTATACATGCTGCTACATGCAAAATATCTAAGCTCTAAACCTTGTGCTTTTAGACAAGAACTTTTTTTCTAGATAAATTATACTTACGAGTATTTGTTTATTATAGCTGTTTGCGAGTACTTACTGTAGTGTCTATTACTATTTGGCTAATCCTGGCCATTTGATTGGCTAATGGTGATTTCGGTCATTTTTGATTGGTCAATCATTGGACTGGCTATTCGTTGCGTTACCTGTCATGTTTGACTGAATCTGTTGTTGAAACATAAGTAAGTAATGTAGGCATTGTTCTATGATGTTAACGTGGCATTATAACATCGGAAACATCATTAGATGTAAGTTTAATGTGGTTGTATCATACCAGATTATGGTGGATTTGGTAGTATTTAGGGTGTACTTTATTCCATTGATGTATGGTATGGTAATACCATGTACATGTGAACTATATACATGAATGTATTCATTTGTCAAGTACTCATGATTGTCAAAATATGTGTATTATCTATAACTTGTATATATGTTATACTCTCCATAATGGAGGAATGAATAAAGTAGACAGTCAATATCCTTTATGAAAAAAGCAACTTCACCCATAAACTTAAACCAATGCTTCTTGTAATTCGTCTACCTACAACGTTTCGTTATAGTTTCCCTTGTTATATTTTCCCCTATATAAATCTATATGAAACAAGTGACCCCTGGGGTGGGGCCAATTTTAATCCCAGGGACATTATCTTAGCAACTTTGTTAGAGGGTCTCTAGATGTTGCTCCATGGCTAATATCTTAAGCTTTAGACAATGCGGTTCAAAACAAGATTTTTTAAGATTTTTCTTTTGGTTACCATGGAAACCTCAGTACAGCATGGAATGTCATTCCTTTAGCAACTATTGTAAAGGACCACCAAAGATTATTCCTGAGGTGGTTCTTCAAATTAGACCAAGCCATTTTAGAAGAAAGTCGTTTGAAAAATTATGGGCAGACAGACGACAGACAAAATACTATACTAATACTTCACACACTGAGTACAATAGATTGACCAGTGTAGAATATGTTGTGTATTTTACAAGGGATGATAAGGCCATACCAGTTTAATTATTTGTTCATCTGATTTACCGTTCCCTTTTTATCAGAATTAGAAAAATAATATTTTAATTTTTGCTTTTGACTACTTGCTGACACGCCAACATCATAAAACAAGAGGGCCAAGATGACCCTACATTATGGCCATGTGGCTTGGTTAAAATTGCTAAAATAACGAAAAATGATGTTTTACTTTATTTATAAGGATTGAATACAGTAAAACTCACTTACAGCGAACTCGGTTACAGTGAAAACTCGGTTACAGTGAAACGATTTTTTTGGCCCGGCTGAGGCCTTCTTTATTCTATATAAAAATGTACGGTTACAGTGAACTCGGTTACAGTGAAAACTCGGTTACAGTGAAATGATTTTTTTTGGCCCCAGAATCATGTTTTAGAGGAAATATGCTCGGTTACAATGAAACTAAATTTTTTCAAACATCAAAGCAAAAACTTTTATTGACCGTGATAATTACGTATTGGATATTATTTTGACCCGTAGCTTTCCATTGTTATGAAATTCAATAGCGTTTTCACGGGTGATAAATACCGATTACCGGAGTGTATCAATTTAAATTATTTTGTTTGAGTAAATTCTCAATGTTTTCGCGGTCAATTATTTCATGTTTATTGAGTGAAAAGGATTTACAAAATAAAATTGCATACATTTTAAAAGGATTTCTTTGTGCGTAGTGAAACAAGAGATTAGAAATACATTTAAATACAAAACATAATAAAACTGAATACTTGACTCACAGTTGTTTATTTATTTATTCAAATTAAATACATTTCTCACAATATCAAATGTAATACACGAATAAAATACATATGCATCAAGGTTTTCTATTCATTTATTGCATGACATATATTTACATAGATCTAGAAGAATTATACCTCCGATACAGGTTATAACGAAGTTCGTTTTATGTGAGCAACTTAAGTGAAATTTCACTATAAGCGTGTGCTCGGTTACAATGAAAACTCGGTTACAGCGAAATAATTTTTATACCCCCTGGAATTTCGTTATAAGCGAGTTTTACTGTATCATACTTTAATACCAAGTAACAAAAAATCTAACCCAACACTCAAAAATGATGTTTTATTGCAATAAATTCTGCACACCTTATTGACTTTTTCTTATCAGTGTTAAACATCTCTAATGTAATGTGCATACTGTATTGGTACGATATGATATTATTAATTCATTAATAACAAAAATTTGTTATAAAATCTCTTACTAGACATCAAACCTGGGCATGGTTTCAATTATTGAACCGTAAACATAAGTGATTTTGATTGGCTATCAAAATTGAATGGGTTGCGTCAAATTTGTTGATTTCATGAGACAATAATGATATTGTCACTTTAATTGTTAATTTCTCAGCTTAAAACTAAAGCTGTCACAGAAGTGACTAATACCCCATAGTCGCTTTGACAGTATGTGATAGTACACTACACAGCTATGTTCAAGGGGACATAACTCTGCAATGAGAGGATCAGTGCATGAAAATTGTGTCTTGCACATCTACATTTAATATTGATAATATATTTCAAGTTTGATTAATGTTCATTTACAATTGTTCTAACTGCCAGAAGTTATATCAGGAATGAGGTCCAACATTTCACAACATACATTTGACAAATGGGCACAGTTTTCCAGAGTAAAAATCTCTGTTTTTTCCTGGGGAGTCTGTTTCACATACTGATAAAAAAAAATTTGTGCATAAGAATGTTGAATAACACAAGGAATAAAATATATTTGATATTGAATACTTTATCAACTATATTGAGGATGGTATTATTGTATATTTAGATGATAAGTAAATGTTTAAACATGGTTTCACATAATTGAACTTTAAATGTATATGATACTGTATCGTTATAATGGTTGCATGTCTCAAACGCTACAAACAAATTAAAGCATGTTCAATGATAATTTGTTGTAAAGTATATTTAAGTTATATAGTTAAGTAGAGAAACGGTGTAGTAGGAGGGAATTGTGTTTTGCACATCTACACTTCATGGTGATAACATATTTCAAGTTTCAATTCCATTTCTTGAAAAATGTGCAAGTAGTTCGCTCCACAAACTTCTGATATTTTATGCAGATTGACGGACAGACCGACCAACGACCAACAGACAGAGTGACTCAAATATACCCCCTCTCAAACTTCGCTTGCGGGGTATAAAAAACAGTAGGTGTCATTTTCGAATTAATATTGCTGTCTTATTTGATGACAGATTTCAATGCTGAATTTCTTCAAAGTCAATTATCGAACGAATGGAGGACTTTATAAAACAAGAGGACCCAGATGGCCCTTGATTGCTGACCTGAGAACAAAGGCAGTATAATTAATAACCAGGTAATATATTTTCTATCTCGTATAACTGATTTTTACGTAGATTTTAAGATTAAAACCAACAATGAAGGTATAATACCGCTAAACAAGCTAAAACATAACAAATTTGCTAATCCAAGGGCCCATAACTTTTGAAGTTGTGGTCCGATTCCACCAATAACTGAACTTGTCCATGACCGTAAGGTCATACACATTCATTGTAAATATGATTAGGATCGGTGAATAAATGAAGGCGCTAGAGTGTAAACAAACTCAAATATAGCAAAGTTTCAAAGTCAAGGGCCCATAACTCTTGAAGTTCTAAGTATGATCAGGATTGGTGTATAAATGAAGGTGCTAGAGTGTAAACAAGCTAAATATAGCATATGTTCTATGTCAAGGGCACATAACTCTTGAAGTCCTTGTCCGATTTTGCCTATAATCAAACTTAGCCGAAACATTGTGGCCATGTACATCATGACCAGGTTTAATTGAAATTAGTTTAAAGCTGCGGATGCTGGAGTGTAAACAAACTAATTGTGTACAGACGACGTACGCTGCACATTCATCGATCCTAAAAGCTCACCTGATTGAATCAGGTGAGCTAAAAACTGAGGTACAGTTCCCTGCTTTATACATTTATAGTCATTTTAAGGCTACTTGTTGTAATATATTCCTATTTACAGCTGAGTAGTTATCATTGTTCAAAAATTTGTAAATTATGTGTGATATTGGTTTATAGGAGAACAATCAAATTTAATATTTGTTTAAAATCACTTGCAATGCACTTTATACAGTGGGGTTTATTTTAGTATATAATTATGGTTTAGTTTTTAAATCTATAAATTGGCGAAACTCGATTTGACCTGACATCCACGCCAGATACCTTAATTACTATTGAGAACAGTGTAGTGTTGAAATCATAGTCTGCGTGATCACTACATGAGAAGAATTTACAAGTAAATTCATCTCATAAAATGGGGATAACTCTAAAAATAACTGTACCTGGACTTGCCAAAAAAGCCTCAAATGCCGAAAAGCGGCCGAAAAGTGCTTGTAAGTTGCTGAAAACCGCATTGCAGAAGATTAAATTGATGTCTTTTATTTAAAATACATTAAATCCTACTTTCTGTGTAAATTTGAAGAAATAAAATTCAGAATTAATTATTTTAGAAGCATTTTTATATCTTTCCCATAGAACTTGGAAGGGTACAGTCCCTTGGTCAGTTTTAAGATTAGTTTCCCTTGACAATACTAGCTGATAATGTTTTACAACAATAAGTTTTTTAAGAAATGGACAAACTTCATTAGATATTATAGGAATTTCTTATTCATGGATCTGCAAGAGATCAGATATTCAGTGTACTAAGATGTTTGTAAATATTGTAGAAATGAATATGTATCAGCAAATGTATAATAAAATCATAAAAGTAAAATTGTAATTGTACATTGTTATTATCATTTGTAAATAGGTGTATTGTATAATAATGCTTCTTAATTGTAATTTATCATCGCCATTGTATTTATCTTCCATAACAATAAGCAACAAACATGAAAGAAAAATATTTGTTTTACATGAAAAGAAAAGATAATCCCAAAATAACATGATAATTGATTTGTTAAATGCATTTTAAAGGTGTTAAGATGTCAAATGCCTTTAAAATATAATTAATAGGGCGCATGTCTTTAATTTAGTACTTGTATTTGTATCACCTTTGTGTCAAGTTTTTAAAGAACACTTTAATTGCAGTCACAGTTTCACAGAAGTGTGAGTTAAAATGATATAAAATGGCCATATTTCTTCTTTAACATTACCTTTCCTTTCATCGGCACGATGGAGAAATTTCCTTGTCCGATATGCTCCAAAGAATGTAAAATTTATTGTATTCAATGTTCTCAATGTACTAAATGCACTGGGGGCTAACTATGTCAAAGCGTCTATGATAAACTACGACAAAACAGTCATTTATAAACAAAATAAAGCAAAACAAAAGTACACTCTTATTATATATTATCTTTATCAGGATTAATGCGTTGTATTGTTGCCAAATGGTAAGTAAAGTATTTTATGATGATTATACGTCATTTATAATAAAATTATAGTCTATCTATAAGCTATTTTGCTAAATACATGTACACTTGTCACAATGATGTATGCAAAATTCATGCACTGCCCCCAGTGTTTATGTTCTTCTATGATAGATTAAGACTAATGGAATCCCCCCTTGGAAACAATCTTCAATATATATATAATCCTATCATACTGTATAATACAGAAAATTGACATTGCATGAATCTGTGTGCATTTTTATGTTTACAACTGGAAAACTGTATATCATTCATAATATAAGAAAAACCTCATATTGTACACATGTACTTGAGTGAATAAAGTAAACTGTCAGTCTGATAATTGTATAAAAGGTGGCAATCAACTTATTCACGTCTGTTACATACAATATATGTACCCCTGTGGCCTTGATGCATTAACAATAATATTGTTAATTGTCACATCATTGTGTTATTGACTCGGGACAAAAATGTGTCCTTATCAAGTTTATTTGTGTGCTCAATAATTTACGAATAAATACATATATTTGGGAGGTACCGCATGAACATAAGATAGGTGTTTCATATTAAGCCACTTTGGCTGGCCCTTTCAATAGGGGTGACACTATAATAACAAGAGGGCCATGATGGCCCTATATCGCTCACCTGAGCATTGTAACACTAAGGGATAATTTGATCAAGGAAAGGTTATTTGGCATGGTAAAGAATTATCTACCAAAACTCTTAAGTAGGTGCTGAAATCAACTGAACCCAGGGGCTGGGCCAATATTGACCACGGGCCATGATTTGAACCAACTTGGTAGAGAAAATGCTACATCCGAAATATCTAAGCCCTCAGGCCTCATGGTTTTGGACAAGATTTTTTAAATTTCCGATAAGGGCCTTTATAAATCTAGTGACCCGGGGACAGAGCCGATTTTATCCCCCAACAAAGATTAGAACTAACTTAATAGAGGTCTTCTAGACACTGCTACATACCAAATATCTTGGCTCTAGGCCATGTGGTTTTGGACAAGATGGTTTTTTAAAATTTTCCTATATTAAATAGTGTAAACCCTTGGGTGGGGCCAATTTTGACCCAAGGGCCATAAATTGAACAAACTTGGTAGAGGACCACTCGAAATTCTCACATACAAAATATTGAAGCTCTAAGTCTTTAAGTTTTGGACAAAAATATTTTTTTAATTTCTCTATATAAGTCTATATAAAATCAAATGACCCCCAGGGCAGGGCCAATTTTGACCCTAGGGCAATAATTTGAACAATCTTGGCAGAGGTCCACTAGGCAAAGCTACACACCAAATATCAAAGCTCTAGGTCCTCTGGTTTTTTAGAAGAAGATTTTTGAAGATGTTTTTTAAATATCCTTCTGGATGCTATGGCAACCAGAGTTCTTCATGAAATGGAATTCTTTGAACAACTTTGGTAGAGCTTCAAGCAAGGAACACACTTGTGAAGTTTTATTGAAATTGACCCAGTGGTTTAGGAGGAGATGTTGTTTAAAGAAATTGTTGAAGACGGACGACGGACATTGCTCTATCCTAAAAGCTCACCTTGGCACTCTGTGCCAGGTGAGCTAAAAACAAAACCTTTAGCTTTACTTTACCTTTTATACCTAAAATAACGTTTTCTTCTTTTCTGTGATCTTAATATTTTGGAAAGCGTACATATTTGGATTAAAACAAAGTTTAGGATGCAAAATAGTTTTCCTATCTCCTATGAAGTAACGGCACAAATTTCTCATAGAAAATTCTTGTTTAATACAACGACCCTTTTTAACAGGCAAGTGATTATTACACATTCTAAAGTTTATAAGTGATCTCAACAATTTATAGTCCTGTTTCATAACTTGCTTACTTCCGCTAGCGAGTTATCGTTATTGTCTTCCGATTAGCAAACATTACAACAAGATGGCCCTATATCGCTCACATGACAATCACTATTCACTCACTAAAACATTGTTTTGAACCGGTGACCTAGTTTTTGACCCCAGATGACCCATGTTAGAACTTGTCCTACATATAAATAAGACAAACATTCTGACAAAATTTGGTGAAGATCCAATCAAAACCATGAAAACTACAGCATAGACAAGGTTTTCTTAAGATTTGACCTCATGACCTAGTTTTTGACGCCAGACGACCTATGTTCGAATTTGTCTTACATATCATTAAGACAAACATTCTGACTATATTTGGTGAAGATACAATCAAAATTTGACATCTACAGTGTTAATAAGGTTTTCCTAAGATTTGACCTTGTGACCTGGTTTTTTACCCTAGGTGACCCATATTTGAACTTTTTCTTAATATCATTAGGACAAACAATCTGACAAGGTCTGGCCAAGATCCAATTAAAAGCATGACATTTAGAGCTTTTTAAAGATTTTAACCTAAGATTTGACCTGGTGATCCAGTTTTTGACCCCGGCTGACCCATGGTCCAACCTTGACCCACATATCATTGAGGCAAACATTCTGACAAGGTTTGGTGAAGATCCAATTAAAACTGAGACATCTACAGTGTTAACCAAGTTTTCCTAAAATTTGACCTGGTGACCTAGTTATTGACCCTAGATGACCCATATTTATACTTGACCGTTATATCACTAAAACAAACGATTTGACAATGTTTGGTGAAGATCCAATAATAACTGTGAAATCTACAGTGTTTACATGGCTTTTCATAAGATTTGACCTAGCGACCTAGTTTTTGACCCAAGATGACCCATGTTCAAACTCGTCCAAGATATTATGAAGACAAACATTCTGACAAGGTTTCATGATCATCCAATCAAAACAGTGACTTCTAGAGTGTTCACAAGGTTTTCCAGCAATTTGCCCTAGTGACCTAGTTTTTCACCGGAAATGACCCATTATCAAACTTGACCTACATATTATTAAAATAAACATTCTGACAAAGTTTCATGAAGATCCAATCAAAACAGTGATTTCTAAAGTGTTCACAACGTTTTCCCTTATTTGGCCCTGGTGACCTAGTTTTTTACCCAAAATGGCCCAATATCGAACTCGTTCGAGATTTTGTTGATATTAACGTTCTGACCCAGTTTTGCTAAAATTGAGCTAAAAATGTGGCCCCTAGTGTGGTCACAACATAAAGTTTGACGATGCATTATGATGCACACCGCACGACGCCGGACGGAGAGTGATCCTAGTAGCTCACTTTGTCACTTTGTGACATGTGAGCTAAAAATAAAATAGGCCAAAATCTGACAAGTTTTAACTATATAAATAAGCATTTCATTTTCGGATAATTTCACTATCCTAAAACCAGTACAGTTGCGTATAAAATCCGTATTGCCTCGTACTTTAGTGCGTCGTTTTCATTAATTGACGTCAAATAAATCAGCTTACTATCGTCTTAATATTCTTAGGAGTTGATATACTAACTAATCTCTCTATATAGTTGAATATCTACCTATACTAAGGCATGATTTTGGTAGTCGGTTATCAATAAAGAGTTCTAACGTAGTATAGACTTGACCAGGCTTACGTTAATGTTTTATTGATCACGACCGAAGGCTTTTGGAGCCTGTTTTTTGTACCTGAACGTCAAGTATCCAACTTTCCATCAAACGAGACCACACTTTTTACAGCAAAACTGTACATTGGGTGAATATGTATATTTTGTATGAGGGCAGTCCTGAAAGTTCGCGGAATTTCGCTATAACACAATACAAGTATACAAACAAAGTACATCATGTGAAACTTGAATGTTATAGCTCTTATCGAGTGAAATATCAGAAACGTACAGTTACTATCAATAACATACATGAAACAATAAAACCATCACTATCCGTCATCCGGAGCACGTTGTCGCGTCTTACGTCGTCACACGACGTCAAAGCACTTCAAACGTTATCAAAGTTAAGAGAGCGATTCACCTTCACGGTGTAATCTCCACGTATTGCTAGACATTTACGGTGCCTATGAATCATCATTTGTTATAAAATCCCGCTACAACTTTATGTGCACATATCAGACTCAAAGTGTTGTCCGTGCAACATTTTCTTGACCTCAGGAAAACAGCAAAATCCATTGGCGCCATGTAAGAACTGTACGGTGGATGGGCTAACAGTTTAAACCCTGGTAGATCAATTTCAAGTAGTGTCGATCTCACTCTGTGTGCTGATGCATTATCTTGATGCAATGTCTAAGTCTGTGCGCTTCTTTCTTAGGGCTTGAAGCAAATCTCTTCTCCCTCCATATCATGACGCCATAGGAACGTCGTAGAGCATTCAACTCGGAGTTGTTTCTTCTTCCTTATGCAAGCGAGGGGCCAAACATGCGCTAATTTTTGACATTCCTAGATCGGATTGGTTGTTAATATTTGATTAACAACATTACACGAAATATCAAGTATTTAGCTATTAGTCTGTCTACCCGTGTCTATTAAGTCTTCCGTTCTATCCTTATTATGCATCATTACTACTGATGGTCCACCTGCTCTTTTGTCATCATTAATTGATCTTCTTCCATTTCTAAATCGTTCATGCCACTTATAAACAATCGTCTTGCTGCATGGTAGTAATGTACTAGACGATGTAATCATTTTTAATGTCTCTGCCGGTAATTTTGCAAGTCCAACACAAATCGCTCCGTAATTCAACGTCGCCCGTTGACGTCATTGTTTTAAGTCTTTTTATGAAGCGCTCTACAGTTTTTGACGTTGAAAATAAACAAGTGTACCGACAGACGTTAAATTTGAAAGAAATGACGTCAATATTACGTACTAACGTTGTGAAGTTTGGCTGAGATTTTGCTTTAACAGAAACCACAGAACCGGACATAATTTGATTACAAACATTTAAAGCATATGCCTTATTTTCGCATGCGCTGCATATATGTCTGGTGGTTATTATGGACACTGCTATTTATAATGAGGAATGAACTATAAAAACAATTATGTTGTGTTTCTATTCATATTAGTTGTGACTTTCTTCGTTTACAGTTTTAACTCAAAAGTCCTGTAAACAGTCATGTTATCGAGAAATTCCACGAACTTCCGGGACAGCCCTCTTATATTATATCATGAACTCCCGACTTTTTATTTGTCTAGAAAAAACAAAGAATAAACATACGGTTTCTTCCTATTTTTGTCCATGTTTATCAAAGATGTGAACAATGAAAAGTGACTTAATTCTTGCAGATAAAATGGCATTTTATGAAAATACAAATGGAAATAAATGTAGCAAACTTCCAAAACTGAAACCAATGAGAAAGTAACGCTAAGGACTGGCTTTTCAATCATCACTGAGATTGGGATCTATCAAACATATGGGTAATTAATATCAAAACTAGACATCTGATGTGAATGAATAAAGAATAAACAATCAAAATATATCAACTTACAATTAAAATAATGATTCATGTAATTTAGATTATAAATTACTCTGAGTTTTCATAGCATAACCAATGTTAGCAAAGTAAGAGAGACGAGGCCAGTTCGATTAGTCAAATGGAAGAGCTACCGGAAGAGGAAGAGCTCTTCTGATCTGTTGGATTAATCGTCTTCTAATTTTAGAAGCTCTTCTATCTATTCTGCCCAATGGGTAGAAGAGGTGGATAAGATATTGATCACATGACCATACAGCATGACCAAACAAACAATGCCATTTGAAATTGCCTTTTTAAAAAAAAAACTATTGTTTCAACTCACAATAAAAAAAATTAATTTAATAAATACATTGTTGACAATGTCAGCGTGTTCAATAGTTTATCCATATGATTCAAAGATTATCGGGATGCAGACATTTCAGCCGCGATTGCGTTTGATTGGGTTTCTCTTTTTAGCTCTTTCAGCTGGCGTATTCTTTTTCTTCTTACGAGAGTCCAATTGAACCGGCCTTAGATGTTCATGTTGTGAGAGCCATTTGAGGACATAGATTATGAACTACTAATTATTGCTCAGACGAACAACCTGTTCCGCTACATTAACTGACTACAGATTATTAGAATTTTGCGTCATAAGCCATTTTGTGAATTGGGATTTTACAGTTATATTTCTGATTTGTTAAGTTTTATATCTGTATGTTTATCAAGTGAGACCATATTATGGGGAAGTATTCATGAATTCAGTGTTCAGTTATCTATATATTCAAAATTTGAACAAAACACGTTAAGGCCACACCAATTTAATTACAGTACTTGTTCATCTGATTTGTCGCTCCTATTATTATTATCAAAATTAGAAAAATAATATTATTATTTTTTAACTTTTACTTCCTATTATCACTTGCTCATTCCCAAAATGTTTTTCTACAGATAAATGCCACTCTTAAGGTACCGACATTTGTCTCGGCTGATAAAATATCTGACTCCTTTTGTTCCAAAACGGGTGATTCAACAATGTTCATCAGAAAACAATTGAATAAGGAGATTAAAAGCGTTTTTACTGGTAAACAGTAACAGTTATTGAAATAAATGAACACATACTTTTTATTCGCATTCCCACTTTCTTGCTTTCGTCAGAAAAAATCCGATGAACAAGTTATTAAACTGGTGTGGCCTAATAATTAATCATAGTAGGTGGCATTTTATTAGTGTCGGGTCAGAAATGCCTACAAGTGCATTAAATTGATACATGTACTTAATTACAGAGCTTTGCCAGATTTTCATAGGAAACTCAATATAAAATAAAGAATGATCAGGGATGCAGTCAGTCTGGACTGAAGGAGTGTGAATTTTCGGACTTCCGTGAAATGCTGGCAGCTCCTCAATTATGTATAAGATTGATGATTTATACCAACATTTCTGTTTCAATTACATGTACTTTGTTCCCTTTATTATGATGAGGTATAGAATCAATGGGCCGCGGTCGTGATCCAGTGGTTAAGTGTGCTGGACTTGTTGATTTCCTTATGTGGTAAAAATTGTTGGATTTAGATTGAGGGATCATTAGATATGGCGTCAAATAACAAAGCTATAGGCCTTTTTGCTTTGGAGAGGAATTTAGGATTTTAAAACTATTTTAGTTGCCATGGCAACCAGACTTCATAAAGGATAACTAATTTTTCAGGAATCTGAAAGAGATCTACTTTCTTATGGGTTATGTTGTAAAGATCTGTAAAATTTGATCACACTTTCACAAGATAAGTCTAATTTCTATGTTACCATAAGTGGATGGGGTAATTTAACATCTAATTTTGACTTCAAACAGTACAAATGCTTAAACATCTTTTATTTTTTTGTGTGTTTTTGTATAAGCAGGGCTGATACTATTCATGTTTTGTAAAATTTAATAGATATATTATATAGTTTATCTGATGTATTTGTCAAAGTTATCGCATCAGTTAACATGCTATCGACGTATTTTTTTATAAATGATGGCCTATACTTAAAACGAATTTCTTGAAAAATGGCTATCCAATTTTGTCCTATTTTTATCCTGATATTGTAGAGAGTCTAAGCTTTCAAATGAGCCATATCTCATTTCTGTACCATTTTGTCCTGGGTTCTACCAAAATTTGTCATGACTAATAATTATGTCTTGCATAACTTTTTTATATTTTGTCAGTTCTGTAAATGTTTTCTTTTTCATATAATTTGTCTACTTTGTAAATATTTCTGTCCTGCAAAGTCTGTCTGCTATGTAAATAATTATGTACAGAATTTGATTATGAATAAACATTATAATTGTTCATTGTATTTGTTATTACTTCAAGTCAGTGAATTATGGTTACAACAAGTGATCAATGATGAATTATTTTAATTTCACGAAATTTGATAGCTTTATCTTTAATTTAATTTGATACAAAATATTCAGAATCGGTAGATATATGGAAAAAACACCCTTATTTGGTATAATCATTTTCACTATGCCGGCAAATACACTTCCGTGGGGGGGGGGGACACAAGCAAGGGAAGTAACTCAGAATTCATATCAATAAAAAGTATGAAAAAACACTTCTAAATTACTTAATTCTGAATTTTGTTTCTTTAAATTTACACAAAAGGTAGGATATAATGTTTATGAAATAAAAAACATTAATTTAATCTTCTACTATGCGCTTTTTGGCAACTTACAAGCTCTTTTCGGCATTTAGGCATTTTTTGGCAAGTCCAGGCTACCTAAAAATACTGTTTCCTCAGTTATGCCCATTGTCTTATAAGCAAGTATTCCCAATTTCACATGAATATCTCTGAAAATGTGCAAGATAATGAACATAATAAAAAACTTTAACCAAAGTTTCTACCGGTATGTTAAAAGGGGTGTGACTCTAAAAATAATGTTGACAGAATAGAATTATGCCACTTGTCCTACAGATGCAGAAATCCAAGTATGAGTTGAATATCTTTTATAATGTTCAAGTTATCGTATTTTATCAAAAACTTTAACCAACTCAGACGCCTACGCTGGGACAAGTAGGACAGCTCTCATTTTTCTTCGAAAATCGAGCTAAAAACTATAACTAGGTAAGAAACTGCCGATCATAATTATGTTGCTTTACTAACTTTGGCTGTGTGTTTAATTTCGTGGAATTTGTGTGCTGTGAAGTTAACTGAAGTGTTGTGATGTAAATAAAGGCTTCTCATATTAAACTTGCATTGATGCTAAACATTACAGGGACAGAAGTATAAGGGTTGTGCTATAATAGTATTAACATAACTGAAACTATGTTCCTATGAAAGGTGAGTACACCAATGGCCCCTTAAAATTTTACTCATTTTTTGTACATCAGATTCTGTCATTTTGCAAATATTAAGTATTAAATTTGACCAGTATATTAACATTTAATATTACTGAATTGGGATACAATGTATTTGACATATTGAGTGCAAGTATCTATTATTCATGCCAATACTTTTCTTTGTTACACAAAACCTTATGATATTTAAACACATCTTACTCAGATTCAAAATGGAGGGTAATTACTTATAAATTGTTTTACAATACACACAAAAACAATGACTTTGTTACAATAGGTTTAGTCTGTTTTGAATTACAATAACAAGCATCATGGACGAGTACTATGAAGAAGAGTGATCCTTATTAATCCCAGGCTTTGAAAATTGGTCTATTTGAACTTCAAATTAAAAGCCAGAATTGCAGTAATTAAAAACAAAAATATCAATATTGTATATACCACTGAATGTTGCAGAAAACAAGGCAATCAATAAATTTAACTAAATCCAGTTAATCAAGTAGCTTATAAAAAAATCTGATTTAGTGACAGTTTTTTTATCACAAAATGTCCAGCTTCAAAGCTCATCTGTTACTCAATTTCATACCTAAGTATGTACATTCTCAGAAACAAAATAAAAAAAAGTAAAATGCCAAAGTGTTTAAAGCAATGTAAAACAATGGGGTTCACTTTACTCAACATTACTAGCACAAGCTTAATCTTTAATGTAAAAAAATTGTTAAAAAATTGAAACACAAGTTACAACAGACAAAATTGTCAGAGAATAGTACTGTCAAAAACATGACTGTTCCAACTTCATGAGAAAAGTCAGACAACAAAGTTTAACATGTGGCTATAAATATATGTATATATGCATGCCAATTCAAGTTTTATCTTAACCAATGGTCTTCAGCCAATACACAAAATTAATGATCATTAAGATCATTTACTGCACATGGTAGCTTAAAACTATGCACTCAAAAATTTGGGCTATGGACATGGCCAGTATCCAAATATTTGAATACATCAATTAAGCCTAGTGCTTTGTTGATGTGTATTATTATAGATAGATATAAGTTAACCATTGTTATTATTATTACTATTTTATTTAATGTTTCAACCATTTGTAGAAAATGGTACATAGGAAATATATTACACATAAAATTGTAACTGCTTATAGTATTAACAGTTGAAAAAATCAGCGTAATTTTGTAAAGTTACAGTGTTTAAACCAAAATAAATTACCAAAAATAAAAATTGTAAAATTATTAAAGGTAAATTAATATAAGTAAAAAATTGAAACCATATGTCACAAACATTAAAATTCAACGATGACAGATACATTACAGGTTAGTAGAACAAATACTTTACATCTGGTGTTAAAAATGCTTTTTTAAATAAGACAATAATTGTGGTTCTGTTTTCTTTAATATAATCAGGTGCTACCAAAGTGTTTTCCCATTTTGTTTATTGTTAAGCTTTTGTAAGTCTGAACAAGATCAGATTAGAAAGGTTCTACTGTAAAAAGAGAAGGTATAAGGATCACTTCTTTTTCGCATGTACTACCCTTCCCATATGCACCAGGTATCATGCACTGTCCATTCATTTAAAGTAAGTTTTTCTATAAGACACTCCCCCAACATTTCAAATTCTAAGTATACTCAGCAAAAAAAGAAACATTACAATATTTATGTATTGATATCTCAATGCTCATTAAAGAATTAACCAGGGACAGACATTGTGACATTTTAAATGTCCATCCTGTTGAAGAATTCCAGGGAAAACAAGGGGAATTTGATTTTTTAAAAACAGCATTATGGGTATTCAAGCTATCTGTTCATGGGCTGTTGACCTGCTTTAATGTTGTTAACATCAATACATGCATTGTTGTAAAGAAAAAAGAAAGTTTGATATTGAAAATGTCTAACCCTGATTAATGAAGTTTGAGTCAAACATTGATGTGTTTCAAATTACCTCCCTTTGAATTAAAATAAGTGCATTTTTGGTCAACTGTTTACATAAACTGTTAATTTCTTGAACTAACTGTGTCGGCTGTAGTCCACTGCATATCATTCCACTAATTTTATCAATGCACGGGACCTTTAGGTGAATACACAGTCAACTAAAATTGCGTCAATGGAAATCTTACCTAAAATATGTAAAGTTTCTTTTTTTGTTGAGTATACATATATTTTGTTTCAAATCTTTTTTACATACAAGTTGTCCCAAAAGAAAGGTAACACTTTCATACATGTTTAATGCTCCCCTTAAATGGCAGATAAATACAAAATATATTTATAGATATGTAAGTTACTTGTCACTCTGTTACATGTATGGTCATTTATCTAACACCAAAAAGAGAAAAGATATACAAACAAGAAACTAGTTAATTTCATAAAAATGGCTATTTTACTCCTACTTTCGATCCTTTTTCCTCCTATGTCCTTAAGCTTAATTTCCAAAAATACAAATATGCATGTGTTGCCTAGTTACAAAACTTATTTCAACAAAATACTGGTAAGTGTGAAATTGTCAGCATAAAATCTCTCATGAGAGAATGTATTTTGAATTTTTTGACAATTTATTTTGGTGTAATCATATACATGCAGTGGTTGAACAGAATTATGAAATGCTATTTCTATTTGTCCAGTAAGAATTTAAATAAACCAAAATTTAAGCAGATAACTTTTCATTAGGCTCCATTTTTTTCTTCTTTTTTTAATAAAATGGCATTTTCGTGGAATTAAAAAATTGTGGATTTGAGTTTTAGGAATAGCTGTCTGCCCTAATTGCATTCTTTCATTTTCTTAAATAAAAAGGACTTTGTTAATGCAGTAAAACCTACTAATGATTGAGACCAAATTAAGCATCAAAAGGGGCACCTGTCAAGTAATTTAACATGAATCTTAATTTTTCAAGTACATAAATAAAACCATACTTGAATATACATGACAAATTTATCACTTGATATTTGCAAATTTAGAAGCCTAAAGATAGCTTGAAGTTTTAGGTGACCTTTCATGTTCACACCTCTCTAAGGTACATTGTTTCCATTATTTCAATACTACAGTACAACCTCTCCAGAACAGCCCTCTTTTGAGCAACAACCTCCCTTCAACAACAGCATGATTTTTCCCACTGCATATTTTAACTTTAATTTAACCTCTCTAAAGCAGCAACCTCTCAACAGCAACACAATTGCAACTCCAAAAGAGTGTTGCTTTGGAGAGCATCCGCTATATTTGAGCATGACCTTCATATTTCTATTTGATAGAACATGTAAACTGACATTTTATTTTTACTGAATTCGGTAGACATATTTTTCTGACTGATGTTTACTCATAAACAGATTGGTTGAGGACTAAGAACTTAAGAGGCCATTTTGTTTTGGTAGCACTAATGATGATTATTTTGTTAGGTAGCATTTTTTGCAGATATTTTCTATATTTCAAGGTTATAAATGTTAAAATAATTTTAATTTTCTTGAGTTGGTGGCTTAGTGACAGTCAGCCATGATAGTCATTTTCCATCTGCAACATTTATAAGTGTTAAAGGATGCCAGTGGCACTATTGCTATAATTTTGCAAATACTGAATTGGTGTAGAAACAAGAGAGCCACATACTATACATTGTTTCATGCCAAATATTTATGTTTCAGAGAAGAAGTTTTTTGATGGCCAAACTTTGAACAATCTTGGTAGATATCCAACAGACAGTTTTCTATGTTAGTAAGCCCTAGCAGTTTTGAAGAAGAAGATTTTTAAAGTTTTTTTCTTTCCATTCCCATAGCAACCAGAGGTCTGCATGGAATGAAATTCTTTGAATACCTTTGAAAGAACTTCAAGCCAGGAACATTCCTGTCAAGTTCAAGCAACATTGGCCCACTGTTGTATAGCAGCCTTGCACAATCAAGTGACCACGAGAGGTAAGGTCATATTGATCCTGCAGTTCATGACTATGAACAATTTTGGTAGAGGTCTACTTATAATGCAAAGCTACATCATGGAAATGTCTAAATTCCAGGCCGTCTGGTTGATTTTTAGTAATTTCTTGGGAAGATTTTCCTACATGAAACAATGACTCTCCATGGTAGGGTCAATTTGACCAGATTTGATCAATCTTGGTAGTCATCCGTGCTACATACTAAATATCTATAAGCTCTAAAAGTGTTCAGTGCCCGTATTCACAAACCAACTAAGATTAAAAATTATCTATGAATCCCGAAATTATCTTAGTTTTCACCAAGTTTTGCTATCTTTGTAAGATTTTTCTTAACTTTTGGCTTAGAGTGAAAAAAATCTTAGAAAAAATCTTAGATCGTCAATTTTTATCTTGAAAGTTTAGTCAAGGTGCGAGGAGTCTTAACTTTAAGAAATTTTCTTACATAAAAACAAAACAAAGATGGATACTACATCAAACTCATTATTTGTCTATATCTATGAAGATACTAATCGGCTAATTTCTTTTCTTATGAACTTCTTGACACTTTTCTGTCATTAACTTCATTATTTGGACTTGATATCTTGGGCGGAGCAGTTGTCAAATAATGTGTCAATTTCACTAATAAACATTGTAAAAAGGTTTATTTGCCATTACAAGATTTGCAAAGATCCAGCAGAACGTAGGCCTTTGATGCTTAAAAGTTATTGCCATGGTCCCAAGATGCTGTTCATTGGACTTTATGACAGATTATTCAACAAGTAAGAGTTATTTTACTTTTAAGTTGCGCATATTTTGGATATGGAACGATTTTCGGATAGACATTGTTCCACGTCATTTGTCATACATGGATTCTGCAATGTGAACTAAAATATCCTAAACCGTATACCAGTCATATATATATCGTTTTTTATGTCGTTGCTTTTGTTTCTTCATTAATAATTGTCTATCAATGTCTGTATTTATCATGATTCAATTTGAATTACATGACAGTGTTAGAAGAATATTAAACATGGTAAAGGTAATTTCTATTGGACATCATCCTGCACAAGATAGTGGTTGGTCTGTCTGATTCTAGTATGAATAGCATCAAGAAAAAAACCAAAATAAGACAGTTGTTAAAAAAAATTGCTGTACACAGTGTGTAATTTGATATAAAACAGATTGATTACAGATTCCAACATGACTGACAGAATGAATGCTGTATCAACACATGAGGTTTACAATACATAACAAGAGGGCCATGATGGCCCTATAAATGCTCACCAGGAGAAAAGGTCATTTGGAGATTAACATTGTTGAAGTTTTCTATACGAGTCTAAGTAAGATCAAGTGACCCATCTGGGCCGTTTTTTTATCCCATGGCCATTATATGAACAGATTTAAAAGAGGTCCATTAGACAAAGCTAGATACCAAATATCTTAGCTCTAGGCCTTGTGGTTTCGGAGAAGAAGATTTTTAAAAATTTTCCTATATAAAATAGAATAAACCCCAGGGCAGGGCTAATTTTGACCCCGGGGCCATAATTTGAACAAACTTAGTAGAGGTCCACTAGACAATGCCACATACAAAATATCTAAGCTCTAGGCCTTGCGGTTTCGGAGAAGAAGATTTTTTAAATTTTCCTATATAAGTCTATATAAATCAAGTGACCCCCGGGGCGGGGCCAATTTTGAGCCTAGGGCAATAATTTGAACAAACTTGGTAGAGGTCCACTAGACAATGCTACATACCAAATATCTTAGCTCTAGGCTTTGTGGTTTCGGAGAAGAAGATTTTTTAAATTTTCCTATATAAAATAGAATAAACCCCAGGGCAGGGCTAATTTTGACCCTAGGGCAATAATTTGAACAAACTTGGTAGAGGTCCACTAGATAATGCTACATACCAAATATCTTAGCTCTAGGCCTAGTGGTTTCGGAGAAGAAGATTTTTTAAATTTTCCTATATAAGTCTATATAAATCAAGTGACTCCCGGGGCGGGGCCAATTTTGAGCCTAGGGCAATAATTTGAACAAACTTGGTAGAGGTCCACTAGACAATGATACATACTAAATATCTTAGCTCTAGGCCCTGTGGTTTCGGAGAAGAAGATTTTTTAAATTTTCCTATATAAGTCTATATAAATCAAGTGACCCCCGGGGCGGGGCCAATTTTGAGCCTAGGGCAATAATTTGAACAAACTTGGTAGAGGTCCACTAGACAATGCTACATACCAAATATCTTAGCTCTAGGCTTTGTGGTTTCGGAGAAGAAGATTTTTTAAATTTTCCTATATAAAATAGAATAAACCCCAGGGCAGGGCTAATTTTGACCCTAGGGCAATAATTTGAACAAACTTGGTAGAGGTCCACTAGATAATGCTACATACCAAATATCTTAGCTCTAGGCCTTGTGGTTTCGGAGAAGAGGATTTTTTAAATTTTCCTATATAAGTCTATGTAAAATCAAGTTACCCCCGGGGCGGAGCCAATTTTGACCCTAGGGTAATAATTTGAACAAACTTTGTAGAGTTCCATTAGACAATGCTACATACCAAATATCTCAGCTCTAGGCCCCGTGGTTTCAGACAAGAAGATTTTTAAAGTTTTTTCTATTTGTTGCCATAGCAACCAGAATTTTTAATGAAATTTAATTTTTTGAACAACTTTGAAAGGGGACCACCCAAGGATCATTCCAGCCAAGTTTGGTTGCCATCGGCATAGCGGTGTAGGAGGAGATGTTGTTTTAAGTAAACATGGACGCCACATAATCGTAACGACGCACGATGGACGCAGGGTGATCACAAAAGCTCACCCTGAGCACATTCGTGCTCTGGTGAGCTAAAAATGGAATGCTATTTAATGATCTCAACATGCAGCAATTTATAAGGTATAATCATTTTCATTCTTTGTTTTTTCTACAATGTATAGCCACTACACCCATAAGTTTGTGCCCATTAATATTCGAAGTCTGCGCATGCGCATATGATACTACCCTAGTTGAACAAGATCTCCATAAAATATCAACTTACAAGTTAATTTTCTGTACATGTAACGAAATGTAACAAAACAGCTTGTAAACATGCATTGCACGCCTCAAAATAAACATGACCTTGACAATCTTGATCATCTGGAAGCTTTCTCACAACTTCGTGCTCGTAAACTGATGACGTCATGCGGAAGCCGCGCTGCTATTTTCTAAATATATTTTATCATTAATTGTATATTGGGTATGCTCTTTAAGAATAAACACTTAGACACTGGATAAGTTTAGTATTAAAATATACCAACGAACATAATGTCAGTGAGTGTCAAATAAATTGGAAATGTGAACTTCTTAACAGTTTAATTTCTTTTTAGAAAGTTTTACACATTTTTCACTTCTTTCTCACAGCAATATTTCTTCATCTACAACTAGCATAAACTTGGACACGGGAAACCATGTCATTCATCACTAAAATTGGTTATAGCCTCGGGCACGAACTTTGGGTAAGGCACGAAGTTGTGAGAATAGAGGATACATTTGAAAATAAAAATGTGCATAAAGTTATTTATTTTATTACAATTAATTCATTTAAATTTTGTTTTACCATTGCTTATAAATCATTATATCTTTATAAAACTATTCAGTTACTTAACAGGGCATGTTTTATATATTTCTATATTTCGTATGCATTAGTGCATGCATAAACTTTGGAAACATGCTATGAATTAAAAATGATGTACTTTGTATTCACAGATTCTTTTGAGCACTCCATGAAACAATGTATGGTGACATAAGTAAAGACATTGACAGTTAATAATTTGGATTTATCATTACTCATGTAGATGTACCAGATGCCAGTGTTTGATGTGACTTTGGTGTGATAAACATTTAGACAGATAAACATTGCTTTACATGAACACTATTGAGTGCAAATCAGAACATTAAATATAGTCCAGTCATCTAAAGTTCAAAATTGGCCTTTTGGGAATAAATTAGAACATAAGCCATTTTTGGTATATTGGTTCTTTAGGTGATAGAGAATGACCAGAAAAAAGTCCCCAAGAATCCTATGGTGCAAAAGCGAGATTTTAGGGCTTAAAGATGGAAAAAATGAATAAAACTGCAAATTTCTGGAATCCCTGTATAACTCAAAAACAGTTCATTCCTGACATTTTAAATTTTTATGCTGATAGAAATTTATCAACAGCATCTTTTTTAATGTTTTTCATATCGGCTCAGAATCCAAGATGGCTGCCATAATCCAATATGGCCACCCAAACTTCATTTGGTTTAAGATTAATTTTTGAATTGTTGTATAAAAACATTTTCTGCGATAAAAAACTGTCAAATTAGTAGCTTTTTCTAGTATTTTAGCATTGAAAGGTTTTAAATTAATATATTTCTAGTAATTTACATTACAAAGCTCAATCAAAGTACTGGAAAAGACGGATGGTCAACTTTGTCGTATTTTCGCATTTTAGCATTTTCATGTCAAAAACGCTGAAACTTGTACGACATGGCGTAAATCACCACCATGTGTTCGAGCACTATCTTTAATAGTGAATAAAACTATTTTCAATATAAGTAAATCTTGTTACCCCAACAGTTTATAAATGAAACTTTTGTGCGTTTCAATACTTAATTATTATACTTATAAGTTTTATAGTTTAAGTTGCCATAACATAATATTTCTGCAGTAATACCTCCAGCTTTTATTAAAAGTCTCACTCTGCAATGTACACGTATACAACAGGAAAGTACTTTTTATTACAATGTTGTTTTTCTATCACAATGAATCCTTATATTAATTTTCACTGTTGGAAATGCAATGTTTAATGCTGTTTTACGGCGCTTCGACAACATAAGTCATGTAAGGCGAAATTAAATAAGAGGATGTCAAGAAGTATGTTATGAGATTGGTAAAAGGATGATATTCATGTTAATAAGAAATGAAGCGCTACTAAAAATGTAAAATGAAATTGTTGAATTGATACATAGTGACAAAAAATGAAGAGTGTGTGAGACTTAAATCTCATTTACATTGTATTATACTATAGTGAATCAGATTGTATAGCATCAGATTAAATGGGCTGATGTGTGGTATATTTCTTTCTTTCTTGGTATTTGGTTTGGAAAGTGCTAAGTGGTGAATTACATTCAATGATATATTTTGATAAAGTATAATTAACAACTTGGTATGTAGCGTTAAAGAAATTTAGATAGTTTTAAAATACAAATGTATAATGAGCGGCAAGTTTTTGTTGTTAAAAAGGGATACTTAGTACTTGTTTTTCATTTGCCTCGTCATAGAGACTCCAGGGACAGGTCTTTAACCATGAATATGCAGTGATTCAGGGCTATCAGATATGATTTCCAGGCTGATCCGTATACAATGGATTCATAGTCCAGTTCTGAATGGATAAGAGACTGATATAAAGGTATTAGTACTTTTCTGTTAGATCCTCAGTCAGTGACAACATTCAGGAGGTATTGAGTCTTCTAGCAATTACTTTTTGGGTGATTTAATATGACTAATATAAATGTAAGTTTGGAGTCAAATATAACCCCTAGATAATTAAAGTCTGGTACAACCTGAATTAATGTGTTGCCCATATTAAGACATAGTTCCGGATGCATATAGAAATGTATTGAAACTGAAACCATTTTGATCCGACATAGTTTCATATCAAGTATATCATTGATTTTGCTGAAAACACAATGTCGATTTGATTGTAACCAGTAATTGGCTTCCATGGAAAAAGTTTTCAATCAATTAAACAATGTTTGGGGTCTGCACAGTGTAGATAGATTTGCCAGTCACTATAATGCTAAATGTATGAGATTCATTTCTAGATGGTGGGTTGAAGAGACAGTCATCAGTTGTTTTGATCAGAATTGGTGTGGTGTGTGTAACTGGTTGGTTCTATCACCAAAACTTGCAGAAAAATGCATTGCTAAAATGATTCATGATAAAAGCCCAGGTACAGTCAAACCTGTGTAAGCAGCCACCTCTGCATAAAGTGAATAAAGGCAGTCCAGTGAATAAAGGGCACATTATGTCTTTCCCTAGCCGGCCTTTGTTTATTGGTTTAACTGTACACTGATTATACCACAATGGACTTTAACTCCATATTAACCATAGTTAGTGAAAGATGATGGCGCTTTCAAGTACTTTATAAGTGATTATAGATAATTACCTATATCAGGGGTAATAAATCCAGGTAAAGACAATAATGACATCTTTGGAGAATAACCATTGCTTTTCAAATGTTATAGCCATGAACTAAGACACACAATGCTATCAATAGCATTAAAACAAAACAATGAGTTCCAAAATGTCACAAAATATGCCCGTCAAAGGGTTTGGGATACTATGAGTGGCAAATTACATAATTTAAAGATAAGCAACATTTGTCAAAAATGCTGAAAATCAATGAACATAATCACCAAGTTTGTTGAAGATCATTAGATAATGGGTCAACTTAGAGGGTGGTCGCTGCATTTTTAGTCAGTTTTCAAAGTATCAAGGGGCATAACTCAGAAGGGCCCGGGCCATTTGGCTGGTTATCAAACTTGACTGAGATCTCATGCCCATGAGTCAACTATGTTTGGTGAAGATCACTGGTCGAATGGGTGTAATCGACACTGCATTTTTAGTCAATTCTCAATGTATCAAGTGTCTTGGGCATCTCTTTGAAAGACATATCTATGATATTGTGATCATATGCAGGTTTTTTCAGATTCAATGAAGATCACGTCGTGATTTTTGTTAGTCAAAGTAAAACTGATGTTTACAGACAAGGAAAATGTGCTTATAGTGCTAAAGGTGTTACTTGTGCAAGTCCAGTTGCGTTGTTACAGAGGTATATGAAAAGTGCTGATTTTTGTTATGATTCAGACACATTTTAATTTCATTGAGCATGTAGATCAGGAAGAAAATGCTTTTTGTTAAGAAAGAATAAGATATTAAGTTACACCAGCTTTGTGACTTAGGTACTCATATATTAATGAATATTGATGCACTCCTTTTCAAAGTTCTGGTACGGTCAAATGAGCAACAAACAAGTGTTTGTTATTTGTACATAGATAGTTAATACTATGTTTACTTCATTGTTACATGTATTGTTGCATGCTATTAACACTGTGAATGACATAGACATAATTGACCATAATGCCTTGTGTTGGGTCATATCAATGCTACAAGTGAAACAGCAAAAATGTTCATCTGTGTACAGTGCAATCCCTCTACAACAGCCACCAATGGAGAAGAACAAAAACGGCTGTTGTAAGGAGGTGACTGTTGTTGAGAGATTGAAAACAGAATAAAACATCAATCTGGGTTGCTAGTATACTGGCTGTAACAGGGAGGTCGCTGTAGTTCAGAGGTGACCATTCATGGAGGTTACACTGCATATACCCAGTCAGTGGGATACCACAGTGAGAAAAGGCCATACAAATGGAAGGACAAGAATCGCTGTTGTCATGAGGTGACTGTCACCGAGAGAGTGGAAATAGAGTAAAACTTCAATCTGGGTTGGTAGTATACTGGCTGTAACAGGGAGGTCGCTGTAGTTCAGAGGTAACCATTCATGGAGGTTACACTGTATATATCCAGTCAGTGAGATATCATTGTGAGACCACAAGAAAGAAAAAGGCCATACACTGTTATACCATTAAAGCATAATTATTGACTTTGTGGTTATCAAACCCATATGACAAAGTTAATGATGCCCAAATATTCTTTGGATTAGAAGAGGTAAACCATTCTGTGGACACAAGTTAAATGGTGACAGTACAGAAAGACAGATCCACAAAAATCTATTTCAAGTATGAGTTTGATGAAAACGATTTTCATTATGTAAAAAGTAGGCATGTAAAGAAAGGAACCAAAAAATCATGTGCTTAGCTACCAATACCTCCAACAAAAAAAATAATGGGACTCGCTTTCCCTATGTGAAAAAGGTACATATGGTTTTATCATAATACCATAATTAAACAAATCATGACATTGTAACTAATAGAAATAACTTCTGGGATGAGAATAATGTACATGTATTGTAAAAATACCCTTAGAGAATAAAGCTGAGAAAAATAAACTACCTAAGTTTTTTTAAAGTTATTTGATATATCTTAAATAAGTTTTAATAATGGTACTAAAACGCTCACTTAATGAGGTGTTTGTGAAACACCAATGCTCCCTAAAGAGCAAATAGATAGTTGACCTTTGACCTACTGATAGACCTTATCAATAGGGGTCATCTATCTGTATTTGACCAACCTTCAAACCAAGTGAAGACCTAAGAGGCCAATACAGTCAAATTGGCCAGACAAGGTTTGATTAAAAACGAGCAAAAAAGACAGACATGAGCAAACCAGCAATATATACCCACAATTCTTTGAAATGGGGGCATAACTAGAATTTTAAAAAAGAACCCTACAATTACAAAATTTAGACAAAAATATAAATACAAATCATTTCAGTTCAAAACATTTTACCTAATAGAAATAACTGCTAGGATAAGAATGAAGTTTTGTAAAAATACTAGTATGGTATAAAGCTCGGAAAAATCAACTACCTAAGTTTTTTTTAAGTTATTTGATATATTTTAAGTTTTAACAATGGTACTAAAACGCTCACTTAATGAGGTGTTTGTGAAACACCAATACTCTCTAAAGAGCAAATGGATAGTTGACCTTTGACCTATTGATAGACTTTATCAACAGGGGTCATCTATCTGTATTTGACCAACCTTCAAACCAAGTGTAGACGTAAGAGGCCAATACAGTCGAATTGGCCAGACAAGGTTTGATTAAAAACGAGCAAAAAAGACGGACATGAGCAAACCAGTAATATATACCCACATTTCTTTGAAATGGAGGCATAACTAGAACTTTAAAAAAGAACCATACAATAACAAAAATATGACAAAAATATAAATACAAATCATTTTAGTTCAAGACATTTAACCTAATAAAAATAAATGCTGGAATAAGGATACTGTTTTGTAGAAATATTCAGGCAGTTGATTTTTCCCTTGCTTTATAAAATCTACAATTTAAGTTAAAATAAGGGTACTAAAATGCTATCTTAATGAGGTGTTTGTAATCAAGAAAAAAAATCTAGAAAAATCCAAATTCACCTCCTAAGAAGTGAAGCTATTGAAATGGAACAAATTTTATTCAAGAGGTATTTTTTTTAGGTCAGAATTCAGTGTTTGTGAAGCGGTTAATTGAACCCCGTCAACTATGTAAAGGCTTGTGTCATCTGCAAACAGATGGACGTTTGTCCTGATGTCAGACACAATGTCATTGATCAATACCAAGAAAATGAGGGGGGCCAAAACTGACTTCTGTGGAATACAAGCTTTAATATCATTCCTCTTTGATTGAGCATCATGCAGAACAACATTTTGCTGTCTGCTGCTTAGATAAGATGAGAACCAATTTAAAAGACTGCCAGAAATCCCAAACTGTGTGAGTCTGAAGAGGAAAGTATGATGCGAGACACAGTCATAAGTCTTTGCTTATGTCGCAGAATACAATTCTAGAATGTCGCAGAATACAGTTCTAGAATCGACAGTCTCAGTGAAGAAGCTGTATAGATAAGTCAGTTGATTAACTGTTGAGTCACCATGTACTTGATGCGAGACACAGTCATAAGTCTTTGCTTATGTCGCAGAATACAATTCTAGAATGTCGCAGAATACAGTTCTAGAATCGACAGTCTCAGTGAAGAAGTTGTATAGATAAGTCAGTTGATTAACTGTTGAGTCACCAGGTACAAAGCCTGATTTAAAGCAGAGTGAGAAGATCATTGTCACTATTGTGTATAAGTATGTCTGTGAACTACCCTTTCAAGGACATTCCCTAGGGTACAGAGTAGAGATATAGGCTGACAATTGCCAACATGAGAATGGCTTCAAGGAGTGACAAAAATGTCTTTCCATGGGCTAGGAAAAACTGAAGAGGACAGCAACTGGCCAAAAAGTCACACAGATGAGTGGACAGTTCAAATGTTATAATATCCTCCATCTTAGAGGTTGTATTTGTAATGTGGTCCAAGACAGGGCTGATGACAATCTTTCCTTTTTTGATAAATGTAAGGAAAAATCAACGAGCTAAGTTTTTTAAGTTTTTTGATATATCTTAGATGAAATAATGGTACTAAAACGCTCACTTAATGAGGTGTTTGTGAAACACCAATGCTCCCTGAAGAGCAAATGGATAGTTGACCTTTGACCAATTGATAGACCTTATCAATAGGGGTCATCTATCTGTATTTGACCAACCTTCAAACCAAGTGAAGACCTAAGAGGCCAATACAGTCGAATTGGCCAGACAAGGTTTGATTAAAAACGAGCAAAAAAGACGGACATGAGCAAACCAGCAATATATACCCACATGTCTTTGAAATGGGGGCACAACTAGAACTTTAAAAAAGAACCCTACATTTACAAAAATTACACAAAAATATAAATACAATTCATTTCAGTTCAAGACATTTTACCTAATAGAAATAACTGCTAGGATAAGAATAAAGTTTTATAAAAATACTAGTAGAGAATAAAGCTCGGAAAAATCAACTACGTAAGTTTCTTTTAAGTAATTTGATATATCTTAAGTTTTAACAAAGGTACTAAAACGCTCACTTAATGAGGTGTTTGTGAAACACCAATGCTCCCTGAAGAGCAAATGGATAGGTGACCTTTGACCAACTGATAGACCTTATCAATAGGGGTCATCTACCTGTATTTGACCAACCTTCAAACCAAGTGAAGACCTAAGAGGCCAATACAGTCGAATTGGCCAGACAAGGTTTGATTAAAAACGAGCAAAAAAAGGACATGAGCAAACCAGCAATAAATACCCACATTTCTTTGAAATGGAGGCATAACTAGAACCCTACAATAACAAAAAATATGACAAAAATATAAGTACAAATCATTTTAGTTCAAGACATTTAACCTAATAAAAATGAATACTGGAATAAGAAAATAGTTTTGTAGAAATATTCAGGCAGTTGATTTTTCCCTTGCTTTATAAAATCTACAATTTAAGTTAAAATAAGGGTACTAAAATGCTATCTTAATGAGGTGTTTGTAATCAAGAAAAAAAATCTAGAAAAATCCAAATTCACCTCCAAAGAAGTGAAGCTATTGAAATGGAACAAATTTTATTCAAGAGGTATTTTTTTTAGGTCAGAATTCAGTGTTTGTGAAGCAGTTAATTGAACCCCGTCAACTATTTAAGGGCTTGTGTCATCTGCAAACAGATGGACATTTGCCCTGATGTCAGACACAATGTCATTGATCAATACCAAGAAAATGAGGGGGGCCAAAACTGACTTCTGTGGAATACAAGCTTTAATATCATTCCACTTTGAGCATCATGCAGAACAACATTTTGCTGTCTGCTGCTTAGATAAGATGAGAACCAATTTAAAAGACTGCCAGAAATCCCAAACTGTGTGAGTCTGAAGAGGAAAGTATGATGCGAGACACAGTCATAAGTCTTTGCTTATGTCGCAGAATACAATTCTAGAATGTCGCAGAATACAGTTCTAGAATCGACAGTCTCAGTGAAGAAGTTGTATAGATAAGTCAGTTGATTAACTGTTGAGTCACCAGGTACAAAGCCTGATTTAAAGCAGAGTGAGAAGATCATTGTCACTATTGTGTATAAGTATGTCTGTGAACTACCCTTTCAAGGACATTCCCTAGGGTACAGAGTAGAGATATAGGCTGACAATTGCCAACATGAGAATGGCTTCAAGGAGTGACAAAAATGTCTTTCCATGGGCTAGGAAAAACTGAAGAGGACAGCAACTGGCCAAAAAGTCACACAGATGAGTGGACAGTTCAAATGTTATAATATCCTCCATCTTAGAGGTTGTATTTGTAATGTGGTCCAAGACAGGGCTGATGACAATCTTTCCTTTTTTGATAAATGTAAGGAAAAATCAACGAGCTAAGTTTTTTAAGTTATTTGATATATCTTAGATGAAATAATGGTACTAAAACGCTCACTTAATGAGGTGTTTGTGAAACACCAATGCTCCCTGAAGAGCAAATGGATAGTTGACCTTTGACCAATTGATAGACCTTATCAATAGGGGTCATCTATCTGTATTTGACCAACCTTCAAACCAAGTGAAGACCTAAGAGGCCAATACAGTCGAATTGGCCAGACAAGGTTTGATTAAAAACGAGCAAAAAAGACGGACATGAGCAAACCAGCAATATATACCCACATGTCTTTGAAATGGGGGCACAACTAGAACTTTAAAAAAGAACCCTACATTTACAAAAATTACACAAAAATATAAATACAATTCATTTCAGTTCAAGACATTTTACCTAATAGAAATAACTGCTAGGATAAGAATAAAGTTTTATAAAAATACTAGTAGAGAATAAAGCTCGGAAAAATCAACTACGTAAGTTTCTTTTAAGTAATTTGATATATCTTAAGTTTTAACAAAGGTACTAAAACGCTCACTTAATGAGGTGTTTGTGAAACACCAATGCTCCCTGAAGAGCAAATGGATAGGTGACCTTTGACCAACTGATAGACCTTATCAATAGGGGTCATCTACCTGTATTTGACCAACCTTCAAACCAAGTGAAGACCTAAGAGGCCAATACAGTCGAATTGGCCAGACAAGGTTTGATTAAAAACGAGCAAAAAAAGGACATGAGCAAACCAGCAATAAATACCCACATTTCTTTGAAATGGAGGCATAACTAGAACCCTACAATAACAAAAAATATGACAAAAATATAAGTACAAATCATTTTAGTTCAAGACATTTAACCTAATAAAAATGAATACTGGAATAAGAAAATAGTTTTGTAGAAATATTCAGGCAGTTGATTTTTCCCTTGCTTTATAAAATCTACAATTTAAGTTAAAATAAGGGTACTAAAATGCTATCTTAATGAGGTGTTTGTAATCAAGAAAAAAAATCTAGAAAAATCCAAATTCACCTCCAAAGAAGTGAAGCTATTGAAATGGAACAAATTTTATTCAAGAGGTATTTTTTTTAGGTCAGAATTCAGTGTTTGTGAAGCAGTTAATTGAACCCCGTCAACTATTTAAGGGCTTGTGTCATCTGCAAACAGATGGACATTTGCCCTGATGTCAGACACAATGTCATTGATCAATACCAAGAAAATGAGGGGGGCCAAAACTGACTTCTGTGGAATACAAGCTTTAATATCATTCCACTTTGAGCATCATGCAGAACAACATTTTGCTGTCTGCTGCTTAGATAAGATGAGAACCAATTTAAAAGACTGCCAGAAATCCCAAACTGTGTGAGTCTGAAGAGGAAAGTATGATGCGAGACACAGTCATAAGTCTTTGCTTATGTCGCAGAATACAATTCTAGAATGTCGCAGAATACAGTTCTAGAATCGACAGTCTCAGTGAAGAAGTTGTATAGATAAGTCAGTTGATTAACTGTTGAGTCACCAGGTACAAAGCCTGATTTAAAGCAGAGTGAGAAGATCATTGTCACTATTGTGTATAAGTATGTCTGTGAACTACCCTTTCAAGGACATTCCCTAGGGTACAGAGTAGAGATATAGGCTGACAATTGCCAACATGAGAATGGCTTCAAGGAGTGACAAAAATGTCTTTCCATGGGCTAGGAAAAACTGAAGAGGACAGCAACTGGCCAAAAAGTCACACAGATGAGTGGACAGTTCAAATGTTATAATATCCTCCATCTTAGAGGTTGTATTTGTAATGTGGTCCAAGACAGGGCTGATGACAATCTTTCCTTTTTTGATAAATGTAAGGAAAAATCAACGAGCTAAGTTTTTTAAGTTATTTGATATATCTTAGATGAAATAATGGTACTAAAACGCTCACTTAATGAGGTGTTTGTGAAACACCAATGCTCCCTGAAGAGCAAATGGATAGTTGACCTTTGACCAATTGATAGACCTTATCAATAGGGGTCATCTATCTGTATTTGACCAACCTTCAAACCAAGTGAAGACCTAAGAGGCCAATACAGTCGAATTGGCCAGACAAGGTTTGATTAAAAACGAGCAAAAAAGACGGACATGAGCAAACCAGCAATATATACCCACATGTCTTTGAAATGGGGGCACAACTAGAACTTTAAAAAAGAACCCTACATTTACAAAAATTACACAAAAATATAAATACAATTCATTTCAGTTCAAGACATTTTACCTAATAGAAATAACTGCTAGGATAAGAATAAAGTTTTATAAAAATACTAGTAGAGAATAAAGCTCGGAAAAATCAACTACGTAAGTTTCTTTTAAGTAATTTGATATATCTTAAGTTTTAACAAAGGTACTAAAACGCTCACTTAATGAGGTGTTTGTGAAACACCAATGCTCCCTGAAGAGCAAATGGATAGGTGACCTTTGACCAACTGATAGACCTTATCAATAGGGGTCATCTACCTGTATTTGACCAACCTTCAAACCAAGTGAAGACCTAAGAGGCCAATACAGTCGAATTGGCCAGACAAGGTTTGATTAAAAACGAGCAAAAAAAGGACATGAGCAAACCAGCAATATATACCCACATTTCTTTGAAATGGAGGCATAACTAGAACCCTACAATAACAAAAAATATGACAAAAATATAAGTACAAATCATTTTAGTTCAAGACATTTAACCTAATAAAAATGAATACTGGAATAAGAAAATAGTTTTGTAGAAATATTCAGGCAGTTGATTTTTCCCTTGCTTTATAAAATCTACAATTTAAGTTAAAATAAGGGTACTAAAATGCTATCTTAATGAGGTGTTTGTAATCAAGAAAAAAAATCTAGAAAAATCCAAATTCACCTCCAAAGAAGTGAAGCTATTGAAATGGAACAAATTTTATTCAAGAGGTATTTTTTTTAGGTCAGAATTCAGTGTTTGTGAAGCAGTTAATTGAACCCCGTCAACTATTTAAGGGCTTGTGTCATCTGCAAACAGATGGACATTTGCCCTGATGTCAGACACAATGTCATTGATCAATACCAAGAAAATGAGGGGGGCCAAAACTGACTTCTGTGGAATACAAGCTTTAATATCATTCCACTTTGAGCATCATGCAGAACAACATTTTGCTGTCTGCTGCTTAGATAAGATGAGAACCAATTTAAAAGACTGCCAGAAATCCCAAACTGTGTGAGTCTGAAGAGGAAAGTATGATGCGAGACACAGTCATAAGTCTTTGCTTATGTCGCAGAATACAATTCTAGAATGTCGCAGAATACAGTTCTAGAATCGACAGTCTCAGTGAAGAAGTTGTATAGATAAGTCAGTTGATTAACTGTTGAGTCACCAGGTACAAAGCCTGATTTAAAGCAGAGTGAGAAGATCATTGTCACTATTGTGTATAAGTATGTCTGTGAACTACCCTTTCAAGGACATTCCCTAGGGTACAGAGTAGAGATATAGGCTGACAATTGCCAACATGAGAATGGCTTCAAGGAGTGACAAAAATGTCTTTCCATGGGCTAGGAAAAACTGAAGAGGACAGCAACTGGCCAAAAAGTCACACAGATGAGTGGACAGTTCAAATGTTATAATATCCTCCATCTTAGAGGTTGTATTTGTAATGTGGTCCAAGACAGGGCTGATGACAATCTTTCCTTTTTTGATAAATGTAAGGAAAAATCAACGAGCTAAGTTTTTTAAGTTATTTGATATATCTTAGATGAAATAATGGTACTAAAACGCTCACTTAATGAGGTGTTTGTGAAACACCAATGCTCCCTGAAGAGCAAATGGATAGTTGACCTTTGACCAATTGATAGACCTTATCAATAGGGGTCATCTATCTGTATTTGACCAACTTTCAAACCAAGTGAAGACCTAAGAGGCCAATACAGTCGAATTGGCCAGACAAGGTTTGATTAAAAACGAGCAAAAAAGACGGACATGAGCAAACCAGCAATATATACCCACATGTCTTTGAAATGGGGGCACAACTAGAACTTTAAAAAAGAACCCTACATTTACAAAAAATACACAAAAATATAAATACAATTCATTTCAGTTCAAGACATTTTACCTAATAGAAATAACTGCTAGGATAAGAATAAAGTTTTATAAAAATACTAGTAGAGAATAAAGCTCGGAAAAATCAACTACGTAAGTTTCTTTTAAGTAATTTGATATATCTTAAGTTTTAACAAAGGTACTAAAACGCTCACTTAATGAGGTGTTTGTGAAACACCAATGCTCCCTGAAGAGCAAATGGATAGGTGACCTTTGACCAACTGATAGACCTTATCAATAGGGGTCATCTACCTGTATTTGACCAACCTTCAAACCAAGTGAAGACCTAAGAGGCCAATACAGTCGAATTGGCCAGACAAGGTTTGATTAAAAACGAGCAAAAAAAAGGACATGAGCAAACCAGCAATATATACCCACATTTCTTTGAAATGGAGGCATAACTAGAACCCTACAATAACAAAAAATATGACAAAAATATAAGTACAAATCATTTTAGTTCAAGACATTTAACCTAATAAAAATGAATACTGGAATAAGAAAATAGTTTTGTAGAAATATTCAGGCAGTTGATTTTTCCCTTGCTTTATAAAATCTACAATTTAAGTTAAAATAAGGGTACTAAAATGCTATCTTAATGAGGTGTTTGTAATCAAGAAAAAAAATCTAGAAAAATCCAAATTCACCTCCTAAGAAGTGAAGCTATTGAAATGGAACAAATTTTATTCAAGAGGTATTTTTTTTAGGTCAGAATTCAGTGTTTGTGAAGCAGTTAATTGAACCCCGTCAACTATTTAAGGGCTTGTGTCATCTGCAAACAGATGGACATTTGCCCTGATGTCAGACACAATGTCATTGATCAATACCAAGAAAATGAGGGGGGCCAAAACTGACTTCTGTGGAATACAAGCTTTAATATCATTCCACTTTGAGCATCATGCAGAACAACATTTTGCTGTCTGCTGCTTAGATAAGATGAGAACCAATTTAAAAGACTGCCAGAAATCCCAAACTGTGTGAGTCTGAAGAGGAAAGTATGATGCGAGACACAGTCATAAGTCTTTGCTTATGTCGCAGAATACAATTCTAGAATGTCGCAGAATACAGTTCTAGAATCGACAGTCTCAGTGAAGAAGTTGTATAGATAAGTCAGTTGATTAACTGTTGAGTCACCAGGTACAAAGCCTGATATAAAGCAGAGTGAGAAGATCATTGTCACTATTGTGTATAAGTATGTCTGTGAACTACCCTTTCAAGGACATTCCCTAGGGTACAGAGTAAAGATATAGGCTGACAATTGCCAACATGAGAATGGCTTCAAGGAGTGACAAAAATGTCTTTCCATGGGCTAGGAAAAACTGAAGAGGACAGCAACTGGCCAAAAAGTCACACAGATGAGTGGACAGTTCAAATGTTATAATATCCTCCATCTTAGAGGTTGTATTTGTAATGTGGTCCAAGACAGGGCTGATGACAATCTTTCCTTTTTTGATAAATGTAAGGAAAAATCAACGAGCTAAGTTTTTTAAGTTATTTGATATATCTTAGATGAAATAATGGTACTAAAACGCTCACTTAATGAGGTGTTTGTGAAACACCAATGCTCCCTGAAGAGCAAATGGATAGTTGACCTTTGACCAATTGATAGACCTTATCAATAGGGGTCATCCATCTGTATTTGACCAACCTTCAAACCAAGTGAAGACCTAAGAGGCCAATACAGTCGAATTGGCCAGACAAGGTTTGATTAAAAACGAGCAAAAAAGACGGACATGAGCAAACCAGCAATATATACCCACATGTCTTTGAAATGGGGGCATAACTAGAACTTTAAAAAAGAACCCTACATTTACAAAAATTACACAAAAATATAAATACAATTCATTTCAGTTCAAGACATTTTACCTAATAGAAATAACTGCTAGGATAAGAATAAAGTTTTATAAAAATACTAGTAGAGAATAAAGCTCGGAAAAATCAACTACGTAAGTTTCTTTTAAGTAATTTGATATATCTTAAGTTTTAACAAAGGTACTAAAACGCTCACTTAATGAGGTGTTTGTGAAACACCAATGCTCCCTGAAGAGCAAATGGATAGGTGACCTTTGACCAACTGATAGACCTTATCAATAGGGGTCATCTACCTGTATTTGACCAACCTTCAAACCAAGTGAAGACCTAAGAGGCCAATACAGTCGAATTGGCCAGACAAGGTTTGATTAAAAACGAGCAAAAAAAGGACATGAGCAAACCAGCAATATATACCCACATTTCTTTGAAATGGAGGCATAACTAGAACCCTACAATAACAAAAAATATGACAAAAATATAAGTACAAATCATTTTAGTTCAAGACATTTAACCTAATAAAAATGAATACTGGAATAAGAAAATAGTTTTGTAGAAATATTCAGGCAGTTGATTTTTCCCTTGCTTTATAAAATCTACAATTTAAGTTAAAATAAGGGTACTAAAATGCTATCTTAATGAGGTGTTTGTAATCAAGAAAAAAAATCTAGAAAAATCCAAATTCACCTCCTAAGAAGTGAAGCTATTGAAATGGAACAAATTTTATTCAAGAGGTATTTTTTTTAGGTCAGAATTCAGTGTTTGTGAAGCAGTTAATTGAACCCCGTCAACTATTTAAGGGCTTGTGTCATCTGCAAACAGATGGACATTTGCCCTGATGTCAGACACAATGTCATTGATCAATACCAAGAAAATGAGGGGGGCCAAAACTGACTTCTGTGGAATACAAGCTTTAATATCATTCCACTTTGAGCATCATGCAGAACAACATTTTGCTGTCTGCTGCTTAGATAAGATGAGAACCAATTTAAAAGACTGCCAGAAATCCCAAACTGTGTGAGTCTGAAGAGGAAAGTATGATGCGAGACACAGTCATAAGTCTTTGCTTATGTCGCAGAATACAATTCTAGAATGTCGCAGAATACAGTTCTAGAATCGACAGTCTCAGTGAAGAAGTTGTATAGATAAGTCAGTTGATTAACTGTTGAGTCACCAGGTACAAAGCCTGATATAAAGCAGAGTGAGAAGATCATTGTCACTATTGTGTATAAGTATGTCTGTGAACTACCCTTTCAAGGACATTCCCTAGGGTACAGAGTAAAGATATAGGCTGACAATTGCCAACATGAGAATGGCTTCAAGGAGTGACAAAAATGTCTTTCCATGGGCTAGGAAAAACTGAAGAGGACAGCAACTGGCCAAAAAGTCACACAGATGAGTGGACAGTTCAAATGTTATAATATCCTCCATCTTAGAGGTTGTATTTGTAATGTGGTCCAAGACAGGGCTGATGACAATCTTTCCTTTTTTGATAAATGTAAGGAAAAATCAACGAGCTAAGTTTTTTAAGTTATTTGATATATCTTAGATGAAATAATGGTACTAAAACGCTCACTTAATGAGGTGTTTGTGAAACACCAATGCTCCCTGAAGAGCAAATGGATAGTTGACCTTTGACCAATTGATAGACCTTATCAATAGGGGTCATCCATCTGTATTTGACCAACCTTCAAACCAAGTGAAGACCTAAGAGGCCAATACAGTCGAATTGGCCAGACAAGGTTTGATTAAAAACGAGCAAAAAAGACGGACATGAGCAAACCAGCAATATATACCCACATGTCTTTGAAATGGGGGCATAACTAGAACTTTAAAAAAGAACCCTACATTTACAAAAATTACACAAAAATATAAATACAATTCATTTCAGTTCAAGACATTTTACCTAATAGAAATAACTGCTAGGATAAGAATAAAGTTTTATAAAAATACTAGTAGAGAATAAAGCTCGGAAAAATCAACTACGTAAGTTTCTTTTAAGTAATTTGATATATCTTAAGTTTTAACAAAGGTACTAAAACGCTCACTTAATGAGGTGTTTGTGAAACACCAATGCTCCCTGAAGAGCAAATGGATAGGTGACCTTTGACCAACTGATAGACCTTATCAATAGGGGTCATCTACCTGTATTTGACCAACCTTCAAACCAAGTGAAGACCTAAGAGGCCAATACAGTCGAATTGGCCAGACAAGGTTTGATTAAAAACGAGCAAAAAAAAGGACATGAGCAAACCAGCAATATATACCCACATTTCTTTGAAATGGAGGCATAACTAGAACCCTACAATAACAAAAAATATGACAAAAATATAAGTACAAATCATTTTAGTTCAAGACATTTAACCTAATAAAAATGAATACTGGAATAAGAAAATAGTTTTGTAGAAATATTCAGGCAGTTGATTTTTCCCTTGCTTTATAAAATCTACAATTTAAGTTAAAATAAGGGTACTAAAATGCTATCTTAATGAGGTGTTTGTAATCAAGAAAAAAAATCTAGAAAAATCCAAATTCACCTCCTAAGAAGTGAAGCTATTGAAATGGAACAAATTTTATTCAAGAGGTATTTTTTTTAGGTCAGAATTCAGTGTTTGTGAAGCAGTTAATTGAACCCCGTCAACTATTTAAGGGCTTGTGTCATCTGCAAACAGATGGACATTTGCCCTGATGTCAGACACAATGTCATTGATCAATACCAAGAAAATGAGGGGGGCCAAAACTGACTTCTGTGGAATACAAGCTTTAATATCATTCCACTTTGAGCATCATGCAGAACAACATTTTGCTGTCTGCTGCTTAGATAAGATGAGAACCAATTTAAAAGACTGCCAGAAATCCCAAACTGTGTGAGTCTGAAGAGGAAAGTATGATGCGAGACACAGTCATAAGTCTTTGCTTATGTCGCAGAATACAATTCTAGAATGTCGCAGAATACAGTTCTAGAATCGACAGTCTCAGTGAAGAAGTTGTATAGATAAGTCAGTTGATTAACTGTTGAGTCACCAGGTACAAAGCCTGATATAAAGCAGAGTGAGAAGATCATTGTCACTATTGTGTATAAGTATGTCTGTGAACTACCCTTTCAAGGACATTCCCTAGGGTACAGAGTAAAGATATAGGCTGACAATTGCCAACATGAGAATGGCTTCAAGGAGTGACAAAAATGTCTTTCCATGGGCTAGGAAAAACTGAAGAGGACAGCAACTGGCCAAAAAGTCACACAGATGAGTGGACAGTTCAAATGTTATAATATCCTCCATCTTAGAGGTTGTATTTGTAATGTGGTCCAAGACAGGGCTGATGACAATCTTTCCTTTTTTGATAAATGTAAGGAAAAATCAACGAGCTAAGTTTTTTAAGTTATTTGATATATCTTAGATGAAATAATGGTACTAAAACGCTCACTTAATGAGGTGTTTGTGAAACACCAATGCTCCCTGAAGAGCAAATGGATAGTTGACCTTTGACCAATTGATAGACCTTATCAATAGGGGTCATCCATCTGTATTTGACCAACCTTCAAACCAAGTGAAGACCTAAGAGGCCAATACAGTCGAATTGGCCAGACAAGGTTTGATTAAAAACGAGCAAAAAAGACGGACATGAGCAAACCAGCAATATATACCCACATGTCTTTGAAATGGGGGCATAACTAGAACTTTAAAAAAGAACCCTACATTTACAAAAATTACACAAAAATATAAATACAATTCATTTCAGTTCAAGACATTTTACCTAATAGAAATAACTGCTAGGATAAGAATAAAGTTTTATAAAAATACTAGTAGAGAATAAAGCTCGGAAAAATCAACTACGTAAGTTTCTTTTAAGTAATTTGATATATCTTAAGTTTTAACAAAGGTACTAAAACGCTCACTTAATGAGGTGTTTGTGAAACACCAATGCTCCCTGAAGAGCAAATGGATAGGTGACCTTTGACCAACTGATAGACCTTATCAATAGGGGTCATCTACCTGTATTTGACCAACCTTCAAACCAAGTGAAGACCTAAGAGGCCAATACAGTCGAATTGGCCAGACAAGGTTTGATTAAAAACGAGCAAAAAAAAGGACATGAGCAAACCAGCAATATATACCCACATTTCTTTGAAATGGAGGCATAACTAGAACCCTACAATAACAAAAAATATGACAAAAATATAAGTACAAATCATTTTAGTTCAAGACATTTAACCTAATAAAAATGAATACTGGAATAAGAAAATAGTTTTGTAGAAATATTCAGGCAGTTGATTTTTCCCTTGCTTTATAAAATCTACAATTTAAGTTAAAATAAGGGTACTAAAATGCTATCTTAATGAGGTGTTTGTAATCAAGAAAAAAAATCTAGAAAAATCCAAATTCACCTCCTAAGAAGTGAAGCTATTGAAATGGAACAAATTTTATTCAAGAGGTATTTTTTTTAGGTCAGAATTCAGTGTTTGTGAAGCAGTTAATTGAACCCCGTCAACTATTTAAGGGCTTGTGTCATCTGCAAACAGATGGACATTTGCCCTGATGTCAGACACAATGTCATTGATCAATACCAAGAAAATGAGGGGGGCCAAAACTGACTTCTGTGGAATACAAGCTTTAATATCATTCCACTTTGAGCATCATGCAGAACAACATTTTGCTGTCTGCTGCTTAGATAAGATGAGAACCAATTTAAAAGACTGCCAGAAATCCCAAACTGTGTGAGTCTGAAGAGGAAAGTATGATGCGAGACACAGTCATAAGTCTTTGCTTATGTCGCAGAATACAATTCTAGAATGTCGCAGAATACAGTTCTAGAATCGACAGTCTCAGTGAAGAAGTTGTATAGATAAGTCAGTTGATTAACTGTTGAGTCACCAGGTACAAAGCCTGATATAAAGCAGAGTGAGAAGATCATTGTCACTATTGTGTATAAGTATGTCTGTGAACTACCCTTTCAAGGACATTCCCTAGGGTACAGAGTAAAGATATAGGCTGACAATTGCCAACATGAGAATGGCTTCAAGGAGTGACAAAAATGTCTTTCCATGGGCTAGGAAAAACTGAAGAGGACAGCAACTGGCCAAAAAGTCACACAGATGAGTGGACAGTTCAAATGTTATAATATCCTCCATCTTAGAGGTTGTATTTGTAATGTGGTCCAAGACAGGGCTGATGACAATCTTTCCTTTTTTGATAAATGTAAGGAAAAATCAACGAGCTAAGTTTTTTAAGTTATTTGATATATCTTAGATGAAATAATGGTACTAAAACGCTCACTTAATGAGGTGTTTGTGAAACACCAATGCTCCCTGAAGAGCAAATGGATAGTTGACCTTTGACCAATTGATAGACCTTATCAATAGGGGTCATCCATCTGTATTTGACCAACCTTCAAACCAAGTGAAGACCTAAGAGGCCAATACAGTCGAATTGGCCAGACAAGGTTTGATTAAAAACGAGCAAAAAAGACGGACATGAGCAAACCAGCAATATATACCCACATGTCTTTGAAATGGGGGCATAACTAGAACTTTAAAAAAGAACCCTACATTTACAAAAATTACACAAAAATATAAATACAATTCATTTCAGTTCAAGACATTTTACCTAATAGAAATAACTGCTAGGATAAGAATAAAGTTTTATAAAAATACTAGTAGAGAATAAAGCTCGGAAAAATCAACTACGTAAGTTTCTTTTAAGTAATTTGATATATCTTAAGTTTTAACAAAGGTACTAAAACGCTCACTTAATGAGGTGTTTGTGAAACACCAATGCTCCCTGAAGAGCAAATGGATAGGTGACCTTTGACCAACTGATAGACCTTATCAATAGGGGTCATCTACCTGTATTTGACCAACCTTCAAACCAAGTGAAGACCTAAGAGGCCAATACAGTCGAATTGGCCAGACAAGGTTTGATTAAAAACGAGCAAAAAAAAGGCCATGAGCAAACCAGCAATATATACCCACATTTCTTTGAAATGGAGGCATAACTAGAACCCTACAATAACAAAAAATATGACAAAAATATAAGTACAAATCATTTTAGTTCAAGACATTTAACCTAATAAAAATGAATACTGGAATAAGAAAATAGTTTTGTAGAAATATTCAGGCAGTTGATTTTTCCCTTGCTTTATAAAATCTACAATTTAAGTTAAAATAAGGGTACTAAAATGCTATCTTAATGAGGTGTTTGTAATCAAGAAAAAAAATCTAGAAAAATCCAAATTCACCTCCTAAGAAGTGAAGCTATTGAAATGGAACAAATTTTATTCAAGAGGTATTTTTTTTAGGTCAGAATTCAGTGTTTGTGAAGCAGTTAATTGAACCCCGTCAACTATTTAAGGGCTTGTGTCATCTGCAAACAGATGGACATTTGCCCTGATGTCAGACACAATGTCATTGATCAATACCAAGAAAATGAGGGGGGCCAAAACTGACTTCTGTGGAATACAAGCTTTAATATCATTCCACTTTGAGCATCATGCAGAACAACATTTTGCTGTCTGCTGCTTAGATAAGATGAGAACCAATTTAAAAGACTGCCAGAAATCCCAAACTGTGTGAGTCTGAAGAGGAAAGTATGATGCGAGACACAGTCATAAGTCTTTGCTTATGTCGCAGAATACAATTCTAGAATGTCGCAGAATACAGTTCTAGAATCGACAGTCTCAGTGAAGAAGTTGTATAGATAAGTCAGTTGATTAACTGTTGAGTCACCAGGTACAAAGCCTGATATAAAGCAGAGTGAGAAGATCATTGTCACTATTGTGTATAAGTATGTCTGTGAACTACCCTTTCAAGGACATTCCCTAGGGTACAGAGTAAAGATATAGGCTGACAATTGCCAACATGAGAATGGCTTCAAGGAGTGACAAAAATGTCTTTCCATGGGCTAGGAAAAACTGAAGAGGACAGCAACTGGCCAAAAAGTCACACAGATGAGTGGACAGTTCAAATGTTATAATATCCTCCATCTTAGAGGTTGTATTTGTAATGTGGTCCAAGACAGGGCTGATGACAATCTTTCCTTTTTTGATAAATGTAAGGAAAAATCAACGAGCTAAGTTTTTTAAGTTATTTGATATATCTTAGATGAAATAATGGTACTAAAACGCTCACTTAATGAGGTGTTTGTGAAACACCAATGCTCCCTGAAGAGCAAATGGATAGTTGACCTTTGACCAATTGATAGACCTTATCAATAGGGGTCATCCATCTGTATTTGACCAACCTTCAAACCAAGTGAAGACCTAAGAGGCCAATACAGTCGAATTGGCCAGACAAGGTTTGATTAAAAACGAGCAAAAAAGACGGACATGAGCAAACCAGCAATATATACCCACATGTCTTTGAAATGGGGGCATAACTAGAACTTTAAAAAAGAACCCTACATTTACAAAAATTACACAAAAATATAAATACAATTCATTTCAGTTCAAGACATTTTACCTAATAGAAATAACTGCTAGGATAAGAATAAAGTTTTATAAAAATACTAGTAGAGAATAAAGCTCGGAAAAATCAACTACGTAAGTTTCTTTTAAGTAATTTGATATATCTTAAGTTTTAACAAAGGTACTAAAACGCTCACTTAATGAGGTGTTTGTGAAACACCAATGCTCCCTGAAGCGCAAATGGATAGGTGACCTTTGACCAACTGATAGACCTTATCAATAGGGGTCATCTACCTGTATTTGACCAACCTTCAAACCAAGTGAAGACCTAAGAGGCCAATACAGTCGAATTGGCCAGACAAGGTTTGATTAAAAACGAGCAAAAAAAAGGACATGAGCAAACCAGCAATATATACCCACATTTCTTTGAAATGGAGGCATAACTAGAACCCTACAATAACAAAAAATATGACAAAAATATAAGTACAAATCATTTTAGTTCAAGACATTTAACCTAATAAAAATGAATACTGGAATAAGAAAATAGTTTTGTAGAAATATTCAGGCAGTTGATTTTTCCCTTGCTTTATAAAATCTACAATTTAAGTTAAAATAAGGGTACTAAAATGCTATCTTAATGAGGTGTTTGTAATCAAGAAAAAAAATCTAGAAAAATCCAAATTCACCTCCTAAGAAGTGAAGCTATTGAAATGGAACAAATTTTATTCAAGAGGTATTTTTTTTAGGTCAGAATTCAGTGTTTGTGAAGCAGTTAATTGAACCCCGTCAACTATTTAAGGGCTTGTGTCATCTGCAAACAGATGGACATTTGCCCTGATGTCAGACACAATGTCATTGATCAATACCAAGAAAATGAGGGGGGCCAAAACTGACTTCTGTGGAATACAAGCTTTAATATCATTCCACTTTGAGCATCATGCAGAACAACATTTTGCTGTCTGCTGCTTAGATAAGATGAGAACCAATTTAAAAGACTGCCAGAAATCCCAAACTGTGTGAGTCTGAAGAGGAAAGTATGATGCGAGACACAGTCATAAGTCTTTGCTTATGTCGCAGAATACAATTCTAGAATGTCGCAGAATACAGTTCTAGAATCGACAGTCTCAGTGAAGAAGTTGTATAGATAAGTCAGTTGATTAACTGTTGAGTCACCAGGTACAAAGCCTGATTTAAAGCAGAGTGAGAAGATCATTGTCACTATTGTGTATAAGTATGTCTGTGAACTACCCTTTCAAGGACATTCCCTAGGGTACAGAGTAGAGATATAGGCTGACAATTGCCAACATGAGAATGGCTTCAAGGAGTGACAAAAATGTCTTTCCATGGGCTAGGAAAAACTGAAGAGGACAGCAACTGGCCAAAAAGTCACACAGATGAGTGGACAGTTCAAATGTTATAATATCCTCCATCTTAGAGGTTGTATTTGTAATGTGGTCCAAGACAGGGCTGATGACAATCTTTCCTTTTTTGATAAATGTAAGGAAAAATCAACGAGCTAAGTTTTTTAAGTTATTTGATATATCTTAGATGAAATAATGGTACTAAAACGCTCACTTAATGAGGTGTTTGTGAAACACCAATGCTCCCTGAAGAGCAAATGGATAGTTGACCTTTGACCAATTGATAGACCTTATCAATAGGGGTCATCCATCTGTATTTGACCAACCTTCAAACCAAGTGAAGACCTAAGAGGCCAATACAGTCGAATTGGCCAGACAAGGTTTGATTAAAAACGAGCAAAAAAGACGGACATGAGCAAACCAGCAATATATACCCACATGTCTTTGAAATGGGGGCATAACTAGAACTTTAAAAAAGAACCCTACATTTACAAAAATTACACAAAAATATAAATACAATTCATTTCAGTTCAAGACATTTTACCTAATAGAAATAACTGCTAGGATAAGAATAAAGTTTTATAAAAATACTAGTAGAGAATAAAGCTCGGAAAAATCAACTACGTAAGTTTCTTTTAAGTAATTTGATATATCTTAAGTTTTAACAAAGGTACTAAAACGCTCACTTAATGAGGTGTTTGTGAAACACCAATGCTCCCTGAAGAGCAAATGGATAGGTGACCTTTGACCAACTGATAGACCTTATCAATAGGGGTCATCTACCTGTATTTGACCAACCTTCAAACCAAGTGAAGACCTAAGAGGCCAATACAGTCGAATTGGCCAGACAAGGTTTGATTAAAAACGAGCAAAAAAAAGGCCATGAGCAAACCAGCAATATATACCCACATTTCTTTGAAATGGAGGCATAACTAGAACCCTACAATAACAAAAAATATGACAAAAATATAAGTACAAATCATTTTAGTTCAAGACATTTAACCTAATAAAAATGAATACTGGAATAAGAAAATAGTTTTGTAGAAATATTCAGGCAGTTGATTTTTCCCTTGCTTTATAAAATCTACAATTTAAGTTAAAATAAGGGTACTAAAATGCTATCTTAATGAGGTGTTTGTAATCAAGAAAAAAAATCTAGAAAAATCCAAATTCACCTCCTAAGAAGTGAAGCTATTGAAATGGAACAAATTTTATTCAAGAGGTATTTTTTTTAGGTCAGAATTCAGTGTTTGTGAAGCAGTTAATTGAACCCCGTCAACTATTTAAGGGCTTGTGTCATCTGCAAACAGATGGACATTTGCCCTGATGTCAGACACAATGTCATTGATCAATACCAAGAAAATGAGGGGGGCCAAAACTGACTTCTGTGGAATACAAGCTTTAATATCATTCCACTTTGAGCATCATGCAGAACAACATTTTGCTGTCTGCTGCTTAGATAAGATGAGAACCAATTTAAAAGACTGCCAGAAATCCCAAACTGTGTGAGTCTGAAGAGGAAAGTATGATGCGAGACACAGTCATAAGTCTTTGCTTATGTCGCAGAATACAATTCTAGAATGTCGCAGAATACAGTTCTAGAATCGACAGTCTCAGTGAAGAAGTTGTATAGATAAGTCAGTTGATTAACTGTTGAGTCACCAGGTACAAAGCCTGATATAAAGCAGAGTGAGAAGATCATTGTCACTATTGTGTATAAGTATGTCTGTGAACTACCCTTTCAAGGACATTCCCTAGGGTACAGAGTAAAGATATAGGCTGACAATTGCCAACATGAGAATGGCTTCAAGGAGTGACAAAAATGTCTTTCCATGGGCTAGGAAAAACTGAAGAGGACAGCAACTGGCCAAAAAGTCACACAGATGAGTGGACAGTTCAAATGTTATAATATCCTCCATCTTAGAGGTTGTATTTGTAATGTGGTCCAAGACAGGGCTGATGACAATCTTTCCTTTTTTGATAAATGTAAGGAAAAATCAACGAGCTAAGTTTTTTAAGTTATTTGATATATCTTAGATGAAATAATGGTACTAAAACGCTCACTTAATGAGGTGTTTGTGAAACACCAATGCTCCCTGAAGAGCAAATGGATAGTTGACCTTTGACCAATTGATAGACCTTATCAATAGGGGTCATCCATCTGTATTTGACCAACCTTCAAACCAAGTGAAGACCTAAGAGGCCAATACAGTCGAATTGGCCAGACAAGGTTTGATTAAAAACGAGCAAAAAAGACGGACATGAGCAAACCAGCAATATATACCCACATGTCTTTGAAATGGGGGCATAACTAGAACTTTAAAAAAGAACCCTACATTTACAAAAATTACACAAAAATATAAATACAATTCATTTCAGTTCAAGACATTTTACCTAATAGAAATAACTGCTAGGATAAGAATAAAGTTTTATAAAAATACTAGTAGAGAATAAAGCTCGGAAAAATCAACTACGTAAGTTTCTTTTAAGTAATTTGATATATCTTAAGTTTTAACAAAGGTACTAAAACGCTCACTTAATGAGGTGTTTGTGAAACACCAATGCTCCCTGAAGAGCAAATGGATAGGTGACCTTTGACCAACTGATAGACCTTATCAATAGGGGTCATCTACCTGTATTTGACCAACCTTCAAACCAAGTGAAGACCTAAGAGGCCAATACAGTCGAATTGGCCAGACAAGGTTTGATTAAAAACGAGCAAAAAAAAGGCCATGAGCAAACCAGCAATATATACCCACATTTCTTTGAAATGGAGGCATAACTAGAACCCTACAATAACAAAAAATATGACAAAAATATAAGTACAAATCATTTTAGTTCAAGACATTTAACCTAATAAAAATGAATACTGGAATAAGAAAATAGTTTTGTAGAAATATTCAGGCAGTTGATTTTTCCCTTGCTTTATAAAATCTACAATTTAAGTTAAAATAAGGGTACTAAAATGCTATCTTAATGAGGTGTTTGTAATCAAGAAAAAAAATCTAGAAAAATCCAAATTCACCTCCTAAGAAGTGAAGCTATTGAAATGGAACAAATTTTATTCAAGAGGTATTTTTTTTAGGTCAGAATTCAGTGTTTGTGAAGCAGTTAATTGAACCCCGTCAACTATTTAAGGGCTTGTGTCATCTGCAAACAGATGGACATTTGCCCTGATGTCAGACACAATGTCATTGATCAATACCAAGAAAATGAGGGGGGCCAAAACTGACTTCTGTGGAATACAAGCTTTAATATCATTCCACTTTGAGCATCATGCAGAACAACATTTTGCTGTCTGCTGCTTAGATAAGATGAGAACCAATTTAAAAGACTGCCAGAAATCCCAAACTGTGTGAGTCTGAAGAGGAAAGTATGATGCGAGACACAGTCATAAGTCTTTGCTTATGTCGCAGAATACAATTCTAGAATGTCGCAGAATACAGTTCTAGAATCGACAGTCTCAGTGAAGAAGTTGTATAGATAAGTCAGTTGATTAACTGTTGAGTCACCAGGTACAAAGCCTGATATAAAGCAGAGTGAGAAGATCATTGTCACTATTGTGTATAAGTATGTCTGTGAACTACCCTTTCAAGGACATTCCCTAGGGTACAGAGTAAAGATATAGGCTGACAATTGCCAACATGAGAATGGCTTCAAGGAGTGACAAAAATGTCTTTCCATGGGCTAGGAAAAACTGAAGAGGACAGCAACTGGCCAAAAAGTCACACAGATGAGTGGACAGTTCAAATGTTATAATATCCTCCATCTTAGAGGTTGTATTTGTAATGTGGTCCAAGACAGGGCTGATGACAATCTTTCCTTTTTTGATAAATGTAAGGAAAAATCAACGAGCTAAGTTTTTTAAGTTATTTGATATATCTTAGATGAAATAATGGTACTAAAACGCTCACTTAATGAGGTGTTTGTGAAACACCAATGCTCCCTGAAGAGCAAATGGATAGTTGACCTTTGACCAATTGATAGACCTTATCAATAGGGGTCATCCATCTGTATTTGACCAACCTTCAAACCAAGTGAAGACCTAAGAGGCCAATACAGTCGAATTGGCCAGACAAGGTTTGATTAAAAACGAGCAAAAAAGACGGACATGAGCAAACCAGCAATATATACCCACATGTCTTTGAAATGGGGGCATAACTAGAACTTTAAAAAAGAACCCTACATTTACAAAAATTACACAAAAATATAAATACAATTCATTTCAGTTCAAGACATTTTACCTAATAGAAATAACTGCTAGGATAAGAATAAAGTTTTATAAAAATACTAGTAGAGAATAAAGCTCGGAAAAATCAACTACGTAAGTTTCTTTTAAGTAATTTGATATATCTTAAGTTTTAACAAAGGTACTAAAACGCTCACTTAATGAGGTGTTTGTGAAACACCAATGCTCCCTGAAGAGCAAATGGATAGGTGACCTTTGACCAACTGATAGACCTTATCAATAGGGGTCATCTACCTGTATTTGACCAACCTTCAAACCAAGTGAAGACCTAAGAGGCCAATACAGTCGAATTGGCCAGACAAGGTTTGATTAAAAACGAGCAAAAAAAAGGACATGAGCAAACCAGCAATATATACCCACATTTCTTTGAAATGGAGGCATAACTAGAACCCTACAATAACAAAAAATATGACAAAAATATAAGTACAAATCATTTTAGTTCAAGACATTTAACCTAATAAAAATGAATACTGGAATAAGAAAATAGTTTTGTAGAAATATTCAGGCAGTTGATTTTTCCCTTGCTTTATAAAATCTACAATTTAAGTTAAAATAAGGGTACTAAAATGCTATCTTAATGAGGTGTTTGTAATCAAGAAAAAAAATCTAGAAAAATCCAAATTCACCTCCTAAGAAGTGAAGCTATTGAAATGGAACAAATTTTATTCAAGAGGTATTTTTTTTAGGTCAGAATTCAGTGTTTGTGAAGCAGTTAATTGAACCCCGTCAACTATTTAAGGGCTTGTGTCATCTGCAAACAGATGGACATTTGCCCTGATGTCAGACACAATGTCATTGATCAATACCAAGAAAATGAGGGGGGCCAAAACTGACTTCTGTGGAATACAAGCTTTAATATCATTCCACTTTGAGCATCATGCAGAACAACATTTTGCTGTCTGCTGCTTAGATAAGATGAGAACCAATTTAAAAGACTGCCAGAAATCCCAAACTGTGTGAGTCTGAAGAGGAAAGTATGATGCGAGACACAGTCATAAGTCTTTGCTTATGTCGCAGAATACAATTCTAGAATGTCGCAGAATACAGTTCTAGAATCGACAGTCTCAGTGAAGAAGTTGTATAGATAAGTCAGTTGATTAACTGTTGAGTCACCAGGTACAAAGCCTGATTTAAAGCAGAGTGAGAAGATCATTGTCACTATTGTGTATAAGTATGTCTGTGAACTACCCTTTCAAGGACATTCCCTAGGGTACAGAGTAGAGATATAGGCTGACAATTGCCAACATGAGAATGGCTTCAAGGAGTGACAAAAATGTCTTTCCATGGGCTAGGAAAAACTGAAGAGGACAGCAACTGGCCAAAAAGTCACACAGATGAGTGGACAGTTCAAATGTTATAATATCCTCCATCTTAGAGGTTGTATTTGTAATGTGGTCCAAGACAGGGCTGATGACAATCTTTCCTTTTTTGATAAATGTAAGGAAAAATCAACGAGCTAAGTTTTTTAAGTTATTTGATATATCTTAGATGAAATAATGGTACTAAAACGCTCACTTAATGAGGTGTTTGTGAAACACCAATGCTCCCTGAAGAGCAAATGGATAGTTGACCTTTGACCAATTGATAGACCTTATCAATAGGGGTCATCCATCTGTATTTGACCAACCTTCAAACCAAGTGAAGACCTAAGAGGCCAATACAGTCGAATTGGCCAGACAAGGTTTGATTAAAAACGAGCAAAAAAGACGGACATGAGCAAACCAGCAATATATACCCACATGTCTTTGAAATGGGGGCATAACTAGAACTTTAAAAAAGAACCCTACATTTACAAAAATTACACAAAAATATAAATACAATTCATTTCAGTTCAAGACATTTTACCTAATAGAAATAACTGCTAGGATAAGAATAAAGTTTTATAAAAATACTAGTAGAGAATAAAGCTCGGAAAAATCAACTACGTAAGTTTCTTTTAAGTAATTTGATATATCTTAAGTTTTAACAAAGGTACTAAAACGCTCACTTAATGAGGTGTTTGTGAAACACCAATGCTCCCTGAAGAGCAAATGGATAGGTGACCTTTGACCAACTGATAGACCTTATCAATAGGGGTCATCTACCTGTATTTGACCAACCTTCAAACCAAGTGAAGACCTAAGAGGCCAATACAGTCGAATTGGCCAGACAAGGTTTGATTAAAAACGAGCAAAAAAAAGGACATGAGCAAACCAGCAATATATACCCACATTTCTTTGAAATGGAGGCATAACTAGAACCCTACAATAACAAAAAATATGACAAAAATATAAGTACAAATCATTTTAGTTCAAGACATTTAACCTAATAAAAATGAATACTGGAATAAGAAAATAGTTTTGTAGAAATATTCAGGCAGTTGATTTTTCCCTTGCTTTATAAAATCTACAATTTAAGTTAAAATAAGGGTACTAAAATGCTATCTTAATGAGGTGTTTGTAATCAAGAAAAAAAATCTAGAAAAATCCAAATTCACCTCCTAAGAAGTGAAGCTATTGAAATGGAACAAATTTTATTCAAGAGGTATTTTTTTTAGGTCAGAATTCAGTGTTTGTGAAGCAGTTAATTGAACCCCGTCAACTATTTAAGGGCTTGTGTCATCTGCAAACAGATGGACATTTGCCCTGATGTCAGACACAATGTCATTGATCAATACCAAGAAAATGAGGGGGGCCAAAACTGACTTCTGTGGAATACAAGCTTTAATATCATTCCACTTTGAGCATCATGCAGAACAACATTTTGCTGTCTGCTGCTTAGATAAGATGAGAACCAATTTAAAAGACTGCCAGAAATCCCAAACTGTGTGAGTCTGAAGAGGAAAGTATGATGCGAGACACAGTCATAAGTCTTTGCTTATGTCGCAGAATACAATTCTAGAATGTCGCAGAATACAGTTCTAGAATCGACAGTCTCAGTGAAGAAGTTGTATAGATAAGTCAGTTGATTAACTGTTGAGTCACCAGGTACAAAGCCTGATTTAAAGCAGAGTGAGAAGATCATTGTCACTATTGTGTATAAGTATGTCTGTGAACTACCCTTTCAAGGACATTCCCTAGGGTACAGAGTAGAGATATAGGCTGACAATTGCCAACATGAGAATGGCTTCAAGGAGTGACAAAAATGTCTTTCCATGGGCTAGGAAAAACTGAAGAGGACAGCAACTGGCCAAAAAGTCACACAGATGAGTGGACAGTTCAAATGTTATAATATCCTCCATCTTAGAGGTTGTATTTGTAATGTGGTCCAAGACAGGGCTGATGACAATCTTTCCTTTTTTGATAAATGTAAGGAAAAATCAACGAGCTAAGTTTTTTAAGTTTTTTGATATATCTTAGATGAAATAATGGTACTAAAACGCTCACTTAATGAGGTGTTTGTGAAACACCAATGCTCCCTGAAGAGCAAATGGATAGTTGACCTTTGACCAATTGATAGACTTTATCAATAGGGGTCATCTATCTGTATTTGACCAACTTTCAAACCAAGTGAAGACCTAAGAGGCCAATACAGTCGAATTGGCCAGACAAGGTTTGATTAAAAACGAGCAAAAAAGACGGACATAAGCAAACCAGCATTTCTTTGAAATGGGGGCATACCTAGAACTTTAAAAAAGAACCCTACAATAACAAAAATATGACAAAAATATAATTACAAATATTTTCAGTTCAAGACATTTAACCTAATAGAAATAAGTACTGGAATAAGGAAAAAGTACTGTAGAAATATTTAGGCAGTTGAGTTTTCCTCAGCTTTATAAAATCTACAAGTTAAGTTTAAATAAGGGTGATAAAATGCTATCTTAATGAGGTGTTTGTAATTAAGAAATAAAAATCTGGAAAAATCCAAATCCACCTCCTACTCCTAAAAAAATGAAGCTATTAAAATGGAACAAAGTTTATTCAAGAGGTATTCTTTGTAGGTCAGAATTCAGTGTTTGTGAAGCAGTTAAAGGAACCCTGGCTTGTGTCATCTGCAAATGATGGACCTTTGCCCTAGTGTCAGAAACGATGTCATCCATAGATATCAAGAAAATGAGGGGCCCAAAATTAACTCCTGTGGAATCCCAGCTAGCTTTGATATCATTCCATTTTGATTACACATCAGACAGACCAACATTTTGCTGTCTGCCACTTAAATAAGATGGAGGAGAACCAATTAAAAAAAGACTGCAAGAAATCCCAAAATGTTTTGAGTCTCAAGAGGAAAGCATGATGACAGTCACAGTCAAAAGCCTTGCTTATGTCGCAGATTTTATACAACTCTGGAATCAACAGTCTCAGTGAAGAAGTTGTATAGATAAGTCAGTTGATTAACTGTTGAGTCACCAGGTACAAAGCCTGATTTAAAGCAGAGTGAGAAGATCATTGTCACTATTGTGTATAAGTATGCTTGTGGACTACCCTTTTGTACAGAGTAGAGATATAGGTTGACAATTGCTAACTCCATGAGTGACAAAAGCGTCTTTCTTGAGCTTGGAAAAACAGAAGAGGACAGAGACAGGTAAAAAAAGTCACAAAGAGGAGTGGACAGTTCAAATTTTATAATATCCTCTATCTTAGAGGTCGTAATTGTAATGTGGTCCAAGACAGGACTGATGTCATTCACATCATTTAACATATTATTGTGATTTAGTTTGGCCTTTCTTATTTCATCAACAGAATCGTTTTGAATGCATTGAAATGTAGAAGATTTTGTATATAGCTAACATCATTTTTGTTAAGATTACAACTTAAAAATATCAATGGCGACTTGTAATCATACCCAATTTTCAATTTAAACTCTCAAACATCCTACCAACCATCATTTTAATTCTGACTAACATATCTATTGTGATTTTCATGACGGTTTTTTGAAGTGAAAGCGAAGCAAGAGCTCCTATAGTGATACGCCCAATTTTGTATTGACAAAAACATGACACCTCTACTCCATAATATTATATACATTTGTGTTGAAAATGGTACCACTAGTTGTATATAACTCTACCGATCGCTATTACAAGTTGGATATATTGCAGGATTATGTTTATTTTGAATAATTACATTGTCATGCCAATTCAAACTGTACAATTTTTTAGTTAAGTATTCATCAGCACAAAAGTTTCATTCATAAGGACGATCCGCACAAATGTTTCATTCATAAAGATAATAAATAGTGCGCACTGCCAATTATACATAAAAAGGGAATCGATAAAAGACACTAAGAGAGCGAGGACATCAGTTAATTGTAACTCCCCTACTGGACAGACATAAAGTACAGAAGTACTAGCTCAATCTTGCAAAATGAATTTCTTATATTTAAAACAGAATTATAATCAGCCCGTTTGACGGAATTCGGGGCATTTTAAGAATTCTTTCAACACAGGACCCCTAGCATTGCTTAAGAGTTAACTCTAATGAAGGAGATACTAACTTTAATATAGCATATAATTACGAAGTATTAAGAGTCAGATGTGTTTAATTACAATGAATAGGAAGTGGAGGTATGAGTTTACTTTCAACTTGAACAGTATTTGGAGCATAACAAGTGGACCATTACCAAAATGTCTTTATTACACTGAGACAAAACTGACTATTTTGAGGAAATTATTATTCCAAACAATAAACACATATGAGTTTGTAACATTGTGGCCTAGAGTTGGTTGAGATTTTTGGTATCATCTAACGCAAATCTACCAAATATTATCAATAACATTTTAACCTTTCGCTTCTGACAGTACTCCCAGTGCTTTGATCGTATTCGCAGCTGTGAAATTGACATAATGAGAATCAACTGTAGAAGGAAGTGTACAAAAAGTGTAATGTATAGTTCAATTTTTTTGTATGTTATTAATAATTATTTTAAGCAAGACCCTGCATTCAATAAACACATATAACCCCGGTGGCACACTTGAAACAACAGATTTCGATGGAATTTTGTCATCTGAAGTTGGTAATGCTATAGGGCTGATTTAGAACTTGAGCACTTACCTCTTGTCCAGTGGCTGCCACAGGATGCATAGTCTTCATCTTTGTTTACTGAAAAACATAAATTGCTAACATGAGAGTAACAGAGCGGACACGAAATTGCTGATGGACGAACAGACAGACGCATGCCAGCAGCTTATAAAAATTAATACATCACATCAGACATATAAAAATAAATACAAAGGTATTCTATATTCAAGATAAATTAAAAATGCGAAAACAACAAGCACACACATATTGCACAAGAACACACAAAGTAATTAATGTTTACATTTAAGCTTTACAGACCTAAATTGTGAACAGAACCAGGTTTCATTTATTTATTTCATTGGATTAAACACCATTTTCAACATTATTTCAGTTATAGTGTGGAAGGCAATTATCCCAAAGCAGCAGTCCATTGAAACATCCCAATACTGCTGAAACACCCCAATAAACCCCAATAACTCTTAAATCACACAAATACAACTCAATAATAATGAAATTCAACTTAATATAATGAAATAATGTATCTAAAAACAAATGTAATCATATTTTACGCAAGAAAAATGTGATTTAAAATTTACAAGTTCGATATTTGTGGCTTAATTACTATGTATATATGACCAATATTCGTGAATATGAACAAAAGTTCACCAATATTATACATGCATTTTCCTTATTTTTGAGAATTTTTTATTTTTTCTAAACCAGAGATAGAGATTTAAGAACATAAAATGATACTGTATACAAAAATCATTGATTTTCAGGATACACCCCAATAACTCATCACCACAATACAACTCTATACAGGCAAAATATATCCCAGTACACACAAAACAAATAAATAAAATCGACCAAATAATCATTCTAAATGTTCAGTACACATTCTTCGTCTATTTGTATACATTCAGTTTGTATTTATGAGTATTTGATAATAAAATTTATTGATGGTTGATACTGAATATGGGTTATACGTTTCAGGCCTTCAGTAATAAAGGAACAAATTTAGAACCTATAAATTTCAATCTTATCTTGGGTAAAATATTATTAGAATCTGCAATTGTTTTTAGATATATATTATTTCATCAAATATAAAGTTGAATGCTATTATTATTGAGTTGTATTTGGGTATTCTAGAGTTATTAGGATGTTTCAGAGTTATTGGGGTGTATTGGGGTGTTTCAATGGACCCCCCAAAGCAGCTTCCCTGGACTTCATTTAATTAGGCCTTAAGCAATATTAACCACATTCTATCTGCAAGCTACTGCCAAGTTATGTACCCTACATAATTCAGAGGTGGAGGGCATTTTAACATTATGTAATCTTTAGTCAAATGCATCATGGACAGTGTGCACCTTGCTATGGTCCAACTCACAACAATGAAACTTGTTAACTATACAAAATTCTAAACTAAAAAAATTATTCTTTATCTCTCTATCTCTCATTAAACTGCTTAAGCTCCTTTCAGGTAAACTAGCAGGTGCCTGTCAGTGTAGACAAAAGTGATTTTAGAAGCAGTGAAAGAAAGACTTCAAAGTAAAATAGTGAGAATGGAAGCTAAAAGCATGATAGTGTAATTTCTGTAAGCCTTAAAGGTGAAACAATATACAGCCTACTATTACAGGTTAGAATTGGTTTAAAACATCTGCTTTGTTTGTTCAGGGGCGGTAGTGAGGTAGCACACAGGGGTTAAGTGCTTAAACCCCTATAGGTCTGGTTGCAAAACAGTCATAGCTGGCAGGTTGTTCCATATAAAACCACAGTATAGGGAGGGAAAAGGGAATGTTTACAATAACTGGAGGAAGTGAGTACTTGACCAAAGGAGAGGGGATGCATGTGGCAGGACATTCTCACTGGTCTCTCAACGTATGATGGAACCGGTAATACTACTATACCATATACTATTTTATAAAAAAGTGTCAGTCTATTTAAATCATGTCTGTCTTGTAAAGTCTGCCAACCAAGTTCATTTTGCATGTGAGTGACACTGCTGTATTGTATTTTTTTTCTTCATTTGCCATCATTTGGTTAAACTTTATTGCAAAATATGAGCAGAAGAAAGTTCAAAGAGAATCATCAAAAACTACTTACAACATATCCGATATCCTCAAAACACATTAAAATAAATAGACAAAGTACAACTTTCAATATTTGTTACCCTGACTTACACCAAAAACTAGGGTCACTTAAAAATCCTGCTAAAACCTGAGTGAATCTGATTGGTCAAGACCCTTTGTTAACAAATCAATGACAAGCTTATAAAAAGAATTTGAATGTTTACAATATTCACCTATAAAAGTCTATGTTACAATTGTGATTCTTCAACAGCAAGTGTGACTTTTTCAATAGAAAAATACCTGCTAAACACACAGTGAACTATGAACTTACACCTTCCAGGTTAATACTTTAATTGTCTTTGTAAGCTATCCACACTTATCTTCTCAAGCAAAATCACTTAATTAAATAATACATAAGCATATGCATCTTAATTCTGTGTTTCCTGGCGATAGATACAATGCAAACTTTCCAAAACAAAACCAAAAATATGTTGTCGATAAGGTTGTTGCTCTAAAGAAGTTAAATAAATTCTTAAATCGTTCAGTGGGTAAAACTCATACTGTTGTAGAAGTAAGGTTGTTGCTCAAGATAGGGCCATGGACTCTGGAGAGGTTAATAGTACTGTACAATAAAATAAGTATTTACAAAATCCTATAAACCATGAAGCATTAAAAACATCATGAACAGCTGTACAAATATTATATTGCCTAGTTAATTATCAATTAACAAAAAAACTAAGCAACCACCTTATAATTGAGTTATACCTAAGATAACAACCATTCTTGTAAACATCTACCTGATTCTTGCATTTTATATACAGTGCAAGCTCTCCAAAGCAACACCCTTTGGGAGTAGCAAAATTATGTTGTTGTTAAGAGGTTGTTGCTTTTGAGAGTTTAACTATTAGTTAAATTGTGCAGTAGGAAAATCATTCTGTTGTGGAAGGGAGGTTGTTTAAGAGAGGGCTGCTCTAGGGAGGTGGCGCTGTATGATATGACAAATTATTTAGGTTGTAAAGTTAAACCCAAGTTAATTAATTGCTGCCTGGGATCAATATCAGCATGATACGGAAACCTCTGATGAATGGATGACTGAACTAAAGTCATATTTCTTCTTTTCTGCTGGTGATCTTTGTTTACAGGTTTGACTATATACAATACAATAACTTTATTTAAATGATGTAGGCCACCGACCCATTACACAGAATTACATACAACTTTAGTTTTGTGTGTCAAATAGTAACAAAAGAAAGAAAAACGTATGCATACATTTGAAAAGATGATAATATATATCGTAATTTATGCTGCAGGGAGAATTTAGAATATATCTTTTATTATCACTGAAACTTTAAGGATGGTGGTATTTGCTGACTTTCCTTAGAATAAAAATTCCCAATCAATTAAGTGGTGTTATACTTTTTTTCACACAAATGTCCAGTCACAATAAACTGGAACATCTTTCTCCAAATAATTATTGTCAGTGGATAGATGAAATAAATATCTCAACAAACACACATAAAGTCAAACCTACGAACAAAGGCCAGCCATGCTAAAAACATAATGCGACCTTAATTGACAGGTGGTCTTTTTTAAGAAGTCTTTTTTTTTCTAAATATCAATGACAGTTTTTAAAAGACTGGCCTTTACTCATTGGGTGGCCTGTATTCAAAGGTGACCACTAACACAGGGTCGACTGTATATCATTTGATGGACACTGGAGAGATAAAACCATGAACATTAAATAGAGGATACTAAATGAGTGTGGATTCTGTACGAGTTGAATAAAACAAAACAGTATGAAGCGAGCCTCTGGAGAGTTCAATAAATTCAAGACTGAATCTACACGAATTTGATATTCTTTTTATCATATACCATGAAAATATGGCGAAAACCAACATTATGACCTGTTTAACTGTGGTACTAATAACATAAGAGTTAGGCATTTGTAATAAGGCTTCTTAATCAGGAGCAAAAAATAGTTCCTTTATGAAACATCATACATAATAAATGTGTGAACATATCTAACGCTGTAAAGTTGTAAACTGTAAGTATCTTTGCTTACTCAAATTGTTAAAATTAATTCAACATTACTCCTGTGAAGTTATAATTTTGAAAAAAAACATGTATCAATCAATGTCTTTGCTTCGAATTCATCAAGTTCATGACGTCATGTCGTGACGTCATTTACATATTATATGCACGGATATGCCATATCGTTTTTACGGCACGGCCTAATAGGCATGGGTATGTGATAAATCCATTTATGAAATGCATACAGCCTGTCCGGTAAGGTCAGTGTCAGAGCACTAGTCTACTGATCAAGCAGTTTGAGTTCAAACCCTAGGCGAGGCTCACACTGTCTGTGACAAATTTGAATGAAGATATTATACATTCCATGTTTAATTGCCCCCACCTCTGATATATGTGGTGAAGTTGGTAGTAGCTTATGGATAGAACATTGGTAGCCTATATATCATAGTATAATTTATGAAGTCAAGGGAAGCTGGTTAGGATAAATACCTGCCACAATATAACTGAAATAATGTTGAAAATGGCATTAAATCTGAAGGAATATGAAATGCACATTTTCCATTACCACAAAAAATCTTATTTTTCAACCATATTTAACAAGAAATATCTTTAGATAAAGATAATTGGTGCATATACAGTACAAAATGCCATATAGCTGTATAGTATAGACAAATTAATAAGGCAAAGTCAAGCATGGCGACACATTGTAAAAAGGAAATAATTAATTCATAGACTGTTATAATCATAGGTGCCGGGCGCGTAGCCACCCCACCCACTAAGCCCCATTTGACTTTCCCAGAATTTTGATCAATATTGTATATATATTTATCGAAATTCTGGGAAAGTCAAATGGGGCTTAGTGGGCGGGATGGCTACACACCCGGCACCTGTGTTTATAGTAACACTATAAATTGAAAGGTTTAAATCACAAAAATGGAACATAAAAAGATTTAAAGTCAATTTCGATTTCACCTATCAATCTACAAACACCACACAACCTAGCTTAAGGCAAGTATGTACTAAGCATAGCCCTCCATTTGTAAAACAGACATTCAACTTCCAAGAATATACAGCAAATTATTAATTATTATCTCACAGCCAACAAAAACTTATACATAAAGAAACTACTCACAACAAATCCATAGTCCAATAAATTCACTTTATAAAACAGCTTAATCTCAAAATTATTTATAATGATTCAGAATGCAATATGTCATTACACAGCCAATAATCTAATCATGTTTACCTCCTAATAATAATTGATTCTGATTGGACAATTCCCTCTGTGTCTGCCAATGAATGGCATGGTTACAACATCATGGATGACAGTGTGTAAAATATAGCCAATGAACTTCTATGTTGTAAATGTAAATCATGTCTCAATACAAAACACAAATACCTTTAAGGCACAACAACAAGTACTGTTAGAATCATTGTAAATAAATGCTGACAATTATACATAAATGTGTACCTGGGCCCGTATTCAAATTACATCTTTAGATTTTTTTTTAACTTCAGTCAAAATTTTTACTTAGTGCAATTTTTTTTCATGGTAAAAGATTAAGATGTTTATTGAATACCAGCCCTGTACTGCTCAGGATAATTGTAGAGTGACGCAGTGGCCGAGTCCACTTTTAAGGTGTAAAACTGTTGTCATATTGTACAAATCATCATTAGACAAGTAGGCTCAGAATATAAAGTTTACAAATATCGATAATACATTATCTGCCGGCGTATCGCAGTTATGGTAACCATGAATGTTGTCTCTTGATACATTTGTTGTGAAAATATCAGTGTGAGACCACAATAGTATATTTTTGCAAATTATTTTTCTATTTCTATATACAGTAAAACCTCGATTATCCGAACACCGATTATCCGAATACCCGGCATTATCCGAATAAATTCTACAGTCCCGATTACGCCTCTATATATTTCAACTGCAACGAATCCCGGTTATACGAATCGGATTTTACGAATACCTGGTGTAATCCGAATACATTATTTGGTCCCTAAAGTTACGAATGCGCGTATTTTCACACCTATTATTCGAATCGTCAATTGATAACAATGGCCGATTGAGAATCAAATGTCGTGTGACAAACAATGTGTAACATCAATTCATACACGAAGCGTGTCAACAATTTAATTATTGTTAAGTTGACCATATTGTTTTTATACTAATCCCGACGAATATTTCACAATGATCTCGGGTATAATAAGTTAATACGAGTACGTACCTGGTGATTTGTATGAAATTATTTGCATTTCAGCGTCTTTCAAAATTTAAAAACTGATTTGAACACAATTAAACAAAACTAACTAGAATATGATGATTTAGTGAACAATGTTCCAAACATAAAAACGTTACGTCTTCGATTATTTTAATTGTTTGAGAATGTGACGATAGCGATGCCTAGTCGATCGTTAGTAAGTGATGTGAGAATGACATATTATTGTGTCGGATTGTGTTCTGCATATTCCATAAATGCGCGGGTATTTATAAAACAAGAATTATTGTTTCATTTGTTAACTCATATGTACATTCATAAAACACAGATAAACCAATAATAAGTGTTTGTTATACATTTTATTTTATTCTTATTATCACTCAAGAACGTCATGTTTGCATACGAGAGATAACTCCCTTGTAATATACGGACAGTACGGAATTTATCGTCTCCAACCGGTACATCATACTAAAATGGATTATTCGAAACCATGGATTATCCGAATGATTTTTCAGGGCCCAACGACATTCGAATAATCGGGGTTTTACTGTATTTAAAAAAAAAATTAGACAATTCTGTCTTTTTTTTCCCTAAGCACTATACTATATTTATTAATTTTTGTAATTACGATTGGTTCGCTCTTAAAAGTCCATCATTTTTCAACCATATTTAGCTAGTTGGCCTTCAGATAAGTTGGCATGAATACTTGTGCACAGTACTAATACTTCTAGTACTTGTGTACTACTCACTTCACGTTACACAGGACAATAACCAATCTTTTTCGTAACAGTTTACCAAAAAAATATTATAACAAACCCACAGGTACTTGACACAAAATTTTTTTTTCATATATGTTCAATTATATGGTATCTATTTTAATAGAATATATCTATTATATATATATTATATATATATCATAGATACCATGAACATATGGGTGATTCAATATGGGGGTTGTGTCGAATTATTGAAAAATTATACTAATTTGCTGCTTTTTAAATTTAGAATATACCTATCAATTTATAGTAGAATATAGAGATATAAAAACATAAAATATTTCAAAAAAGTTTTTGGTGATAATTTTTATTCTTAAAAAAACCCATCATTTTTATGAATTCTAAATGGGACATTACAGTATTGGCCACTTTGTCGCTCTCTGTGACAGACATTAAGTGTTTTATCTAATTATTTTTTGTTATCTTGGTGAAATAAATGGTCAGTAAATTGAAAGGAACACAAATATAGAATCTACTGCAACAAGAAATTAAACAAAAATCAGTTTGAAAATACATGTAACTCTTGTTACCTTGGTGCCCTATGATTTGTTCAAGTTGTCAAAAAGCTATTTGAACACTTAAAACAAATAATACACTTGTTGCAGGTTTTTCTTAATGGACAAGTCTTTGTGTACTGAAACGACTTGATTATTTTGATTCTGCTATGATACAATGGGATTTTTGGGGTTTCAAAAAAAAGAGGAATTTTCGTGTCCAATTTGTAAAGAGTGTTCATATGTGTCTAGCCGAATTGTTTTGAACCGGTGACCTAGTTTTTGACCCCAGATGACCAATGTAAGAACTTGTCCTACATATAAATAAGACAAACATTCTGACAAAATTGCGTGAAGATCCAATCAAAACCATGAAAACTACAGCATAGACAAGGTTTTCCTAAGATTTGACCTCGTGACCTAGTTTTTGACGCCAGACGACCTATGTTCGAATTTGTCTTACATATCATTAAGACAAACATTCTGACTAGGTTTGGTGCAGATACGATCAAAATTTGACATCTGCAGTGTTAACAAGGATTTCTTAAGATTTGACCTTGTGACCTGGTTTTTGACCCTAGGTAACCCATATTTGAACTTGTCCTTAATATCATTAAGACAAACAATCTGACAAGGTTTGGCCACGATCCAACTAAAACCATGACATTTAGAGCTTTTACAAGATTTTTACCTAAGATTTGACCTGGTGACCCAGTTTTGACCCTGGCTGACCCATGTTCAACCTTGACCCACATATCATTGAGGCAAACATTCTGACAAGGTTTGGTGAAGATCCAATTAAAACTGTGACATCTACAGTGTTAACATGGTTTTTCATAAGATTTGACCTAGCAAACTAGTTTTTGACCCAAGATGACCCATGTTCGAACTCGTCCAAGGTATTATGAAGACAAACATTCTGACAAGGTTTCATGATCATCCAATCAAAACAGTGACTTCTAGAGTGTTCACAAGGTTTTCCAGCAATTTGCCATAGTGACCTAGTTTTTCACCGGAAATGACCCATGATCAAACTTGACCTACATATTATTAAAATAATGTTTTGACAAAGTTTCATGAAGATCGAGTCAAAACAGTGATTTCTACAGTGTTCACAAGGTTTTCCCTTATTTGGCCCTGGTGACCTAGTTTTTTACCCAAAATGGCCCAATATCGATCTCGTCCGAGATTTTGTTGATATTAACGTTCTGACCCAGTTTTGCTAAAATTGAGCCCTAGTGTGGTCACAACATAAAGTTTGACGACGCACGACGCACATTGCATGACGCACGACGCCGTACGGAGAGTGATCCTAATAGCTCACTTTGTCACTTTGTGACATGTGAGCTAAAAACAAGTATATAAGATATCGGAGGTCAGGATGCGGTGTCCAAAAATGTAACGAGTGTTACATGTCACAATTGAACATAATTTTGAAAAGATAAATCATGCTTTTTACAAGGAAATGAATATTTCTTTTGTGGTATATGTCAATAGGCACTTTTATGTGCACAACTTGGATGTTTGGTTGCACTTTTTACACAGAATCTGAAATATTTTGCAATAAACTCGAAAACTCATGTTACAGAGGGACACCAAAATTCAAAACAATGGTGAATAAAATCATGGCTAGCCAATGTAGCTTGCAATTAATATTGACTGAGGTCATTTTTCAAACTTGTGATGAAATTTAAACATATTTTTAAATAATTTAAGTAGATCAGCACAGTCAATTGAAGAATATGATACTAAAAATGTAACTCCTGTTACAACAAGGACACCAAATTGTAGGAAATGTAACGAGTGTTCAGAAAAGTGCTAAAACATGATACACATTGAGTTGCACATCTGTAAATGTGTGATATGTTAAAAAAAATGTAAATTGATACATATTTAAGCTTTCAAAGATTCAAAATGTATTCTGAAAAGCACATTCTTATAAATATGTGTAACACCTGTTATGTATGGACACCATTTGCCGTGAACTTACTTTACACAGAACAACAGAAAAGACAAAAATGAAATATATAGAGTAATGATTAAGGCATGTAGTGAATTTATACAGTGAAATGCCATGCTAAAAGCCGCAAAATTTCAGCTTATGAACTTAATAAGTACACTGTTCAAGATTTTTTTAATGTAACTCCTGTTACCTGGTGTCCTTATGTGATCATATTGGCACTTATATGTCGTTTTTACTGGCTTCAAACGTGGAATCATCATATGCAAAGTCAGAACCTCTCATTGTAGTGTACACAGATATCAATTAGTGTTGAAGGATAATAAACAAGAGGGCCAAGATGGCCCTATATCGCTCACATGACAATCACTGTTCACTCATTAAAACATTGTTTTGAACCAGTGACCTAGTTTTTGACGCCAGACGACCTATGTTCGAATTTGTCTTACATATCATTAAGACAAACATTCTGACTAGGTTTGGTGAAGATACGATCAAAATTTGACATCTACAGTGTTAATAAGGTTTTCCTAAGATTTGACCTTGTGACCTGGTTTTTTACCCTAGGTGACCCATATTTGAACCTGTCCTTAATATCATTAAGACAAACAATCTGACAAGGTTTGGCCAAGATCCAATCAAAACCATGACATTTAGAGCTTTTACAAGATTTTTACCTAAGATTTGACCTTGTGACCCAGTTTTTGAACCCGGCTGACCCATGTTCATCCTTGACCCACATATCATTGAGGCAAACATTTTGACAAGTTTTGGTGAAGATCCAATTAAAACTGTGACATGTACAGTGTTATCCTAAGATTTGACCTGGTGAACTACTTATTGACCCCAGATGACCCATATTTATACTTGACCGTTATATCATTAAAACAAACGATTTGACAAAGTTTGGTGAAGATCCAATAATAACTGTCAAATCTACAGTGTTAACATGGTTTTTCATAAGATTTGACCTAGCGACCTAGTTATTGACCCCAGATGACCCATATTTACACTTGACCGTTATATCATTAAAACAAACAATTTGACAAAGTTTGGTGAAGATCCAATAATAACTGTGATATCTACAGTGTTAACATGGTTTTTCATAAGATTTGACCTAGCGACCTAGTTTTTGACCCAAGATGACCCATGTTCGAACTCGTCTAAGATATTATAAAGACAAACTTTCTGACTAGGTTTCATGATCATCCAATCAAAACAGTGACTTCTAGAGTGTTCGCAAGGTTTTCCAGCAATTTGCCCTAGTGACCTAATTTTACTACAGAAATGACCCATTATCAAGCTTGACCTACATATTGTTAAAATAAACATTCTGACAAAGTTTCATGAAGATCCAGTCAAAACAGTGATTTCTACAATGTTCACAAGGTTTTCCCTTATTTGGCCCTGGTGACCTAGTTTTTGACCCCAAATGGCCCAATATCGAACTCGTCCAAGATTTTGTTGATATTAACGTTCTGACCCAGTTTTGCTAAAATTGAGCCAAAAATGTGGCCCCTAGTGTGGTCACAACATAAAGTTTGACGCACACACCGCACGACGCCGGACGCCGGACGGAAAGTGATCCTTTGTGACATGTGAGCTAAAAACTAAGAAATTGCGTTTGGACACCATGTAACGAGTGTTCCTAAGTGTCCATTGTAACAGGAGTAACACATACCACATTTTCTGTCACTGATGAGGAATATGGCTTGCATCAAGTATGAACAATATACTACTGATTTGAACTTTCGATTACTATCCATTTTATGCGCCTTGCTATCATAGAATATTTGAAAAATACCCAGTTTTAAAAAAAAACATTATAGCAAAACATGGTGCAAACACACGTCATCTAGAATGGGTATATCATGTAAACCTGCTCTAATGTGGTATCTTACCATTGATATTTAATTACATGGCTAACATTCATGAAGAACTCTCAATTTGCCAGGACAGCGGTGTTAGTCTAATGGAAATCCAGTTTATGTTGAATTATTAATGTGTTTATATATTCTGAATTCAAAAAACATTTCTATTTTGCATTTATAATATAGCGGCTCAATAAGACAAAAGGTGTAAGAGCCAAAGAATTTAGTTATACCATCTGTAACTTTTGTGAAGGAAATATATCTCAATTCATACCTAACATAATTGAATGTCATATTGATATAATTATAGTCCTATGGTTTTGGATGTATAGATTTGTTTTAAATCTGAGCAACAAAATGTGATTAAAACTCAAGCCTAGATAGACTTTACATCTATATAACATTACATAGACTTCTACTTGTCCTGTGACGGATAGAACAAGAGGGCCAAGATGGCGCTATATCGCTCACATGACAATCACTGTTCACTCATTAAAACATTGTTTTGAACCAGTGACCTAGTTTTTGACCCCAGACAACCTATGTTCGAATTTGTCTTACATATCATTAAGACAAACAGTCTGACTAGGTTTGGTGAAGATACGATCAAAATTTGACATCTACAGTGTTAATAAGGTTTTCCTAAGATTTGACCTTGTGACCTGGATTTTTACCCTAGGTGACCCATATTTGAACTTGTCCTTAATATCATTAAGACAAACAATCTGACAAGGTTTGGACAAGATCCAAACACTAGAAGCCAAAGGGCAACATGTCAAGCCCCTGTTTAGCCAGCTTGTGATCTTGACCTTTGAACTACAAGTATGGGTGATATTTATGACACATCATTTCATTGAAGTAAACTTTTATACCAATTTATTTAAATATCCTTGAATGCAAACAGAAGTTACAGCCCAGACAAGGAAAATATATTTGATCGAATGTGTAATCTTGACCTTTGACCTATAAAAATCTGGGTGTTGCCTAAGACACATGGTCGCATTGTATTATGGCAAGTCATTTTAAATAATTCAATGCATAAGGGAGACACAGCCCTGACAAGGTGTATAATGATTATTTTTTATGTTTGACCTCTAAGTGTGACCTTGACCTTTGAGCTAGAGACCTTGATCTTACGCACTGCACACAGCCTCATGGTGTTTAACAATTATGCCAAGTTATTTTAAAAAGTGTCAATGCATAAGGGAGATACAGCTCGGACAAGGATCCGGACGGACGGACGGACAGACATTCTCATGAGAGGTATGTTGTGGGGTGTACCCTTTTCGGTGTTTTAACCCCACAAGTCACAACCCACAAGTCGAAATTATCCCCACAAGTCCAGTTTGTACGTATATGAACCCCACAAGACCTAAATGTACTAACCCTAACCCAAACCCTAACCCCACAACAACCCTTGCATGCGTGCGTGCGTGCGTGCGGACGGACGGACTCACTCACTCACTCACTCACTACTCACTCACATTTTGACAAGGTTTGGTGAAGATCCAATTAAAACTGTGACATCTACAGTGTTAACAAAGTTTTCCTAAGATTTGGCCTGGTGACCTAGTTATTGACCCCAGATGGCCCATATTTATACTTGACCGTTATATCATTAAAACAAACGATTTGACAAAGTTTGGTGAAGATCCAATAATAACTGTGACATCTACAGTGTTAGCATGGTTTTTCATAAGATTTGACCTAGCGACCTAGTTTTTGACCCAAGATGACCCATGTTCGAACTCGTCCAAGATATTATGAAGACAAACATTCTGACAAGGTTTCATGATCATCTAATCAAAACAGTGACTTCTAGAGTGTTCACAAGGTTTTCCAGCAATTTGCCATAGTGACCTAATTTTACTACAGAAATGACCCATTATCAAACTTGACCTACATATTATTAAAATAAACATTCTGACAAAGTTTCATGAAGATAAATTCAAAACAGTGATTTCTGAAGTGTTCACAAGGTTTTCCCTTATTTGGCCCTGGTGACCTAGTTTTTGACCCCAAATGGCCCAATATATATATTTTGTTGATATTAACGTTCTGACCCAGTTTTGCTAAAATTGAGCCAAAAATGTGGCACGACGCCTGACGGAGAGTGATCCTAATAGCTCACTTTGTCACTTTGTGACATGTGAGCTTAAAAGGAAACTATAGCTTGAATGGACTGGCCCATACGATCCCCCAACCTAAATCCCATAGAACACCTCTGGGATATGCTGCAGAGAGCGATATCTGAGTGTTCTGTCCAGCCAACAACCACCAGACAGCTCATAGAGGCACTTTCAGAAGAATGGGCTCGAACCCCCCAATTTAAGACTCAACAAAGTTTTCCAGCAATTGTCCTAGTGATTAATTTTTGACCGGAAATGACCTATTATCAAACTTGACCTACATATTATTGAAATAAACATTCTGACAGAGTTTCATGAAGATCCAATCAAACAGTGATTTCTAAAGTGTTCACACGGTTTTCCCTTATTTGGCCCTGGTGGCCTAGTTTTTTATCCAAAATGGCCCAATATCGAACTCGTCCGACATTTTGTCAATATTAACATTCTGACCTAGTTTTGCTAAAATTGAGTTAGAAGTGTCGCCCCTAGTGCGTTCACAAGGTAAAGTTTGACAACACACAATGAACTAAACACACAGATGCCGGAAACCGGAAGAAGACTAATCACAAAAGCTCACCCTGTCACTTTGTGACATGTGAGCTAATAATTAATTCCAAAAGCGTGATCCATGTTGCAACAAACGACTTCATCTTACCAAAGACCTATACTATACACGCTTATTGTATAGTATAAGGTCTTAGATCTTATTAGTGTTCCATAATCGGAACAAAATTGCTATCGATAATCAAATTGAATTGACATATCACTATTGATTGATTAATCGATTGTTTAATCGAAAGTGTGAAACAACATCAACTGTTCCTTTTTTAGCAATTCAAGCTCAAATCGTTTTGTAATCATGTAAAATCACATGCCCATTATCAACTTTTGTACAATAATGATAACAAATAATGAAATGAATGCATTTGTCTGAAGAATTAATTAACAATAGCATCAAGGATTTTAAGGAACTTGGGAAGAAGTTTATATCGTAGTATTGATCATTTAACTGATCTTGCCATAGTCAACAACTTATTGTTTTACGTAAAGCCACAAAATACAATCCAATTTAAAAGGTTTCACCAAATCATCATAAATACGATATTATTTTGGTTGATTTTCATATCAAACTTTCGTGTCTGAACACAAACAGTGTTACATGTACTTCAATACTAAAACATGTTTTCTTGCTTTTTGAGAAGCAGCTGTTTTGCGTGTGTGTGATTTACACTGAAAACTACAAAATATCGTTGGACACTTTGTTTTGATTGCCGGTGCGACCATGTTGACAGCAAAATGATGCAAAGGAATCAGTCGTCTGATTGGTTAAAATATAGTGAATTAATTATAGCCAATCAGCAAGCAGTGATTTATTCAGTGCGGCCAGGCGATAGGTATCTGTCAACATATGCGGTAAATGTACGCCAAAGTACGACACTGGGATCAGTATAATTGGTTCCAGTCGGTGTATGTAATATATAACGAGCGTCAAAGGCTGGTACTCATTATGGCAAAAATTTAGATAAATTAATTTCTACTTTGTCCCGAGAACGATGTAAACTACAATAAGTGATAATACATGATATTTAGATGCGCATCAGGTAACAGGGGTATTTACTACCGACAATTGATGCACTATCGATAGTCGGCAACTTCAACCGTACAGAAACAATTATTTGATTACATTATTTGATTACATTATGTACGGAATGCGTCAACATCCGAAAATACGTAAAGCTAGGCGCTCTGTATTTTCTAATTCTTACAGCAAATTTCATTAATAAGTATCTGATGCTGGGTCATGTTGATATTAATTATTATGATTAGATACACATTTTTTTTTTGTTTATCTCAAACTAATTTCCACTGTCCATAGGAATTTGAGATGAGGAGATTCAACTCTATATGTAATGCTTGTAAATTACAGGTTTTGATAAATAAATTTGTAACAGTTTGATCATTTTTTTATACACAGGAAATAACTAGAAATAATGTTTGAACTTAATTAAATACACTTACCAATTGTCAGAAAATTCTTTCTTAATTGATTTTCTCTTTCTAGAGACATTGAGTTGCTGAGCAATCATCATTCTTGAAAGAGGCTCTGGTTTTATTTTCCAGCCTCTTGGCTTGATTATCCCATTGTTGTGGTAAGCTTGTTGAAGATAGTATAGCCAGGATGTCTTTGTAACCTGCTATCTTCCATTGTTCAACAATGTTGATGATGGCCAGGATATGGGAGCAGTTACCACTAATTCTGAAATGAGATAACATTCATAAAACACTAGCATTCTTTAAGATAATATGTCAAGAATAAGTGCTGAACAAAACTTATTATTTGGCTACATATCAGTTAAGTATATCAGGCAGTAGCCCACTGCAAGTGCATATCTTTTTGCAGTTAATTTTTGGTACTGTAATAAGAGGGAAATAATGTACCTGATTCATGGCTCGAAATTGCGACCTCCTGCTAAGTCCGATCGTCTAACAACTTAGTTAATCGGGCTGGCGAATATCCCAGCAATTTTATAAATACAATATACCACACTGCTACATTCCTCCTACCTATCGCGATAACCACAGCCTCTTTCAAATAGCCCAGTCATTTGCTTCACCCTAGCTCTAGGATTCCAAGGCTAGTCACACACAGTATATAAACATTACATGTCTGACCGGGTGACAGTAAAATTGTCAACTTGAGGAAATACTGTGAACCGAGGCGAAGTATGGGCAACTTAATTCAATCTTTATTTGTCTGTTTCCAACAATATAAAAATACTGATTGCATTTTGTTATTGTACTGCACGCATTCCCGCCTGTTTACGTTACGCTTATATGCCATTTATTATGATGTAATATCTGTTATTTTCTAATTAATTTTTTATTGTTATGTCTTGATAACATTTTAAGCGGTTGCACCAAAACGTTGACTAATGAAGAAATAACACAGTTCGAAAATTTATATGTCTTTTGTTGTGAAATCCACATTAATTTTTCTGTTTACAACGGAAATTCAAAAATAGATATTGCGCATGTGCAAACAGTACAGTATAATGTACGAACATTCCGTATCCAAGGTAGCAGGAGACAGAATTTTTCTGACAGTAAATTTTTTCCTGCTGTGTTGGACAGTTTGTATATGTCACGGTGTCCTATGGAAGATTACCATTGTAAATCAAATTGAGGTATAATAACACGAAATGTAACAGGAGGAAAATAATGTACCCAATGCAGGACTCAAACCTGCGACCTCCTGCTTGCAAGTCAGATGTTCTACCAACTGAGCTAATCGGGCAAAGTTATAAATACAATATTCAACACCGCTATAGTATGATCGTGCTGGGGACAAATATAGGAGATGTGTGAATTATGGAACATTTTTGTAAACAACATGAAAATAAGGTGATATATAACCCCACTAAATGATAAACTAAAAGTAACGAAAACAGTAAATTTATTTACCCTTGTTTGCATTTACAGAACACATCGCTTATTCTCTTCTCAGACATTTTGACATCAATGTTGATGAGGACTCTAAATTCCTGAACATAGCAACCTGTAATGAATGATTAAGCCTTCAGTTTCTTATGGAGAGACAGTTCACATCTTAAGTATTTAGAGACAAAATCGTCTGGAATATCGCTCAGTGAACATGCTATGTACGTCATTTTATTTTCTATGGTTTTGACGGACTAAACAAGAGATACTCCCCTTGAAATTCAAGGGGCGTGGCTACAACCTCGCTCTGGCATATCGTCAATTAAAATAGACAATAAATCTTGTTCAAAATGAAGGTACATGAAGCAAACATGGTGCAAGATTGATTCAAATGAGTAAAAAGTTATGGAAATAATATGTTTTGAACTGTTTTTTATTCTATTTTTCATAAGTTGGACACATACAGAGTGCACTAACATGATATCCTACATATTCTACTGTATCAGTTCATCTACATGCAAAGTTAATGTACAATATTAAAACATACAAGGGAGACAATTTCTAGTTCATTCATTGTATGAGATTAGCCTCCCTTTGAATATACAGGTAGTAAATTGGATCTATAAAAATTGCAAAGTTAAGGATATTCTAGTCTCTGGGATAGCAATTTTAGTTGTTTAAGTAGATGTTGAATACCTAGAACATTTATGATAGGGTAATAGTTATCATACCAGACTACCTATATTTAATTCATGTTTCTTGAAGTTTGTAACCTTTCATGGAAGAGAACTGTACTTGCATTAATTAATGACAATTTCAGCTAAGCTGCATTATTAAGCATGGCTATGAAACAGAACTGTACTTCATAAAAATGTATCAAGAACCGTTTAAAACTTCCAAGGGTCTTTCTATTCTTGATATAATATATTGTGCCTGCGTGCAATACAGTATTTATAAATTGTCTGGGATATTCACTAGTGCTATTAGCTCAGTTGGTAGAGCATCTGACTAGCATCTGAGGTCATTGTTATTACCAAATGGCATGTTCCCCTGTCTTCCTAATAGTAACTCTGATGAGTAGATGACTTCCTGGCACAAATGTTGTCAATTTGTATACTTGGCAGACCTGCATCCAGGACACTCTCTGATTCATTAACAATTAAACCAGGAAAGAATGATTTACAAGTCTTGTCATTCTTTGTGTAAGCTTGCACAGCTTCTACCTTCATTCAGTCTGACAGCTAAGACTCTGTAATTTAGGAAATATGGAATTAAGTCCTCACTGTCTGAAACAATATCAAAACAACTTAGATATTTAAATAATCGAAACAGTATTGATAAGTCACCTTCCCATGTACTTGTATACCTATCTACATTCCGTGGACTCCGTAACTGCTTGTTTAAAAGAACAGCTACACAAGGAAATAGTACTGACCTAATTGTGTGATTATATAGATGTAGCTGGTATATTTCACTTATATGTGTTGGATCTAAATATAATTCAAATCAATCTATCGTAAACAAATGGAAAGAGTCATGTATCTAAACATGTGCATTTCGGTAAAATACATGACATATTCAAATGCATAGAATTAAACCCTTGTATCGGCTAGCCAATGAAATAGCGCGCCTGTGTAGCTATTTTGCATATCCTGTTTCCGTAAATAAAGTCCTACTTTCTGTTTTCAAGTTCATGACGGGTAACCTGCAGAGGTCGAATGTTTAAACTATGGCTAACAAATAATAATTTGAGTAAATAATTAAAAAAAATATTTTGCTTTCTTAGTTGGAATTTAATAACTTTACTTCACTAATGCTTAACAACTTATATCACTAATGATTAAACTCTCATTTTGATCATTAAAACTAGACGGAAATTCAAACATCATGTAGAAATATGAAACCAATCCATAAAATATATCTTCAGTAACCAAAATTTTAACAGACAGAGAGATGGACAGGGGTAATACTATGCCCTTGCGCCATTTCGTATTGCGGGGGCAATAAAAAAATATTTTGATTTTATAGTTCACAGCTCTAATGCTTAAGAACTTACATCTATAATAATTGATTAAAATAACCTCAAATTTCAATTGGACCAAATGTAAACACAGGAATGTTCTGATAAGCAATGAGTATCTTATCTGTACTAGGTTCCATACCAGAAGGCTGTTCATCACCAGGTGGGGCATCATCATCACCCCCAGTGACCAAACTACCTCCCTGTTCCTTCACTACTTCAGTTCGAATTTAAAGAATTCATCGAGATTGAGAATGTTCATCACCAGGTGGGGCGTCTTCATCACCCACAGTGACCAAACTACCTCCCTGTTCCTTCACTACTTCAGTTCGAATTTAAAGAATTCATCGAGACTGAGAATATCATGAGGGTGATGATTTAACACATGCTTCTTGAAACCGAAAGACAATAACAATAAAATATGTAGTCATCACGAAAAACTTTTTTAGGTACTGGATATTTGGTCCAGTTAAAATGCAAACTTTACTGGACCGAATGAATTTTTAGTGGACCAAAAAGAGTACATACAGAATTTCCTATAATTTGGCTAGAAAAAATATTTTTTGAGAGTGATTTCATTTTTGTTCTGAAACACAGTAAGATTATCATTGAAAAATTTACTGGACAGTCGGACCACTGATCTTTTCAGATTTACTGGACCAATGGCCATTTTGTTGGACTCGGTCCAAGGTGCGGTGCTAAATTCGAAGATTGATAATAGTTTGAACTTGATATTTCTTTGTAACAATTTTGACCCCACAGGAGTGCTTTCTAAACTCGTGCTAAAGGTCATCAGAGGATCATTCATATGATCATTGATTGTAATTGGCTGAGTGGTTTCAGAGGAGAAATCATTAGAAACAAATGATGATGACACACAGTGACAGACAGGGCAATCATAATAACTCACCATGAGAACTTTGTACTTTTCATGCTCAGATGAGTCGAAATATATTCTTTTCCATTAACTAAGTACTTGTTACACTTAATGTTACCAGGGGTGTCAATAGACATTTTTTGCCAAACAAGAGGTCTTCGACCAAATTGTTTCCATATTAAATGCAGTTTAGGTGCAGTTTAAGATTCTAGGTGCACACGGATTCTTACTTGTCATGATGGTGACTGTACAGTTGGGTAGGAATTCTGAGCCGATCATACAGTGCTGTAACATATCGTAAACATTTATCTTTCTCCCAGTTAATGTAGTTATCCCATAATTTGTCTGAACGAAAGTCAGTACCCGCCGCTGTAATTGCTTGTTCATAAAGTCTGAAAAAAAAACAGAGATAAAATATGGCTACAATGAAAACCACAGGAATAAATCATAACACAAAAACATGCAGAGCCATAAATGATCTTTAAATATACCTTGAAGCCTAAAAATAGATTATTAAATACAGTAAAGAAAGACAAAAACTTGTTATGTGCACTAGAGGATCTTTAAATATACCTTGAAGCTTAAAAATAGATTATTAAATACAGTAAAGAAAGACTTGATTAAAACTTGATATGTGCACTAGAGGAAATTTGTTTCACAAAATTCTAGTTCAAAATATATTTTATGTTGCCAAAATGCACACCTAGAAGGGAAATTTACCCAATTAAATTGCAAACAGTACATATCAGTCAAGGCAATCCATTTTATTTTCTAAAAAGAATTTTAAGCCCAGTAAATTTGAAAAAAGACTAACTTTCTGGTTTCATCCTCACTGATAAACTCAGTAATGTAGAAGGTTATATAATGCAGTCATAGCTCTGAACTAAGTGGCACAGCTCTCACGCCTTTCTCAAAAACCTGTAGATAAAAGATTACATACATTAAATACCATAAAGCTTCTGTAGAAATCAATTCCAGCAATATTGATAATACATAAAAAGCACAAAATTCACACAATTCTTCATAAATGATTTGAGGCGTGATGCTTTACCATGCGGTCACAATATGACCAACTTCTATCAGTATGGTTGAGAATAAATCCGCTTGGTCGAGTTCTGTGCAAGTTGATCGTACCAGTCCAGGTGAGAATATTTAACAGTTAACACCCAAACGAGCCCCTTTCCTACACTGACATCAAATCATATGATTTGATATGAGGCAATTATCTCTGTAATAAAAATTAGTGAAGTAACAGGAAAGGGTTTCTTACCCCTTACATAATTATAACCTAACTATTTACCCAATTCAAAAACGAAAAGATGACACCCGATTTAATCAAGCAATCTGCTAACCACATGCAAAATAACATTAGCCAATAATTTAACACGATGCTCCCCCTACTTAGAAAATTAAGTGAATGCAAATTGAAAAAATCACTAAATACGAACGTAAAATACTGGTTGAGTGCTTTTAAAAAATGATAGTTAAAGAGTTCTTTTTATTCAAGATTATTAGAATTACATGATCATGTCTCAATCTCGTGCAACATTACTGTTGTGTTAAAATCAAAAGTATCAATGTTGATATTTACTGTAATTTATGTGTTGTTCACATTTTTGTGTATAACAACGAGTTCTTAATGGAATTTCATTACCTCAGTCTTTAATTAATGTGCTGTTAAACTTACCAATGATTTTTTCTTTTTTATGCTAAGAGACTAGTAAAGAGTATGTGTTAACATACATGACTTTATATGACCTTCATTATGTATAAATGAAAAGTCGGTCTGTTAGTGTAAATTTTTTAAAAATTTGCATGGGCACGAATGATATGTCTACATATTTCTCTTTATTTTGCTTCATGTGAAAAAAATCACGTTCAGACAGTACATTCAGTACTTTGATTATACATTATGATTTTAGCAGAAATTGTTAAATAAGAGATTCTTTGGCAATTGTTCAATTTGCTAAATTTATTGTGCAATGTGCAAGTCTTAAAAATAAAGAGCACAGTCAAACCTGTAAACAAAGGTCACCCATAGGAAAGTCACAAGGTGGCCTTTACTGACAGGTGGCCTTTATTCAACGGTCATTTTGTTCTAAATGGTCAGTGATGGTTTTCAAAAGAGTGGCCTTTATTCACAGGTGACCTTTATTTGGAATAGGACGCTAAGACAGGTTTGACTGTATTTAGACAGAAACAGGAATAGATTAGTATTTTTTAAAACCTAAATTTGAATGACAGACTGATGAAGATCAGATAGGAAAAGTTATAAATGAAAGTGCATAGACAAAATGAAATTAATCCAATACTTTCAAAAGATTAATTACTGTACCAACAATAATATCAAGGTTCAATTTGGAATTATATTGATGAATGTATATCAACATCATACTTTGATGATTTATATACATAAGATTATTGGTATTATTCATCCTCCACAACTGTAAATTTGAATTTAATATTTGCATTGCTATGATACAAAATAAATCTTTTCTATGTTTGTTAATCATGCATATTATGTTCCTTACCTCATGACTCATGAGAATGTTGCATGCATGTCTGTCTAAAAGTATCAATCATTATACTAGCTAGACAGTGAACCTTAGTAACTTTATTTGATGTCAACTTTTTTATCTGTTTATAAACTTTAATTAATATTATTGTCAAATGTGAAAAAGTAATTACCAAACTGAGATTGCAGCACAATATCTTGCAGTTAGTTGCTTCTCTGACAAATCAATGGCTGATTTGGTGGGACGATGGTTTCCATTCTCACTGCTAGATTACACACACTTTAAAGTGATGTTGGGAACCTAAATGAAGAAAACTGAAATGTTGATCTGACTGTTGACTGAAAGGATTATAAGATATTAAATCCTAGTCCATTTACAAAAAAAGTTAACACAAGTGGCTTCTTGCCAGTGAGGGCAGAGCAATTATTTTTTATTCCTGAATTCTGAATTCTAAAAATTATTCATTCCTAAAAGACATTATCAATAAATAATCAAACCTGAATTTCAAATCCTTAATCAGTAGCCAATTTATCCATATATTTTATACAATATCAACACCAGTAAGTAATAATTCCAATACTCATAAATGTATTAATTTTCCAAATATTTTACTTTTGATCTGGTTTATTTTTAATTTTCGAGTTGTCTCCCTTTCTATGGTAAGTTATGAATATGTGAAGGTCGATTCCAATATTCATTACTAAAATTTACCGGAAAGTACTTGGGTATGATTACTATCACATTCAAACAATTAGTCTGCAAATAATAGACTGACCGACAAAGTGACTCCAATAATTACCTCGTCTCAAACATCATGAGGGTACAAAATTTAAAAAGAAGGAATCTTACAACCAGACTCCTGCACAACCTGAGATTTCTTTGCTTTCTTCAACTCTTCATGCAATTCTAACAACTGATTGGTTACCAACTTGAGCTCTCTCTCTCCTTTTCTAAAAGTCTGGTCTTATATTCTTCCAGTTCAGAAGCTCAAACCTATTATAAATCAAAACAAGTTATTAGAATGTGGCAGCAACAACATAATACCATAACTAGACAGTGAAGCTTGAAAGCAATGTCTGTTGAGTAAGTTCATGAATAAAATGACAATAAAATTGCTTATTCATGCATGCAGGCTGGTATAATTTTAATGTACAAATACTTGTTGTCTGAGATACAAGTACACACTTTTCATTGCTTGGTTTTTAAATATGAGTGTGCACATACATGCATGCACACATGTTATTAATCTCTTATACCTCATCAATACACAATGTATGTATATATGTAACAGCATCGGAACTGTCTGCTTTCTGTAGGAAGTTGTCAAGGATTTCCCCCCTCTTGAAATCTCTTCAGACATTACAGGGATCTGCAAGACAAAATTCCAAATCATCATTTTTCAGAATTGATATGCCACTAAAATTAATTTTAATTCAAACAAAACAAAGCATCGACTGTGGTCATGTGCTCTGGATCTGGACATACTCAAGACATTCTTGGTTCGAATCACAGATGTGGTACATGTAGGTCATACCCATTTGACAAAAAGGTCAATTAATTATACTCCATGTGGAGAAATTGTCAGCTTCTTGCAACAGTTACAGTATATAACTGAAATATGGTTAAATCAGAAATAAACCCATTGAAACAAATGAAATCAAAGCTAACAATACATTTATTTAATAATCTGGTTTTTCATTACTTTGTTTGTATATAAAAATATCCTCAACCATTGTGGAATACATTTACTTTTGTTGTGGTCGTTGTTGACTGACATGATCAGTAAATGCCTGCAGTAGGTGTTGGTAATAAATCTAGTGTAGGTTGAATTGGGGGAACTCTTGGGGCCTGTACAGGTCATCTTGGTGTAATGGGTGAAATGATTTATCAAATGAATATGGCTGGTAATTTTGGTATTGTAATGAGGTAAACTAGGTGGGACAATGTTGATGACTTGATACCGGATGAACTGAAGCATTGTCTTCATGGAATGAACAGGCTAGCCCTTGTTGGTTCAAGGAACCTAAAAAAGAAGACACAAGAGGGCCAAGATGGACCTATATCACTCACATGACAATCATTGTTTACTCATTAAAACATTGTTTTGAACCTGTGTCATGAAGTCTACTGATATCAAATATTTCCAGTGAATTGATCTGGTGAACTAGAATCTGACCCTGTATGATCCATGTTTATACTTGACCAACATATCATTAAAACAAACATTCTGACAAGGTTTAGTGAAGATCCAATCATGACCATGACATCTGCAGGGTGAACAAGGTTTTTGTAAGATTTGACCATATGACCTAGTTTTTGACATCAGATGACTCATAATCGAACTTTTCTTACATATCATTAAGACAAACATTCTGACAAGGTTTAGTGAAGATCCAATCAAAACTTGACATCTACATGTAGTGTTAATCAGGTTTTCCTAAGATTTGCCCTGATGACCTAGTTTTTGACCCCAAGTAACCCATTTTTGAACTCATCTGAGATTTTGTCGATATTAACATTTTTAATCAAATAAAATTGATATCAGATTCTGTTGTTGACAGAAAGAGACCATAATTATGATCACTTCATCCAAAACTGACCTGCCTCAGTTGTCAACCATGTCTCTTTATGTTAGAAAGTAGGCAGTTGCTGACGGAGAATGGGAGTCTAGTACTGGTTCTTCTCAGGAATAATGGTTAGGTGAACTTGTCTGCCTCATATGACTCTGACTGTTGAAAAGGGGCGTGAAACTATATAAAAGACAATCAACTGAAACTAGAAGTTTTCTGCAGCAAATTAGAGAATCTTCTAATGAATGAGTACTTCTAATTGCCGGTAAGAACAGATATAGCATGAATAGAATAATGTACCAGATACTGAAACTAATTATGTGACTACTTACAGTTAACTTGGGATTTATATTGTCTGATGTCACAGGAGTGACGGTCGGATATCCCACATACTGTTTTTGACACAGAATATTTAAAGTCTGAGGTATAAAGTTTTTTAAAAGATATTGCATGGCTTAAAGATGTGAACTTGATTTCTTTTGAGAGGCAGTTTTTCACTGGTTTTAGGCATGACACACCATCACATGTTTGCTTCCTGAATCATTGGAAAGCATTGACGGGGATTCCCTTGCTTACCGAACAGGAAGTATGTCCGCTGACCTTGACTGAAGCAATGTGTTGTCGTTTCTGGTAATACCATTGTATCACTAATATTGTGGTATTTACAAATCTCGTAAACAAGGCGCTTCTGACACCACCAAGCATCCATTCTTGCATGAGGTTTTGTAGGACAGATATAGTAAATTTCAAACAAACTGTATCAGTGATAAGTTACAACTTAGTTTCATCTTACATGTTGAAAGCTTAACCATAGGAAGAAATTCACTATCCCAAAAATCAAAATCATGATCCTTACTACAATGTTTAAAGTGAAATTTGCCAAGAACTTTCTTGAAAATTCTTTGACTGGTACTCAAGTTAATGAATGATGTTTGTTTACGTCACATTGCCTAAACTTTATTACATCACAGCTTTCCAAAAATAAGCATAAAAATAAGGAGGCTCATGTGATTTTGTTTGTTTGAAATATTGTAAATAACACAATCATATGGATATGCTTTTATTTTGTTAACCAAAACACACTAGAATATTTGTAATAAATGTATGGACACTTTTCATGCTTATTCACAATTATCATTAAGATCTCAAGGTCCATGATAGGGTTCTGGACTAAAACTATTTCCATTGTCCACATGTTGTCAACCTCAAGACTGAGAACATTATAATTATTAAAGCGCTACATTTAATGATTTATTTTAAAAAATCTGTATTTTATAGGTCAGGGCCCTCATTTGACGTTTTTTGGGGCCGAAATTCGGCCCCATTCCCCTACTAAAATCATATACTTTTTATTTTGCTTAAATGATTCATATTAAGTTACATGTATTAACCTTTGATTGTAATATATTTAAATACAGCCATTTTAAGCTTAAAATGCTTATTGCAGGGTTATACGGCAGTCGAAAAAGATCCCCCGAAATTCCCCTTTTTCCTCAAAATGACGCGAAATTCCCCTACCTGAGGGCCCCGGGCCCCTTCCCCTAAAGTGCAGCTAGGGCCCTGTAGGTACCTTTAAATTAAGTATACACTTGCGAGACATTTGCTCACACTAACAGCAATAAATCTTATTGACAAATCCCTTGCAGCTCCCAATGTAAATACTGTGGTATTACCGAAAGCCGAAAGTTTGAAAGTAGGTTAAACATGCTGCCTACAACATCTTTGATAAAGAAATAGACAAACTAGGAATGTGTCCATAGGACACGGATGCCCTCGCCATTTCACACTGGACACAGAAATGAGTGTTGAGTGGCAAAATTTAATATGTGAATACAACATAGAGCAGGTTGCTTGGGAATGCTGCCTATAGTGGGGGGTAAAGATCACCTAAGGGTTGTAAACACACAACTACATGCACATTCACAATTTCAATGTAAGGAATGAACATAAATATATAAGTGTCCACTGTGACCTTGACCTTTGTGTAAGCGACACAGTTTTTAAGCATGACACGTCGTCTTAATATGATGAACATTTGTGCCAATTCATTTCAAAATCCCAACATGCATGACAAACTTATAAGCCCGACACAAACATACACTTTCACAATATCAATAATAATATGCACAAACTTTTAACGTCAACTGTGAATTTGACCTTTGAGCAAGTGACGCAGTTGATGCACAGGACACCTCATCTAGATATGATGCCAGTTTATTTCAAAATCCAAGAAGCAGGTTTGTATGTAATAGATTATGTTACTTGTCCATTTGATCAGAGACATATATCTGAGATAAGCAACTTCAGTTATTACCTATGTTATATTGCCTGTGACTATTATTTTCCCCAAAGATTGCTGATTTTGTAACAAGTATAACTTATTACCTACTAATACAACATGCATAAATTTCACTAGTCCTGGGTCCTATAACTTAATTGGTCTTTTTCATTTCGTCTGGTTGACCATTTTAGTTATGGAATTGTCCTCTTACAAAGTCAACAGCTTAAGACGCTTGTACATGTGTCTATTGAATCAGACCAATTTACATGCTTTCCGGAATGCTACTGATTTAATCCAAAGCATTTACGAGGTTAATTTTGAAACTAAGGGTAGTATGAAACATCGGCAAAATATTTGATAACTTTCGTCTGTTGAAGCAGGGATTTACAGGACTCATTTTTCTGCTTCAAATACGCCAAAAATTCTGCCCAGGACCCATTAAAATGTCCAAATCAAGTCCTGTGGGATGCAGACTTTTCATTAGATATACTCAGGGTATTAAAGTAAGCGAGATCACTGAATAAGATTTGACAAGCTATTTTCATCTTTTATATGTCTACAGTGAAAACAGATCTTTGATAGTTCTTTTTTGTTTAATAAAACACATAAATTCTTGCAAAAATCATGAAGATCCTTGTGTTAAATTGTTACTCAGAATGACATAGCTTTAAGGGACCCCTGAAATTCATGACAGGACCCCACTAAAACAACAACCTGAGTCACAAGGACACCAAAACTTTAAAGTCTGAGTGTAAAATCCTGTTGAAGGTATATTTTTGTTCATGTTGATAGATTATACCAAAATTCATCAAATTATACACAAGTTTTACAGACATTTATGTGTTAAATAGGAAAACGATCACGACTCAGATTGAGTGGTTTACCTGTTAGCTTTTAAACAACAAGTTGCTTTGACGATGAACTGCAATGTAATGTGAATGTATCATTGTCAAAGACTCTTCGACTAAAATTTCACATTTTCAGAAAGTTTATTATTTAAATTATAGCTGCCGAGTTTTTTAAATATATCAATTCTGACTTGATAGTTTTATTACACCCATGTTTATACTACCTATTTATGCCATTTTAAAGAAAAATATCAACTAGCTGGTACCAATTTTTTCATACCAATTACATTCTAATGGGTATAGCTAAAAATTAACTTACAGAATATACAACAACATATTATTTCCAGCAGTGCATGGTCAAATGTTTAAACTTTCAGAAAATGCCTAATTTATATACATAAGTAATTTTGTTTTGAATTTTATCCCCTATATGTTTATTTCCGCGGTGACCCTATCATTTGATTGGTCGGTAGGCGGTTACATAAGGTCATCAATCAAAAATCAATATGGACGTCAGTGTGTCAAGAAATGATTGTATGATTGCAGACTTGTACTGTCATGCATTTTAACAGAGTTAGGTAGGCGGTAATAGTGCCAGCCTTTATTTTTGCTACAGAATTTACGAAATGATGCCATGCATGATATTTTAAGTTGCCAATCTCTGTTATCTATGTCTCTGATTTGATAATCAATATTTCTTCAGTTGATAGAGAAACGTCTAGTTAAAGATTTAGGTGTTCGAAAACCTGTGCGTCCATGATATTAGTACCGCGGTATTAGAAAACTCCATCCTACTGTACAGGGACACAAATATCGCGAATTCGCGAAAACATATGACGTGCACATAACTAGCTTATACAATACAAATAAAAAAGTCAACATTTACATTTCATCGTTAAATACATCACATCTTATAAAAAAGAATCAACACTTACATGGTATTAGTTAATAAACAGGAGAAAACTACATCAACATGTGAAGAACTTCCCGTACATAGACGCTTGTGAACTGGTTCCCGTACTGCGTTGCAATGCACCAAACATAATCAACGGGTAACAGTTTAGAACGTTTGCTGACCAAGATCTCTACAAGGGAGACAAATCTGAATGACTAAAATCAAAGCACTGAAAGCTCCGGACACAATGTACTCACTGCCTAGAACATCGGTTGTCTTTGCTAAAAAGAGCCAAAAAAAGTTAAAAAATAAACCAATCAAAATGTATCTACAGACAAAAAGTTTATCCCAGAAATTTCAATCAATGTTTAGTTTAATAAGGCACTGAAAAATGGCTTTGTAGGACTTTAATTAGTCTTTTGTTCTGTTGACAATGCTGTAGTTGTGGCCATGGCAGTTGAGATCATTCAGCATAATGATGTTACACTGTGACTATATCATGAGTGGTTTCTGGCAACAATGCGGGTTCCCTAAGGTTGAACTTTCTCAACTGTTGTGATATGTTGCTTTAAGTATAAGGGTCCCATACCGGAGAATTTAGAGTACTCACTCGAGATGTCTGATCAGAGATGTAAATGCCATCTTTTTCGTTTCTTGGAGTGATGCTAAGGAGGTTCAGAAACTTATTTGCTTTTTTAGTGATGTTGCATATAAAATTATGATGTTTCTAGATTAGGTCGAATGATAGTTTGACTCTGAGGTAGGGATATGATTCTACTCACTTGAGGATTTTCAATGTTGTAAGAAGTTAAGATGTAGTTCTTCTGCCTGGTAATCTCCAGCTAGTGGCACTTAGCAGCATTAAACATCACAAACTGTTTGCGGGACCACTGGACCAGTGATTGTATGGGGACTTATCCATTTGTCAAATTTGGAAATAGGATTTTAATTATAGTCTCAAGTAGATGTAGATCAACATATAGTTGGAATTTTTAATTAGCACTGTCTCAAATTCGAAGTAATTACACTGCTCACTGTAAGCCTTAGACAAACTGTACAAACTAAGTTCCCAAGTTTTAAAATGTTTGCAGTTATCAATGAAAGTCAGATCAGGATTCGAACCCAAATCTTCCCATAACCAATAACTAGCCTGGGTTGCTCTATCCAATTAAGCTATCTGACCTTAAAAATATAGATAAGTTGCAATTCTGTAGATTAGTTAGGAAATCAACAAATATAAAACATTTGTTTTGAAATAACGATGATTATTGCAGAATCCCTCTGAATAAGCTCACTATATGCAAGTACTATGAGAAGTATATATAATACAAAATGTATGTTGAAAGAAAACAACTTTATATAATTGTTATAAAACATGCTATAAACATATTACATGACAGTCTTTTTGAGTGTAGAAAGAATTCTTGGATAGTAGTCTATAGGGGTTCTTCAGATTCCAGTAGACTGTGATTATAAAGCTGTGTTACAAGTATGAATAGTTAAAATAAAAGATTGTTAATGGTTTCACATTTTACTGGAATACACACATTACCAGAATAAACAGAAATACATTTTCAATTATGGGATATATTCCTGTTTAGTCAGATGCTCTACCAAGTGAGCTTCAACTTTTACTTCATTTTAACCATAATCATATAAATGATACAGTGGTATACAGATAAACAGCATACAAACAATGTACATGACAGTAAGAAATAGTGAGAAAAATATTTTCTGTAGGTTATAAAGGTAAGGTTTATCAGTCGTTAGTAGTACAAAAAAAAGAAGTAATTCCAGTATAGAATTTGAATTATACCTATGTAATATACAGTTATTGAGCAGACCAAATATGTATAGACATAAAGTTTAAATAATATTATTGTAAGCTCAATACCATTTTAGAAATTTAACTTTTACATTTATGTAAATAAAAATAGCTAAATATTGACTGATTTAAGCATAGCAATGTAAAAAAAACAACGCTGATTCAAGCACTAATAGCCTGGAATTAGAAACAAGAAAAGGGACAAGAAGGAAATTATTGATTACCGGGTATGTGGTAATACATGTTAAGAACTTAACAATGAAATATAACATACATATTAACATGATATCAAAATATATCCATGAAGAATATGAAAGTCTGAAAAAATTTATGATAAAACTATCGGTCAAACGGACATATACAGTTTTCAGTCACATAACATAACATTTTCAAAGGTACATAGTTTTACATGCCATGTGAAAATACATATTCGTTGATAGTTCAACATAGCAATGTAAAAGAAACAGCGCTAATTCAAGCATTAATAGCTTGGAATTAGAAAAAAGGATATTCATGAAGAATATGAAAATGTGAAATATTTTGTGACAAAACAATCGGTCAGACGTATATATACAATTTTAAATTACACAACATATCATTTTCAGAAGTACATACATGCAATGTGAAAATACATATTCGTGGATATTACAATACAATCATTAATAGTTTGGAAAAAGAAAAAGGTCAAAAGGGAAAGAATTGATTTTGTGGAAATATGTTAATAACTTAACAATGAAATATAGTATACGAGGGGTGATCCAAAATAAACAGGACTTTTGTCGCTGCGTGAAACTGGTTCAATAAAATGGCAGAAAATTACATTAATATAATGCTGAAACTTTCTGTTACATTCTGTATCAATATCAATTGAAATGTACAACTAAAACAAATCGTACAGATATTTCTTTACCAACATCATTGGCTGTCCGGCGCATGGTAAAAACAACGACATTGACGTCAACGACGTCACATATTTCACATCAGTACTTAAAATTAGTTTTTCTCAAAATACTCCTCATTAAGCTGAATGCAACGCTTGTGATGATATACCCACGTATGGAAAACATCCTTATACCTTTCAGAATCATATTCGGTTATAATTTGTGTGGTTGCTGTTCTCAAATCAGTTAGGCAATCAAGGTACTCTCAGTAAGAATATTTTTTTTATAACTTTTTATAATGTAAATTATTAGTCACTGTGTTTTATTGTTAAATGGACAAGACATTCGATGTATAAAATAAGGTCACATACGTAATAATAAATCAATGATTTCATATTCATTAAACCCAGTATCATATTTTTATATGGCTGAAAAGGATTTTAATGAATTGGCATAACTTATGAAGCACGTGGTAAGAAGTACATTGTAGAAGTTGCTGGAATTTTAATATATTAGGTCTTGTATAATAGTATTTGTTAAGCCATCTTTTTCTACTGTGTTTGTTAAAAGTGCATTTAAGAAGATAGTGAAATGCATCTGCTATATCGTTAGGGCTCTGGCATAAAGTACACTTCCGGTCAGATATATCTGTTCTGTCCCAGCGACCAATTTCAACGGGGAAATAGTGGTTTGCAGTTCTAAATTTTAGGAGATTGAAGGCATCAGATATTACAAGAGTCATTAAATAATTTTCAAGCTTGATATCATCTTTAAAGGAACCAACATTTTTCCTTTGTTTGAATTTTGTAACAAAGCATTCCATGACTGTTTATTTTGATCTAAAAGAATTTGTTTAATTTGTAACATCAGAGATTTTGAATTTGATTGAATTTGATTCTGATTAAGCCAAATATCATGCCTTCCATATTCGATAAATATATTCTTAATATAGTTAAACCACTTAGAATCAAAATTTGGTATATTACACATAAATTGGTAAATTTTATACAATATTTTGTCAGAGTCTCCGGTAATTAATCTATTCCAAAAATTTACCATTCTACATTTTATAGATATAAGTAAAGGATAACGCCCAGCTTCCGCATATAACATGTATAATGGCGTGCTTTTCCTTGGTTTAAGTATTTTACGGATAAAGTCACAGTGGATTCTTTCTAAATTTTTAGTATTCTCATAGCCCCAGATTTCACATGCGTAGGTCAAAATTGGTGAGATGGTGTTGTCAAATAGTTTAATAATGAGATCAAAAGGCAAATGCAAGTTAAAAAATTGTTTATATAATAAATGCAATGCTAATCGGGCTGGTGAATATCCCAGCCAATTTATAAATATAATATACACATCGCTACATTCCTCCTTCCTTTTTATTCAAAGTAATTATAATCGCGACAACCACAGGCTCTTTAAACTAATCCAGCCATATGCTTCATCCTAGCTCTAGGATTCCAAGGCTAGTCACACACGGCACCAAATGTAATAGGAGGAGGAAAATAATGTACTCAATGCGGGGCTCGAACCCATGACCTCCTGCTTGCAAGTCAAATGCTCTACTAACTGAGCTAATCCGGGCTGGTGAATAACCCAGCCAGTTTATAAATATAATATACACACTGCTACAGGATAAGTGAGATCTTACAAAAATAAATTAGGTTTTTCTCAGAAGACAAACATAAATATATGTTGCATATTGAAAACATAATAATTGAAGAATACATGCAGTTTAGAAGAAAATAACATGCAGTTCAGGAAAAAATAGAAAAAAATACATGTACTTAATTCAGAAAAAAAAGATTAATAGACAATTCATGGTTATACATTTCCAATGTCTCTCACAAATTAAGAAATAACTAGCAACAGATATGAGACATATGAAGTGAAATTAGAAATGAAGTATGAAAATAAATGAAAATGAAAAATAAACATTAAACAAGGGCAATTACTAGACATACAGTATGTGATTAATTACCCTAATTATTTAGGCCAAATATACTGAATTTGTTCTTGCTTTGTTTCTTAACATTTTTCATTGAGGAATCTTGATTAGATGATTAATGATTTCATGCAATGTGCATGAATTACATACATACTTTGCCTTGAATTATTGATGGGATATTTGTTTACAAGCTATACAGCATATAGCTTTGTTAAAAAACACATTATTGAGGAATCTTGATTAGATGACCTAATTAAAAATTCCATGCAATGTGCATGAATTGTAAACACGGAATTGTTTCTGTAATATTTATTTACATATTTCACAGTCATAGTTTGATTAAATACCCTAATTATTGACCTTAGATGATGTGCATAAACTCCCAACTTCAAATTTTCATGACATAACGTAATTAAAGAGTTTATGCAGTGTGCAAGAAATGTATATATACTTTATATTGAATTATTTCCGGTATATTTGTTCAAACATTACAGCATATTGTTTTGTTGAAAAACACATTATTATGAATATTTAGGAATGAAATGACTTATTTGCATGTTGCAAAACCCATTTGATTATTACACATGTAGCATTAGATTAATTACCCTAATTATTTAGGTCAAAACATGCTGAATTTAGTCTTGCTGTATTTATTAATATTTTTAATTGAGGAATCTATATTAAATGATCTAATGAATGATTTCATGCAATGTGCATGAATTATAAAGATACTTTAAACGGAAATGTTTCTGTAATATTTGTTTACATTATGCCTCTTTGAATACTCAACCTACTCAGAATTGTAATATATCATACATGAAGACATGCTCGAAGAAAAAGTGAAACGTAATAAGTATTAAATTAATCGATTGAAACTTCCCGATGATTAACTTGTTTAAATATCTGGTTGAATTACATTACAATAAATGATTATGAAAAGGAAATCTATAATTAAATAACCTATTTAAAGAATAAATATGAGGTGCATGTCATGTAAACAAACTTAAACGAAATTATTCAATGCAATATGTATGCACACATTTCAAAGCCAGATTTTGATTGCAGTCCTATTTATTGATGTTGTATATTGTATAATGATTATGAAATGCAAATATATGGTTAAAATCCCTATTTAATGAATTTATTTTAAGGTGCATGACATGTGAAGAATTTTAGACAGATTATTAAATCTAATATTTATATATACATTTCAAAGCTAGATTTTTATTGTAGCCCTAATTAATAACCATATATATTGTATTATGGTTGTGAAATGCAAATCTATGATTAATTTCCCTATTTAATGAATTTATATAAGGTGCATGACATGTAAACAATCTTTAAACGGAATTTTTAAATGCAATATTCATGTGCACATTCCATAATCAGATTTTGATTGCAGTCTTGTCTGTTGATGTTGTATATTATACAATAATTGTGAAATGCAAATCTATGATTAAATTCCCTATTTAATGAATTGATATAAGATGCATGACATGTAAACAATTTTAGACAGAATTATTAAATTCAATTTTTATATAAACATTTCAAAGGTAGATTTTTATTTTAGCCCAAATTAATAACCATATATATTGTATTATGGTTGGGAAATGCAAATCTATGATTAAATTCCCTATTTAATGAATTTATATAAGGTGCATGATTTATATAAGGTGCATGACATGTAAACAATCTTTAAACAGAATTTTTAAATGCAATATTTATGTGCACATTCCATAATCAGATTTTGATTGCAGTCTTATCTGTTGATGTTGTATATTATACAATAATTGTGAAATGCAAATCTATGATTAAATTCCCTATTTAATGAATTGATATAAGATGCATGACATGTAAACAATTTTAGACAGAATTATTAAATTCAATATTTATATACACATTTCAAAGCTAGATTTTTATTGTAGCCCTAATTAATAACCATATATATTGTATTATGGTTGTGAAATGCAAATCTATGACTAAATTCCATATTTAATGAATTTATATAAAGTGCATGACATGTAAACAATCTTTAAACGGAATTTTTAAATGCAATATTTATGTGCACATTCCATAATCAGATTTTGATTGCTGCCTTATATGTTGATGTTGTATATTGTACAATGATTATGAAATGCAAATCTATGGATAAATTCCCTATTTAATGAATTTAGGTAAGGTGCATGACATGTAAACAATTTTAGACAGAATTAATAAATGTAATATAAATGTGTACATTTCCAAGCCAGAGTTTGATTGCAGTCCTATTTATTGATGTTGTATATTGTACAATGGTTAAGAAATGCAAATCTATTATTAAAATCCCTATCTAATGAATTTATATAAGGTGCATCACATGTTAAGAATTTTAGACAGAATTATTATTTGTAATATTTATGTACAAATTTCAAAGCTATATTTTTATTGTAGCCCTAAATAATGACCATGCATATTATATTATGGTTATGAAATGCAAATCTATGATTAAATTCCATATTTAATGAATTTATATAAGGTGAATGACATATAAACAATCTTTAAACAGAATTATTAAATGCAATATTTATGTACACACTTCAAAGCCAGATTTTGATTCAGGTCTATTTATTGATGTTGTATATTGTACAATGATTATGAAATGCAAATCTATGGATAAATTCCCTATTTAATGAATTTATATAAGGTGCATGACATGCAAACAATTTTAGACAGAATTAATAAATGTAATATTTATGTAGAAATTTCAAAGCTAGATTTTTATTGTAGCCCTAAATAATGACCATGTATATTTTATTATGGTTATGAAATGCAAATCTATGATTAAATTCCCTATTTAATGAATTTATATAAGGTGCATGACATGTAAACAGCCTTTAAACGGAATCTTTAAATGCAATATTTCTGTACACATTACAAAACCAGATTTTGACTGTAGTCCTATTGATGGATGTTGTATATTGTGCAATGAATATGAAATTCAAATCTATGGATAAATTTCCAATTTAATGAATTGATATAAGGTGCATGACATGTAAACAAACAAATTTAGACAGAAATATTAAATGTAATATTAATGTGTACATTTCAAAGCCAGATTTTGATTGCAGTCCTATGCATGGATGTTGTATATTGTACAATGATCATGAAATTCAAATCTATGATTAAATTACCTACTTAAGGAATTTATATAAGGTGCATGACATGTAAACAAACTTGAAACAGAATTATTAAATGCAATATTTATGTAAACATTTCAAGGCCTAATTTTGATTGTAGCCCTATTTATTGATGTTGTATATTGTACAATGATTATGAAATGCAAGTCTATGGATAAATTCCCTATTTAATGAATTTATATAAGGTGCATGACATGTAAACAAACAAATTTAGACAGAATTATTAAATGTAATATTTATGCGTACTTTTCCAAGCCAGATTTTGATTTCAGTCCTATTTATGGAAGTTGTATAGTGTACAATGATTATGAAATTCAAATCTATGACTAAAATCCCTATTTAATGAATTCATATCAGGTGCATGACATGTAAACAAACATATTTAGACAGAACTATTAAATATAGTTCTTATGTACACATTTCAAAGCCAGATTTTGATTGTAGGTCTATTTATTTAATGTTGTATATAGTACAATAATTATGAAATTCAAATCTATGATTAAATTCCCTATTTAATGAATTTATATAAGGCGCATGACATGTAAACAAACAAATTTAGACAGAATTATTAAATGCAATATTTATGTGTACATTTCCATACCAGATTTTGCTTGTAGTCCTATTTACGGATGTTGTATATTTTACAATGATTATGAAACGCAAATCTATGATTAAATTCCCTATTTAATGAATGTATATAAGGTTCATGACATGTAAAGAATTTTAGAGAGATTATTAAATGTAATATTTATGTACAAATTTCAAAGCTAGATTTTTATTGTAGCCCTAATTAATGTCCAAATATATTGTATTATGGTTATGAAATGCAAATCTATGATTGAATTCCCTATTTAATGAATTTATATAAGGTGCATGACATGTAAACAAACAAATTTAGACAGAATTATTAAATGTAATATTCATGTACACATTCCAAAGCTAGCTTTTTATTGTGGCCCTAATTAATGTCCAAATATATTGTTTTATGGTTATGAAATGCAAATCTATGATTAAATTCCATATTTAATGAATTTATGTAAGGTGCATGACATGTAATCAGCCTTTAACGGAATTTTTAAATGCAATATTTATGTACACATTCCAAAGCCAGAATTTGATTGCAGTCCTATGCATGGATGTTGTATATTGTACAATGATTATGAAATGCAAATCTATGATTAAATTACCCATTTAATGAATTTATGTAAGGTGCATTGCATGTAAACAAACTTTAAACAGAATTATTAAATGTAATATTTACGTGCACATTCCTTAACCAGATTTTGATTGCAGTCTTATCTGTTGATGTTGTATATTATACAATGATTATGAAATGCAAATCTATAATTAAATTCCCTATTTAATGAATTTATATAAGGTGCATGGCATGTAAACAAACTTTAAACAGAATTATTAAATGTAATATTTATGTGTACATTCCAAAGCCAGATTTTGATTGCAGTCCAACGCATAGATGTTTTCATTGTATAATGATTATGAAATGCAAATCTATGATTAAATTCCCTATTTAATGAATTTATATAAGGTGCATGACATGTAAACAAACAAATTTAGTCAGAATTATTAAATGCAATATTTATGTACACATTCCAAAGCTAGATTTTTATTGTAGCCCTAATTAATGTCCAAATATATTGCATTATGGTAATGAAATGCAAATCTATGATTAAATTACATATTTAATAAATTTATATAAGGTACATGACATGTAAACAAACAAACTTTAAACAGAATTATTAAATGCAATATTTATGTACACATTTCAAAGCCAGATTTTGATTGTAGGCCTATTTGTTGTATATTGTACAATGATTATGAAATGCAAATCTATGATTAAATTATCTATTTAATGAATTTATATAAGGTGCATGACATGTAAAATATTTTAGACAGTTTATTAAATGTAATATTAATGTACACATTTCAAAGCCAGACTTTTATTGTAGCCCTAATTAATGAACAAATATATTGTACAATGATTATGAATTGCAAATCTATGATTAAATTCCATATTTAATGAATTTATATAAGGTGCATGACATGTAAACAATCTTTAAACGGAATTTTTAAATGCAATATTTATGTACACATTCCATTACAAGATTTTGATTGCATTCTTTTCTGTTGATGTTGTATATCATACAATGCTTATGAAATGCAAATCCATGATTAAATTCCCAATTTAATGAATTTATATAAGGTGCATGACATGTAAACTATTTTAGACACAATTATTAAATGCAATATTTATGTGCACATTCCATTACCAGATTTTGATTGCATTCTTTTCTGTTGATGTTGTATATTGTACAATGATTATGAAATGCAAATCCATGATTAAATTCCCAATTTATTGAATTTATATAAGGTGCATGACATGTAAACAATTTTAGACACAATTATTAAATGCAATATTTATGTGTACATTCCAAAGCCAGATTTTGATTGCAGTCCAACGCATAGATGTTGTATATTGTATAATGATCATGAAATTCAAATCTACGATTAAATTCCCAATTTAATGAATATATATAAGGTGCATGGCATGTAAACAAACAAATTTAGACAGAATTATTAAATGTAATATTTATGTACACATTCCAAAGCTAGATTTTTATTGTGGCCCTAATTGATGTCCAAATATATTACATTATGGTAATGAAATGCAAATCTACGATTAAATTCCATATTTAATGAATTTATATAAGGTGCATGACATGTAAACAAACAAATTTAGTCAGAATTATTAAATGCAATATTTATGTACACATTCCAAAGCCAGATTTTGATTGTAGGTCTATTTGTTGTATATTGTACAATGATTATGAAATGCAAATCTATCATTAAATTATCTATTTAATGAATTTATATAAGGTGCATGACATGTAAACAATTTTAGACACAATTATTAAACGCAATATTTATGTGCACATTCCATTACCAGATTTTGATTGCATTCTTTTCTGTTGATGTTGTATATTGTACAATGGTTATGAAAATCAAATCTATGATTAAAATCCCAATTTAATGAATTTATATAAGGTGCATGACATGTAAACAATCTTTAAACAGAATTATGAAATGCAAAATTTATGTACACATTTCAAAGCCAGATTTTGATTGTAGGTATATTTGTTGTATATTGTACAATGATTATGAAATGCAAATAGGTGATTAAATTATATATTTGATGAATTTATATAAGGTGCATGACATGTAAACAATCTTTAAACGGAATTTTTAAATGCAATATTTATGTGCACATTCCATAACCAGATTTTGATTGCATTCTTATCTGTTGATGTTGTATATTATACAATGATTATGAAATGCAAATCCAGGATTAAATTCCCTATTTAATGAATTGATATAAGGTGCATGACATGTGAACAATTTTAGAGAGAATTATTAAATTCAATATTTATGTGTACATTTCAAAGCCAGATTTTGATTGCAGTCCTATGCATGGATGTTGTATATTGTACAATGATCATGAAATTCAAATATATGATTAAATTCCATATTTAATGAATTCATATAAGGTGCATGACATGTAAACAATTTTAGAGAGAATTATTAAATTCAATATTTATGTGTACATTTCAAAGCCAGATTTTGATTGCAGTCCTGTGCATGGATGTTGTATATTGTACAATGATCATGGAATTCAATTCTATGATTAAATAACCTATTTAATGAATTTATATAAGGTGCATGACATGTAAACAAACTTGAAAGAGAATTATCAAATGCAATGTTTATGTACACATTCCATAACAAGATCTTGATTGCATTCTTATCTGTTGATGTTGTATATTATACAATGATTATGAAATGCAAAACCATGATTAAATTTCCTATTTAATGAATTTATATAAAGTGCATGACATGTAAAATGTTTTAGACAGTTTATTAAATGTAATATTAATGTACACATTTCAAAGCCAGACTTTTATTGTAGCCCTAATTAATGAACAAATATATTGTACAATGATTATGAATTGCAAATCTATGATTAAATTCCATATTTAATGAATTTATATAAGGTGCATGACATGTAAACAATCTTTAAACGGAATTTTTAAATGCAATATTTATGTACACATTCCATTACAAGATTTTGATTGCATTCTTTTCTGTTGATGTTGTATATCATACAATGCTTATGAAATGCAAATCCATGATTAAATTCCCAATTTAATGAATTTATATAAGGTGCATGACATGTAAACAATTTTAGACACAATTATTAAATGCAATATTTATGTGCACATTCCATTACCAGATTTTGATTGCATTCTTTTCTGTTGATGTTGTATATTGTACAATGATTATGAAATGTAAATCCATGATTAAATTCCCAATTTATTGAATTTATATAAGGTGCATGACATGTAAACAATTTTAGACACAATTATTAAATGCAATATTTATGTGTACATTCCAAAGCCAGATTTTGATTGCAGTCCAACGCATAGATGTTGTATATTGTATAATGATCATGAAATTCAAATCTACGATTAAATTCCCAATTTAATGAATATATATAAGGTGCATGGCATGTAAACAAACAAATTTAGACAGAATTATTAAATGTAATATTTATGTACACATTCCAAAGCTAGATTTTTATTGTGGCCCTAATTGATGTCCAAATATATTACATTATGGTAATGAAATGCAAATCTACGATTAAATTCCATATTTAATGAATTTATATAAGGTGCATGACATGTAAACAAACAAATTTAGTCAGAATTATTAAATGCAATATTTATGTACACATTCCAAAGCCAGATTTTGATTGTAGGTCTATTTGTTGTATATTGTACAATGATTATGAAATGCAAATCTATCATTAAATTATCTATTTAATGAATTTATATAAGGTGCATGACATGTAAACAATTTTAGACACAATTATTAAACGCAATATTTATGTGCACATTCCATTACCAGATTTTGATTGCATTCTTTTCTGTTGATGTTGTATATTGTACAATGGTTATGAAAATCAAATCTATGATTAAAATCCCAATTTAATGAATTTATATAAGGTGCATGACATGTAAACAATCTTTAAACAGAATTATGAAATGCAAAATTTATGTACACATTTCAAAGCCAGATTTTGATTGTAGGTATATTTGTTGTATATTGTACAATGATTATGAAATGCAAATAGGTGATTAAATTATATATTTGATGAATTTATATAAGGTGCATGACATGTAAACAATCTTTAAACGGAATTTTTAAATGCAATATTTATGTGCACATTCCATAACCAGATTTTGATTGCATTCTTATCTGTTGATGTTGTATATTATACAATGATTATGAAATGCAAATCCAGGATTAAATTCCCTATTTAATGAATTGATATAAGGTGCATGACATGTGAACAATTTTAGAGAGAATTATTAAATTCAATATTTATGTGTACATTTCAAAGCCAGATTTTGATTGCAGTCCTATGCATGGATGTTGTATATTGTACAATGATCATGAAATTCAAATATATGATTAAATTCCATATTTAATGAATTCATATAAGGTGCATGACATGTAAACAATTTTAGAGAGAATTATTAAATTCAATATTTATGTGTACATTTCAAAGCCAGATTTTGATTGCAGTCCTGTGCATGGATGTTGTATATTGTACAATGATCATGGAATTCAATTCTATGATTAAATAACCTATTTAATGAATTTATATAAGGTGCATGACATGTAAACAAACTTGAAAGAGAATTATCAAATGCAATGTTTATGTACACATTCCATAACAAGATCTTGATTGCATTCTTATCTGTTGATGTTGTATATTATACAATGATTATGAAATGCAAAACCATGATTAAATTTCCTATTTAATGAATTTATATAAAGTGCATGACATGTAAAATGTTTTAGACAGTTTATTAAATGTAATATTAATGTTCACATTTCAAAGCCAGACTTTTATTATAGCCCTAATTAATGAACAAATATATTGTACAATGATTATGAAATGCAAATCTATGATTAAATTCCATATTTAATGAATTTATATAAGGCGCATGACATGTAAAAAAATTTAGACAGTTTATTAAATGTAATATTAATGTACACATTTCAAAGCCAGACTTTTATTGTAGCCCTAATTAATGAACAAATAAATTGTACAATGATTATGAAATGCAAATCTATTATTAAATTCCATATTTAATGAATTTATATAAGGTGCATGACATGTAAACAATCTTTAAACGGATTTTTTAAATGCAATATTTATGTGCACATTCCATTACCTGATTTTATTGCATTCTTTTCTGTTGATGTTGTATATTATACAATGATTATGAAATGCAAATCCATGATTAAATTCCCAATTTAATGAATTTATATAAGGTGCATGACATGTAAACAATTTTAGACACAATTATTAAATGCAATATTTATGTGCACATTCCAAAGCCAGATTTTGATTGCAGTCCAACGCATAGATGTTGTATATTGTATAATGATCATGAAAAGCAAATCTATCATTAAATTCCCTATATAATGAATTTATATAAGGTGCATGACATGTAAATAAACAAATTTAGACAGAATTATTAAATGTAATAATTATGTACACATTCCAAAGCTAGATTTTTATTGTAGCCCTAATTAATGTCCAAATATATTGTATTATGGTTATGAAATGCAAGTCTATAATTAAATTACATATGTAATGAATTTATGCAAGGGGCATGACATGTAATCAGCCTTTAACGGAATTTTTAAATGCAATATTTATGTACACATTCCAAAGCCAGAATTTGATTGCAGTCTTATCTGTTGATGTTGTATATTATACAATGATTATGAAATGCAAATCTATAATTAAATTCCATATTTAATGAATTTATATAAGGTGCATGGCATGTAAACAAACTTTAAACAGAATTATTAAATGTCATATTTATGTACACAATTCAAAGCTAGATTTTTATTGTAGCCCTAATTAATGTCCAAATATATTGTATTATGGTTATGAAATGCAAGTCTATAATTAAATTACATATGTAATGAATTTATGTAAGGTGCATGACATGTAATCAGCCTTTAACGGAATTTTTAAATGCAATATTTATGTACACATTCCAAAGCCAGAATTTGATTGCAGTCCTATGCATGGATGTTGTATATTGTACAATGATTATGAAATGCAAATCTATGATTAAATTCCCCATTTAATGAATTTATGTAAGGTGCATGACATGTAAACAGCCTTTAAACGTAATATTTAAATGTAATATTTATGTACAATTTCCAAAACCAGATTTTGACTGTAGACCTATTTATTTACGTTGTATATTGTACAATGATTATGAAATGCAAGTCTATGGATAAATTAATTTATTTAATGAATTCATATAAGGTGCATGACATGTAAACAAACAAATTTAGACAGAATTATTAAATGTAATATATATATGTGTACATTAACAAGCCAGATTTTGCTTGTAGTCCTATTTATGGAAGTTGTATATTGTACAATGATTATGAAATACAAATCCATGATTAAATTCTTAATTTAATGAATTTTTATAAGGTGCATGACATGTAAACAATTTTAGACACAATTATTAAATGCAATATTTATGTGTACATTCCAAAGCCAGATTTTGATTGCAGTCCAACGCATAGATGTTTTCATTGTATAATGATCATGAAATGCAAATCTATGATTAAATTCCCCATTTAATGAATTTATATAAGGTGCATGACTTGTAAACAAACAAATTTAGTCAGAATTATTAAATGCAATATTTATGTACACATTCCAAAACTAAATTTTTATTGTAGCCCTAATTAATGTCCAAATATATTGCATTATGGTAATGAAATGCAAATCTATGATTAAATTACATATTTAATAAATTTATATAAGGTACATGACATGTAAACAAACAAACTTTAAACAGAATTATTAAATGCAATATTTATGTACACATTTCAAAGCCAGATTTTGATTGTAGGCCTATTTGTTGTATATTGTACAACGATTATGAAATGCAAATCTATGATTAAATTATCTATTTAATGAATTTATATAAGGTGCATGACATGTAAAATATTTTAGACAGTTTATTAAATGTAATATTAATGTACACATTTCAAAGCCAGACTTTTATTGTAGCCATAATTAATGACCATATATATTGTATTATGGTTATGAAATGCAAATCTATGATTAAATTCCCTATTTAATGAATTTATATAAGGTGCATGACATGTAAATAATCTTTAAACGGAATTTTTAAATGCAATATTTATGTGCACATTCCATAACCAGATTTTGATTGCATTCTTATCAGTTGATGTTGTATATTATACAATGATTATGAAATGCAAATCCAGGATTAAATTCTCTATTTAATGAATTGATATAAGGTGCATGACATGTGAACAATTTTAGAGAGAATTATTAAATGCAATATTTATGTGTACATTTCAAAGCCAGATTTTGATTGCAGTCCTATGCATGGATGTTGCATATTGTACAATGATCATGAAATTCAAATATATGATTAAATTCCCTATTTAATGAATTCATATAGGGTGCATGACATGTAAACAGTTTTAGAGAGAATTATTAAATTCAATATTTATGTGTACATTTCAAAGCCATATTTTGATTGCAGTCCTATGCATGGATGTTGTATATTGTACAATGATCATGAAATGCAAATCTATGAGTAAATTACCTATATAATGAATTCATATAAGGTGCTTGACATGTAAACAAGCAACTTTAGACAGAATTATTAAATGTAATATTTATGTACACATTTCTAAGCCAGACTTTTATTGTAGCCCTAATTAATGAACAAATATATTGTACAATGATTATGAATTGCAAATCTATGATTAAACTTCATATTTAATGAATTTATATAAGGTGCATGGCCTGTGAACAATTTTAGAGAGAATTATTAAATTCAATATTTATGTGTACATTTCAAAGCCAGATTTTGATTGCAGTCCAACGCATAGATGTTGTAAATTGTATAATGATCATGAAATGCAAATCTATGATTAAATTCCCTATTTAATGAATTTATATAAGGTGCATGAGACATGTAAACAAACTCGAAAGAGAATTATCAAATGCAATGTTTATGTACACATTCCATAACCAGATTTTGATTGCCTTCTTATCTGTTGATGTTGTATATTATACAATGATTATGAAATGCAAAACCATGATTAAATTCCCTATTTAATGAATTTATATAAGGTGCATGACATGTAAAATTTTTTAGACAGTTTATTAAATGTAATATTACTGTACACATTTCAAAGCCAGACCTTTATTGTAGCCCTAATTAATGAACAAATATATTGTACAATGATTATGAAATGCAAATCTATGATTAAATTCCATATTTAATGAATTTATATAAGGTTCATGACATGTAAACAATCTTTAACGGAGTTTTTCAATGTAATATTTATGTGCACATTCCTTAACAAGATTTTGTTTGTAGTCTTATCTGTTGATATTGAATATTGTTCAATGATTATGAAATGCAAGTCTATAATTAAATTCCCTATTTAATGAATTTATATAAGGTGCATGAGATGTAAACACTTTTAGCGAGAATTATTAAATGCAATATTTATGTACACATTTCAAAGCCTAATTTTGATTGCAGTCCTATGCATGGATGTTGTATATTGTACAATGATCATGAAATGCAAATCTATGATTAAATTCCCTATATAATGAATTTATATAAGGTGCATGACATGTAAACAATCTTTAAACGGAATTTTTAAATGCAATATTTATGTGCACATTCCATTACCAGATTTTGATTGCAATCTTTTCTGTGGATGTTGTATATTATACAATGATTATGAAATGCAAAACCATGATTAAATTCCCTATACAATGAATTTATATAAGGTGCATGACATGTAAACAAGCGACTTTAGACAGAATTATTAAATGTAATATTAATGTACACATTTCAAATCCAGACTTTTATTGTAGCCCTAATTAATGAACAAATATATTGTACAATGATTATGAAATGCAAATCTATGATTAAATTTCATATTTAATGAATTTATATAAGGTGCATGACATGTAAACAATCTTTAAACGGAATTTTTAAATGCAATATTTATGTGCACATTTCAAAGCCAGACTTTTATTGTAGCCCTAACTAATGAACATATATATTGTAATATGGTTATGAATTGCAAATAGGTGATTAAATTCCATATTTAATGAATTTATATAAGGTGCATGACATGTAAACAATCTTTAAACGGAATTTTTAAATGCAATATTTATGTGCACATTCCATAACCAGATTTTGATTGCATTCTTATCTGTTGATGTTGTATATTATACAATGATTATGAAATGCAAATCCAGGATTAAATTCCCTATTTAATGAATTGATATAAGGTGCATGACATGTGAACAATTTTAGAGAGAATTATTAAATTCAATATTTATGTGTACATTTCAAAGCCAGATTTTGATTGAAGTCCTATGCATGGATGTTGCATATTGTACAATGATCATGAAATTCAAATCTATGATTAAATTCCCTATATAATGAATTTATATAAGGTGCATGACATGTAAACAAGCAACTTTAGACAGAATTATTAAATGTAATATTTATGTACACATTTCAAATCCAGACTTTTATTGTAGCCCTAATTAATGAACAAATATATTGTACAATGATTATGAAATGCAAATCTATGATTAAATTTCATATTTAATGAATTTATATAAGGTGCATGACATGTAAACAAACAAATTTAGACAGAATTATTAAATGTAGTATTTATGTACACATTCCAAAGCTAGATTTTCATTGTAGCCCTAATTAATCTCCAAATATATATTGCACTATGGTAATGAAATGCAAATCTATGATTAAATTACATATTTAATAAATTTATATAAGGTGCATAACATGTAAACAAACAAATTTAGTCAGAATTATTAAATGCAATATCTATGTACACATTCCAAAGCCAGATTTTGATTGTAGGTCTATTTGTTGTATATTGTACAATGATTATGAAATGCAAATCTATGATTAAATTATCTATTTAATGAATTTATATAAGGTGCATGACATGTAAAATTTTTTAGGCAGTTTATTAAATGTAATATTAATGTACACATTTCAAAGCCAGACTTTTATTGTAGCCCTAACTAATGAACATATATATTGTACTATGGTTATGAAATGCAAATATGGGATTAAATTTCATATTTAATGAATTTATATAAGGTGCATGACATGTAAACAATCTTTAAACGGAATTTTTAAATGCAATATTTATGTGCACATTCCATAACCAGATTTTGAATGCATTCTTATCTGTTGATGTTGTATATTATACAATGATTATGAAATGCAAATCCAGGATTAAATTCCCTATTTAATGAATTGATATAAGGTGCATGACATGTGAACAATTTTAGAGAGAATTATTAAATTCAATATTTATGTGTACATTTCAAAGCCAGATTTTGATTGCAGTCCTATGCATGGATGTTGCATATTGTACAATGATCATGAAATTCAAATATATGATTAAATTCCCTACTTAATGAATTCATATAGGGTGCATGACATGTAAACAATTTTAGAGAGAATTATTAAATTCAATATTTATGTGTACATTTCAAAGCCATATTTTGATTGCAGTCCTATGCATGGATGATGTATATTGTACAATGATCATGGAATTCAATTCTATGATTAAATTACCTATTTAATGAATTTATTTAAGGTGCATGACATGTAAACAAACTTGAAAGAGAATTATCAAATGCAATGTTTATGTACACATTCCATAACCAGATTTTGATTGCATTCATATCTGTTGATGTTGTATATTAAACAATGATTATGAAATGCAAAACCATGATTAAATTCCCTATTTAATGAATTTATATAAGGTGCATGACATGTAAAATTTTTTAGACAGTTTATTAAATGTAATATTAATGTACACAATTCAAAGCCAGACCTTAATTGTAGCCCTAATTAATGAACAAATATATTGTACAATGATTATGAAATGCAAATCTATGATTAAATTCCATATTTAATGAATTTATATAAGGTGCATGACATGTAAACAATCTTTAAACGGAGTTTTTCAATGTAATATTTATGTGCACATTCCTTAACCAGATTTTGATTGTAGTCTTATCTGTTGATATTGAATATTGTTCAATGATTATGAAATGCAAATCTATAATTAAATTCCCTATTTAATGAATTTATATAAGGTACATGACATGTAAACACTTTTAGCGAGAATTATTAAATGCAATATTTATGTACACATTTCAAAGCCTAATTTTGATTGCAGTCCTATGCATGGATGTTGTATATTGTACAATGATCATGAAATGCAATTCTATGATTAAATTCCCTATATAATGAATTTATATAAGGTGCATGACATGTAAACAAGCAACTTTAGACAGAATTATTAAATGTAATATTAATGTACACATTTCAAAGCCAGACTTTTATTGTAGCCCGAATTAATGAACAAATAAATTGTACAATAATTATGAAATGCAAATCTATGATTAAATTCCATATTTAATGAATTTATATAAGGTGCATGACATGTAAACAATCTTTAAACGGAATTTTTAAATGCAATATTTATGTGCACATTCCATTACCAGATTTTGATTGCAATCTTTTCTGTGGATGTTGTATATTATACAATGATTATGAAATGCAAAACCATGATTAAATTCCCTATTTAATGAATTTATATAAGGTGCATGACATGTAAACAAACTTTAAACAGAATTATTAAATGTAATATTAATGTACACATTTCAAAGCCAGATTTTGATTGTAGGTCTATTTGTTGTATATTGTACAATGATTATGAAATGCAAATCTATGATTAAATTCCATATTTAATGAATTTATATAAGGTGCATGACACGTAAATTCTTTTAGACAGTTTATTAAATGTAATATTAATGCACACATTTCAAAGCCAGACTTTTATTGTAGCCCTAATTAATGAACAAATATATTGTACAATGATTATGAAATGCAAATCTATGATTAAATTCCATATTTAATGAATTTATATAAGGTGCATGAGATGTAAAACATTTTAGACAGTTGATTAAATGTAATATTAATATACACATTTCAAGCCAGACTATTATTGTAGCCCTAATTAATGAACATATATATTTTACAATGATTATGAAATGCAAATATGTGATTAAATTCCATATTTAATGAATTTATATAAGGTGCATGACATGTAAACAATCTTTAAACGGAAATTTTAAATGCAATATTTATGTGCACATTCCATTACCAGATTTAGATTGCATTCTTTTCTGTTGATGTTGTATATTATACAATGATTATGAAATGCTAATCCATGATTAAATTCCCAATTTAATGAATTTATATAAGGTGCATGACATGTAAAAAATTTTAGACACAATTATTAAATGCAATATTTATGTGTACATTCCAAAGCCAGATTTTGATTGTAATCCAACGCATAGATGTTGTATATTGTATAATGATCATGAAATGCAAATCTATGATTAAATTCCCTATTTAATGAATTTATATAAGGTGCATGACATGTAAAAAATTTTAGACAGTTTATTAAATGCAATATTAATGTACACATTTCAAAGCCAGACTTTTGATTGTACGTCTATTTGTTGTATATTGTACAATGATTATGAAATGCAAATCTATGATTAAATTACCTATTATGACATGTAAACAAACCTTATACGGAAATATCAAATGCAATATTTATGTGTACATTTCCAATCCAGATTTTGATTGCGGTCCTATTTATTGATGTTGTATATTGTACAATGATTATGAAAAGCAAAGCTATAATTAAATTCCCTTTTCCATTTCTCACTGCGGAACATTGATAAAATGACCTAATTCAAGAATTTATGCAATGTATAGCTTTCATCATGAAACGGAATTGTTTCCGAAATATCTTCCAATATACTTCACAGTCATATTTTGAATAAATACTCTAATTAATGACCTTGTATGAAGTGCATTAATTGTAAATTAGTTCATACAATGTGCATAAATTGAAAGGAATTTTTACCGCGATACAATTTTTTAATTGAATATCCCTTTTAAGAAAAATTAGAATACAGAGAATTATTTTCAAGTTACTGTTCACCTATTTCAGTGCAAAAATTGCATCACATGGCCTGATTAATGTGCCGATGTTATGCGTTCTATACATAGGGTGACGTCACTACGTTGGTCTAACCTCTATACAGAAAACTGATTACTATCTACATTTAGATAGTTATACATACGCTAAAAGTATAGTTCCGCGGAAGGATTTTAAATGTCAAAACAGCCATATTGTTTGTTTATCAACAACGAAGTATGTTTAGTTAGCCTATATAGATGTGAAATTATTACGTTGTAACATTCTCTTCTTGTATTTTTGTCGATAACACTAATTATTCAATGAAATGCAATGTTGAAGTACGCTTGGCTCCATACGGTGACATCACGCTATGTTATTGTTTATAATTTCCATTTTGTAAGTAGTTCTTGCAAATACCCATAATGCCCCGAGCAGAATAACACAGGTCAGTGCGTAGCGCTACCGTAGTGTACACATTGGATGTTATGTGGATAAATCATAAGCATACCATGAAAGGAATTATTCCTTTCCTTAAACTGAGGCCTGATTTTCATAAATTCTCATCAGAACACCAAACAAACGCATTGACAGAAGCATATACTAAGGGAAATATCGTTTATTTTAAATCAACTTTTATCTTGATTATAAACTCTTTATGAGCATTTATTTTTGATATTTTTTATAATGTCACTCAAATGTAAAATTGATTTGTATAGCTTAATATATCATAAATGAAATTCAATATTTTACGCGTGCTTTGTATCATACCATATTGATATTAAACCTTAATTAATTTTAGATATTGCATTCTTACTAACACTTCAAACATCTGAAGTTTTGTTTTGAATTTAGTTATGGATATCTTTTAAGAGTAAAAGCGATTATTACATACGTTTTTATGGTATTTTCTTAATGTATTGGTTTATTTTTTATATTTTTGCTTCTTTATCCTCTAATATCATTTTAAGTATCACATTTGTTTAGAAAATAATTGAAAATAAATGAAAACCTAATTTCCCTTGTACGTACAAAAATATTTTACATAACTTAAGAATCGTGAAATAAGTTTCAAAAATTTAAAAGCAACAATGTTTTCTACCTAGACATAGAAAAATGCCCTAAGTGCATGTGAAGTTAAATTATGTGAGGGAACCTACCATAGTGACAATTAAATGCAGTGATCGAGAATAGCCACTTACTTGTGAAATATAATCCTATATTCCATTTACTTAAAAATTAAACACTATTTCCAACACTTAACACAAACACTTAACACAAACACTTAACACAACACAGAACACTAACACAACACATTGAACACTTTATATGTTCATACTTGCACAAAACAACATACAGGTATGTACTGCTTGTGGTTACTTCCTTCTGTAGATATTTCTACAGGTTATTTTATATGAAAATATGTATAGGTATACATTACATATGCATACAGCTATGCCTTGATTAGACATTTCGTGTACATTTTGATACTTCAAGACCATCAACATCAACATCATCCATAGATGCGCCCTGAAATACAGTGGTAAGCAAAATCCCAAATAATTCTATGATGCAAACAATTCGTTGGAATCAGGTATCTGCTGTACAGTTATATCATTTTAATTACTGATTTAATAATGAGCGCAATGAATTATACCAATCAAAATTGCAATATAAATTAATTACATTGATACAAGAATTCAATCAATAACCATTTCAGTGATTGCATTTAACAAGTGACCTATGGACCAATAGCCCAATGCTCAAAGAATAAACCAACACTCTATAAACCAACGACATTTTGGCCACTAGTCTAGCATTCTATTTACAGTCCAACACAATAAAATGTCAAGCAGTCAATCCCAATAGTCTAGCCCTCCAACAAGAGTGCGCTTCTCTATCAATAGTCCATCACTCTATCAGTGGTCCAGCTCTCTATCAATACACAAACTCTTTATCAACAGTCCATTTATCAATAGTCCAATACTTTATCAATAGTCCAACACTCTTATCAATAGTACACTACTAATGGTACATAACTTTATCAATGGCCCAGTACTCTATCAGTAGTCCTCTACTCTATCCTATATCAACTACTCTGACAATAATCAGTATTCTATCAGTAATCCACTACTATATCAATAATCAGTAGTCTATCAGTATTCCATTACTCTTTCAATAGTCCAAACTCTAATCCTATCAATAGTCCGCTACTCTCTCAATAATCTAAAATTCTATTAGTAGTACACTACTCTATCAATAGTACACTAATCTATTTTAGTTCACTACTTTATCAATAGTACATTAATCTATTAGTAGTTCACTACTTTATCAATAGTACATAAATATATTAGTAGTTCACTACTTTATCAATGGTCCAATACTCTATCAATGGTCCAGCACACTTTCATAGCCCATTTATCAATCAATAGTCCATTACTATATCAATAGTCTTCTACAGAACCAATAGTCCACTACTCCATCAAAAGTCTTACTATTAATATTCCAATACTTTATAAATAGTCCAGCTCTCTCAATAGTTTGCCCTCTATCAATAGTCCACTACTGTATCAATAGTTCAGCTATCTACCAATAGTCCATTACTCTGTCAATAGCCCATCTCTTAATCAATAGTCTAGATATCTACCAATAGTGCATTATTTTATCAATAGCCCAGTACGCAATCCGTTGTCCAGAACATATCATTTGTCCAGTGCATATTATGTATTTTTGATAGAGTACTGGACTATTGTTATTTACTACATAACAATAGTCCATTACTCTTATCAAGAATGAATCTTTATAATTAGTCCAGTACTTTTTAACAATGATCTAGAATTGTGCTGTTAGTCAGGTTACTCCTATCAATAATCCAGCAATAGTTTACTGTCATAACATCAAACCAAGTACAATTTCAAATATGCAAATAGTTATGAGTTCATCAAAGAGACCCAAATAAAACAAAACCATATATATATATTTTAAAAAGGTTTACCTGTATTTCATCAAGGTGAACAAATAATGATCACAATAGAAATGACAAACCTCATGATATTTCTATTGAATGTGCTTTTATCCAGACTGTAAGATACATCAAACATAAATGTTAAACACAGATATTAACTTGTGAAATACATTACAATATTTGAAGCTGAACAAATCTAATATAATGTTTAATATTTATATTCACTATTTACTTAATAATAGTCTTACAAATTTAGCTAATCAAATAATTGATGCTACCAGTTTGGTCATGTATATTGCATATACATTTATTTTAATACAAACAATGTAGTGTTGTAATGTATTAGTATTGGTAATTGATTACTTCATCTCATAAATTCAACAAATACCCAATATTCATAAAGATGTTATCAATATCCATGTACAAGACTGTAGACCCCAAGGCTCCCAAAACATCCTGAAAAACAAATTATGTAAAAGAACTGATACAAGTTGTATGGATATTAATAATCAAGGTGAACAATAATTAAAATGAATAATCAACAATTTTAACCTAACCTAAAATCTAGTTTAATTTTACATAAAGGCCATGAATTTAGAAGAATACATATAATAATTCATTCCATAAATTTAGAACCCTGGCCAAAATAAAACTATCCCTTAAATTTTAAAAGAGGTTGCAAAGTTCTGACAAGGGTAAAACTTACCCTGTAAATGACAATGAACAGAGCACCCAGTACTGCATGTGGTAGCTTCATGATACAGTCTTTTTGAATTGCTCATGGGTATACACTTAATAAAACATGTCCAGTAAAACACATAATTTGATGGTTTTGAACAATGTGACTTTTAAGTACCACAAGTGAGTAAAAATACCTTGGACACTCAAATGACTAGATAATGTAATCAATGTTACTAACTAATTAAACATGTGTAAAGTGAAAATTACCCTTTAGTTTAAATATATTTGTGTAGAATCAAAATGGACATTCTGTAATAATGATTAATTATAGTTGTAGAAAAATAAAATATAAGTAAATTGTGACACAATGCTGACTTACCTGTCACTTGGCACATTAACTATAAACACTTCTCAGATATGAAAAACATTCCACAATTCAGTAGCTAATTCCTTGCCATTACCTTGTAAGTTCATGCAAAAAACAGCAAATATATGAACCAATCTTCAACTAGAAATAATGATACTACATATCATAACATTCAACCAAATTTGTTTTATTATACATGTATAATTGTGTAATACGCTTACTGTATAGTATATGCATTATTAGGCCAGTTAAAGAAAATTATCTCCAAAGTATCATATTTGAGCTAAGTATATGCATTATTAGGCCAGTTAAAGAAAATTATCTCCAAAGTATCATATTTGGGAAAAGACTTTTCTGTAGTTCTGGTGGCTACAGTCCAGGCATACACCACTAAATTTGTTTTAGTCAGGGTTAGGGTTAGGGTTTAGTAGTGTATGCCTTGGACTATAGCCAGAGTGTGGACTATAGAAAAAAGTCGCACCCCATGTCGATGTGACCTTATACTATGTCGATTTCTCAATATATTGAGTGCTAATGTACTGATACTAAAGCAACCAATCATTACATGAAGTCGGAAACTTGTTCATATCAATACTTTGTGACTACATATAATAACAAATTGTGACTACATATAATAACAAATTGTGACTACATGTACATATAATAACAATTGTGACTACATATCATATCAAATTGTGACTACATATAATAACAAATTGTGACTACATATAACAACAAATTGTGACTACATATAATAACAAATTGTGACTAAATATCGTATCAAATTGTGACTACATATGATAACAAATTGTGACTACATATCATAACAAATTGTGACTACATATCATATCAAATTGTGACTACATATGATATCAAATTGTGACTACATATGATAACAAATTGTGACTACATATAATAACAATTGTGAATACATATCATATCAAATTGTGACTACATATAATAACAAATTGTGACTACATATAATAACAAATTGTGACTACATGTCATATCAAATTGTGACTACATATGATAACAAATTGTGACTACATATGATAACAAATTGTGACTACATATAATAACAAATTGACTGAAATAAGACTTACATTACTTTATATATCGTTCTAACTACTTCATATGATAGCTTCCCCATACATATCTGCTGAATACATTGATATTTTGACATCATATAATGTTAAGACGAGTCTATACATCGATCTGATGGCGTAATGTTATGAAAATTCACTCAGTACATTATCATGTTGACATGAAAATATCTACCTCGTATATTGGCAAAATGACTACATATAAGGGCCAGTTTCATTAAACATCTTACGCCAAGTAAGAAGTATCTTATTTTCCTTCTCAGCGTTAAAATACGTTTCATCAATATTTTTTTAGCTACAAATTTTTAAGTTTCGGAACGAACCCGTCTTAACTTTACGATATCACATATGCTGTCTTAAAGACAAGACAATGCTGTTTCTGCCTTTATCACTACGAGACAATAGGCCGGTACGATTGGACTATCGTAAGAAGAGAATACGCCGGCTAGAAGAGCTTAGAAGAGAAACACAATCGAACGCAATCACAGCCGAAATGTTCGCATTCTAAGTATTAGGTATAACTAGAACTTACCATCAAACCAATATGCTTTAACCTATTGTAAACAATAATGTTTGGTCATGTGACTAATATCACTTCCACCTCTTCTTACCATCGGGCGGAATAGAAAGAAGATCTTCTAAATTAATAAGACGACTATTAGTAATCGAACAGTTCGGAAGAGCTCTGCCTCTACCGGCAATTCTTCCGTTTGACCAATCGAACGGGTCTAACCTTTTATTTTAAGACGATGTACTAGATATTCGAAAATAATGGAAAGGAAAGTCCGTTTTATGCTCAGGAGCGTAGCCTGCTATAAAATAATTATATGCATACAAGGAAGAATGTTATCCCCTATGGTTGGTTCTGGATTTTTATGTCCCACTAATCGAATAGAAGTGGCAGAAGAGCATAAAGTGTTTCCCCTCTCCGTCTGTGCGTCTGTGCGTCCGTACGTTCAAATTTTGGTTTCCGAGCGATAATTCAAGAACTATTTCAAGGATTGGTGTCATATTTTGCATCAAGGAATATAATGATAAAATACTGTTAAAGTTCGATTTCATTTAAATCCGAACATTTTCACAGGATATATGGCCCCTACTCGGGGAGGCATTCGTGTCCCCCGGACACATTTCTAGTTGAAATTAGAACTAAAATGGTGAAGTTTCAGTTGTATTTGCATGGATCAGAAGCACTGTCAAATATTTTTTATTTGAATCATGCATTTTATTTTTAAACACCGTGATTAACGATTATTAGATATACTATTAATTTATTTCGACTTAGATTGCATTTATATGTTGTTCACATTCCAAATTAGAGTTACGCTCATGCGTATGTGGGTATCGCTGATGTTATAACTTGTTTACAATGTAGTTATTTTAAAACTTAAGACCGTGAACATATTTTACTCTTCAAAAGAAACCTTTTTGTCATTTTTAACAGATCGTATGTGCGTTTATTAGCCATAAAACATATTTTTCGTGATAACAATTGAAACAAGAGGGCCAAGATGGCCCTATATCGCTCACATGACAATCACTGTTCACTCATTAAAACATTGTTTTGAACCGGTGACCTAGTTTTTGACCCCAGACGACCTATGTTCGAATTTGTCTTACATATCATTAAGACAAACAGTCTGACTAGGTTTGGTGAAGATACGATCAAAATTTGACATCTACAGTGTTAACAAAGTTTTCCTAAGATTTGACCTGGTGACCTAGTTATTGACCCCAGATGACCCATATTTGAACTTGACCTTAATACCATTAAGACAAACAATCTGACAAGGTTTGGCCAAGATCCAATCAAAACCATGACATTAAGAGCTTTTACAAGATTTTTACCTAAGATTTGACCTTGTGACCCAGTTTTTGAACCCGGCTGACCCATGTTCATCCTTGACCCACATATCATTGAGGCAAACATTTTGACAAGGTTTGGTGAAGATCCAATTAAAACTGTGACATCTACAGTGTTAACAAAGTTTTCCTAAGATTTGACCTGGTGACCTAGTTATTGACCCCAGATGACCCATATTTATACTTGAGCGTTATATCATTAAAACAAACGATTTGACAAAGTTTGGTGAAGATCCAATAATAACTGTGAAATCTACAGTGTTAACATGGTTTTTCATAAGATTTGACCTAGCGACCCAAGATGACCCATGTTCGAACTTGTCCAAGATATTATGAAGACAAACATTCTGACAAGGTTTCATGATCATCCAATCAAAACAGTGACTTCTAGAGTGTTCACAAGGTTTTCCAGCAATTTGCCCTAGTGGACTAATTTTACTACAGAAATTACCCATTTTCAAACTTGACCTACATATTATTAAAATAAACATTCTGACAAAGTTTCATGAAGATAAATTCAAAACAGTGATTTCTACAGTGTTCACAAGGTTTTCCCTTATTTGGCCCTGGTGACCTAGTTTTTGACCCCAAATGGCCCAATATCGAACTCGTCCGAGATTTTGTTGATATTAACGTTCTGACCCAGTTTTGCTAAAATTGAGCCAAAAATGTGGCCCCTAGTGTGGTCACAACAAAAAGTTTGACGACGCACAACGCACGACGCACGACGCCGGACGGAGAGTGATCCTAATAGCTCACTTTGTCACTTTGTGACATGTGAGCTAAAAAGCTAATAGATATCAAAATGCATTTGGAGTTTTCGTATTTATTCAACTGCTCTTCTCCGATTCTTATTGTGAAATCTTATCGCTCAAACGATAATAATTTGATCTGGCCAGCATTCATTATAAAAAGCACAGTTGTGTTGTTCAACATACATACGTGCGAATGAAGTAATTTTATGTGCAAGTTTGGGCGACTAAAAAAACACACTGAATCCTCCACATACATACGGCAACGATTAAAATGCATGTATACTAATATTATCTGCTGGACTGGTCAGATTTATGAGTAAGTTGTTTATCTAACGGAGACGTGTCGGTCACGCCCATAAGAACGGTGTTCCCCGTTGCCATAGCAGCGTGTATTGAAAATGGTTGTGTAGAAAATATTTGAATACCTAAAAGTTTTACGTGGATAGTAATACATGTACACATGACATGTTTGAGATGTGAATAGCCTAAAATAAGCCTTAGTGAACTGGACAATGTATATATATATAATACAGCCTAGTATTTTAAATACATGGATACAATTTTAATTGTGGGTTTATATTCAATTATTTCTTATAATTCCCTCTTTTAATAATTCAGACTATCTTAATAATCTTAGGTTAAATACGTTGGATAAATTTACATGTCCTACATGCGTCACAACAATTCTAACATAATTATTTAGTTTATTTAAAGATGAATTATGATAGTTCCATAACTAAGTTTTGTTTTTGAACTTAGAAGTAGATTGGATATTTATGTCTTATGGTACGTTACGTTAAAGTGACCTTTTAACTGGATATACGTACAAGCACCATGGTTGCTCGTTGAAATGGCAATTTCATAATCATGGCGATACATTGACTAGTTTTTCCCCTAATGTATTAAACAGAAATATGATTGTTATAAAAATGAATAGAATATCATGTTATTGTAATTCATTAAATACACCAAACGTAAGTAAGTGATATCCTTGATAAATCTCTAATAACTAAAACATCCCAGGAGAGATTATTTCACAAAGGCATAGTAAATTGTACGTAATTATTGTTGCTTTTTTATCTCGGGCTTTGAAAGAATTTGAAATTTCTGAAATTTATGAGTTGCAAAAATATATTGTTGTTGATAGGTTGTTGCTCTAAAGAGGTTACATTAATAGTTGAATCTTGCAGTGGAAAAAAACTTTGAATACACTGAATTTGAAATCATTGAGTGAGGAAAATCCACTAAGTACAATGCACAAAACAATACGAATCGAAGATGATGGAAACGATGATCAGCACGAAGTGGTTCAGCTTGCTTGAATAAGAGTAATACTTAAAGTGATCGTACAGGCACTTTACGACAATATCAAGAAGTTCGCCATACGCAAGAATGCAGCTGAGTCCATATCATATTTCCGAAATAGATGTAGAAAATGAAAATAAAAGATAATAATGTAGGAATGTCGGAAAACTCCTGAATCTTTGCCTTGTCTGAGTAATAAGAACGGTGGGCTAGTGTGAACGCGCTGTACCACTAAATAAATCGTCGTGGGTTCGCATCTCTACTCTGTCTTCCAATGAATACTAGTAACCAAGGTACGCTTTTTCAGGGTCCCCATACTAACTACCGAGCCAAGTCAAGTATTTTGTTAAGAAATCACTGGAAACGAATGACACGTGTATTGATTTAGACTGGGCACGATAAAGAACTAAGAAAACGATTCGAATTATGGGCAGGGATACATAACCCCTGTTCTCTAGTATCTTAACTCCCCATCTATGTAGTGGTTTTGAAATTACGAAAGCTGTCTGATGGTGCGTAAAACAACAGATTTTATAATATATACTTTATATACATGTATAATAATTAGTACTCCGATGTACACTGCAGGTGTTTTATCAAATGTTCACTGTATATGATGTTATCTGAGGTTGACTGTAGTTCATGAAATCTGTTGTTGTTTGTAGATGATGTTGTCGGTAGATGTTTTATCTGATGTTGACTGTACATGATGTTATCAGTTGTTGTCCGTAGATGATGTTAACTGATGTTGACTGTAATTGATGTTATCTTATGTTGGCTGCAGATGATGTTATCTGTAGTTAATGTAATCTTATGTCATATGTCGTAAATGTTATCTGATGTTGACTGCATTTGATGTTATAATGATGTTGACTGATGATGCTATCTGATTTTATTCTGTATGTGATGTGAGTTTGACTGTAGTTTATGTTCTCTGATGTTGTCTGTCGTTGATGTTATCTGTTGTTGAATGTAGTTAATGTTATCTGATGTTGTCTGTTGTTGATGTTATCTGTTGTTGAATGTAGTTAATGTTGTCTGTGGTTGACTGAAGATGATTTTATCTGGTGTAGACTGCATATGATGTTATCTTACGTTGGGTGTATAGTTGATATCATCCGATGGTGACCGTACAGACGATATTACCTGATGTTGAGTGTAGTTTATATTACCTGATATAGACTGAAATCGATGTTAACTGATGTTGATTGTATGTGTTGTTATCTGATATTGATTGATATTGACTGTATGTGTTGTTATCTGATGCTGACTGTTTTTGTTATCTGGGGTTGACTGTATACGATGTTATCGGATGTTGACTGAAGTTATTTTGTGTTGACTATAGTTAATGTTATCTTATGCAAACTGAAGTTGTTGTAATCTGGTGTTGACTGTAAACGATGTTATCTGATGTTGACTGTAGTCGATGTTATCTGATGTTGACTATAGTTAATGTTATCTTATGCAAACTGAAGTTGATGTAATCTGGTGTTGACTGTAAACGATGTTATCTGATGTTGACTGTAGTCGATGTTATCTGATGTTGACTATAGTTAATGTTATCTTATGCAAACTGAAGTTGATGTAATCTGGTGTTGACTGTAAACGATGTTATCTGATGTTGACTGTAGTCGATGTTATCTGATGTTGACTATAGTTGATGTTATCTGATGTTGACTGTAGATGATGTTATCTGATGTTGACTATAGTTGATGTTATCTGATGTTGACTGTAGTTGGTGTTATATGATGTTGACTATAGTTGATGTTATCTGATGTTGACTATAGTTGATGTTATCTGATGTTGACTGTAGATGATGTTATCTGATGTTGACTATAGTTGATGTTATCTGATGTTGACTGTAGTTGGTGTTATATGATGTTGACTGTAGATGATGTTATCTCATGTTGACTGTAGATGATGTTATCTGATGTTGACTTTAGTTGATCTCATCTGATGTTGACTATAGATGGTGTTATCTGATGTTGACTATAGTTGATGTTATCTGATGTTGATTGTATTTGAATTTATCTGATATTTACTGTAGTTGATGTCAACTGATGCAGACTGTAGATGTTTTTATCTGATGTTGATTGTAGTTTATGAAATCAAATATGTTGTTGACTATAGTTGATTCTAACTGATGTTGACTGTAACTTATGTTATCTGATGTTGAATGTAGTTGATGTTATCTGATATTGACTGTAGACGATGTCATCTGATATTGACTGTAAGCAAGCTAATTTCATCTGGTGTCGAATGACGATGATGTTATCTAATGTTGTCTGTAGTTAATATTATCTGATGTTGCCTGTATATAATGTTGTATTATGTTGACTGTAGTGACTGTTATCTTATGTTGACTGTAGATAATGTTATCTGATGACTTTAGATGATGTTATCTTATATCGTCTGTAGTTAATGTTATCTGACGTTGTCTGTAGATAATGTTATCTGATGTTGTCTGTAGATAATGTTATCTTTTGTCGTCTGTAGTTAATGTTATCTGACGTTGCCTGTAGATATTGTTATCTTATGTTGACTGTAGATGATGTTATCTTATGTCGTCTGCAGTTAATGTAATCTTATGTCGACTGTAGATGATTTTATCTTATGTCATCTGTAGTACATGTTATCTGATGTTGACTGCATTTGATGTTATAATGATGTTGACTGCAGATGATGCTATCTGATTTTATTCTGTATGTGATGAGAGTTTGACTGTAGTTAATGTTATCTGATGTTGTATGTAGTTAATGTTATCAGTCGTTGACTGTAGTTAATGTTATTTAATGTTGTCTGTTGTTGATGTTATCTGTTGTTGAATGTAGTTAATGTTGTCTGTGGTTGACTGAAGATGATTTTATCTGGTGTAGACTGTATATGATGTTAATGTTATCTTACGCTGAGTGTATAGTTGATATCATCTAATGTTGACTGTACAGGGGATGTTACCTGATGTTGACTGTTGTTGATATTACCTGTTATTGACTGAAATTGATGTTAACGGATTGTATGTGTTGTTATCTGATGCTGACCGTTTTTGTTATCTGGGGTCGACTGTATACGATGTTATCTGATGCAGACTGTAGTTGATGTTATTTTGTGTTGACTGTAGTTATGATGATGCTATCTGATGTTGTTTGTAGGTGATATTATCTGATGTTGACTGTAGTTGATGCTATCTGATGTTGACTGTAGTTGATTTTATTTGATGTTGACTATAGTTAATGCTATCTGATGCAGACTGAAGTGAATGTTATCTTGTTATGACTGTAGTGTTGATGTTACTTGGTGTTGTCTGTAAGTGATGTTATCTGATATTGACTGTATATCTGATATTATCTGATATTGACTGTCAGTGTGATGTTATATGATGTAGACAAAGACCTTCAATGATACTGGCTGGTGCTTGACGTTTGACTCCCCGTGAAAAGAATGACTGTCAGTTGAGTACAGTCAAACCTTGTTTGCAACCATCTCCAAATAGAGGTCATCTTTAAATGTGCCATTCTTAAGAACTTTATTGACCATTTAGACCAAAATTACCTCTGTATAAAGTCCATTTATCAATAAAGGCCACATTATGCCTTTCTCAAGGATGGCCTTTCTTCACGTGTTTGATAGTATTTCCGATTCTAAATGTATTTTATTAATAAGATGTCAAAGGCTTGACATCATTTAATTACTTAATATACCAGTCAACAATTAATGTCAAAATGCAATTAATTGCTATCACCGACAGTATATAATTTCATATACATATATCACCAACATTAAATGTTTCGCCGACATTATATATATACATTGTATATACATACATCACCGACATCATATCTAAACTATCGCTTTTGGATAAGTACCAACATAGGCTACCCCTTTAAAAAGCTATTCAAGTCAACAAAACTCATATATTTCTCAAACTCATGATATGAAGATTAAGGTGAATATGTCCACATTTAGTTTGTATGGCTCTTTAAAATATTTTGGAAATATTGGCAACAACTGATTTCATTTCAGTTTGAGTATCTATATATTATAACAGATATATACAGATATCTGTAGATATAGTTGTTTCACGAAGTTCTATTTGGAATGTGTTCTGTTTTTCTTTTCATTAATGTAAGATATTGAAATGACATAAAAAACCGAGTCCCAGTAACGGACCAAAATGTAATTTACACATTTTTGTGCCTTGGCAAAATATCGCACATACCGACATGTATATAGCGTGTTCACTTTCGTCCCTTTTTTTAGTTGCACAGATAATTACGATGAATGAAAACAAGGTATGTTTGACGTCATAGAAAGCAGTTTGAATGTAACACATCAAAAGAGAAGACGTGTATAAATCTATTTTCTATCAACACATTTCGTGGACTCAGGATAAAAACGTGTTTCACTAATTCCTTTTATTCGTTAAAGCAAACATATTTTATTACTCTAATTATCGCACATTCTTTCTTTTGTTATGTATTTAATACATAATCCAATCATCAATACATGCCAAACATGAACCATATAAAACGATGTCCGAATGAAGGGAAGCAAATCTAATAATTTGCAAAAGTGCTTGACAGGACTGTCGCCCTTTACAGATTTACAGATGACATCCGTTATGGCGAACTCGCTTAAGACGATATGTCGCTATAAGAGGAAAAATGAAGAAAATATTTTTATCTGCGTTTGTATACATATACAAATGAGATTTCATTGTGTTGAGGTTATTTCCATCTCCCGAACAACAAATTGGCATCTTTAAATAAAAAAATAGTTTGCGACTCAGGTGCATTCATTTGGTAAGATATGATATTTCAACTTCAAATATTTATTGCATCAAACCATGCATGTTTTACAATAAAAATATGCATACAAACTATGATGACATAAGACATGGTTTACTTAACAGAAGAACACATGATGTTGGTATTTGGGATGTTATGATGATACAATACTACAAAGGCAATAACAATTGTTTGTTTGTTCATATCGTATTTTACACCCCTTTTCAACAGTCAGAGTCATATTAGGCGGACAGTTCACCTAACCATCGTTCCTGTGAAGAACAAGTATCAGCCACCTATCCTCTGTAAACAACTGCCTACTTTCTCAACCTGCTAAAGAGACGTGGTCGGTAACGGTGCTCGAGCCCACGACCCTCTATCAGTGAGAGGTTACAGTGATTTGAAGTCAGCTACCTTAACCATTTGACCAAGGAGGCGGGTTGGTGCAATAACTAATACATTGTATAAGTAAATAATATATATAATTATAACACATTGACTAATTTCTACTAAAGTTATTGGTGAGAGGCCTATTTTCTGCGGTTCTTGTGTAATTATTTAATGGACATGTACATGTACTTGGTTTCGTTTGGATAATGTTACATGTCATTATATTGAATTCATAGCTTACGGTCATTGTTACACACAGTATTTATTTTTCATGATGGTCATTAACTCGTGTATAACTAAAACGTAAATATATAAAGTCAATGCATTTGACTTACATTCTAAAGTAGGCCTGCTGGTAATATAAATGCACAAAAGCGCTTCTATTTCACAATTATTGACCGCGTACCCACAAAGTAAAACAAAAAGGTCACGTTAGTGAAGCAGGAAAGGATAGCAGCTAGCTGCTACAAGTTGCAGGCAAACTAATTTGCATACGAAAACCACCAGTAGCTGCTAGCTCTAGCAGATATTTAGCTGCTACATTATGTACATAGATGATATTGCTAGCAAGAGGTGTATTATTTCTGTAAGGGCGTTCTCACAAAATAAAACAAAAAGGATAATCACGTCAGTGAAGTTAGCAGCCTGGCAGTCAAGCAGCGTGTAGTTGGCAGCCTAGCACCCTAACAATTTGTATTTCTACGAGTATAATGCACCAGAAATATTACTAAACATCCAAGAATTGATAAAAAATACGATTCCATTGGTTAATGGCCATTAGAAGAAAACGATTTTTTAAAATTTAAAATTCATGAAGTAGGCCGGTGTTTTAGTGAAATACAAATACAGCATTAACAATATGTGAGCTTTCAGATCAATTCCTGCTGATTGAGGGGCGTTTCTACAGGATACCAGGATTGTGGATCGGCAAGTATGTAACGATCCTATTCGATCCACGAGTCGGGGTCAACGATGCACAGTTCGAACCACGAATCTATAAAGCTATTTCTAATTTTATTGCTGTTGTCGTCTTAGAATGTTGTTAAAACTGAGTAGTGAGTATAGTCACAAATAGGCCTACTTGTTCTTTTTAATAAACAATGGATGCGACAAGGGAACGCAAGAAACGCCCCTAACAAAATACGACCTGCACTTCCTTGACTGGAGACTTTAACATACACGAAATATCAGAGTGTTTAAAGTGAACGATGAGAAATACTTTTGTAATTGTATTGCGGTGCAGAGTACAGTACAGTTCGGTGATTTGTCCGAAAATCGCGCTTCCTCTGCGTTCGTAATCAGCCATTTATCAACGTAGCGGCGATTTTCCTCAGTCTGGTTCCCCGTCGTACTATAGTATTTTAGTACACGAAGTGATAAGGGGCAGGTAATCAAGACTAGACATCGATCTTGAAAAAAAAACGCGAATCACCTCAATGTCGCAGTACTGTATGATGTACAGTAACGTTACTACAGTACAACCTCAATGTTATCGGTCTCTGAGGTAAGTTATAATGTATTTGTTATGTGATAATTTAATGACAAATTCAAAACACCTTCATGTTGCCTTCTTGTAAGCATAAGATGATACCTCATTTATTTTTTTTGACTGATTGCAGTATATATATCAAGTTTTACTGTGTGCTTTGTAGCGCCGTAAAGAGCTTACACCGTACAGAGCTTAGATGTAAGCTCTATAGAGAGTGCACCGTATATAGCTTTTTCACTCAAAGTTAACTTTGTATCTAAATGTTTCACGACGAAGCATTAAGGTGTGGAAAGGGCTGTTACACGTTCAACAACTATTGCATTAGGTTGTGTATTCATTTGCGCTTAGAAAGTACTTGGATGCAAACAATTTGTGTGAATTGCATGGGAATAAAACGCAGCACACAGAAACAAACAGCTTCATGTTTTTATTACGGACAACAACTCTGACAAAATGTTGGCATTATGCATTATATTTGCAAAATATTGATTAAGTGCATGAACTCTGACAATATTGGTGGATTCACAGTAACCATTATGTTAATGTATGGCGAAAATCGCACAATAATCGTAGACACTTATAAGCAGATACGTTATTTGTGTAATTAAGGGCAACAACTCTGACAAACTTGGTCACTTAACAAAATGGTAACAGTATTCGCTGTATCATTTGGTTATAATCATTCTGTGCAAGCATGGGAAATGTTGCGGGAGTTGTGTACAGAAAGTTGAACATGAAATATTAAACTGTGCAAAGGGCAAAACTTGGCAATTTATTTTGTGAGGCGGATAATGTTTTAATCATTCTGCCAAGGTTCGTTGATAATTATGTTATATTTCGCATTTTTACATTTATTTGTAACAAGAACAACTATAACAAAACGTTATAGTTAGACGAATTACAATAAGATTTTCTTTAGGTCTAAATGAATTTTGAAGACAAAGATAAAATCAAAGCTCTGAGGTACTGCTGTTGTTCGGAACTACAAAGCAGTCAAAAGTTGAATTTCTTTGTAGGGTGAGTTTTTGAATCCGAACGATAGTTCGCACATGAATTTCGATGCAGACTTAAGTACTACTAACGCTTTTCTACACCCGCTATGCAGTTGTTAAAGCTGTTCCCGTTCCATGTGCTTTCAATACTTTGATTTATGATTCCCATCTGATCGCAAAAAGTAGTTTTAAGAAAATAGCATAATATCATATGTGTGTGAAGTTGGCAATGCAATCGACAATCGACATTCAATGTCTAGCTCGACAATCGACATTCATCTCGACATTCGAAAAACGGACTGTATATAGCCGTCAAAGTAATGAAATTTCGAATGTCTAGCTCGACAATCGACATTCATCTCGACATTCGAAGAACGAACTGATTAGCAGTCAAAGTAATGAAATTTCGAATGTCTAGCTAGACAATCGACATTCATCTCGACATTCGAAAAACGAACTGTATAGCAGTCAAAGTAATGAAATTTCGAATGTCTAGCTAGACAATCGACATTCATCTCGACATTAGAAAAACGAACTGTATAGCCGTCTAAGTAATGAAATTTCGAATGTCTAGCTCGACAATCGACATTCATCTCGACATTCGAAAAACGAACTGATTAGCAGTCAAAGTAATGAAATTTCGAATGTCTAGCTAGACAATCGACATTCATCTCGACATTAGAAAAACGAACTGTATAGCCGTCAAAGTAATGAAATTTCGAATGTCTAGCTCGACAATCGACATTCATCTCGACATTCGAAGAACGAACTGATTAGCAGTCAAAGTAATGAAATTTCGAATGTCTAGCTAGACAATCGACATTCACTCGACATTCGAAAAACGAACTGTATAGCAGTCAAAGTAATGAAATTTCGAATGTCTAGCTAGACAATCGACATTCATCTCGACATTAGAAAAACGAACTGTATAGCCGTCTAAGTAATGAAATTTCGAATGTCTAGCTCGACAATCGACATTCATCTCGATATTCGAAAAACGGACTGTATATAGCCGTCAAAGTAATGAAATTTCGAATGTCTAGCTCGACAATCGACATTCATCTCGACATTCGAAAAACGGACTGTATCGCCGTCAAAGTAACGAAATTTCGAATGTCTAGCTCGACAATCGACATTCATTTCGACATTCGAAAAACGGACTGTATATAGCCGTCAAAGTAATGAAATTTCGAATGACTAGCTCGACAATCGACATTCATCTCGACATTCGAAAAACGGACTGTATATAGCCGTCAAAGTAATGAAATTTCGAATGACTAGCTCGACAATCGACATTCATCTCGACATTCGAAAAACGGACTGTATATAGCCGTCAAAGTAATGAAATTTCGAATGTCTAGATAGACAATCGACATTCATCTCGACATTCGAAAAACGGACTGTATAGCAGTCAAAGTAATGCAATTTCGAATGTCTAGCTCGACAATCGACATTCATCTCGACATTCGAAATACGGACTGTATCGCCGTCAAAGTAATGAAATTTCGAATGTCTAGCTCGACAATCGACATTCATCTCGACATTCGAAATACGGACTGTATCGCCGTCAAAGTAATGAAATTTCGAATGACTAGCTCGACAATCGACATTCATCTCGACATTCGAAAAACGGACTGTATATAGCCGTCAAAGTAATGAAAAATCGAATGACTAGCTCGACAATCGACATTCATCTCGACATTCCAAAAACGGACTGTATATAGCCGTCAAAGTAATGAAATTTCGAATGTCTAGCTCGACAATCGACATTCATCTCGACATTCGAAAAACGGACTGTATCGCCGTCAAAGTAACGAAATTTCGAATGTCTAGCTCGACAATCGACATTCATCTCGACATTCGAAAAACGGACTGTATCGCCGTCAAAGTAACGAAATTTCGAATGTCTAGCTCGACAATCGACATTCATCTCGACATTCGAAATACGGACTGTATCGCAGTCAAAGTAATGAAATTTCGAATGTCTAGCTCGACAATCGACATTCATCTCGACATTCGAAAAACGGACTGTATATAGTCGTCAAAGTAATGAAATTTCGAATGTCTAGCTAGACAATCGGCATTCATCTCGACATTCGTAAAACGAACTGTATAGCCGTCAAAGTAATGAAATTTCGAATGTCTAGCTCGACAATCGACATTCATCTCGACATTCGTGAAACAGGCTGTATGGCTATCATAATAATGTAAATTACGAATGTCTAGCTCGACAATCGACATTCACCTCGACATTCGAAAAACGGAGTGTATATAGTCGTCAAAGTAATGAAATTTCGAATGTCTAGCTAGACAATCGACATTCATCTCGACATTAGAAAAACGAACTGTATAGCCGTCTAAGTAATGAAATTTCGAATGTCTAGCTCGAAAATCGACATTCATCTCGACATTCGAAAAACGGACTGTATATAGCCGTCAAAGTAATGAAATTTCGAATGTCTAGCTCGACAATCGACATTCATCTCGACATTCGAAATACAGACTGTATATAGCCGTCAAAGTAATGAAATTTCGAATGTCTAGCTCGACAATCGACATTCATCTCGACATTCGAAAAACGGACTGTATCGCCGTCAAAGTAACGAAATTTCGAATGTCTAGCTCGACAATCGACATTCATTTCGACATACGAAAAACGGACTGTATATAGCTGTCAAAGTAATGAAATTTCGAATGACTAGCTCGACAATCGACATTCATCTCGACATTCGAAAAACGGACTGTATATAGCCGTCAAAGTAATGAAATTTCGAATGACTAGCTCGACAATCGACATTCATCTCGACATTCGAAAAACGGACTGTATATAGCCGTCAAAGTAATGAAATTTCGAATGTCTAGCTCGACAATCGACATTCACCTCGACATTCGAAAAACGGAGTGAATATAGTCGTCAAAGTAATGAAATTTCGAATGTCTACCTAGACAATCGACATTCATCTCGACATTAGAAAAACGAACTGTATAGCCGTCTAAGTAATGAAATTTCGAATGTCTAGCTCGACAATTGACATTCATCTCGACATTCGAAAAACGGAGTGTATATAGTCGTCAAAGTAATGAAATTTCGAATGTCTAGCTCGACAATCGACATTCACCTCGACATTCGAAAAACGGAGTGTATATAGTCGTCAAAGTAATGAAATTTCGAATGTCTAGCTCGACAATCGACATTCACCTCGACATTCGAAAAACGGACTGTATATAGCCGTCAAAGTAATGAAATTTCGAATGTCTAGCTAGACAATCGACATTCATCTCGACATTCGAAAAACGGACTGTATAGCAGTCAAAGTAATGAAATTTCGAATGTCTAGCTCGACAATCGACATTCATCTCGACATTCGAAATACGGACTGTATCGCCGTCAAAGTAATGAAATTTCGAATGTCTAGCTCGACAATCGACATTCATCTCGACATTCGAAATACGGACTGTATCGCCGTCAAAGTAATGAAATTTCGAATGACTAGCTCGACAATCGACATTCATCTCGACATTCGAAAAACGGACTGTATATAGCCGTCAAAGTAATGAAATTTCGAATGACTAGCTCGACAATCGACATTCATCTCGACATTCGAAAAACGGACTGTATATAGCCGTCAAAGTAATGAAATTTCGAATGTCAAGCTAGACAATCGACATTCATCTCGACATTCGAAAAACGGACTGTATCGCCGTCAAAGTAATGAAATTTCGAATGTCTAGCTCGACAATAGACATTCATCTCGACATTCGAAAAACGAACTGCATAGCAGTCAAATTAATGAAATTTCGAATGTCTAGCTCGACAATCGACATTCATTTCGACATTCGAAAAACGGACTGAATATAGCCGTCAAAGTAATGAAATTTCGAATGTCTAGCTAGACAATCGACATTCATCTCGACATTCGAAATACGGACTGTATCGCCGTCAAAGTAATGAAATTTCGAATGACTAGCTCGACAATCGACATTCATCTCGACATTCGAAAAACGGACTGTATATAGCCGTCAAAGTAATGAAATTTCGAATGACTAGCTCGACAATCGACATTCATCTCGACATTCGAAAAACGGACTGTATATAGCCGTCAAAGTAATGAAATTTCGAATGTCTAGCTAGACAATCGACATTCATCTCGACATTCGAAAAACGGACTGTATAGCAGTCAAAGTAATGAAATTTCGAATGTCTAGCTCGACAATCGACATTCATCTCGACATTCGAAATACGGACTGTATCGCCGTCAGAGTAATGAAATTTCGAATGTCTAGCTCGACAATCGACATTCATCTCGACATTCGAAATGCGGACTGTATCGCCGTCAAAGTAATGAAATTTCGAATGACTAGCTCGACAATCGACATTCATCTCGACATTCGAAAAACGGACTGTATATAGCCGTCAAAGTAATGAAATTTCGAATGACTAGCTCGACAATCGACATTCATCTCGACATTCGAAAAACGGACTGTATATAGCCGTCAAAGTAATGAAATTTCGAATGTCTAGCTAGACAATCGACATTCATCTCGACATTCGAAAAACGGACTGTATAGCAGTCAAAGTAATGAAATTTCGAATGTCTAGCTCGACAATCGACATTCATCTCGACATTCGAAATACGGAGTGTATCGCCGTCAAAGTAATGAAATTTCGAATGTCTAGCTCGACAATCGACATTCATCTCGACATTCGAAATACGGACTGTATCGCCGTTAAAGTAATGAAATTTCGAATGTCTAGCTCGACAATAGACATTCATCTCGACATTCGAAAAACAAACTGCATAGCAGTCAAATTAATGAAATTTCGAATGTCTCGATCGACAATCGACATTAATTTCGACATTCGAAAAACGGACTGTATAGCCGTCAAAGTAATGAAATTTCGAATGTCTAGCTAGACAATCGACATTCATCTCGACATTCGAAAAACGGACTGTATATAGCCGTCAAAGTAATGAAATTTCGAATGTCTAGCTAGACAATCGTCATTCATCCCGACATTCGAAAAACGAACTGTATAGCAGTCAAAGTAATGAAATTTCGAATGTCTAGCTAGACAATCGACATTCATCTCGACATTCGAAGTTACGACTGTATCACCGTCAAAGTAATGAAATTGCGAATGTCTAGCTCGACAATCGACATTCATCTCGACATTCGAAAAACGGACTGTATATAGCCGTCAAAGTAATGAAATTTCAAATGTCTAGCTCGACAATCGACATTCATCTCGACATTCGTGAAACAGGCTGTATGGCCATCATAATAATGTAAATTTTGAATGTCTAGCTAGACAATCGACATTCATCTCGACCTTCGAAATACGGACTGCATAGCAGTCAAAGGAATGAAATTTCGAATGTCTAGCTAGACAATCCACATTCATCTCGACATTCGAACTTACGACTGTATCGCCGTCAAAGTAATGAAATTTCGAATGTCTAGCTAGACAATCGACATTCATCTCGACATTCGAAGTTACGACTGTATCGCCGTCAAAGTAATAAAATTTCGAATGTCTAGCTCGACAATCGACATGTCTATTGAATGTCGATTGTCGAGCTAGACATTCGAAATTTCATTACTTTGACGGCCATACAGTTCGTCTTTTCGAATGTCGAGATGAATGTCGATTGTCGAGCTAGACATTCGAAATTTCATTACTTTTACGGCTATATACACTCCGTTTTTCGAATGTCGAGATGAATGTCGATTGTCGAGCTAGACATTCGAAATTTCATTACTTTGACGGCCATACAGTTCGTTTTTCGAATGTCGAGATGAATGTCGATTTTCGAGCTAGACATTCGAAATTTCATTACTTTTACGGCTATATACACTCCGTTTTTCGAATGTCGAGATGAATGTCGATTGTCGAGCTAGACATTCGAAATTTCATTACTTTGACTGCTATCCAGTCCGTTTTTCGAATGTCGAGATGAATGTCGATTGTCGAGCTAGACATTCGAAATTTCATTACTTTGACGGCTATACAGTTCGTTTTTCGAATGTCGAGATGAATGTCGATTGTCTAGCTAGACATTCGAAATTTCGTTACTTTGACGACGATACAGTCGTTACTTTGAATGACGAGATGAATGTCGATTGTCGAGCTAGACATTCGAAATTTCATTACTTTGACGGCTATACATTTCGTTTTTCGAATGTCGAGATGAATGTCGATTGTCTAGCTAGACATTCGAAATTTCATTACTTTGACGACTATATACAGTCCGTTTTTCGAATGTCGAGATGAATGTCGATTGTCGAGCTAGACATTCGAAATTTCATTATTTTGACGGCGATACAGTCCGTATTTCGAATGTCGAGATGAATGTCGATTGTCGAGCTAGACATTCGAAATTTACATTATTATGATGGCCATACAGCTTGTTTCACGAATGTCGAGATGAATGTCGATTGTCGAGCTAGACATTCGAAATTTCGTTACTTTGACGGCGATACAGTCCATTTTTCGAATGTCGAGATGAATGTCGATTGTCGAGCTAGACATTCGAAATTTCATTACTTTGACGGCGATACAGTCCGTTTTTCGAATGTCGAGATGAATGTCGATTGTCTAGCTAGACATCCGAAATTTCATTACTTTGACTGCTATACAGTTCGTTTTTCGAATGTCGGGATGAATGTCGATTGTCTAGCTAGACATTCGAAATTTCATTACTTTGACGGCTATATACAGTCCGTTTTTCGAATGTCGAGATGAATGTCGATTGTCGAGCTAGACATTCGACATTTCATTACTTTGACGGCTATACAGTTCGTTTTTCGAATGTCGAGATGAATGTCGATTGTCGAGCTAGACATTCGACATTTCATTACTTTGACGGCTATACAGTTCGTTTTTCGAATGTCGAGATGAATGTCGATTGTCGAGCTAGACATTCGAAATTTCATTACTTTGACGGCTATATACAGTCCGTTTTTCGAATGTCGAGATGAATGTCGATTGTCGAGCTAGACATTCGAAATTTCATTACTTTGACGGCCATACAGTTCGTCTTTTCGAATGTCGAGATGAATGTCGATTGTCGAGCTAGACATTCGAAATTTCATTACTTTTACGGCTATATACAGTCCGTTTTTCGAATGTCGAGATGAATGTCGATTGTCGAGCTAGACATTCGAAATTTCATTACTTTTACGGCTATATACAGTCCGTTTTTCGAATGTCGAGATGAATGTCGATTGTCGAGCTAGACATTCGAAATTTACATTATTATGATGGCCATACAGCTTGTTTCACGAATGTCGAGATGAATGTCGATTGTCGAGCTAGACATTCGAAATTTCGTTACTTTGACGGCGATACAGTCCATTTTTCGAATGTCGATATGAATGTCGATTGTCTAGCTAGACATCCGAAATTTCATTACTTTGACTGCTATACAGTTCGTTTTTCGAATGTCGGGATGAATGTCGATTGTCTAGCTAGACATTCGAAATTTCATTACTTTGACGGCTATATACAGTCCGTTTTTCGAATGTCGAGATGAATGTCGATTGTCGAGCTAGACATTCGACATTTCATTACTTTGACGGCTATACAGTTCGTTTTTCGAATGTCGAGATGAATGTCGATTGTCGAGCTAGACATTCGAAATTTCATTACTTTGACGGCTATACAGTTCGTTTTTCGAATGTCGAGTTGAATGTCGATTGTCGAGCTAGACATTCGAAATTTCATTACTTTGACGGCTATATACAGTCCGTTTTTCGAATGTCGAGGTGAATGTCGATTGTCGAGCTAGACATTCGAAATTTACATTATTATGATAGCCATACAGCCTGTTTCACGAATGTCGAGATGAATGTCGATTGTCGAGCTAGACATTGAATGTCGATTGTCGATTGTCGATTGCATTGCCAACTTCACACACATTAATATCATACAGTCTACATTACCTGCCTCTTTGTATACTCAACTTTTGCAGAATATAATATCTCACACATGAAGACACACTTGAAGAAAAAGTTACACGTTACAAGCATTAAATCAATCGATTACAATTTCCCGATGAACCACTTTTTTTAAATATCTGGTTGACACAAAGTTATCATCGCATCGCCCACGAATTCATTGATGACTTCTATACGTTTACAATGGAAGCTAGGAACCAGACAAATTAGCATATAAAGCACGAGGATTATGACGTCATCCTTTCTTGAAATGTGTGTACTGATAGTAAATATTGTAGTAATCCGAGGGACAGGATTGTTTAGATTTTTTACGACTGTCTAGTATTGCTCGTTAATGATATTACATAGCCATCTGATTTTGACTTATATGCACGTAATATTTGAATTTGGTCACTACTAAAACACGGAACGGAACGGAACACTGAAATGTGATAAGTACTAAAAGACGGAACATGCCATATACGAAAAATGCTAAAGTACGGAACACTACGGAACATGCAATATCTACAAATATACTAAAACACGGAACAACAAAATAACGGAACACTTTTTTTATTCGTTAAAATCACAACTTGTTATTGCACTTGGGGCATAAGAATTCTGTAGATTGGTGAACTGAATTGTAAATATCCATGCATTCAGGATGATACTCGTCGTTACAATTGTCACACAGTACGTACGTTGTTCTTGTATCTGGCTGTTCCGTTTTATTCCGTTCCGTACCGTTCCGTTCCTTACTGTTCCGTTTTGTTCCGTTCCGTACTGTTCCGTTCCGTTCCGTTATGCCATTGAACTGAAAAAAATGGAACTATGTTCGTAGGCGGAAGGTTAAATTAATGGAAGCTGTTCGGTATGCAGGTTTTCAATGAAAACTGAACGATTTCTGAAATACGGTAATAACTTTATTGTTCGTACCGAACAACAAAAATACAATACAATATAAAAAATTACAGGTATTCACATAGACAATAAATTCTATATTATTCCTACTCCAGAAATGAATGACACCGACTTTGATTTTTTTCACTTTTTGTCTTTTTTTAAGTGACTATTTTAGTATGTAGTAAGTATATAACAAATTATACACAAGCGACAGTATCTAATTATTTTAACAATCCGAACATTTGTGGCCCACTTCGCCTTTTATAAAGTTGGTGAAACTCAGTTTAGGATTCCTTTATGTCTTCAATTTTACGGTAAAAGTCCCGGCAGCTGGTTGCCAGCATATGGTACAATTTTGGTCAATTTCCGTAAGTAGTCTCCCTTTCGAGATCGAGCTGATTAAGCTGATACCAACTATTGGATTGTTTCCCTTTAGGTCATCTGATAGAACACATGATACTGGCCAAAATTTACCGTGTCACCAATATAGCCCCAGGAAATCGATAGGCAATAAAACCGCGGGTGGTATTATACAAGCTTGTAATATACGTAATTATCTGTGTATGAACATCGATAGTATAATTTGTACAACAGAGAAAATGCTAGAGTAGTTGGCAAGTAAAAGATGTTAATGCAGTTATAGAAAAAATATTATTATTTTTTAAAATCTGAATATCCATGATTATATTATTTTATTAATTTGGTTGTTGATAGCGTTATACATCACGAGAACCAATTTTCTTATTCACTAATATTACAAGTATTCGAAAACGAAAGTTTGTATGCATGTAAAATTTAATATAATTTATTTGTTGCTTATTTTGTCTTAACCATAAAATGAGTAAAACATTGATATATTAATATGTCGTGTATGACTTTGAAATAGAAAGACAATTCGGATTTTGATCCATTAACCATTAATACCAAGAGCTAGCATTAATTTACACTGGCTGTGTGTAATAAGAATATTTAAACATAATCTAAATAGTCTAGAACAAAGATCGAGGACTTATATATGTATATATAGTTGTAATTGTTTCTTGAACAATTTCCTCAAAGTCAAAATCCTTCTCACTTCACGCGTACGTGAAAATATGAGGAACATAAATTATGTACAAACAATGGTATAAAACTAGCTCTTAAGAAAATCAAAATTCTGACTATCAATATTTACATGATGCTCAATATAAAAAATATCTAAATAAAAAATTATCGCTTTTTAATGGAGTATTTCGCACCTTTTCTCGAAACAACAATCAAAAGACCTGCTCAATTCTAATTGCATTAAAACTGTTAATCGACAGATAAACGCTATTATGTATAAACTATAGTATTATTATTTTCATGTGTATGTCAGTTCGAACTAAAATAAAGCGCAGAAACAATCATGATGAATAGTAAAGATTTTAGTACATTTATTAAAATTAAATATTAGAACTGTACGTATCATAAACACTCGTTTAATCATTTAAAAATAGAATGCTTTAAGTTTTCACCCCCAAAAAATAGAACATTTCTGTTTAGAATGATTCACTCTTGAGATATTTACTACCGCAGTAGAATTTGTATCAACTTTATAAAAAAAAATACTCAAAACTTTCCTTACAGTAACGCCATAATTGTCTACTGGAATCATCAATTTACAATATCTTATCTTATTACAATAGAATTATGGAACTGAAATTGTATTTTAGACTTAAGAATAACAACTCATCGTCACTACAACATACACATAACTATGAGTACATGAAATAAAATTTAATGCAATTATTTAATAAATAAAAATTCAGTACATGTACAATGGAAAAAAATATTAGATCGTATCAAGGGCATATATATATACATACTACATACATATGTATATAAGTCCTTGATCGATATAGCAAATAAATACGGTATTATCAGAATTTTTATTGATATATTGTTTCATGCATCTTTTCAAATTCACAAGAACTTAAATTTACGTCTACAAGGGATTTTCTACCATAAAGCTGTTTAAGGATATATCTACATTCCAATGTGTATAAACCACCCGCTGTGCTAAATTTGTACATGCATAGGTAAACATCGGCCAAACGGAAATTACCGAAGATCGAGCTCAAACGAAAGCAATATTTGTCAAAACATGGTGTTACAAATCGTTAAAAATACTGTACAAGATGTATATTTATTTTATTTTGGTTTATATCATTTTACGGGAAATGAATTTCTCTAAAATGTCATATGTGGTAATTTATTGGCAACTTATGAATTGTTTGTCAATTTTTAGTATGAAATTTGGCAAAAAATCATTTTCTTCAATATTTACATAGAACATAGAGTAAATTTTGAACCGTTTTACCTATTTCATACAAGTGCAAAAATACTGCCCAAGATAGATAGTTATTTTAAATTAAATTACACCATTTGAAAGATAATGATTTTATCTACAATGTCATATGTGGTAATTTTTTGGCATTTACCGAATAAAGATTTTATAGCAAGTTTTAAATTATTTCCCTATATAATCTATATAGAGTTAAACTGGACAATTGTTATCTGATTGTGGTTTATCGAGTCATTTCAAGGGAGATAACAACATCGATTAAGACGATTATTGGTTCAGTATTGTTCCATATGGTCCAGTACCGTAATTTTACGGGTGTTGACAGTGAATTTTATTTACTGTTAGTACCGTAATGTTACGGTACAAGGCCAAGCAACCAGCTGACGGGGCTTTTACCGTAAAATTTTACGGGAACTTTTTACAGTGTAGACTCGTAGATTTTGTTCACTTTTCTAAATGATATAACTGAACTCCTAAAATACATTAGTTGTGATCCATAAATAAGATAAACTATTCATTTAATTACATAGCGTATAATTTACGATGCCGGGTATTTATCGATATGTATTTTATTTAACAATGGATCTATTTTTAAATGACTTTTTGTATTTTTATAGTATGGTACATACAAGCCTATCTCATTCTATTATTTTCAATACATATTTTGCGAAGGACACAAATTATTCGCAAATGATTCATAATTATATCTGATCAAGAACTTAAATCAAAGAGATTGAAAATTTACAATTAACAGAACGTAAATCTTAAGTAAGATTACGTCAATGCCTGTAAAATAATACCAAGTATAAGTATTCCCGTTTCAGTGATAATGCACCTATGTTTGTATTGTATTTGTTAAATAAATACGTCAGATCAGATATTTGGTTTATGTGAACTAAAACAATGGCCAATATGGAGAGAGAAGAAAAGTTGTCTTACCTTGGCGTAAATCCAGAGGTTTATTTTCTACCAGAAAAATACTTATATAGGATAAGTATTAGAAGGATAAGTAACTGGGTGGACAAACTTGTAATTTTCCTATACATACATTCTGTACTTTGAACGTAAAATTCTTCACAAAATTTCTCATTTGGAATTCGCTGAAAACTATAATAGGTCGGCACCGAACCATAACGTCTGTCAAGCAACAGAAAACGCGATATTTTCTGACATTGATATAAGAAAGTTTGGCATTTATTCACATGGTGCTTCCGTTAACACATGTGGCCGTGTACACAGTCGTGACTTGACTTCATCGTTTTGTCATAAATCATAAACCGACCGACCGACCGACCGACCGACCAACCAACCAACTTACGAACGAACCAACGAACCAACCGACCAACCAGCCAACCAACCAATTAACTAACTAACTTGATGTTGTTGTTGAGAGGCTGTTGTTCTGTAGAGGTTAAATTAGTAGTTAAACCGTGCAGTAGGAAAATATCGTGCTGTTGTTAAAGAGAGGTTGTTGCTCAAGAGAGAGGACCACTCTGGAGAGGTTGCACTGTTGATGTAAGAATGTAAAAATGAAGGTGTGCAGAAATGTAAAATAAAGTGAGGTAGTCGATGTACCGTTCCTTAGCCCGTGAAAAGTATTAAAAACATTTATAATTGGATAGTTTGGAGAACCAGGAACAAACAATAATTTTCGACTCAGTTGTATTAAAACATTCGCTAACAGAAAATTCAAATCAATAAATCTTTGAAAGTGTTTGTGTGCATACAGTTCATTGTTCATACAAAGTGGAACAACCAAGTATACGATATATCAATGTCATTTTCCAGTATATAATGTAACACAATAGATATCTGAATATATGCATGTACACTTAATGCAGGAAATGATTTTATTGAAAAACAACAAAAATGAACAAACTCAAACCTGCGAACAAAGGCCACCATTGAAAAGTCACAATATGGCATTTAAACTACAAAACAGTATGTAACAATACAATACACACGCATGTACGAGTGTACTTCCCAAGTGATAATTTATGACATCAATTTGCCAATGATGATTAATGCCAACTTATGAATGAAATGATCACATAATGTACAATTATATTCGGTGCAGTTTGCATGTTCATGATAAAACCTGGAACCATTATACAAAATCTGGGTCCGAGATAAAACGTACAAATGAAAAGAAAATAATATTAGAGTATGAAGGAAATGCACATGAACGTGTGGCTGAAATAAGTCCCGATATAATAACTGGCGCGTACATAAGTACAAGTAGCTGGCTTGGTCGTTTATTGTTCGTAATTGTCATTCCATAATCCATAATATCAACAATATCACCCAGCTTACTAAAGTTTTTGTTGGTTGTAAGTTGTAGATGATTTTTAATAGTCCAGAATGTACGGATTTCAGTAGGATTCTGTGATTTTAAAGCTCATTCATTCTCATCTCGCCGTAGAACTTCTTCCAAGTCCGTTTTTACATTCACTCAATGAAAATGATACCGTGTCCTGTCAATAAAAAAATGTACATCTTAATAAGGCAATGTTAAACTACTCAACTGATAACTATTCTCTAACGCTTATGATTTAGCCATGTATTGGTCCGCATCATCCAGTCGTTTACTTTTACATTAATCTGACATGCAAACGAGTTACAAGGTACTTGTTAATTACCACAAAATCTTATCTCCTTAATGTATGTAACAGGATAGGTATATCTCCCATTTGTCATTTCCTTACTTTGATATACAAAAGGTATCTTCATTATTTATCACATGGCAACAGTGCTGTTGTTTTTATGCTTTTATACATAATAATGTATATATTTATATACGGTATAAAAGACAAAATCAATTACCGTGCTCTGCCTGTCGCTGCTCGTGAGACAGGTTTGTCTTCTGATTCTAAGATCAATGAGTCTTGCAGTTGTTTTACATGTTCAATTTCTGGTGTCAATATAGACTTGTTTTCGTATTTGTCCACCTCTGTCAATGTTCTTCTGACGACATCTATATTTCTTCTAAGCAAACAATCCCTTAACACTAAAAAAGAAAAAAGCTTTTTCAGGAAGGGTTTAACTGTTTCAAAAATGCTTTATAATGTAAAATTTATATTTATCAAAATGTATTCAGATAGCCACTACTAACTTACAATTACGAATAATGAAATTAATTACTTACGTTTTCTATGACGCAAAAGATTAACTTCTTCCATGGCATGAATAATGTCCTCATCTGTATCAGGGATGTGTTCATTGCGACATTTCTTGATACAGTCTTGAATGGAGGTTATCTTCTTTGACCATAGTTCTGGAACAACGTCTTCAGTCAGTGCATCATTTAATCTTTGCTTACACAGTCGAACATTAGCCTGAAGTAACAAGTCATAGATGTACATAAAGTTCATGTTAGAAAATTACGAGTCTTCTGGTTTGAGACTATTCAAACATTCACAATTTTTATTGACTTAAGGTAGAAAGTCAATCATGAACGGCGAGGTATTCATTTTTGATAAAATTCAGATGATGCACATGAATGATAACTGCTGTTAATACTAGTACACCACAATTCAATGGATATGATAAATTGCTTGACATTTCAGACAAAATAGATTGTTATAGATCATCTTAAGCCATGCACTGACAGAAAACTTTGAAAACAGCTTGCAATTCTAAATATGTTTATTTACCTTCACACCTTCGGATGAATATGTTGACAGCAGGTAATTACAGACATTCTTTTGTTTAGAATCTTCTGTCATTGTGTTAATAGCTACACCATATTCTCCTTCATCAGGTATTGATGCGGTGAAAGTCAACACCCGAGTGAATTCTGACGATGACACGGAAATACTATCGTCGATCTTTTGACGTCTACCACCAACTTCACCATGACACTCCGCCGTGTATTTCGTTGTATTATCTCTCATATGAAAGGACATGCTTGCTTTCTTTTCTCCCTTTGGTATACTAATAAGACCGCTTGATTTTGAAGGCATTAGAAGTCCAGCTTTTTCACATGTTGGTCCAGGGCCCCATCCAACCTCAGCACAACTGAGTGGCAATAAACTTCGTCCGGACATGGGTGTTTTACATATAAGCTTTGTCGAAATGAGAGGAATAGACATTGCTTTCAGCGATATATTGAGTTTGTATATACCAGACCTTGGAAATCTTACTTCAAACTTGAATAAGTCTCGCGCCCTAAAGTTGAAAACCATTCGACTCCGATTATCTTCATCAAAAGATGACTCCGTTTCATCTTGACTTTTCTGAAAGAGCTCATACTTCAGTTCGGTGTTATCGGCTGTTACATGGTCACATTCCAACTCTACCTTACAAAACCCATCTATGCTCTTTAGCACAGACATATGTTCACTTACCAGCTTGAATCCGTGTACAAAATAACCAGTTTGTAACAAAGGCATTTTTACAACTTGTGATTTCGGGTGCACAGGCGAATTCACCAACTGCCATTCAGGCTTGTGTGCACAACAAGCATAAATAAATATATTTGGATCAGGAAAAAAGTAAAAATCATTGAATGTTTTTGTCAATACACCAGTCGAAGCCTTTTCTTCCTGCATTACTCGTTTGCCGTCTTGCTCCACTTTGGTCCAACCACCCAGATTAAAGCCCACTACACCTTCTAAAATCCAATAAGGACAAACAAGTTGCCAGCCAGTCTCAACATAAACAGCATTCCACATTCCTTCGGGAATTTCTTTGTCTCCAGGCTCATAATTTATGCCTCTCATGTAACCTTTAATTCGTACACATGGAATATTCGCTTTCCTGAAACATACAACAGTTGTATTGGTATATTTTAGTTTTAGCTTCAGGTCCACATAGTAAATGCAGTCATGTGCATTTGCAATCGTATAAAAACGAAGGATTTCGATAACAGTGTTTTCCACGCTAGTATTTTATGTGCACTGGAACAAGTAAAAAACAATGTTCGGTGATTTTCGGGGTAGTCCGCTAAATTGTGCTTGCTGTTTATCTAGCCTGTCCTGATTTACAAGTGACAAATTATCGACCGGTTGTGTAATTAGGCGCGATCGACGAAATTAACATGATTATAAATCTTTAGTCATTTAGTCTCGGACTACCACGGATTGTCATGAAACCACAATTTCTTTATCAGCGACACTATGTTGCTCTAGGGTCAAGAACATACACTTACATGTACCTTTTCGGCACACTAATTACCCTTTAATTTATCACATATGATATTTTTACATATATCTTAATCATTACTCTAGACAGTAAGTTTACCTGCACAGAATTGCAAAACACGTTGTGTATGTCATTTTTTTCTTCTTGACGCATTTTAAAAGTCCCTTTGGTGTATTTGTATTTGCGAGAAAATGTCTTGAGTTTTCCTCGAAGCTCATCCAAACAATGATTGCTCTTACAAGTAGTGTGTTCTTGTATTCGTGGTATTTGATGTCTTCTGAGAAGTACTCTATTAAGCTATCGAAACTTTTGCTTGTTTCAGGTCCAGCCTAAAAAAAATATGTGTATTCACTTTATATTTAATAATTGACTAATACCATAAATGAATGTCCTTAAAGTGAGCCGAACATTGCATACTTAAAATTATGATGTTAGACATTTCTTTGATTTCAACGAAACTACTTACTTTATTTACAAAAGCCAGTTTACTTGCTAAACGTTATTAAACTGTTTAAACATGCGCATGAGTTTTTACCATTCGGGCGTGCTCGTCGATCGCGGCAAAGGAAAGCGTTACAGTTTCTCTTTGCTGCGTATAATTGGTAATTACGGATGGACTGTCAGCATCATCACTACCAACTATATCGTCCGGGGAAACAATGTTGTCCCGAAATCTGACTGAATTTATAATTGTATTTTGTACAGAGGGCGGTGGATAATCGTTCACTTCGTCATCTATAGTCCCCTGAAAATAAATAAATGTTTTTAGTATTATATCTATAATAATATAATATTTACATAAATGTACATGCATTTTTTATTAATTGAATATTGATCAACACTTTAATATCTACATGCACTATTCTATGAAAATTGACAAAACGCCGATTTACTTACATACTTTGATAGGTTGATGACTCATTGCGGTAGGATAAGTTGTGAAGTCTAGGACTACTTGTTTGCTGAACCGACTGCCGTAATACTAGTATCTGACATATCAAAAAAAAAACGGCTTTACACCCTCTGAAACTTCATGAATAGTAATAACGACTAGATTACCATTTACAATATTTAAAAAAACTCACATCAAGTATGTACTGTTCTTTGTCATCTTTGCCTTCATCATTCGCTGTGCTTACTCCATTCCCCATTTTACCAAATCAAACATGCAAAATACTTTGCGCAATTAAATTGGAATAAAATCGTTCTTCCGAGATAAAAATGCAAGGCATTGAACAAAATGAGAAACGATATTCCATTCTTGTGTCAAGATCAAATATATCTCAATAACTGTCAATCATCAAGTTCAAATATGTATAATGCTGTGTAATCAACCACTTTATTGGGCACGAATAAGAAAGGGACCTATAATAATTATGACAAGTTACGCAGTAATAGATACTCTCACAATTACTTCCTCTTTGGCCGCCCTAAACTCAACCAGCCCACAAATAAATAGAATAGTAGATATCGAAACTATAAACAAAAGGTGTTAAAAATATTATTGTGAAATCTTTTGAATGTCCTCTTTTGTTTATTTTACATAATACATACTAGTGTATAATACATTTTGTATTATAAGTTTAGTACTTGCGGACCAATTTAATGTAGTTCTATTTCACTTTAATTTTACCTGAGCATTTTACAGGGTGTTTAAATGCAATATTATAAGTAGGGAAGAACTACACAGTCATAATAAGTTATCAAATGTTAACACCTACAATTTAGAATCAAACAAGCTTTTTGCAGATAAGCCAAAATGATACAAACATTTTAAAAACCGATATTGATCAGTAGATTATCTCTGCATTCAGGTATCCACCCTGTATTATGTGGTGCAGATTATGTATTTTAGTACAGTTTGAACGTTAATCTTGGAGTTTACTATATCTTCGCGTACAGTGGACGTGTTCTTTCATATCTCACTTCACTCGTTTAACTTTCCAACATGTGCGAAGTAGGATGAGATACACTATATAAGACAATGATGGACATGAAAATAAGCAATGATCAATTTTGATGGTTATATTTTATATCTATGTATTAAGTGAAACAAACAATTGTAATCAAATAAATAATTAAGCTTTGAAATAAAACAAAGTTATCAAATATCTATTCTCAAATATATTTCGTGCATATATAAGCAATTTAGAGGTCAGTGATATACTTTGGAAAGCATAGTAAAAATAAAAAAACACGTGTAGAAAAAATATTTATGTAATTATGTATATTAAGTTTATATGGATATGTTCCGTAAATCATGACTGCTATTGAGACACGAACATTTGCTGTATAACAAGCTTAACATATCTAATTAGGATCACAGGTGCTACTATGCAACTTTAAAACATTTTCTATTTCCATTGACGCGTACATGTTTTTCAGACATTTTGATCTATAATGTGACATTGTGACAACGGGTTTTATGGGGCAATCGTTTGTTAAAAGTTTTAAAGAGTGCTTGCTTACAATCTTAGTCTACAATATTACTATTCGTCCCTACCACCGGGTAAACATAGATGGCTAAGGCTCTTATGTTCGGAATGCATACAAGTACAAATGTATATCGAAGGTTCTCTGAAAACCGGAAATCACAGAAAACCGGACTATTGGTCCGGAGGTTTTACTTGACATGCTCTGACTTGGTTCGAGTCGGGTCAGATCTGGTGTTAGCCGCTCTATCAGGAATAAACAATATGCAGACTAGAAGCGCTTTAAAGAATCCCGCGATCAGTACAAATATTTCTCAATTTATGGCATTCGATATAGAGACCTAAATGCTCCGTACAGTCTGATTCAATGAAAAATAGTTTTCGTTTTACTGACACGGACATGGGCATTTGAAAAATAAATAATGCAAAGAACTTCATTTTGTAGACAATTATCAATTATTTGCCTGTACAGCAGTTAATTTATTTTCTAATGTTACATCAATTGTCGTGATATTGAATAAACTTGTATGTAATAGTAATTGAACTTAAATTGATACGCCTTATCTACGTACGAATACAACCCAGGTCATTCAGTCACATTCAGTCTGTCTGTATCACCGGACACCATGGCATCAACACGTAGAGCGTGTTTCTTGTGGACTTTTATAACTTGGTTATCATACACAGGGAAGTATATTTAAACGATTCTTAATTACTGTCATTTTTTTATCAACGATATCTGGTAACTGAAACTACAAATAGACTCACTAAAAGTTATCCATACTGTCTTATTTATGTTTAAAGTCCCATAAGGGCATAAATCAAAATAATGAAGACAAAGCGTGACATGGGGGGTCAAATTTAGAATGATACTTGTGTTCATAATATTGCTAAAAGTAGTTCGGAAATACATTATATTGTGAAAAATTGACAATGGCTAAAGTATAGGATTAAAGTCTTCTTCAACTTTCGAACATTTTAATCATTGGACAAATAAATATTGTTTTTTTCAATATCAAGCCTTAAAATTCAAACAATCTTACGGATTAAACTATGGAAAGAATAACACATTTTTTTCAGCAAACTTTCATGAAAACAACTTTTCAACACATAAAAACTATACATACAACCATAAATTTCCAAAAAAATATATTTATGGCGTTTTGAACTTTATTTTTTTTAAATGCACTTCAAAATTTTTTTATTTAAGATTTACTGCTGCATATACAAATAAGCTAATACAATTTTATCAATTTTCATGTATATGCACAGATAGATGTGAATTTTCACTTAGTTGGTACTATTTTTGGGGAACTAAACCGTCATTGCCCCCAAAACTAGTATATATCTGCTGTTACCGTTACACTCGGGACAGATATTCTTTGTGTATGGTCTTATGATAATGGCAGTATTATTAATCTATTGTAATACAATTTTTTCATTGTAATACAGTTTGTTCCATTATTTCCTTATTAAATACAAACAGATAATCTATTTGATAATGTTTTGATTTTGAATGGCGAAAACAACAACACAAGGGGACGTTCTAAAACTGTAACAGTAAATATATGAAACTGTAATGATAAGGAGTATCATAAATTGGATTTATAACAACATTTGTCAAATGTATTTTGCAAAAAAAAATATTTCTGAACAATTCAAGACTATTTCCAATTCGGTAAGTCAAATGCTTTGCTGAACATGAATTAAGTTATAATATTTATACAGACTAAGAAAAGGTTACACTCAGTACAGATTTGTTTTGTCTTTTAGCATACAAATATGAAAGTGCTATGATCATTGCATTACGATTCATTCTATGTTTTTCTTAAGATAATAAAAAGATACACAAACATCTATACTGTTGGACATGTTGTTGGCTGAAAATGTTGTTGGGGGAGGGGAAGAATTAGAAAACATTTAAAACTGTAGATTTGTCAACTTGTCACAATTAAAATTGCATTATCATGTATTTACAAAAAAAAAACATTTGCCTAACGTTTTTGCCACTAATCAAATCAAAGAAATGATTTCTCAACAAATTCAAACTATTTCAAACTATGTTGAACAAATATTTTAAACATGATGTCATATAAACAGACATATAGAAAATGTTACACTCGGGACATTTTTCTAAAGCATAAGGTCTTATCAAAATTTAGAGTTAAAACATTGTCACAATTCCTTCTTTGTTTATTTTAAGTAAAACAATACTTAAAGGTTTTGAAAATGTTTTGGTTATGAACTCTATATATTCTAGAAAGTGTTTAATAAAAAATATCAATTTCAAGCCTTTCTACTTAGAGTGTTCTTCTTCTCGGTCCTCTATAAATGGGAGTTTTACCACTAATTCAGGCATTTTGTTACTTCATGACCCTGCAGTGTTAGTATTTTGTTACCGGTGTAGTTCCAATAAAAGCAAACCGAATTTGTGCATAATATTGCATGAAGATGTGTTTTTGTTTCCCGAGTGTAACATTTTCAATTGTTATATATAAATAATATAACATGTACAATACGTTTAGAAATCATGAAATAAATTGATAAATTCTGTCCTGTTTTCATCTAAGCATGTTTCTTCATCAAAATAAAAGATATATTACTTTTTATCGTCAGTATACTGAACAAATCTACTTGTTATATATATATATCTGAATAGAACTATTTTTATTAGAACTTTCAGACTTCTTAAACATGCTCCATTTTACTATTTCAGACTTTAAAGTATTTATTCACATTAGTTATTTGATATAAATGTGGAAAACAATTAACATGGACTACTGTTCTATAAGTTATATTTCAAAATTTAAATGATTAATGTAGTGTTACACTCGGGACAACACTTAAAACCATGTAGACAAAAAATGAATTGCACTGCATGGATATGTTTTAGTTTTGTGAGCTTCTGTGTACGCTTCTGTTTGAGAAATAGAGACAAAACATATCAAATGATAAAAAAAATCTTATCAAAATGCAAAATGTTACACTCGGGACATTTCCGATCAGCTTTATTCAAGATGGTATAACTATAAAAACAAATGATTCTTTTGATTATTTCTTTTTTTAAAAACAACATGGACACATATGCCTATCAACATGTTCAACTGCATTTTCTGTTCAAGCATCAGTTTACTTAAAGCAATATCATCAATTTGAATTTCCATTTTTTCTTTGAGCAAAATATTTTACATGTGCTCTTGAAAGGTGATCGCTAAATACTACTTATAATTGGAATATTTGAACAAAATGCATTAAATTTTAAATATAACACATGTACAATGAAATTAAAAACAAACATTGATTACTGACCCAAAAACTGAACAAAACATACAAGAAAAATGTGTAAAGAAAAAATGTCACGCTAAAAGTGTTACACTCGGGACATTTTTCGCCTGTTTGTCTTATGTAACTTTTGAACGAGTAACACAATCAAGCTGAAATTTTGCAACATTTTTAACAACATCAAGACACAACGTCAGAACATTTCATTACATTCCTGTGTTGCGTAGTATTTTTTAAATCTTGAAAAGACAAATTGTCTTCATTATTTTGATTTATGCCCATAAGCATATACATATAACAGTTTCTGTTTATCCTCTAACAGAGGAATCCGGTGTGTTTTCCTCCCGTGCATACTTTATAGCAAGAAAAAATGTTTCCAAAACCACTATGGTATTTTTTTCAATATCATTGAAAAAAATACTATTTATAGAACAGCTGTGTTTTCCCGCAGTCATATTATGCGCACGGCATTAAGTGACGTCACACGCTCTATATATTTCAAGTTTACAAAAGCAAAATACACAGCGAAATGTGTGTTTTTTGACGAAAAATGGCTTGTTTCGTCGGTAATAATTATCTTGGGATAATATCAGCAAATGTTTGCAAAAAGCTCATGGGGCTTTAATGCCTCATGAAACGTAAATGTAACTATATAATATACTTAACAGATGCTGTACTCCGGTTTGCGAATTATTACAATAGTCATATGGTACTGCAGATGGAACCAGCCCGAGCACAAATTTGGGGATATGCTTCAACAAATGGTGACACTGTATCTGTGTTATTAAATGGTATAAATGTTGCTAATACCACCGTTCATCAAGGAAAATGGTCAACCTTGCTTCCACCCCAAACAGCCGGTACTTCAACTAGTATAACAGTATCGTCACGTGATGGTCACGTGGTCATTAGAGATGTTCTATTCGGTGATGTTTGGATATGTTCTGGGCAGAGCAACATGTATTTCAAGATGTCTGAAGTAATTATTTACATAATATTATTCTCTTTATACCTATTCAGTTTTCATAATCATTCTCATTTATTAACGAAACGGTCCTAAAATCAATACTTTGTAAGCATTCATAATTCGATTATTCAAAGCACTAACATGTACAAGAAAAAGTGCTGTACACGATAAGTTATATATAAATTAAGGTTCTATAGAAATAAGCTGAGGATTTATTCTTCAATATTCAGTGTTAACGTATTTAAGTAGTTCGTAGGGATAGCATACCGAAATTAATGATAATGAACAATGTATTTAATGAAACCAATGTACTAGTATGGTTGACATATATAAAAGATAAGATCTATATAAAATATACATTACGTTAATAGTAGATACATTATCTCAACATTACTTTTTATGCAAATATGTTTAGGTATTTAACCATACTGAAGAAGTGGAAAAATCAACGCATTTTAATACAATTAGATTTATGAGCGTTGGCCGGAAACAATCTGACCACACAATGGAAGAACCTACAATCTTTGGTGCCTGGCAGAAACCTGCTAATGGTAATATCTAACAATATTTCAAAGTCAATCTCACAATTGAACCAACATATATATGTGCCCTTATTTCTTGTTAAGCTGAAGAACTAAAAAGTGTGCACCTTCTCCGTCCAACAATTTGTCTCTTTCTCTACGTACCGCTATACATTGTACATATATGTATGGTCTATATCGTTGCTTAATTGCTTTCTATCACGTTTTTGTAATGCATGTCGACATATTTTGTACATATTATATGATCACATATATCTCCAAAATAAAAATACCTACATCTAACAAGTACTTTGACAAAGTATTTACGAACAAATACTCAGAAATGCCTATAGAATTGTTTCACGCCGTATGTTATCAACAGAACAAAATTAATCATTTAGAGAATACAAAATGATCAATTAGCCAAATGATAGAAAACAAAAAGCACATGGCATTAATAACGAAGGAATTGCTCTACATCAAAAAAGAGTATTGCGAAGCTCCCTTGTTATACCCCGCAAACGAAGTTTGAGAGGGGGTATATTGGAGTCACTCTGTCGGTCGGTTGGTGGGTCGTTGGTCGGTCGGTCGGTCCGTCCGCATTAAATATCAAACGTTTGTGGAGCGAACTACTTTCACATTCTTTAAGCAATTGCAATGAAACTTGAAATATGTTATCACCATGAAATGTACATGTGCAAGACACAATTTTCATTCCCAACGATTCACTCATTCCAGAGTTATGTCCCCTTGAACTTAGTCATATAGTGTATAATGGCACTCTTAGTTTGTGGAGCGAACTACTTCCACATTTTCCAAGGGATGGAATTAAAACTTGAAATATATTATCAATATAAAATGTAGATGTGCAAGACACAATTTTCATGCCTAGTGATCCACTCTTTGCAGAGTAATGTCCCCTTGAACTTAGCCGTATAATATACTATCACATTCTTAGTGCCAATGCGGCGGCGGGGATATTAGTCACCTCTGTGACAGTTCTAGTCATGGCGAGTCCATGAACGCGCGCAACACTACGAGTATAACGATATAACAGTAAAAATAAAAGAAAGTTATTTGTTCACTTAATAGTGTTTAAAGCTCTATAAGATCTCTATGGATACGCTTTCTTACCTAACTCTTAGCGCACCAATGATGTACATGGTGCTATACATGATGATATACATGAATATATACATGATGCTATACATGATGCTATACATGATGCTATACATGAAGATATACATGATGATATACATGAAGATATACATGATTATATACATGATGCTATACATGAAGATATACATGATGATATACATGAAGATATACATGATGATATACATGATGCTATACATGAAGATATACATGAAGATATACATGAAGATATACATGATGATATACATGATGCTATACATGAAGTTAGTACATGATGCTATACATGATGATAGTACATGATGATATACATGAAAATACACATGGTGCTATAGATGAAGATATACATGAAGATAGGGCTGTCCCGATATGGCTGTGTACCGGTACGTACCGGTACAGTGCTGAACGATATGCGTATCGTATCGGAAGGTTCCGTATCGGCCGTATCGCGGTTTTTATTGCTTTTGCATTAAAAACTCCCAGAATTTAAAAAAAAATGACCAGATTTACACATTTACTCTCAATTAATCGTCGACAAAGCTTTGGGATTCTATCATAAGCAGGCTGCAGCTTGAGGTAAAGCTAGACCACGTATTTGGATTTTGTCAAGTAGATATTGACTTATAAATTTCATTAATTTTTTATTTAACAAATGCGGAATATATTTTTTTCTAATTCTAAAAATAGACCCGACATTTAAATTTCCAAACACATGTACGAATATTCAACCATTTTCACATTTAAAGTGTGTAAACATTGTCATCGTCTTCATTAACAATCTATTCAAAAATGGAAGAAGCACCAAGTAACTTTAAAACGCCACAAAGTAATTTTATATAAAAACTATGGCAGCATTTTGGATTGCCGATTGATGAAACAAAGAAGCACATAGCTATATGTAAGATGTGTCCCCATGATATCAAGTATAGTGGTTGGGTTAGCAACATTAGAACACACATATGTCTCTTCCTCACCTTACTGTATTCTATTATTTACAACATTAAATTAATTAACAATTTCGTACATTTATACCTCGTTACACTTATTTACACTGATTCGTTAAACAACTTTATCTGGCTGTAAGTTGAGTAAATTTAACAATTATTATGCCTTAAGTTTCTCATGATTCACAGTAAAGGAAATTTGTATCAATCTGATTATCTAGTACTGACCGTGTTTTTACGGCATTGCGAGTTATGGGAGAAAATTTAAAAACCGAAATATAATTTCACCAAGATTTATTTCAAGTTGTAATGTGAGTTTTGGTGCTTAACAATAGCAATTAATAATTTTCAACGATTACCTAGAACTTTCTAGTACCAAACAAGTGCACAGAGTTATAAAAAACCACTAATATTACAACGTTTTTCATTACTTTGAAATACTTTTATATCGTATCGTAGATATCGCATATCGCTAGTACCGTATCGCAATACGTATCGTATCGGCTGAGATCTGTATCGGGACAGCCCTACATGAAGATATACTTGAAGATAGTACATGATGCTATACATGAAGATATACATGAAGATATACATGAAGATATACATGAAGATAGTACATGATGCTATACATGATGATATACATGAAGATATACATGATGCTATACATGATGATATACATGAAGATATACATGATGCTATACATGAAGATATACATGAAGATATACATGAAGATAAACATGAAGATATACGTGATGATAGTACATGATGCTATACATAAAGATATACATGATGCTATGCATGAAGATATACATGAAGATACACGTGAAGATATACATGAAGATAGTACATGATGCTATACATGATGCTATACATGAAGATATACATGGAGATACACATGAAGATATACGTGATGATAGTACATGATGCTATTCATGAAGATATACATAAAGATACACATGAAGATATACATGATGATATACATGAAGATAGTACATGATGATATACATGAAGATACACCTGAAAATATACATGATGCTATACATGATGCTATACATGATGCTATACATTATGCTATACATGATGCTATACATTATGCTATACATTATGCTATACATGAAGATATACATGATGCTATACATGATGCTATACATTATGCTATACATGAAGATATACAGTATGCTATACATGATGCTATACATGATGCTATACATTATGCTATACATTATGCTATACATGAAGATATACATGATGCTATACATGATGCTATACATTATGCTATACATGAAGATATACAGTATGCTATACAGTATGCTATACATGATGCTATACATTATGCTATACATGATGCTATACATGAAGATACACCTGAAAATATACATGATGCTATACATTATGCTATACAGTATGCTATACATGATGCTATACATTATGCTATACATTATGCTATACATGATGCTATACATTATGCTTTACATGATGCTATACATGATGCTAAACATAATGCTATACATGATGCTATACATTATGCTATACATGATGCTATACATGAAGATATACATGATGCTATACATTATGCTATACATTATGCTATACATGAAGATATACAGTATGCTATACATGATGCTATACATGATGCTATACATTATGCTATACATGATGCTATACATGAAGATATACATGATGCTATACATGATGCTATACATTATGCTATACATGAAGATATACAGTATGCTATACATGATGCTATACATGATGCTATACATTATGCTATACATGATGCTATACATGAAGATACACCTGAAAATATACATGATGCTATACATTATGCTATACAGTATGCTATACATGATGCTATACATTATGCTATACATTATGCTATACATGATGCTATACATTATGCTATACATGATGCTATACATGATGCTATACATGATGCTATACATGATGCTATACATGAAGATATACATGATGCTATACATGATGCTATACATGATGCTATACATGAAGATATACAGTATGCTATACATGATGCTATACATGAAGATATACATGATGCTATACATGATGCTATACATTATGCTATACATGATGCTATACATGAAGATATACATGATGCTATACATTATGCTATACATTATGCTATACATGATGCTATACATGCAGATATACATGCAGATATACGTGATGATATACATGATGATATACATGAAGATATACATGATGCTTCTCGACTTTATGATTTCTCCCCATTAGACAAGACTGTTATTCTTAAGTCATAGTTTAATCAATGATTAGTAAATCTATACTGCTAGTAGCAATTGCAAGCATACATTTGGAATGTGTTTGCATTAAATCGTACGATTACTCATTGGAACCAACTCACACCAAATAAACATGTCATTGATTTGCAGAAAATAACAACGTATATCACAGAATTCGGAAATGTTTGGTTATTAAAATCAAGCACCTTGTCGTAACCATAATTAAAATCAATCAAACATTTGATATATAATATATAAGGTGTTTATATTTCAGACAAGAATACTAATGACTTTTCAGCAGTTTGTTTACTGTATGCTCTAGAGTTATCGCCTCATATTAACAGACCCATAGGTCTGGTGGAATCAGCCTTTGGTGGAACCGCTATAGAAACATGGTCCTCACCAGACGCCATTAGCCAATGTACATCTGGAATACAAAGGTAGTAAAATTACACGATAATTATTACTTTAAAAACTTATTGACGTACATGTATGAACATGGACTAATATATTCATAATAAACAAAAAATGTAATATAATGCTGAGTACATATAAAAATCCTCACAGTATCAAGTCACTGGATGAATGATAACATGAACCAACCAAGGGAAGTTCACATCAATGATCTGGTGATGCTGTTACGATTATTTAACTTACATTTATAATCCTACATATTTGTAAATAATGGCCAACTTTGTACTTACTTGTATGTTAAATCGAATGATTTTGGATGCCTGACTTTGAGATTGACAAACCTGAACATTCATTTTGTAAGTTAGGATACACATTGTGCTGCAGAAACCTAACTTACAAACCTTTTCGATATTAATACACCTCACTATAACAGCCGCTTGTATTCGAAAAATGGCCCAAATGTGAACCGTATAACAAGTTTTAAGAGCACTAAAAATTGCAAAATTTTAAAGTGATGGTCAAATCATTATTGTTAAATGTGATATTACAACTTTGTTATCCACATGCAAATACAATATGCAATGAAATCATGAACGTCATACATACGCATTTTCTTTGTCCAGGCCACCTCTTAATAATACTGTTCTGTGGAATGCCATGGTACATCCATTGCTGAAGATGACCATCTATGGCACAATCTGGTATCAAGGTATCATGGCTATCTATGACTAATTATTTATGTCTATAATATATATGTACTTGAAATATGTCGACTTTCTAACATGTAGTACATTTGTTATATATACGATTTTGATAGGTAGTCATTAATATCTTGTTGTATGGAGTTAAATATACAAAATCTAATTATTATTAATTCCATATCATTTTATTCCAAGACTAGCATCGTCATCAGCTATAATATTCAGTTACCATTTAAAACGATACACACAAATGATAAAAAACGCTTAAGTGTTCTGTTGTAGATGAACAACGGAAATATACAAACGCTTACAAATTAGAAAATAATTGGGGACACTAAGTCTTGTTGCCCTCCAAAGCTTGACTCGTTAATTATGTGTAACGATTTTCAAATATAGGTGAAGCGAATGTCAGATATCCTAATCAATATGCTTGTCAGTTCCCTGTCATGATTGATGATTGGAGGGTGAAGTTCAGTAGTGCTTCACGTGGACAAACTAACAAACAATTTCCATTTGGATTTGTTCAAGTAGGTTGATCAGATGTGGTTAAACTATATGTCGTATTATTTATTAATACAGTCAACTCAAATACAATTGTAGGTGGAAACAACGCTGCTGTCAAATAATATTTCATCCAAATTAAAAATGATACAAAATCCAGGCGTTGGCCGTTTCTTAAGGAACACGTATTAACACAGTGTTCATTGTCCTTCAGTGAACACGTGTACCAGCGAACTGAACTATAACATAAAATGATGTCTTTGACACCTTTGAGTTTGATTGTAATTTCAGTTAGCAGCAAATTCGAACAAAACACTGCATGCTGGGTTCCCAGACGTAAGGTGGTCGCAAACAGCGCAGTATGGCTACGTACCCAATCCACGCCTACGTAATGTGTTCATGGCTGTTGCCATGGATTTGCCAGATTTGAGCTCGCCCAGTGGAACGTAAGTTTACCCTAGTCGTAACATTATGACGTCAATCGAACTCATATGCTTTGTAACTGGTCAAAATAGCCAAACACTTATGAATCCAGTAATTGACTAAAATATTTATCAGTAAATTGTGATTTAAAAAATCGGTCAATTGCTTGGCTTAGACAAATGAACAAGCGATTACGAGGACATACTTGTTCTATTAACTGTGAAAATGATTCTCTCTTCCGTGCTAGCTTATGTCTTTAAAACATCATGAAATGCAATATATAACAACATAAACCCTTTTAGAAGCAACATACTTTATCATATGTCATTTTAATACTCATAATGTTAAATTTGTTTTTAATACAGCATCCATCCAAGAGATAAACAAGATGTTGCTCAACGTCTTGCTCTTGCTGGTAGAGCAGTGGCTTATGGAGAACCAAACCTCGATTTTCAAGGACCTATTCCTAACGCCTTTCATGGCCATGGTTTGACACTTGATATTGAGTTTGATCACGGAAATAGTGGGATTGAAGTCAGATCAAATGGTAGCTTTGAGGTAAATAACAATTCCGGATTTCAGAATAACAACATCTAAGTACATTATTATTATGTCATATAATTATTAGTATGCTTATGCTAGAAAAGTCAAATAATGGACACAAAATCCACTAACAGAACGAAAGAATGGTTAAAGATAGTGTCTTAACTAAAAAAAACTAGAAAGCACAATTACATCAATGACATCACAATTCAGACATTTTTCAATGATGGTACAACGTATGTTTATCAAATGATTTTTGATAGTGAAGTATTCTGTCTCAGCTATTTCTTACTAGTGCTTTCTTTTACTTACACTAATGGGTGGCAAATTACAATAAACAGGTATGCTGCAGCCACACGGAGAGTCACGAATGTCCGAATTACACTTGGAAATTAGCACCAATTGTTGCCCACGACCAAAGTACCGTTACCATAGATACATCAGCGTGTGTAGGTTATAGAAATTTTATGGTAGGAGTACGCTATGAATGGGCAATGACTCCTTGTGACGTGAAGAAATGCGGAATATATGATCAAAACAATGATCTACCAGCTCCACCATTCAGGAAGTATGGTCCATTTTAAGTTCGTGTCTGAAATATATATTTACAATATAAAATAAACAGTCGCAAATCTTAGTTGTTGTATTTTTAAAACATCACTATTAGACAAATAGTAAAATTGGTGCATTCTCGTGTGCTGTGGTATGGACAGCTGTGTTTTTACTTTGTCATTAAAGAAAATGAGCTATAACATCAGCTTTTTACGACACTCCATTCTGTAATCTCATATCTAAACATTTAAAAATAATTGAGTTTTTATTTGTAAATGTTTCACACATTGTAAATGAATTATATAGTCGATATAGAAACAGTCCAAATAAATCGACACCAAAATAATCTCTATAGACAATTTAGTTCTTCCAAATCAACATAAACATGTGTAGCACAATAATAATAAAAAAACGAACAATATAGCATACACAATGTTCAATGTACTCCAGCCAGTTCTAACTTATATATATCTTTCCACAAGTGGATGCAAATCGACATCGTTGTCAATTTGAGCGGAAGTTAGGTTTGACCTGCGTACTAACCACTGTACGTACCACAGCCGCATCCCCCACTATTTACTTGAACGCTGTGTCCAACGAACTATAAATATGTAATTAAGGTTAGAAGCCATTTCAATGCTCATTTCTTACATACGTAACATGTAATTTAAATGTAGAATGTATTATCATATAAAGCGCAACATAATGCATGCTATAGCTATATATATAGTATCAATGCATAATCTCAATCCAGTAGAGGTTTTCCGCTTGCTCATACACGCGAACCGCGAGTTACAAGTCACGTGATGCAGAATTACTACTAAAAGTTGTGATGAAAACTGTGGTTCGTGTGCATGAACAAATTAAACCTCTACTGGATTGAAATTATGGAATCGGGAAGAGAGAAATTGTGAGCTTTGCACTGCTGTTTTACCGCTTAAGAATTGGGGATTTATAACTAGCTCAAGAAAGTTCACCTTGCATCAAGTTTGAATCGTTTATATGCGCCGCCATTCAACTCCATATCATTTCTTACGTCATAAGTCACGTGGGATGGCCACCCTGTAGTATATATATATAGGTCTTTAATACTTGTCTTCCTCTATATTATGGCATATGGTTCACAACGTGCATATTAATAGATAGTTATGGATAATACCAATATTTTGAAATAATTAAGAACCATGACATATATATACTTCCTAGCTATATATAATACCATGCAGGAAATGCACCAAAAAGAGACAGCTCTCATTTCCATTGTGGTCCTTGGTATTGATGACAATGCGTAGGGTGGCAAATTATATATATTTTAGCAAGGTCAGTCAAATGAAAAAGACACCACTAGAAATGAAAGACCTCGTACACATAAAACGATGCAATCATGTTTTCACTCATCTAAGGGAAATAACCGCGTAATATACTGTCACTTTGCAGTAATTAAATATACTTTGGTTTGTAAAATTATGCTAATATTGTTTTCGTATTTTATTGACTAAGTAAGTTATTTTGGTAATTTTCTTATAATTTTTCTTATAAAACTTAAATATATTTTTTTAAATACCACTCAGAATTAAAATGATATGTTTATTTAAATCCGTATGTGCGTATTTAAAACATGTTTATGACGTCACGTGACTTTTCCTGAAGAAGTTGACCTACTACTTTATGACGAGGTATTTAACAATTCAACCACGCCTCTTTATTTAGAATTTAAGCATTATAATCATCAGTTTACTTAGATGACAAATTCTGGAATGGATTAACTCTAAAGATATACGGTGATTTTTAACTCGCGAGCTCTTTGGCTCGGTGTTTACGTCTTGATGTGATGTTTTTATTGACTCACTTTGTCAACGTTCAAATGTCTTCGCCTGCTGTTTGTACAAATGTCATTGTTGTGGTTTGATGTTGTTCGATGTTTTTACATCTTTCGTATTCTAACAGATCAGTTACACAAATTATTTTATTTTGTGATGAAATTCGAATCCATCTTAAACTTACATTGTTGAAGTCAGTTGGAAGTTGGAGATCCGAAAACAATGGTTGGGACCACTGGCACAAGTACTGAGTGACTGTCTGATGACAGTTGTTATGGACGATTTACTCATTTATTGTAAAACCGCAAGCTAGTGTACATTTTTAGAAATTGGATGCTTGTAAATTGGCATACGGCTTACTACTGTGGCAGGAGTTTAGTTTACATGTAACTTACAAGTCAATAAACTTTAAAAAAAAAAAATTATCACCTGTATAGCGACCACTCTTGTTGGTATACATGTCATACGAATGACTGCGAGTCTATCTCTTTACTTAGCTTAAAATTTATAACAGTACTAGTATGCGATCATAAAACCATTTAAATCAACATAAACAATTCTTCTCTGTGTCAAAAAACATGAAAATACTTTAAAAAACAAAAAAAACATATATCAAGATCTGATTGCATTCGTTTGACACACTGACGGCCATATTGATTTTTACCTTGTATACAAATGACTGCGAATCTGCCAATCAAATGCGAGATATGAAATCATGTGGGAAATTCCTTTGGCAGTACTAAACTCCAACCAATATGCGGATCATAGATCTATCATTTGCAGAAATATCAAAATAGTGTTTTAAGAGTTAAAATGCGATACAATTATATAGCAGTATTACTTTGAATTGAATTCAAATGACTGTATGAACTGTATTAAACGATAAATTGACTTGACTGTAGAAATGACATAAATCATCAATGAAAATGTTTTAAAGTTGTGGCATGCAATGTAAACAATATTCTTGTTCCCTGCCAACAAACGCTTCAAGTATAATAGATGGAAATGGAGGCGTCGCGCATGTGTCAGTTATTGTTATTATAAGGGCACTGGCGGTGAATTGTATATAATTGTATATTGTATTGTTATAAGTGTATAAGGGATCATACCAACTTCTCAATACTATTACTCGGTTCAAGCATTCAATCAGAATCAATTAAAACAATTTGCTCGATAACGTTATGTTGGTTTTAGTATGAATTCTGTTTTTTTTTTACTAAGAAAGTGACTTGAGTCTGATGGTCAGCATCTTCCCCTCAGAAAATAAGCTATATACTTTTAAAAGTAATATGACTATTACCGCCTGCCTAACTTTTTACCTACCTTAAAATGCATCTCAGTGCAAGTCTGCAATCAATCCTCATATTCTTCTTCTTGTCGAAAAACAAAAATACTGTCAATAACAATAGAATGATACATGAACTGATCGCATTTGTTGACACACTGACGGCCAAATTGATTTTTGCTTGGTGACCTTATTACAGCTTATCATAGATGAAATACGTTGCTCAAAATTGTATTTGCCTCGCGAATAATCCCCAAATTTGCCTATTTGGTGTAATTTTTCCCCCTTCCATCAGCATCCTGAGTCTTCCCTTTTCCAACCCCACCCCTAGAATTCTGTATCTGAGATCTATACATCTAGAATCAATGCAAATCATGTGGTTGATTCCCCATTGAACCATTCTCGCAATTCCACAAGGAGGGAAAATGCAAGTTTGGCATTACAATATCTGATAGGATTATCTGATTACTAAGAAATCTACCACAATAATATTGGTCTACAATTAATTTATTCAAACCAAAGAAACTGAACTTTTAATGTCATTTCAATATCATGAGTATGTAATGTGAAACCGAGTTGAAGGCATTGAAAATTAACATCTGTCTTAAGTTAAAAGTTAAAATTTCATTTATCAATTACCTATACCTATTACTTTCATTTTCACGAGGTAGCAAATTGGATCAATTGTAAAAGCTTTGAAGCAATCAGGTCTTACATGTATTTTCAATCTATTGTACGTTTTAAGTTGGATGGTCCTCAAGTGATCAGAAATTTACAATAATTATGGTCTACAGGTGTCATTAAGTACTAAGTACTAATAAAAGATTAGCATGAGTTACTCAAATACACACTACTGTCTGTCTAATTTTTATGCCCCTGTATCGATAGATCGGGGGCATATTGTTTTTGGCCTCTCTTTTGTCTACAGGTCTGTTTGTACCAAACTTTAACCTTGCCTATAAAATCAAAACGCACCTAAATCCATCAAACTTCATATGTAGGTTCCTCATGACAACCTCTACAGGACCTGTGCATTTTCAGGCCAGTAGGTCAAGGTCACAGGGTCATTGTGTTTAAAAAAATTCTGACATTTCTTTTAGGATACTACTCCTACATTTTTCATGGGATTTTGATGAAACTTTCACAGACTTGTTGTTACCAAGAACCCCTGGGCACACATATAATCCGGTTATGTGATTCGATCATTTTTGACGGAATTATAACTATTTTATCGAGATACCCAATGCATGTTGTAAAGGTTTTATCATTCGATAAATTTTGACGGAATTATGGCCCTTTTTTTTTTTTTGTGCATATGTAATATATAGAGAAATACTCTTTTGTTTGCAACTACTTCTGTATTTCTCAAGGGATTCTTACCAAACTTTGATAGAACTATTGTCACCAAGTTCACCAGCACATATTGTCAGGGTTTTGCGATTCGATCATTCTTAGCAGATTTACGGCCCTTTGTTTGCTGTACCAAACTTTAACCTTACAAAATGCTACCACCTGCAATCATCAAACTTCATATCGTGGTTCATCATAACAATCTCTACAGGACCTGTGCATTTTTGAAAAGGGCAACCGGAGGGGGCATGGTGTTTATAAAACACATCTTGTTATTTCTTTCGTTGACCTGAATATATTCTGATATGCATGTATTTGTTTGATTGAGAAAATGTTTCAAACTTTTTCATTGTCAATTGAAAGGTTTGATGTTGCAAAAGAATGCATTGAAATGCAGGGCATAGTTTTTGTGTGCGAGTGTGACTCAACATTTTATGCAAAATTATTTTAAAGTTTGCATGATGATAAATAATTCATGAATAAAATGTGTGAAAATTATTTTTTTCAGGAAGATGGCATAGTTTAAGAAATATGTAAAACCGTACATACCTGGAAATGGGTAAGTCTGTCTAGTGATGTTTTTTGAAATTCAGTTATAAATTTATTAGTTATAACTTAAACTTATCTGGCCATTTTTGTTTCTTTCTAGTCAATATTATTATTTATGAATCAATTGCTAATGCTTAGAGGTAACATGCTTGACCACAAAATGAAAGGTTGTGGGTTCGATTCTTGGCTCCACCTTTTAACTTTTAGTGTCCCCATCCCAAGTACCAAGCCATGAACTGTGTCTAGAAGATCACAGAAAAATGCAGGGATATAACTGTCTGGTTCTCCTGTATCTTATCTCCTCTCTCTGGGGAAGTTCTGAAATGACCATATTGTAGCTGTCGAATGGTGTCTTTAACAACAGATAAATAATTAAATGATCTTTGTTGTTACGTCATTGTCGAAGTAATCTCATCAGTATGATATTAATAATTATAATTTACATGTATTAATTACATTGCATACATTATTATAAAGTTTTAATTAATAAAATTATGCCATAATGGTTTGCACAGAAGTTCTGATTGGATGTGTTGTTCTCTAGTCATTTATCTGAAGCATAGTGTAGAAACCTTGTATTAACTTATTCAATGTGTGTATACATGACATTATACAGTACTGTCATGTCATAATTCTGGTTATATTACAGATGCCCTGAGCTTAGATGAATATGAGGAGTTACAGAGGGCCGCTAGAGAGCGTGAGGAGATCGTTGCCAAGTATGACAAGGTAAAATACTTGCTACCATATTATTATAGTATTGTGAGGTATGATCCTTAATGGCTGATTGTTTTTTTCCCAGTTAATCTGTCATGGTTTAATTTCTTATGTTACAACAATGAACTTCATATAAATAATAATGGGCGAACACTTGAAGGAAATACTACTTAAGCACTTACGTTATCATGAATGAATTGTTTCGTTTTCTTCCTTAACCATCTACTTGTAAGTCTTTCATCATTTTCTGATGTATTTATTTGTGTGATAGAGAAAAATCCAGGGTGCTCCCTAGACTACAAAAGTTGGGGGTCAAAATGACCCTTAGCCGATAGAAATTTAAAGAATCAACAAAATTTTCTACCAATGTTATAGTAAATTTGACCCTTTGGTTCCAATTCTCAAGAGTCAAAAACCTTATTTTGCTAATTACAAGAGTCAAAATGCCATTTTAAGGGTCAAAGGAGAGCCCTGAAATTCAGGTTGAACAAATATGTATTTGTTGATGTGTGTTGTTTTCATTTTGTGTTTGTTACAAATTAGTTTGTAGTAACCCTGGGCGAGGCTCATACTCGTCTGTGACAAATTTGACTGAAGTTATTAACGTCCTATGTTAAATAAGTATTGTACTCCACCTCTGAATTATGTGTGGTAGCTTGGCAGTAGCTTGTAAATAGAATGTGGTTAATACTGGTTACGGCCTAAATGAAATCCAGGGAAGCTGGTTAGGATATAACTACCTGCCAAGACACAACTGAAATAATGTTGAAAATGGCATTAAATCTGAAGAAATGAATAATGTAATTAGTAAACTTAGGTCCAGTGCTGTCATTAAGATTAAACATTTGTGGAAGATGCTCTGAAAAGAACTGATAAGTCCAAAGAAAGTATTGCTGTATCTCTGTCACAGGTTTAATTAGTATTTTCCAATACCATAAACATACTGACACTCATGCATGTATTTTCAAGATGCAGTTTCTTGCAATTTCCAAGCCACCAAATAGTTTAGTAAATGTATTCTATAGATGTTTTTTTTCTGACAGTAAATACTTTGTTATTTGTGAGATATTTTATATTTTTCATTGATGTGTGTTTGTTGCCTGTTAATTAATAGAAGGTATATGATCTTCTAAGTGTAGTCTGTATCAATGTCAGCCTAAAATTTGACTATTTGAATATGAAAATGGTTGTTGCAAGTGATTGGAGTAACCAGTCAGTTAGAAGTGTTCAGTTTATTTAATCTATAATCATATCAAACAGTTTGCAGGGTGCTCCCTAGACTTCAAAAGTTGGGGGGTCAAAGTGACCTTTAGCTGATAGAAATTTAAAGAGTCAACAAAATTTCCTACTAATGTAATAGTAAATTTGACCCCTTGGTTCCAAAAACATTATTTTGTAAATTTCAAAAGTCAAAATGCCATTTTAATGGTCAAAGGAGAGCCCTGGTTTGTAAGCTATTGTTCTTGTTGCATTCTTAATGAGTCAAAAACATGTATCATCCATCTGAGCTGCAGTGGTCTGGTTAAACCTTACAAATCCATTAAAAAAAGCATGACATTGTTCATCTACTTACTGTGACTGTTCAATACATGATGCACTTGAATGTAATGAGAACTTGTGTTCAATACATAAACTCAAGGAATGTTAAGTGGTTTGTTTGTGTTTTGTTGTATTTCTATAGCATTTGTAAGTGGATTAATGTGTCTTGATACAGATTTATTCTAAAACAGTAGCACATTATAATTTATTGTATCATTGTGAAGCGTTGACTGTTAACACTGATGACATATATACAACATACATAAAGTCTAGTTTTCTCAATGTCTTTGTTTCAACCTTGGAATTGAATGTTTTCAGTGTGCCAAACTTCACTTGACAAATGGCCTTGGAAACATTCCATTTGCATACTGATTAAACGTAAATACGGTGGACAGATTAGGCGTAGAAAACGAAATCAATATATCAAATTCCATGTGTAGATAATATACATAATATACCAATCCCTACAAATTGTGGTACAATAGAAGTGATCTTCAGTGTGTTGTCAAAACTGCATATATTTGACTCTCATTTAGTATTTTTATTACTTTGAACTTGACAGTTGGAAATAGTGTTTGTCTTAATATTACTCCTGCTTACTAAGTCACTCCTCCAGTAAGTTGACTGTTTTATTGAATAGTTGCCTATGACAGTAATTTCAATGTATGTTAGGTTCATAATGCTGAAACTCTTGTTGTTGTTGTTGTAGGGTAGAGAAGAAGGTGCTATCATTGATCCATGGGAAGATCCTGCATTTGAAGTCTACCATGTGACTGACAGATATGGCTTCATTCAGTAAGTAATTCTTTGTTGCATAGATTTTCTTTGAGATAACTGTCCTGTGCGGTCCGTTCTGAATACTGTTATTCTACTGTCAGCATTTTTATATCAGCATTTTCTGTATACTTGCCTGTTTTGAGACTAGCACTTCCTTTGACAGTTTCCCTTGCACTGAAGTAGGGCTTTTATCGTTATTTACCATTCTGCAAATATAACTAATTAGAAAGAAAGTTTTTTTAATATTTCATATAACAATTAAATGTTGTATTAACTGTTATTAGGGATGATCATAGGTGGTCAAGTGGTGACACACTCTATTACCAAACAAAAAGGTTTTGGGTTCGATTCTCCCCCAGACAAACTACAGATCCTAGTACTGTGTCTAGAAATTCACAGGAATAAAGATGAGGCGTGTATAAATGCTTTACACCTCACACATTAAAAAATCCGGAAAAACTATTTGACAAGAAAAGGGACATAAATGCCTGGTTTTCCTGTATCTTAACTCCCCTCTATTGGGCAGCTCTGTAATGACCATACATGTAGCTGTTGATTGGGTTGTTAAACAACAGGTAAATAAAATGTGGCTTATTTTGCTTGTTTAAGGCTGTTTATACAAGTCCCTGACATTGTACAGATCAATGTCCTCTACTTTGATCATTAATCATTTATTTCCTTGTGCTAGGTTTGTTTATTGACATTTCCATAATTATTGTGTGAGTATTTTTATTCTGTCTATTGCTACTCAGTTATATTTGCATTTAAATTAGTTTATGTATTTCATTTATTATTACAGTGATAAGGCTTTACCACAACTGTCAGATGCTGCTGAAGCTAAGGTAATTCTCTAATACTTTAAATAATGTGTAAAATATATGATATTATATTGATGTCATTTCTGACTATCTATAATTGCTATTTCCTTAAGTCTGGGATTTTTAGGAAAAGGGCAGACAGGGAAACAATTTACCCAAAAGATGCAAATTTGGGGAATATTCACAATGAAAATAGAGGAAATATATGTTTTGGGGGAAAATATTGCTTATTTCCCTACGGCGTGAGGCTAGGTATCAGTGTCTCTTACTTAGTAAAAAAAACTTTAAATTTCAAAGAATTTTGACTCTAGATTTCCAAGAAATTAAACTCTAGATTTCTTAATTATTTTTGTGATATTTACATATTCCTAAAAACCAAACATTTCATGAGGATTATGGCTGTAGACAAATCTTTTGATAAGAATTATCTTTGTTGACATTCTAAAATTGATTGTTGATCTAACATGCATGAATTAGTACTTCAGAAACTATATTGTATCCTTGAAACTTTTGTAACTTTGATATTTTAGATCATATTTAATATATCTTATATTTTATAATACCAGTACATTTGTATATTCAATATATTTTATATTTTTCAGGTGAGGCAAGTCGAGCTTGATAGAACTACAAAATGGGTAAAAATGTTCAAGAATTGGAAGAAGTACTATCCTGGAGAAAAGGTTTGTCATTTAGCACTTAAATTATACTGAACCTTGGAGATTTTTTATGAAATGAGTGTTCATACAGTTAAATCTATGTTAGCTGCCACCTTTGAATAACTAACACCCTTTCAGTTTGAATATAGGCCATTATTTTAGAACTGTCATTGATAATTTTTTGAGAATCACAGGTACTTGCTAATTAATTATGTATAGTTTGTTATTTAGTGGTTACGATTCAAAATCTATATCAGCAGGTTTTAACAATGGTATATCTCTAATGAGTCATACAATATTCTAATGCAATTTTTTTAATGGATTTTATATGATCACAGATTTCTGAACAAGAATTATAAATGTTGTTACTCTTTATAGTTAACTCGTCGGGTGTATAAAGGTATTCCTGACAGATTGAGAGGTGAAGTATGGAGAAAACTTCTAGGTGTAAGTTTCATAAAGGCTGAACAAGATGGTGTATATATTGTAAGTAACTCATTGTATATCTTATCTTTTTTCTGTCTCATTTATTGAATTATTTTTCAATTAACACTCATGTATAAGAATATTAAGATAAAATCTATATTTTGGAAGTATTAACAGATTTAACATCAACTGAATCTTCTCAGAAAATAATTGGGAATTTGAAAAGCATAAATTTGAAAATGACATCCCATTTGTCTCCTCAAAAGATTCTTGAGGATATATGTGTGTAAGTCTGCAGCTTCCTGGTGTAGCAGATGAGTAAATATCACCTAGGACAAGCACAAACGTTCTGATAATTCCCTACCATTAAGTAGTGAAATATATGAGTAAATGACATAATGATTGTTGTTGCTTTATTCCTGTGTTATAACAGTGAATTAGAGAATACATCATTACATGAAACAAACGCTGCATGTGAACTGATATTTTATTTGATCATTCCATTCATTATTAATTGTTATTATTGAAAGGCTCCAAATATCACTAAATCTAGGATCTATCTGCTTTCCTGACTCATTCTCTCCAACTTCCTGTTTCAGCCACTTTATTGTCATAATTTAATTGTTGTCTTGGTAGTTCAAATTATTACAAACTGTATATATGGCTAATTTACTCCATTCTATTTTTAGCGTATGAGGAGTAGGGCCAGGTCTATATCTCCACATATTCGACAAATTGATCTGGATGTTAATAGGACATATAGAAATCATATCATGTTTCGAGAAAAATACGGAGTCAAGTAAGTGCAGTGGAAATCCAATAGTTAGGTGTGCATTCCCAGTAATAATATTGTACCTACTAACCATCGTTCCTGCGAAGAACCAGTACTAGACCCCCATCCTATGTAAGCAACTGCCTACTTTCTCACATAAAGAGACATGGTCGGTAGCGGGGCTTGAACTCCCGACCCTCTATCAGTGAGAGGTTACAGTGTTTTGAAGTCAGTGACCTTAACCCCTCGACCACGGAGGCGGGTCTGATCAGTTACCTTCTTTTTTGACTGGTGTATATGATTTTGTTGTTGTATATTATTATGGCGTATAAAATAGTTTACTTTTGTATATTACAGACAACAGGCATTATTTCATGTACTGGCAGCATATTCTATGTACAATACAGAAGTTGGATATTGTCAAGGAATGAGTGAGATAGCTGCCTTGTTACTTATGTACATGAATGAAGAGGTAAGGAATAGTTTATATAGCACAATCTTTCCTTGATCATGTCTCATAATCAAGGTTTTCTTTTATTAGTCCCCTATTGGTTGAAAACCCGTTTTCAGCGACTGTAAGGTTGCACTATATTCCTCACTTCCTTATGTTATTAAGTGATATATTTTAATTATTAATGATATAATGATAAAAATATTATTAATTAATGATATAATGATAGAAATAATTGTCACAGTGTGTTACTATATACATTGCTTTAATATTATGTTTTAATTTTATCAGGTGTTAATCAATTAGACAGAAACATAGAAGTTTTGTTCCAAGATAAAAAAGATAGTAATTTAATTTTTGAAGGTGTCATGTGGTTTTGCTATTAAATTTGAATGGTGAATTAGGACAACAATGAATGAAATGTTTTTTATTTGCATGTTTTTTTTGTTTACAGGATGCATTCTGGGCATTATCACAATTATTTACAGATAAGAAACACGGCATGCACGGTAGGTTAAACTATATGTGTTTATGACAATTATACTACTAATATATATTACTTGTAAATAATCCATGAGAGAAAACCCTTTCTTATTTTAAATTTGACCAAATTGTTGAAAAACTTTTGTCTTCAGCTGAAAAGAACTCCCAGGTGCTCCAATTTAATGTCTAATAATGAAAACATTTTGTGTTGCTGGCACCAATAAAAGAAACATATGTTTTGCTGTTGTGAGGCTTTTGATAAAATCATTGGTAATAAACAACAAAAGACATCTACTTGATACATATATATATTTTTATAGAATGAGTAGACAGTCAATGAAAGAGGGTCACTCAATAATTTGGACTGCTTCACTTCAAGTGTAATTTTCATTTTTGTAATTACCAACTTACATTTGTGTGTTCTATGTATATTGATTTATAATTTTCTGTGTACTTACAGGTTTTTTCATCCCGAAGTTTCCCAAGTTGTTACGGTTTCAAGAACACCATGACACTGTGTTAAAGAAATTTCTTCCCAAGATAAGACGACATTTGGTTGGTTTTATTTTTGTAATTTGTGTTCAAATTAATTGAGTTCTTCAAGTTTATGTATATTTAACATTAATCAGTGATTTAGAAAGACTTTAGATCTTTTATTTTGAGTACTAATGATTTTGTTTTTATTACCATTAGTGCAGTAAAACGTATCTTTATATTCAATCATCAATTATGTAAGGGCAATAGAGCTAGAGTGGTAATATTCTCTGACTAGTATTCACAAGCCACTCACCACTGTGAGTTTTAACTTCATACAATACCAAATTACACATTGAGGAAGCTGTCTTGATAGCTTGCCAAATGGTCTGTGGTTCTAACCACATGTACCAATTTTAACTTTTTCTGCCATTAGTAATTTTTTGCTAGTACACAAACTTTCAACTAGCAAAATTTGAAATCCACTAGCAATTTGTTCACAACAGTTGTTTTTCAAAAATATTAGGTTGTATTTTATGTACATGTAATTGTATTGCATAAAAAAGTAAGTTATTATGAAGCATTATGAGTTCCACTCGCAAAAAAATGCTAGTTGTCATAAAATGAACTAGCAAAATTTATTTTTCACTAGCATTTTGAGTTTAATTAGTTTAATTTGCTAGTGTTAATTTCAAGCTCTGCACTTTGTGTGTGTGCGTTTTTTTTTTGTTATTATATTCTGTTATTTCTTTAGGAGAGAGAAGGCATCGATTCTGGATTGTATACAATCAAATACTTCTTGCAGTGTTTCTTAGATAGGGTGAGTTATATTTAAATTCCAGCTAGATTCGTACAGATTTGGTAGATCTTCAGTGAATATATTAATTTGTTCCTTATATTTTATATTCAATTAAATTAGTATGAAATCTTACCCAATCCACTCCAACAGCTTATGACAATTTGTGTGTGTTCTGAATCATAATTAACTTACCTCAGATCACCAAATGTCTGTAATTTCTTTTTATATCCACTCAGCATATTTGCCGCCGCCTCATTTTCTCTCATTAAAATTGTAGAGTAAAAACCAACTCCACTGTAGAAGTTATCATCTATATTGTATTTACCTCAATCAGAATCTTGTATATTGATGATATGAAGCTCTTCTTTAAGTGTGTTGAATCATTATTGTTTCATTTCTAGCTTCCATTTACTCTAACGCTACGGGTGTGGGATATTTTCATACTGGAAGGGGAGAGAATTCTTACCGGAATGAGCTACACTATTGTAAAACTCCATCGAAGTAAGTCAAACTTTAAATACCTTGGACATTGAGGCAGATATTGATTTTTAAGGTCAAAATTTAAGTATTTTTGTTTAAAGACATTGAACCAGGAATGCGAGGCATGTGACTTATGGACCAGAAAGTCCCCTAATTCCACAGTAGGGGGTAATAAAACAGACAGGGTCATTGATAGACTAGCACCTGTTTACATATCTGTTACTCTATGCTTATAAAAACAAAAGCAATTTAGTCATAAACTTATTATCACTGTAAATCAATAAAATTTATTACCCCACTTTTTTACTAGGTATCAAGTCTACAGACCGTGACCAGACTGGTTTTATCTGATTAGGGGCAATAAAACAATTAAGAGATTAGACCACATGTGGATTTTGGGGGGGGGGTCACTTATATAGTAGCTGTTCAATGTCTTTAAATATATTTACTAGACAACACCTTTAAGTTCAATGCTTTTTTATTCTTTTGTTTAGAGGTCTGCTTTGAAGAAAAAACGTAATTGTTTTAAACTTTTTTCATTCAATTTGTGACTGAATGATATTATTGATCACTTCAGGAAAAATTCGTAAACAGAAAATGGACACTTTATTGACATTTTTCCAAACAGACTTGGAGAATGATTTTAACTATGATGATGATACTGTTATTGACCAGTTACAAGTGTCTTTAGAAGAATTACGGAAAGCTAAAATGGACATTCCACCAAAAGCTTCTGCAAACGAGCTGCCGACTTTGCCGTTTGGTTTGGAAATTCAACCCAGTGTTCGCGAATTAATTGCCAGACAGACTAATGAAACATTTGATGAGCATTTTAGAAAAAATGTGAAAGGAGGGAAAGCTGCGTACTATCGAAAGAGGGGGCTTCATAGTACGACCACACCAGAAATGGGTGGGAGAGGTGCTGACACTCGTTCAATTCAATCGAGTAGACTGTCAGAGTATTCAACTGGTGATCTCTCTTCATTTTATGATACAGCAGCGAATTCAAGACTTTCTATTGTTGACTTTGGCTCGAAAGGATCTCCAAGGAGTTCTCGCACATCGTTCGCTGATGGATCCGATCTAGGCAGCTTGCACCAGACCGGTTCCCGTCATACTCCTACACCGCTAGATGAAAATAACATGGAAGTTGATGATTCAGATCTTCCAAATTTACCGCATGAAGTTCAAATAGAGAAAAATACTGTAGAAACATTGACTAGAGACTCAACTCTAGAAGATATGAATACGAATGAAACACATGAAATCAAACCTCCTTCGCAGGCTTCTGATTATGACAATATGGAAGGAGAGAATATAAACGGAACTGGAGACTATGATAATTTGGAAAGTGAACCAATTGAGTTGGAAATCGAACATATTCAGTCAATACCAGTGCAATACCAGATACCTGTTAGTCATGAAAGCTCGAAACCTCAGTATCGTAACATGCCAATGAGCAGGTCTGATGGTTTTATAATAGATGGACAGTTACCTCCTCCTGAAAATGTTTGGGTTGAGAGAAAGGAGAATCAGATAACGGTGAATAAAGATACTATGGACGTTTCTACCAGTGTTCATAATGGAGTCAGTACTCAGTCGTTCACATCTTCAGTTCAACGAAAGAAGAGACCTTCAAATTCTTCTAGACAGTATGTTCATAATGCTTCAAGTCCTGGACACCAGGTAGCAAACAGCCCTAGGCGAGGGAACAGCCGAAGTCACCCAAACACACCAACCTATGTGGAAAATGGCGGACAAGCCTTCCCATCGCCCAAATTTGTTTCTCAGCTACAAATTCGGCGCCATCCTGGTCAAGGCATTAGTCTGGATCAGTCAAATGGTTACAGTATGCAGATAGATTATGCAGAGCAACAGATTCATGCACCTCAGCGATCAAGATCTTCACAATCAAGTGTAAAGAAAGAGATAACTGTACATCACCTTTAGTTGTTTGTTTATGTATAATATTTGTTTATTTATTAACATGGGCTGTAGTAAATGGCCTAATTATTAATATTGTTAAGAAGTGATTTGTTACAGCAATCTATAAAGCATCTTTTCTTGGAGTATAAAGATTACTCTGTTTCTTTGGTTTGATATATTGTATAAATATATTTGTCTGACTGATTTAGGCACTTTTTTCGACTCTGAACTGGTTAAGTTTTAGATATTAACCTTAGGCATTTTACAGGTATTTCTTTGGCTATCTTTGTCATAAATCATCAGCATTGATGATGAAATGTGTAAAGTTTTGCATTTATATAGGTAACTCAGTGTTTCATTTATGATTTGTCTCATTTTCTAAAAATTCAAAATGTATTTTGTGTTAAAATCTTTGTTTTTAAAGTGTTTTATTTGTAATAATTGTATGATTTATTTATTCACATTTATTACTAATTGCTTTGTCAAATTGTGGAAGTGTCATGTTTTTATGCTGAACATGGAAGAATTAATTGTAACCAGAATTTATGGTTATTGTTATATTGTGTTTAGTAGCAAAAATAATTCATTTCGTAAAAATTGAGTGTTATACTTTTTATCTTTCGAATATGACATTTTTCAGTATTTCTTACGTAGCAACCTTAAATTTTCTCAAAAATTCTCATTTTTCAATACATTTTTCCTGTTTAAATGATATTTAGATGTACATATAACTATATGATGTTAAACAAATATTTAAGAGGTGAACAAAGTATCAGACAGGCAGTGTAGCAAGATTTACTCTAAAATAATCAACTTTTGGCCAAACCTTGCCTGAAATAAAGAATGTTTTTTATTTACTTTAATACTACGGTCAGTGAAACTGATTTTAGTTTTAAACATAAGCACCTTATATTGTTTTATTTGTAACGTTTTGTTAGATGGCTTTGAAAGCATTTATCTTAATTGATTATTCTAAGTGTCTGTGTATATATGTATATATAATTAAATGTACATAAACTGTTTCGAAAATCAATAGTATTTGTATAAAGTTCTTGTTTTTCATTATGTCTGGTAAATATGTTGTTGTATCCATATTCTGTTGTGCAATACATTTGTGCTTCTTCTACACAAACGTTTTATGTACATGTATGTTAAGTCTTAATATGTTGTATGCTGGCACTTTTTTACATTAATTCTAATGTTAAAGATGATTATTGCGTATTGTTGCGAGTTTTTTTTAATAACATGAGCCAAACACAAAAATTTCATCTTGACACAATTCTAACTACTGTCTTTCTATTTTGACACAAATTGGCAAGAGTTAGGTCCCTTTGGTTAATTGGTTCTTGTTTCAGTTAATTGTGAATTTTACTGGGTTTGAATTGGATTTAACTTTTTTTTCATTTTTCATGCCCGTTTACTTTTTATTACATAACAAACAGCCCTGCTATAGTATATACATATATATTGATACTGATTATTTTCATGATAATTGTATGTTATATGAAAATGCTTGTCTGTTTCTTGGTTAATGTTGGTTTTTCTTCGTATTAATAGCTAACATTGGAATGTTGACAAGGTCTACTGGTTACTACACATTGTTGACCTGCAGAAATAAAAAAAACCCATAGCACTTAAAAATGAAAATTATTATACAGAGTTAATGTATGGTACTATTTAGTAAAGACGGGAAGTATTGAAATAATGTGTATATATGTATTGTTCTATATTACAACATAGTTGATATTTACGAAGTGTTTGTCAGTATGAGAGTTATTATATAATTTGGTGTTTTTTATGATATGAAGACGAAAAATACGTACTGTGATACACTTTTCTCCATTTAGAACTTCTGTATCGAATATATCGTTTTGTATATGTTTTGATGAATGTTAGTTAATGGTCTCTGTTAAAGTCAGGACCATTCCATGTGTCTGTCTATATGTATCGTCATTCAGTGCATTTCATTCAAAATTTCTTATAAACTTCTTAATTTCAGTTGTAGGATTTCTACCTGTTATTATCGTAATTTATAATTGGTTTTTTCTTTCAAACTAATTGGCAATACTCATAATATTCTGCAGTCAAATTAAATTACCCAAACATGTGTTATATGAGTTATCATGGTATATTGTCTAAATATTTAGTCTTCCATTTCTGCTTCCTTTTTGTTTTCCGTGTACATATATAACCCAGTTCCTCGTATTATTTATATGAATTTTGTTCAAATTCGCTCTCATAAGAAACCATGGTGATAATTTACCTGTTGTAAAAATTTCTGTCAAGCCTTAGTGAACAGCCCCATGTGTATTTCTGTCACCGTGAGAAGAACAGTCGCTCATTAAAACACAATTAGTAATAAAATGGACCAAATACCAGTAAATCTCCTGACTGAAGCCAGTTGTCCATTGAAGCCATATTATCCCTCATTGCTGACCTTTTTCCATAGTTTGACTGTACATGTATATTGAGTTTATTGTATTTATGTTGATATAATGCAAATGGTGGTGCTATGTTGATTCCTAAACTTATTATTAAAAAGGCGGTGATTCTTGACGGTATAGTCACTAGCTGTCATATGATTTGTCTGAAAATTATGAAGAATCCTAACTTTAAGCCTGTATAGACTTACTAAATATTCCTCAATAAATGTCCCTTGTACCACTAGGCTTCACAGATTTTTTTTTCAATTCCTTAAACTTTTGTTTGAGCAATTCTTTTATGTATTTGGTGTGAAGGATTGTGAAAGCACTACGTAATTAGATATGGATCACTATTATTTCTAATTCTTTTACAGGATGTGGCAATTGGAAAAATGTAGGGTTTTTTTTGGCTAAAGGTTTAATAAAACAATTCAATTAACAAAAATTCTGTTACATTGGTGTTTTCGGACTCTTGTCATACCTAGTCAAAACTGTCTGAGTTGATTGCTTCATAGAATTACAGAGTCTTTTCTGGAAGGCTTGGTCTCTCATTGATACCTTATTAAAAAAAAAAAAATTGAAACCTTTTCTGTGTATCTTGATTGCCATTATTTTTTTTGTAGAAACCTAATTGTTTACTGACATACTTGTAAATTATTTGGTTATTTTTACCTATACATTTTTTTACTCGTTACTTGATTGGCCAGTGTTTGCTTACTGTTGTACATAGTAGATACCGGTACTTGTTTGATCAATTTTTTATCTATAGATAAGATTTTGTTGTTCCTTTTGAAATATTTACTTTCCTTGTTGAGCGCACCATCAAACCTGTGTTAGCAACCGCCTCTGAATAAAGACCACCATGTGACCCACGTTAATGTCTTTCTCAAGGGTGGCCTTTGTTCACAGGTTTGATTGTATTTTTAAAAGTTTGTTTATGGCATGAAATTATGTTTTTAAAACATGTTTCTGAACAGAGTTTTATCTATAACAGGAAATAATTGAGGTTAAATACCTAAAACTTAAATACTTGTTGGAATATATATAACAAGCATAAAAGGGTTTTTTGTGGTCACCGTGTCTAAAATGAGGATTCATTAAAAGCAACAGAGCTGTTTATTTTCCCTAATGATTTTATGTCTTGATAAAAGTTCCGGGTGTCTTCTATTTGGCTGACCCTTTTTTCTGCTGACCCTAGACTTTTTTTCAGTTCTGGACGATGTTTTCTTGACATTTTTTTTCATTTTCGTGTGAGCTACATATATCAAATGAAAAAATATGTGTATGATATATATATAGAATTTCTGTTGTTTTACCAACCTTATACTTTTTCGGGTTTTGTAAACAGAAACCAGGTATTTATTTTTTACCTTATGGTCACAAACTTCCCTACATGAATTCTGATACATTTTTTTGTAATTTCATCCAGTTTTGCATGATCTATTAATTTAAACAGAACATAGAATTTCTATTTTTGTACATTTTACAGAAAGTTGAATATGTTCAAAATCCTTTTTCAGTTTAAAAAATGAATTTAAAAAAAAAGTATTTTCAAAAATAAGAATGATTTCTCGCATAAAAGAACACTTTCTTGAATAATATACAATACATTTATTTTACGTGTGTAAATAAATAAAAGTGAAAAAGAAAAAAGGTCCTGCAGGAATAAGTCCTCATGTCAGAAGTCTTTCATTGTTACTTTTTGTCATTTTTGTTTTGTTTTTTATTTATCCACTTTTTCATAATTTTTGGTGTAAAGCATAATTTGTCTCTTTGAGTGAGTGCATCAGTGTTATACTTCATTATCTACACACTGGTTCAAAGAGATACAACTTACTGCATTGAATGGACATTGTTATTTCCAAGCTTTTTTATGATGTAACCAAGCACATCACACCATTTTTTTCGTGTTGAGAAATATTTGCAATTTTGTCAAAAATCAATATCAAGCAATTTTAAGCATTGTCAATTCACTTACTTGAACATTTATTTCTTAATAATTTCTTTGTATTTACAGTTTTTGATTTCCTGATTTTAAATTGCTTGAAAAATAGTGAAAATGATAATATTTTAAAAACTTTGTAAGGTGGTTGATTGATGATATATGAAGAATGTGTGTTTCTTTAAGAAAATGACTTTTTTGTGAATGGAAATGATACGATTTTGAAATGATCTTGTAGTGCTGTAGTCTAGTACCATGAATTAAATAATACTAATTAAATGATTGATATATCTGTATATTTTGCATACAATGATAAGTTTTTCCGGACTTTTTTTTTATTATATTGTGATTTGTAAATGTTTTGCTTTGAGAAAGTATAAAAACAAGTGCTGTAGTGGTAGACAGATTAATATGTTTAGATATAACTATTGTATTTGTGCCAAAGATTATAATGACTGGCCTACTGAAAAGAAGCAATTAACTTTTCCTTATTATTGTTAATTCTTTATTTTGTAGTCATTTACTGAACATTTTCTGACTCAAAAACTCTCTCTTGTTGTCTAGTGCTGTGTTTTTTCCTCTTATGAATTCATAGGATTCACTCATTTTCAGATCTTATCAAATCTTGGTATTTTTATATACAGATTTGAACCACATTTGATATTTCATAGTTTGTGTCTGAAGATTTAACTCTTCCATTCTATGCCATGATTGTGCCCTTGCAAGCTTCAAACATGGCCAGAAAATCTTATCATTTAGCAGTTCTGACTTATTTTGATACGTAAAATCTCCATAACATGTGAGATTACTCTGTTTTCATAATCAGACCCAACTATTGAGCCAAGTACTGTGTCTAAAAAATCACAGGAAAAGGGACGAGGGGTGTATTGGTGCTTTACATCGGGCACAAAAAAGAACCGGGGGAAACTATTTGAAGAGTATGAATAAAATTGGCCAATTCTCTTGTATCTTATCTCCCCCTCTCTCTGGGGTAGCTCTGAAATAACCATAGCTGTGGAATCGGCCATTAAACAACAGATTAATAAATAAATGGTTAAAAATTCAGATATTCTGATTTAAAACTGGAATCAAATACCTTTTAATATTTATTGATTGATGAAGATTTGCTTACTGTTGAGTGTTCATTTTCTGCAACAAAATCTCGATTTTGACATGATAGCTTTCTGTTGGTTGTCTGCAATTCTCGTATATGACTTAATTGTTGTAGTGTGTAAATGCTGCTAGATTTTATTAAGATTTATCACCTGTTTGAACTGAATGTTATTATGAAATAAATTATGTTGAGTTTTTACGTACATTGTTAAGTGTTGTCTGTGTGGTCCCATTTTTTCTTGACATCGCAATTATTGTTCTTGTTTTGTTTTCCATATATTATTTTATTTTTTTATACATTTTTTTCGAGTCTGTTGCTTGTAGATAATTTTTTGTTGGTTGTTTTCTCTTAACGTTGGGCCCAAATTGTTTTTAGTGTTGTGTTCAAAATTATAGAGTGCATATGTTTTTTATGCTTTTATATGAGAACATTTGACAATAGATTCTTTTCTAGATTATTTCCCCTGTTTCATAATTCCGTATGAAAGCTCTAACGCTACTAACATTTAACAGAAAAGAGTCTTTCAGAGCCATAGATATTGTAACACATGTAATTGACCTAAGATCGGACAAACTTATCAGAATATAAAAACATCTATTTTGAGGAAAGGTATGTTTTCAGTTTTGTACTTACAGTTCGTTATTCAATCGGGAACAAAGCAAGAGTGGCTTATTTCGTATTAGATTTAGGATTTAGTGGCTCATAATCAGTGTGCTGTTTAGCGCAGATGTTATGTTAATAAATAGCTTGGATTGTGTGAGATTTATATGTATGATTGATCTCATTTTAGAATTTTTACTTCAGTTGAATCATGCTACTATATGTTATTAATATTGTTATATCATAATCTTCTGTACATGCTTACATCTGACATGTCTATTACTCAAAATATCTCATATAATTTATATACTCATTTAGTGGCTAATGTTTCTTTTGTTACTAGTATACAGTTTTGATTTATAGACAGGGAATATTTCATGGGACAGTCTTATTATATTAATTCTAATCAGTTTCATGTCACGTAAAACCATGCGAGCTTAAATCCATATCTACCTAGAAGATGCAGAGTAATACTTATTGCAAAATTATATTCTCCAATCAATCTTAGGTATTTCCTACCAAAATGTTTTGAATGGTTTAAGAAATTTAGTGAACAATTCATGTACTTTCTCTCAAGAAGTGATCATGATGTGCACAAGAAAAGGTTAGGTATAATTTTTGAAGTGTTAAATGGCACAAATAAAAGATTATCTTAGAACAAGTTCTTAAGTTGTTCAAGAACAGTTCTAGATTTGAAATTCTTGAATTTATGATTTAAAATGCTGTCTATAGGTACAGTTTAAGAACTGTTTTATATGTTTTTGAACAGTTCAAGAACACAAATTCACAGAGGAAGTCATTATGTCTGACAAAATGCTGTGTCCATCTAAAGAGATGGTCCTGTTTATCACAGTATTGAACTTAGTTTTTACCAAACCATAAGTGAGTCAGTCATATTTGTACATCTTTTACAACCCATTTCATGAAACATCTACATCATTCTGTATACAATTGAATTTAGTATGGAACTTGGATCATTGACTTTGTTGGTTCAATGGGTGTTTACCATAGTCTGTAGATAGGGATCTTAATTTATTTTGAAAGCCAGTCTTAAATTACAAAAACTTTATTGGTAGATTTGGGTGCTACGTAAAAGTCAATACAGCATTTATTCATTCTTGGACACGTCCCTAAAATCACATTTTGTTCCTTTTGACTCTGTCTGTTACATGAGATATGAAACATTTAAAAGAACTTTTTTGAGCATAAGTGTTCAAACATGTTATATGCTCATTTTGGATATTTCTTTATTTGCTATTTTTTTCCTCTGTGAGCTCTTCATGCCTTGTAAATTGCCGCTCTGATAGATATTACTATGATTTAAGAACTAGATTTATTTTTTAAAAAACAACATCTATCAATTAAGTATAACTGCATTACACTTAACTACACTTTGCTCATGTCTGCATCTCTCACATTTATAATACAATCTACCATACAATGCTTACTGCGTGGATGACTACTGTCTTACAGATTACTATTATACTGCTAAATTTATATCATTTATACTCACACTGTATGATAATTGTTAAATATAATATAAACCTCATCTCTATATGTTTTCATATGTTACAGTAAAAAATTAAAACACTGCCATGATGTGTTTTCTTTTTCTCAATTAATTGGAAAAGAACCAAGACACCTTGATGTGAAGTGTATTATTCCTATAGTTTTATGTTGATTCAAATTATGTTATATTTTTGTTGCTCATAGAATTGCTCTATTTTTTGTTGTAGACTGTTTTGTTTCTATGCAACAAGTCATTATTTTGCACATAGAATTATGAAATAAATAAATCTAATTATCTGTCCTATTATAATAGTTTCTTGTTATTTCTAAGTCTGCAAATATTGATTTTGGATTAGAAAATTCACATTTGTTGCATGTTAATTAGACTTTTATTTCAGTGACCCCTTTTCAGTGTCCTCATCTCAACTACTGAGCCAAGTACTGTGTTAATAAAGTTACAGGCAAGGTTGAGGCGATTCAGTAAAAGGCCTGAACTATTTTTAGCTTTAGAAGAATGACAACATTTTACTCCATTTGTTTAGCGTCCAAACTTGTTTGTTATTCAGGATGCATATCGTGTCGCATTATGATTATACAAACAAAATTAATGCAGAATTAAATTTAGATAAACATTGGGCATTAAAGCGACTGATACAAAAAAAATCAGATTTTTTTTCATTTTACTGTACTGTACTAGGAAAAACAGTCATTCTGCTTATAGAGAACTTTGAAGTATCCAAACTGCTTGATCAACAATGATGTTCACAGCAGTTTCATCTTCAACATGAAAAATCAAACAAAAGGTTATTGCATGTTAAAACATTTGAAATATTTTTATTGCACCATCAGAAACTTAAAACTGGCCCAAAGTTAGTGACCTAGATTTCAAATCATTTCCAATTGGTGGCAAAGAAAGTCTAGATTTAGATTTATAAAATGTCACCCCTTTCTGAAATGATTTCTGAATATTATTTTGAAGATGCTCTCTGGGTGCTTTGGGTTCATTCTGTAGATCCTCTTCTTGCAATGGAGCGGCAAACAATTTTGGGACATTCGTAATACTCCGGCGAAGCCGAAGGGAATGATGCGGAATCATGGGAGTAATGACGTCATCGTCTGATTCATCCAATGATTTCTCTGAATTGTAATTATCAGTAACTGGTCTTCGGATTGCTTGTTGCGCGTCAATAGGGCGGGGAGTTTCCATACACGTGAAGGGTCGTAGAGTTTGTTGTTTATCTGAACGAACGGAATAATATCCAGGTATACTAAACTGTATTCCAAGACTGTTCACTTGATATAACGCTGGAATCAAAACAAAAGAATTACTAATTAAAAGAGTTCTTTTTTAGGGAACAGTTATAGAAAAAGGTTTGAAATTATTAAGGGTTTTCAGTGGTCTCGGACTGGTTATCACCGGCCCCTTACACTGTGCCTACAAAAGGTCGATGGTTCTACCTCCGCTTATAATGCTGGAATGTTGCCATGTGACCCTGGTTGTTAATGCTTTCCCTCCAGGGAAAAATCAATATGTTGTATTGATATTGAAAATTTTAACATAATTATTAATTATATTCTTATTACGTAAATTTGTAACCAAACTGATGGTAAATTATTACATTCAAAACCAAATTAGATTCAAGGCCCAGTTTACAATTAGATTCAAGGCCCAGTTTACAAACGTATTCCACGGAGAACGAGGGACTACATTAGAACACTTCTGTTTTCGCTGGTTAAATTACTGTGCTTTTTAAGTTGATTATCATAATTATGTAAATTTACCATAATTGTATACGATAGCATTAATGAATACATATTATTGCGCACTGCATATCATAAAAAATTAACAAGGTAGTGTAATATATTTTGATTCAAATACTTTTTGAATATTCCTGGTGCATATCATTGCAGCCATGGAGAGATGGGCGCATGACACGTCTCTGGTTATGACTAACACTTGGAAACAATTTTCACAACTTAACGTCTCTTAATATCTAATAGAATAGACTTAAGTCTACATAGTGTTTATACTTACACTGTTTGATCTCTTTATGGACAGTATTTTTACACGTATCTTCCTTCTTGGTCATCCATCCCTTTAGACCTTTCAGAATTAACTTTTGTCCTTCACTATCGTCTGTGATCACAAGAGCATTTCTTTTAGCTTTACACTGCAAATGCATTTCTTTCTTGAACGTGTGTTCACGATCAGTTTTAATCCGTTTATGAGGCGACTGTTCATTGTCTGAAGCTTCATTTTGATCATTCCTTGATACATTAGTTCCTAAGTTCATTGCAACTGATGGCTGGATAGAAAATGAACTTCTTTCTCTACGTATAGCCTTAGACGCAACTTTAACCGGCTTGCATATAGATATTGGTAGCTTTGGATTCTCAGGAAATTTGGGGTTCATTGCACCTTTGGTTCTTTTTCCTGACCGCTGAAATTTGTCATAGAACTCATGTGGATAAACAACTTCTAGCATGAGACGATTGGCTTCTACAGATGCGTTATTAGCCGTCGCCTCTGTAATCTCACATATCATACACTTGTCAGGATCTTCTTTACCACGTGCATTCTCTTTAAGTCTCTTCTTTTGAGCAGCATCATGGGCTGTTGCTTTAGAAGCGGCTAAATGTTTACATTTAACATCCGGTAGTTTTACACTGTTCTCACGACTACTGGAACCTGTATGTGAATGTGAGTAGTCTTTAATTCCGCGTGAATGTTTGCTTTCCGAATGTTCATCTTCACTTAAATTTTTCAAACGTTCACTTATTTCCGAATTATCTTCCATACCAAATTTCACTGGATTAAAGTTTCTGCCCGTGTTTGATTTCGTGCTGATCAGGTCTGAGTTTCTTAGGCCACTTCCGCTGCTCCTCAGCGAAGTATTTTGACTCATTTCTCCTGTACTCATTTGGTCATGGTCCCGGGATTGAATACCCTTCTCAGTACTTGTACTTGCTTGATTTAGTGTTTTGTTCACTTTGCTTTTTTGAAGTCCCAGTCCATTTTCAGATTCATCAATAGTGTCAGATGGTAACCTATCTTCATCAGGTTGTTTAGTGTGGTCAAGGTTTTGGACACTATTTTTCGTATTTGTTCTTGTTTCGCTCGTTTCTATAATTCCGCTAAGTTTGTTTTCGAGTGAACCTTTCCGTTTTATTCGACCAGGTTTAGACATGACCACCCGCTCTCCTGTAATTTTGATAAAGTTTAAGATCAAACATAAGAACAAATATTTGAACAAATCTAGTGTAACGGGATAGTTTAAAATTTTGAAATTACACCCCATAATTATAACATTCAGAAATATTTTGATTGATCAAACAGAAATTCCCAAATATTTATTTTTCATGAAAATAGTAGACTTCTAGTGCACTTATTCACATCGAATAAATGAATTTAGCACTAATCTTGCTTTATTGGCGCTGAAACCACGCGTTGACATGGATCAACATAATTGTAGCAGCAGTGATCGTGCCTTAAGTTCTAAATTCTCGTATTGTTGTTTATGAAACACAGTGACATCATTTTACAAGGTGTATAAACAATTAAAACATGTGCTTGTGTCTTCTATTAATTGGTTACGAGACTAAAAGCTCAGACCTTAATTAAGTATTGGTTTCTGTTCAGTCAGTGCTCTGAACTATTAACACATTCCTAGCGGAGGACAACACTGTGTGCGTGTAGTTTAAGTCTTTGAGTAATTCTTTATGTTTTTTTTGTAGATTGTTTCTCGTCCCAAGCGGGCCTCTACTCAGTTTGAAATAACAACTTACATCTTTAAAACTACATCTTAAAACATGTGAACGAACACAAAATTCAGCATGTTTTATTTGCTGTATAAGCATGACTCAAATAGAAAAAAATGATACAGTAGGTTTATTGTGACAGAGTATGTACCTTCTAGCATCGGGGATTCAGTCTCCACGTCACGTGATTGTCCAGTGTGTTGTAACTTGTTCATACCATTACTGTTTTCCTGAAGTAAATCATAGTTGAGAAGAATTGCATGAATTAATTCATAGGAGGTATGTTGACTCGATTGGGCGAACATATTCATAACCTAGTTGACTCGATTCACCTTAAGTAAAGCAGCATATATCACGCTTTTACAAATGATTAAGCCGCTTTAATGCACATGTCAAACGATGATTACACGTTTAGAACGAATACCAAAACGACATAAATATACAGGAGTTCTCAATACGAACGTTTTTATTCCCCTTCGGTTTGATACCATACCAATGGCCAGGATCAGTTGTTTGTTTGACAGTTGAACTTTTATATAAAAAAATATTTTAACAAAACAGTTTGTTTTTTAATGTGAATGCCTTTTTCACAGTGATCAAAAGGTTGTCAACTGGCCAATAAGAATGTGTCACATAACGAAAAAACTGAACTGAATTGTTTTGAATTACAAATAAAGCAATATTGTGTTGGGACCCTTATTGATGTACATTTTGTATGCAATGTAGATTGTATAAAATGCCCGACTTCATATAAAATTAGTTATTTATTCAACAGGTTCAAGGTACCGTTTATTCAATAGCATGATAATGTTTGTGTACAATTTAATACTTGTATAGTGTCTCAATGTCAACAAAGAATCGATTGTTGTTCAATACAATATCATGACTGGGAATTGTATAATTCGGTGTTAATACATGTATTAAATGTTTTGTCAATAAACATTTATCAGTGTGTATTGAAAAAAAAACAGTGACCCTACAACTGCTTCAATTGCTGGATTATTTTGATCACTTAATACCGTATACAAAAGCTTTGACTTTATTTTATAATCGTTTTAAAACCTTGAAATTACACATTTTCACATGCTTGAAAATGATTTCAGAACAAGGTATTCAATCAGATTACCTCATTTTGGCACCATGTAGTTGTATGTTTTATATAGGTTCTATTTATCAACCCTGCTTTAATCTTTGGATCAAGCGACACACAAACAAACTGTACTTTATTCGGAACAACGTAATTAACTCTTTGTACTCATAAGCATAAAACCAAAGGGTGTCCGATCCATGCACTTTTTTGGTATGGCATTTGTAGCTATACGTTAAAAGCAGTCAGTACAAAAAGAGGTGGTGGTAGGTGAACTAATGGTATAACGCGTGCTGTATTACTAAACGGACGGTCGTGGCTTCGAATCTCGTCACCAATTTTGATATTTCAGGAACGCTTAAAAAGTATATGTAACCCATTCCAACTACCGAGTCAAGTTATGTGTCTATTAAATCACAGGAAAGGGGAGAGAAGAAATATTCGAAATAAAGAGTAGGGATAAAAATGCCTTTTTTCCTGTATCTTATCTCCCCTCTCTCTGGGGCGGCTCTGAAACGACCATAGCAGTCGAATGGGTCGTCAACACATAAACAAACAGTACATAAAGGGACCTCTGAATAGCGACCACTCTTTGGTTAACAATTATCATCAAAGAGGTCAAAGTGTATTTTTACAGTATAAAACAAATTCTCTCCCCTAGACGTCTCTTGTTCGCTGGTTTAACTGTGAGTAATGTTATTTAATTATAAATAAGCACTAAGTAAGGGTTGGTGTTGTTCTCAGATTTCAGTATTTATTTAAAACCAGTCAAGTATAATGGAACATAAGTGATTTATCATTGTAACCGATTGAATGCTTATAATGTCGTATTTTTTTCAATTAGCCATTACAACATGTACACAAGGTATACAAGCAAGCCAGTGAACTGTTCATTGTAATCGTAAAAACATGGCCTCTTATTAGCTGTAAAACGTTCCCTCTGATTGCAAGGGCGTTTTTAAATATATACCTTCATTGTATGAAATTTTATTGTATAACTTATAATAAAGTTATCAATATAATATTTGTATTACGTTGTAGTTTTTTTTATATACACAGTCTACAGTACTAAATTTGTACCGGTAATTATGTAACACAGAATCACGACGTATAAGAAGTTAAGAACATTCAGGATTTAGATACATGTATATTGAATCACTAAACACGTGTCCAGCAATTGAATAAACAGAAACAAAAGTAATTAAAATGGTAAGAATGAGTTTTCAATGTGCACAAAATGTTGAAATATTAAACAAAGTTCATGCCCTTATACTTTGGCAAAAAAGCCATTAATTTTGGTTTCAGCTAATATCTCACAAAAAGAAAGAGTTGGTACATATTGTGTATATGTATATAGTTATATTAATTAAGACATACAGTCAAATCTGTGAACAAAGGCTACACTGTGGAGGGAAATTTATGGCTTTTGTTGACAAGTGATCTTTATTTTGAGATCAATTTGCTGTAAATAATCAATGGCGATTTCATATGAATGGCCTTTTATTCAGAGGGTGGCCTTTGTTCGGAGATGGCCGCTAACATAAGTTTGATTGTAATCATGGCATATGATATAGGGAAAAACGACACGGACCGAAAGAAAAGAAAAGGGTCCGGGCCGTGTTAGCGGAAACTTTTATGTCGTATACAGGAATGTTAAGTACGGTTAATACACACAGACATTATTTCTCGCACTATTCAATGGTTATTTTTTAGAAAGACGATCTACATGTAATAAGACTTGATGAGACCTCTCGACGATTGATTTTTGTATTCGTGTATCATCAAATCTTGATGATTGGAGATATTTGATATAAAATCATCATTGATTTGGGAACATTAAGTAGCTTATATCTTGTGGAATGTTTTTATAATAACAACACAATCAATTATGACTGAAAAATCGTTACCGTTTAATTTGTATTCCGTACGCTTATTCCTTTTATAAAAGCATTATCATAACAATAGAAGTTTGATTTGATAAAATCTTACTGACTATCCATAATCTTTACATATGTACGTTCAGACAATACACACACAGCGACTTAAGAGCAACGTGTTTAGTGGTCAGTTAGTTGTTATTTTCGCAATAATGAGTTCCACGTCATTTAAGAAATTTAAAAGAAGTTTTCAACCCGAATCGATATACGTCTTAAATATTTCTGAATATTTGAATTACGGCAATAAATCACTTAGCAACCGCGTCAATTTTAAGACATACTTATTGATAATGACCGTTTATTTTCTAATCTGGATTTTAACATTTCTTTTTAAGATTCAGCTTGAATATGTCTAAAAAAGTATTGATTCTGCATGGTCACATGATCATCAAAAATAGGATAGCAGGCCGATGCTTTTTTGGCTCTTGGGTGCATGTAGAAAGGTAAAAATGAGAAAGTGGACGTACCAAACCTCGCGCCGAATATATAAGACTAGGATCACTGTGAAAAAATAGAGTATGTCTGGTACCTAACCCTAAAAGGACTTCCTGACTAATGTGACATATTTTTGAGTTCCCATCTCTCAGGTCGTCAGTAGACGGACACGCTGTCGGCACTTACAATCTGTCATGTCGTTTATACATCTTCCTATGGTGAACAAGGATTAACTATATCTTAATTTGTTCATTTACTTCTGTTCGACTTTCAAATCAATTGGATTTTCCTCGCTCCTAATTTACTTTTCTTAGGTGCATAATTTTGCTAGATCCGTGTTTGGAGGAAATAAAGATGTATATATGTACCTGGTTGTAGTGTTAACTTTGAATTTTCCCCTCTAATCATTACTAATTGGTTATAAAAGTTCATGTATCATATTAGCGTTTAATTAGGCGTTATAATTCAATCTTAAAAGTAGATTCAAGTTCTATGTTTTGTTTCTTTTGTTCATACAAATGCGCTTTAAAAGTGTTGCAACAAAGGAATTCTCACACTTGTTTAATAAATAATCTCACAGATAGCTCTGTGTGTTGATTTCGTTTTAGTTCGTAAACTCCGATTGATACTATTCAAGTTCAAAAGTATTTACCAGCAAATCTAATAGCCTGGTCTAATAGCACCCACATGACACTTTGTGTCGGATACAGAGAGAATACAAATATTGAACATTTCTCTGTGACATTATACTTTCATTAGCGGCACTTAAAAATGAATACAGTCTGACGAAAACCAGTCGCTAAAAATCAATCATTTACGAATATAAATATTGCATATTACGCCAGTACTTTAAAATGAATTTTAATAAACTACATGTAGTTTAAATAAATAATCGACCAGCTTTGCATTAACCACGACATGACTCATGCTGAGGAACGTCATTCATTTGGAGATAAGATTTAGAATTTGAGCTCCTATTGTTATTTCGAATGGCATGTTTAAGTTAACTACTTTCTCAAATATTATTATTACTATCTTTCTACTAACATGAGTTAAAAACAACACAAGGAAGTTGAAATTTAAGCATTAACCAACTTGGTTTTCAGACATTTGGTTAAAGTTTGCACACATAAAATTAATGTATCATTTGTTAATCAGTCAGATTATTATAGAAAGTATAAATCATACAATATACGTACGTTTTGTCACTACATTGTATTCAGTATGATACATTCGTTGTAAAAAGACTGGTCTGGTTTTTTAGTGTTTCAAGTAAAAAATCTTATCTGATGGGCCTATAACGAGGTAAAATCGGTACAAAAGCATTCATTTTATGAAGAAAAAAAACATCAAGAAATTAGTATTCCCGAATAGTTCCATATTATAGAGACCGCATCATCTCCATATAATAAATTATTTATTTATTTACAGGCTAAATATTCTATGTATTTTTTTCATACATTATTTATAGGATACCATTGGAAATAAGTTGCAAATCTTCCATGTGTCTTCCTGTGTTGTATTTATGTCTCGAGATCATTTTTTCAAGTTTTTCGGTTTAAGCTTTAAAAAGCATTGATATCATGTAAATGTCTTCAAATGATACGTGATAGCATTTCTGTGATAGTTTTGTTTAAATGCAATTTTACTTCAAATTCTTTATATTATTTCAATGAATGAGATATATATGCACAAATAAATCAATCAAAGACTGAAACTGAATTACATACAAACAATGATAACATCAAGAAACAACAACCATAAATTGTAATAAAATTACATACCTTGTCATAAGTCATTCCTGTATTAATATATTTGGACAACAATGTCCAATGGTCACGAATAGTTTGTATATATCCTACATATTTTAATATGTACACAGTTCTATGAAATAAACGCCTTCGGTTCTGAACTTAATGATAACGTCAGTGCTATAACAACGGCGATACGTGACGTCACGGCGGGTAGCGCTTTATACACGAAATACGGAACGGAACGTCCTGAAAGACTTTGCTTAGTTATACATTAAAATTGATCGCACATGTTAAAGCGTTCAGTAATTTGTATCACTTTGCTAATTAAACAGTCTCACGTGATATATACATTTGTATATCTTTCCTAAGAATAACAATAAAGTCACTCAGCACTTTTAGTTTTAAAATTACTAAAACACTTTAGGCAGATCAATAAAGCGTTATTCAAACTTTGTCCTGTTCGTCTTCTTTAGTAGGTGACATCAAACCGAAGAATTCAATAGAACATAATTATTATACACCGCTTACTTAAACCAGAACAATTTTATTTTCTATTAATTTATAGTTATAGATACACCAATTATTAATTTCTAAATATCCAATTTCAATAGAACGTCGAGCGCTTCTTTAGAATAAACGTTTATTCTTAATTTATACATATATTCAAAAACTAAATCCTTGTCTAGTATGGCACTGACAGCCTTTGACGCGAATATACGTCTGCTCATGAAATGTCATATGTCAGGTTATTATTAAAATCCTTGATATTTAAACGTCGAAACTAAAAATTAGGAGTTTAAACGCCGATCAGACTAACAGGGTAATTATACTAATAAACTCCATGTAAGAAACATGATTAACTGTTTAAAAAACCTATAGAATACTTGTTTCAATACAAGAGTAGATGAAAACTGATATTTCGAAAAAATGATAGAATTACATCACGTGACCGCTTGCACTTAAAGTAATATATCTTTTAAGTAGGTATAGTATTGACAGCATAAACGTGTATCCGATTTTCTCACATTTGTTCTTAGTTGAATAATAACACGGGCGGATTAGTTGAAAGCTTTATAATTTATGGAGACACTATTGTAGAAAGGCTGAAGACTTATATCGTGACTACATGTGTTTACTTTAATAATACAACAGAAACCAAACACTTGGTGCATTTTAATGCGTTAAATCCAAAAATCCCAGATCGTATATCATAAACAAACGTTTTTAGCGGATGAGTGGTGTAATGCTACAAAATCGACCATAAAATCGAGAGAAGCCATTGTAATCGGTCTATTCTATCATTATAATTACATTTGTATAGTGTTTAAATTGGCAATCCTTATCGCAGGTAGCTGTTAAATAATGTTTGTCTATATTGTTTAAATCCTTTGTAAAAAAGGCAGCGACATCTTAGTAAGGCGTTCCATTTTTGTTTTGTTTTTATCATAGGCTACTAATCTTAATATCATTGATGTAATATTCACCGTAAATCAACAGGAAATACAGTTTTTTGGGAAGAAAATAAATGAATAACAGTCTTTTCTATACATTTGATTATATATACATGTAGTTGACATACCACCCGGGAATATGGAATACGGACAAGTTATTGATAAGCCATTAATTTGTCTAAACAGAAGAAATCGACCCACAAAGATCGGACCTGTAGACGTCCTTATTAGAATCAAAGGCCTTGCTCGAAATTGAAATTCACAAATTGTATGCACACATGTATGAGTGACATGGTTTCTCACTCTTTGTATGAATGCATACGCCAGTGTACCTAACTCTCCAGTGTTATCTTTAAACAAATGAATCAAACTATGATTTTATTGACATTGAACTAAACCAAATGTCAATATAACATTGACGTGCCAACTATTCCCGTAAAAAAGGTTTTCATTAAATTAAAAAAAGAAAAGAATTGCATTAGGTATGGCGTCCGGCTTCCGTAGTCGAGATCTATGTGATGGTCTCTTAGTAGTAATCACGTGTCTTTCATCGTTGCGAGTACAAGCACCACCGGGAACCAGATAGTTTACATGTGAGAAGATCGATGGTTTGACCCAGGCGTTCGCTTTGGGCTCCTCTTCCATCCTTATAGCTTAGATTTAAAATGTTTTTGTTTTATTTGTTGCATTTACTTTCAGATTAATATTTATTATTCTTGTATTTATGTATAAATAGTTATTTCAAGCACACGTGACTGATTCTTACTTCAAACACCAGGGGCGAAGTTTGCCCTATACTCGTACTAATGCGTAGGCACCTATCTAGGGGAATCTTTTCAGCGTAGATTGCCTGAGACGCATTCTGCAGCATAATCCGATGTGCTTTAGACTAACGTTATGAAGCTTTTCCAGATAAATTTATTCATTTTGAGTTTTCAATTATCAAATGATTTTCCACGAAGGTTGCAAACGTTAAGTTAGATCTGCATTCAAAGGTCATTCTAATTCATTTTCCCTTTTTACCTTAATATCTAAGGGAAGCAACTATAGAAAAATTAAAAAAAAAATATGAAGAGAACGACTTTCACTCAAATGCTAATAATATTGTTCAAATTCGAATTCGGAAATTCGATATTTTTTCTGTTTGAATAGCCTATTTAAAGATAACTATATATAAATATGCATTTAATATCATCCTAAGACAAAGAATCTTAGAAATATTGAAGAAATTATTTTCAGATTACGGAGAATTTTGCACCAAATTACCATACCACTACGTTCAAATTATCTCCCATATTAAAAACCACAAAATGTGATTCTGACTTTATTTTCCTGTTTTTCTACCTCAAATCATTAATTTAACATACTTACCTATATCCCTATCTAAAAGTCAAACATTTATTTAGCTGATTATAATAACAAAAACGATATTATGTAAAGATGTGTCTGAGGACCGTGGGAAAATGTTTTTTGGATTCAAAAGTCAGTTCGAGTTGCTTCCCTTAGATACCACAGTAATTGGAACAAGTGCTAGGAATGTTTGTCCACGAACCCTACACAGTATATTGGGTAATTTATCTCTGATTGTTGGTGTTATTTATTATTTTAAGATTATTATTTAAGTAGAAGTATACTATAAGACTGTAAAATGATTAATTTTAGTGAGAAACTGTGTTTGAATATTCCAAACACATTCATGTTTATAAGGTATCAAATTTACATATTTCTTCTCATGTATAAGCATGACCTATTGTTTGTGTGTGTTAAGTCTACAATAAAAAAACTTGTTTTTATAAATTATGTTTGTGACTGTCAGGGGCATAGCTTGCCCTATAATAATGTGTATAGGCATCTTTCTAAGGGGTCCGGGGTATCTTTTCACCTTAGATTACTGGAGATGCATTCTGCAGCATTTTCTGTTGTGCTATAGCCTAAAATATTTTAATATGAAGTTTTTGTAGTTCGGCATGTACATTGTTTAAGCTCTGGGTACTGTGTTGATCCATTCTTCCAGCCCCTAACAATTTATTTTTATTGCGTTTTTTACATTGTTATTTTGTTGTTGGAAGAAGTGTAGGCACGTGCCTATAGAAAGCTACACAAGACTTAAAAGTGATCACCATGAAATCCTTCTATATGAACATACTTTTTTTCATAATCATAGATAAGTGACAATAGTTCTGCAATCACTTCAACACCGTCCAAATCTTGCTTCAGACATCCCTGTGAGTGCATATCAGTACATTGCTAATTAGTTTATCAACAAGAGTTTCAAGTATATAACAACAGCAATACTGTTACAGAACTAGACTAATACCCAAGCCACCGCTCTGACACTAAGAATGCAAAAGTACACTATACTGCTTAGTTCAAGGGGAAATAACTCTGCAATGAGTGAATTGCTGGGCATGAAAATTGTGTCTTGCACATCGACACTTCATGGTGATAACATATTTCAAGTTTCATTACAATCGCTTAAAGAATGTGGAAGTAGTTCGCTATACAAACTTGTATGCGGACGGACCGACCATCAACAGACTGACCATGACTCCAATATACCCCCACTCAAACTTTGTTTGAGGGGTATAATAAAGGAAGTTTAGGGTTGTAGTAACATTGTGTCTTCCACCAATAATTTTGGCTGTAATGGTTAAAAAGGGGCTATAACTGACACTCTCCTCCCCCCTATCATACAAAATCTACCCCCCCCAATCTGAACTTGCTTCCTTCAGGCCTGAAGTTGATATGTGAGCATTCTAGGACTATAAGCCAGCATTTACCCATTTCCCCAAAAGTAACATAGTCTTAAATCCCACTAGAGAGAAATAAAATAATCAACTAAGTTTTGTTAAAAGTCTAATTGTTACAGAGAAGTCCTCCAACACTAGAGTGATGTCTAAAATCCATCTACAGAAACAAGATGTGTCAGCGACCACCTCTGAAAAAGGCCACTCTGTGAATAAAGGTCATTCTTTCAAAATTGTCTTCGATTATTTAGAGTAAAATGAATGAACGTCCGAATAAACGCCATGTGTCAATAAAGGCCACATTATATTATTCCCAAGGGTAGCCTTTATTCACATGTTCGGCAGTACTCGGCACTCCATTTGTTTCAGTTAGAATCTAGAATTTCACAACTTACAGTTTGTTAGTTGAAAATGGCAAAGACATCTTACTTGTACAGTACAGTGACCCTCTGTAAAGCAACAAACTCTCTATAATAACACCTTCGAAATTTCCCTAAGCTGATATTTACAAAAAATTCCACCTCGGTAGAAAAACAACCTCTAAACAACAGTCAATATTTGCAGCTCCCTCAGGGTGTTGTTCTACAGAGGTTGTACTGTGTATCAAAACTAACTGTAAAAGTTAAACATGTCCTCAAATATCACCAAAGGGAGAGATAACATATGACCTTCATGTACAGTGGGACGTAATTCAAAAGATAAAAATGGCCTATCATTACAATACATAGATACTTCAGAATGGCCATTCATTCAAGACTAGCAGTAAATTTAGAAAAAAGTTGAACAACTATTCAATCAATTTTTTATTTCTAAATTTGAAATTTTAACATTTACACATTATAAATTACAATTTTCATTCTCCAAAAATGAGGAGTGAATGAATATGAACAAAAACACATACAATCATGTTTTAAAAATAATACTATACATATATCTATACAGATAGATGGTCAAGTGTGTTCTGATTTACTAACTACCTGTATTAAAACTCACGCACACAAGACAGACTCTATTTACTAATGTATTGCTAAAATTTAATGTTAAAAATTTCCTGATATATATACATGATTCATACTCACATATTACAAATAATCAATATTCGTAATTACAGTTTCACAAAGCAACAAAAAACAACAAAAAACACACTTTGGCAAACATATTTTAAATCAGGGTGTTATATTTTTTCAAGATAAAAATATATTCACCTATGAAAAATGACTCAATTTTTATGGGTTGGACAAAATACACATAATATGTATCTTTATATATAAAGCACAAAAAGGGAATTAAGTTTAAAATAATCATCTCTTACGAGAGACAACTTAAAAAATGGAGTAAGCCATGAAACAGACTTGGTACTTGTCGAAACTACATGTACGTGATTATTATAAATGAATAAGAGCAAAATGGTGGCCCATGAACCAATGAAATGTTCAGCCTAATATAATAATGAAGGTTTCTATTTAATAATATATAATCATATATGAATATAGTTTATGTAGTGCAACTGTACAGCAAAGTATGATAGATAGATGAAAGTGAACACTTTGGAACTAGGGAAACAAAATATAATTTGATAAAAACTTAATTATATTTAAACATTTCTGCACAACCATCAGCTACCTTGCAATATTCAACAGTCATACATCAGTTAGTCTATTAATAAAACATTCAATATGATTTTCATACTAATCATGCAAAAAGTCAAAATATGTAGACAAAAATGAGTTTTAGAATAAAGTCTTAGAAAGCAGCCTTGCTATTGGTTATTTATTAAGCTGAACTCAATGACAGCCAATCAGGTGCTTAGAACTTTTAGTCAGTTTTATAACCTCTGAATACTCTGGTAAAATACTACATTCATGTTAATTTAATAAAGTATTGTACTCAGTTGCCATAGAAACATTTCATTTATTTAAAAAAAATCAGAATTTTATTCAACTCTTAGAAATAATGCCGATATCATGCATTAAATATTGTAAAAGGTCAAGATATCACGAAGTTGGGTAGGAGGACAGTAAAAAAAAATACACATGAATTAAATACAAACAAAATAATTCAACAATTGACCAAACAAACAAACAACAACAACAAAAGGGACTGTTACAATACCTACTTCCACTTCCACATCACAACTGACTTAATATATTTTCAATACGTTTGAGAACATTTTTCTATATCTGAATGATTTAAAACCAATCAATAGTATTTCCTGGTTCTCTTTTGTGCACATCGTAAAGCACCGATAAACACCTCACACTTTTTCCTAAGATTTTCATGGATGATGAGGACACTGAAGAAGTGTTCCGGAGAATTTGAAAGGCAGAGCTAAGAATCCAAAGATATTTTGTTTTGAAAAATAAGATATGAATCACATATTCAGTACTCCTACGTCGCAATAAATTGAGTATTTTACATGTTGCAACAAATTGAGATAAAAAATAATAAAGTATGGACATAAAAAGTTACAGATTTTTACAGGTTGATCAGAAGAAATAAAGGCATTCAAGGATTTCACATTAGAACTGCAGACAGTATAATTTTATTGTTAAAGAACACTATTTATATATTATGAAAAAATGGAGACACATGTAACTTTGGCACTAGCAAAATAATGGCAATTAATAACGCTAACCCAGTAGGCTTAAACAATCAACTTTGATCTAATATCTTCTTCATGTAATATTCTCTACACCAGCATTGGATACATTATCTCGTATGTTCTAAAAACCATAGCAAGAAAGTGTTCAAGAAACTTGGAAGTTACAACTTACTTAGTTCACAAAAACTTGAATGAAAAGCTTGAAATATCTAAATAATATACCAGCGTAAATCACATATCTACCTGTTAATTAATGAATCATGAAGTGTAACAATCATTAGCACGGCATAAATCAATCATTTCATTACATACTGCAGTGAAGCTATAATGAAGCAAATCATGTTTTCAGTTTTAAATAATATGTTCAGTGTTAAATGAAACAAAATACATCTTTTTGATATTTTCATTTTTCCGCTATTCGTTTTCATATGACACAAACAACATACCCACAAACAACATACCGTACAAAATACTGATATAATATTACTATATCAATTTTAGCTTACACCCATAACTCCATATTGCTATATACTTTAAAACCATGTTAAAGCTTAACAATGAGCTTCTAATGACATACTAGAACTTGAACAAAACATGTACATATTATTATATTTACAAGATCATCGATCTATCTAATTACTGAGACTTTCAAAACTGCTAAACATTCTGACCCTAATTAGAAATGGATAACAGTTTGTTTACTCTAAGTCTGATTAGCACTGAATTTAGTTCATTTAAAATAATACATTTTACGGATATTACTCTTTTCAGCAAGTACACTAATCACAAAGCTCACTTATTGGACAAATTGCCTCTGAAAATTTGTTAATGTCAGTAAAACGTTTACGTCTCAAATGATGTGAAATGGCATACGCAGAGAGTTTGTACTTTGAGCAGGATCTAATTTAATGTAATACTGTAAAATGTCTCTATTACTTAGACAGTAATTGTATCCAGTAAGCACTTCAACAAACCATTAAATAAACACATCAGCACAATGATACTATGAACAATGAAATTCATAAGAATGCATTAAAGCCGAACCTCAGCACCATATTATTGTTTAAGATCAAAATCACACAAATACTTGTAGCAGACAAACGTACACAGAAAACATGGAGCAACAACTCATTGTTCTACAGGAAGATATTCTATCTGTGCAAATTCAAGTTTACAGATTATAAGCTCAGACAAATGAATCAGCTGTATCAAAATATTTTGACAATGTGAATACGTTAGACATATATTAAATAAATGGATAATACTGTATTAATTAAACTACAGACATTGTACAATAAAACAGACACCATTTTTTACACCACATATTGAGAAGAATATCTTCGTTAGACGCATAGACATTTTCAATTAGGTCGTCTTTTAATGCCTCTTAAAGTTTACCCTCAGACTTTTAGAAGTCACAAGGATAAATCCCTGAAGCAATGACTAATAGACAAGGAGCAATATGCAATGTGAGACACATATAAAAGTTGCTATAGAAAGTTAAAACAGGTTAAATTAGAGCTTGTCAAAGACGTGACGAATATTCCAACACGCCACTTTGACACAGATGTGTTCAAGTTACCGCCCCCATATTTATCCTTTGCGACATTGACCTTGTTGTTAACGCCCTGGGTTATGAACGCAACACACGAGACCAGACAAAGCAAACTCCATATTTGACCTTCAAGTGTAACCTTGACCTTGGAGGTACATGCCTGGTTCTTGATGGCTACACACTGTCTAAAGTTGGCAAACGATCATTTTGAAATCCAATGATAAACAAAAATGTAAAAGCCTTAAAAAACCAACAAAAAACGAGATAGAATGTGATGGCAAGGGGATGCAATGGAACATTTTGTATGATTCCTGTATAGCCCTCACCACTGATAGTGGGTGGGGTGTAAACATTCTCGTTAGGCAATAAGTCTAACACTAGTATCTTAGGCTAGAAAATGATTAGACTTAGTGGGGACACTCACTGGCAATAAAATTAATATCAAACATAAAAACCTAGACAAAGTCTTGTTTATGTGAACATATACATAAGCAGGAATCTGAGTTGAATTGTATAGCACTGTAATAGTATTTATAACATGTAATGATAACAACATGGGCCAACACTTAGATTGTATGATACACTGTCCAAAGTTGTTAGACAAAAATAAGAAAAAAATGTCTGTTTCTGATTACATGCTTATTTAAGATAAAGGAGGTAGGTAGGGGATATTTTATATATTTTATTAGAGCAAGCTCTATTCTTGAAAGTTAAAAAAGCTTGACTGGGCTCAACACTAACAATGGACCGCTAGCCCGAGGCTACCTATTTTCTCCAAGGACTACCTAGGTTTTTACCTGATAGGCTACCTGATATTTGGGTGATCTGAATTCTATAACTAATAAATAAAGATTGGATGTGATGTAACCTGTTTAAGTTTGTTCAATACATTCGTGAAAATCTGACTTGCATACTTGTCTTGTATTCTGATAAAGTACACTCGGCATTGAAATAAAATGACAAACATGTTTTTATTTATTAGAATGAGGACTGACTACATTTTGCAAGGACTACCTCATTTTCTATGCTGGTAGTCCTGCTGACTACCTCCTGAAAAAGTTAGTGTCAAGTCCTGCTTGATAGTGAATGTACCATTCGTGGGGCCAAATAAAAAGTCTAGGGTTTCAAGGAACAATAAGGGCGGGGCTGGTAACCAAAAATAATTCTATTTTACACTTAGGAATAAGCAGGGATCTAAATGTGCCATGTTTCTCACAGGATTAACAACAGCATTCTGTCATAACATACAAGAAAATTGAACTTTCCCTTTGATAGGTTGTGGACTAGTATCACACTTAACTGATGTCATTTTTTATTGTTGTAAATATTTTACAAAAGAAATCTTGTAAAATGTGTGTGACTAAATGAAACAAGAACTAGAGACATCAAAAAGGATTATCTTGAGAAATATAAACAACAGCTAAAATAAAATTGATACAAGCTATAACTTACTAACTGAAACAATAAATTTATAGAACATGTGCCATAATGCAGTCCTATATTAAACAGAAAAATACAAAGGTTTATTATTAGAAGGTACTATGTTTTTTTCAAACAAAATACACTCCAAATAAAAAGTTAAATAAAAAAAACGCAAAAACAGAATTTTGAGCCACATAACACCTTTACGGAAAAAATGTCAAATTAGGATGGACACTTCTTTGAATAGTGAATTACATAGGTTCCGAGTTTGAAATAGGTTTGCAACTGAAAAAAACTTAACAATAATAATATGAAAAATTAGAAAAAATAACAAAAATATTTTATCTCTCTACCTAATAAAAACTGTAACTCTTAAAGAAAAAAAACACAGTATCTCCCTTCCTTGAAGAGTAGATATCATTTTATTCATACCCATAATGCCCAGCTATGAATTTATAGATTTAAAGATTGCACTATTTACCATCATAATAAACTACTAAATACTAGACTAGTATTTGTTCAGCATTATGAAGCAATAAATAAATGAAATTTTAAATCTTTAAAATAAGAAGTATTAGCAAAAACATTTGCAGTAAATGAAAATTTATAATCAACAATGCAACACACTCTCATATATTAACTTTTTTTTGCTATTCAATGACTGGCAAATGATGTGAGTACAGGTTTCAAAACAGACCCGTACCTTTAGGATTAAGCTAAAACAATTAAAAAAATCAAACAGAAACGTATGCAACAAAGAATTACATCATCAACTATCTGTCATTTCTATGACACACACATACAAACTACACCAAACATGAAAATGTTACAATACACTAATGAACTAACATGACTAACAAGCCATCAAATATCTAAATAATTCCAGTTTTGTCAAAATTGATTCAATGTTCTTTCTAAGCCTCAATATTAGCATGCAGTAAGTAAACCCTTATTTAATGGAAACCTATTATTTTAAGTCTATCCATTATAACGACTTTTTTTATCGATTTTCAATACAAAAAAAATATTTCAACTTTATATAAAGACCACCTCACTATTACAACAGATTTATTTTTAGTTCTTAAAGTTGGGCTTAATATAGAGGTTTAACTGTTAGTACAAAAGCAATAAATGAAAAAAAAGAAAAAAAGAAATGTCATTTGGATAAAATGCCACAGAAACAACAATACACACAGAAACCATGAACTCTGACTGAGATTAGAGACTGAATAAATATAATTAAACCATGTAATCATTAAAATCAACATGATTGTTAATATTCTGTTATAAAAATGAGGTATTTAAGTCCTATCACATTCTACCATACATTTTCAGGTTTCAGTGACAGTTAGATGAAAAAACGCTATTACCACAAATAGTACAAAACATGTTCGATTAAAATAGTTCAGCACCATTTTTTCATACATAACTGATGACAATCTCCAACATAGTTTGGTACAGGAAATGCAGGTAATGAAGATAGTTATATATAATATATGTACCAAGGTTTGTTGGAAACTAAATAACCCAATCTTCAGTATGTGTTTAAATGCAAAAGTTCATTTTCCCTAAATAAATTTATAGAAATGTATAATTGCTATCTTAACAGAATATTGGTGTTCACAGCCAGTCATTAGATCTACAAGTGCCTGATCTCTGGAACTAAGAATAAAAGTATTATCTTCAGAAGCATAAAATTGCCATTGTTACACCTTAATTAGAAGTAAAAAATAAAAAATTAAAAACAAAAACCAGTGTCATAAACTTAAAATGAACACTGTGATCTATTCAATATGACAAGCAAAAATACTTTAATATGAGCTTAATTCTTCTATATATACACATAGTTTATTCACTTAATTCACACCATTGTCATGTTGACTAAAATCTTACATGCTACTACAGGAATCATATATCAGAACTAATCATATACAGTGCCATAACAAAATAATTTTCATATACCTAATTATGATAAACAAATTATAACATTTGTTTACTACACAGCAGCAACAATTTACATGTATTCTGGAGACACAAGAAAAAAATCAAAGTACTGAAAGTACTCATGGAAACTGAACTTACATTGAGACTTTCACTCCAACATGGAACGGGACTAGTTTACCAATTGTATGGTGGATGTAGAAAAACGCAGTATTTTTGTCCGCATAAAAAGTCATGCATGCCGAGCGAATGACAGCTATACATAGCTGAGCTATCATTCAGTTTTCAATAAAATGGACCAATTTTATTTGAGCAATATCAGTCTCAATTCTATTCAATGAAATTCAAAACTGAAAAAACTTTTCAAGCACTTTTAGTTATGGCAAAATGAGGTAAGAATTAATGCTCAATAAGTCTTGATAAATAAGTGGACTAGCTTATTGCTTTATAGTGACACAATTATCAGTGTAAACAGTGTAAAAATGTAGCATATCGAGGGTTATATAACTTCAGATCAGTCTCCTAGCTCAAATCCCATATCTAATCTTTTAATGTTTTTAAATTAACAGTGGAATAGCATTGATAATAATATTCATATACAAAATGCATCAGCATAATTGGTCTAACAAATTGAGCAGTTTGATATATAGATTGTTTTATTTTTGCTTTGCAATACATGATACAAAAATTAAGAAAACAATCTTCAGAATATACCGGTAATTACCAACCATGTACGCCAGCACCAAGTTTAACACAAAAAGAGATGAGTATTATTTCCATTGTGAACATAAATATCCAATAGTGCAAGCTTTTCAACCATAATACTTCCTGAATATCATTGAGATTTGAGCACAGAGAATGATCTCTGGTTTTATAACCTTAGAGTCTAGTTATACAATCCAACATATTACAACATACATTTTACATATTTTTACACAGAAAATAAAATCACAAAAAGCATCATATAGTCAGGGGAGACGCTAGCACTTATATAAGAACATATAAAAGCAACAGCTAATTAATTACATTCAATCAGACAGTGTTACAGTAATAATGAGAATATAATATTGAATGGTTACATTATTTGTGACCCCAACCAAATTTAATGGACACTATATATGACCCTTCCATGCTTTCATACACAAGGAGCAGAGAAAAAGATGGATAATTAAAATACAGGAAAACTCGTGCACAATGGAAACTCATGCTACCAAATAAATGAAATGAGCCAGTATGACACTCTTAAAAGAAAAGATTAAGCACATATGGATAGAATGTCCTATTTAAAGGGAATCCAATCTGGAAGCAACCTACACCCACAAGCAAAGAATTTTGTTCATAAATTACCATAAAATGTGTAATATTTTTAATATGTAACATCTATTCTGCACAAACACTAAAATTATTGATGATTCATGTAAAAACATATTTACAGCAATGATCAATTGAACATTTGAACTTTGACCTTATACAAGAACACAATAACAGTTCATACAGGTAGATGAGGAAAAATATTCATAAACAAAACTCATCATGAACATATTAAATAATTTACTGTGGTAGGAGCCAAGGGGGGGGGGGGGTCACTCCAGAAAATTAGCATGTTTGAAGACCACAACAGCACTATTGTTTCGATCTAAGAGGCTGACAATGATCCCTTGAGACTTTGAAAAAAAGCAGGAAATCATGTATAAACTTGAAATCTGGTAAAAAACGGAAATCTGGTATAAACTTGAGATCTGGTAAGAAATATGGTATAAACTGGAAAGGTAAAAACCGGAAATTCGGAACAAACCGGAAATCTGGTACAAATCGGAAAATTTGCTCCCTTGATAACAATGTTTTCCATAAAAAGAACAAAGTAATGATTTATTTTAAAAACAATAACACAGGTATGTTCCATCCTCAGTCACTCTACCCTGCAGTCAGACTCAATGTACATCAAAACAATCATGATTGTACAGACCAGAACACAGCAAAAGTAATACCCAATAAGTGTCAACAGTGATAGCATGTGTCGATAGTTCATAACTTAATGCTGATACACACTTCCACTGTAAATATAATCGTTGAAAATCCTACGTATAACACAAATCAACATCAATACATTGATACATTTAACAGAGATATTTATAACTTCAATTTAATTTAGTTCATCTTCCAAGGTAATACAAGAAAACAACTTTTATAGTAAACAGAACGTATCCACCACCTTAACTAAACATTTCTCGCATTGGCAGTATTGAATTTTGATTGGATCAACTGGAATCAAATTAGCCATGGCAGTCTATACACGATAGTTAACACAATTTTCTAAAAGGGATAAATGAAAACTATTTCATATCAGTCAAACAGGCCACTGACATTCCATTCAACTTATATAACCAGTAGCATTTAAGATGGTGATCAAAACAACAAAATAAACACAATAAGTAACAAACTGATTATCAGTTAAAACATCACAATCATGCTAACACTATATACCAGTTCCTCCAGAGACAAGCTTTAAATAACATTGATTTCAAATTGATCACAAAAATTTGCATACTCTAAATTAACCACATCATCTCAATTTGTCGCCGTTTGTGTTAACCAAGTTTTTTTCTGACACTGATGCGCCGACCGGGAATGCGTGAGCCTCGGAGTTAAACACCCATTTATTTATAGGCATTAAGTCATCTTCTGAGAAGATCAAATATAAATACTTTAAGGTTTCAGCTAAAAAGAAACTTTGTTGTACATCATCATGTTGAGGTGTCACTTGATAAACATCCCGTATACCCGTGTATCCTCCATCTGTGCGACAGTTCTTCTCTAGCGCCTGTAAAGTAATGTTTAAATATCTTGTTTTTTATTTCAATTGATCTTGTTTTATATTTCAATTTAAACTAAATTCGGTATCTAAATTTTTCTTTATAAAACACAGACCTAACTGAAGAGCCAGCATTATTTCAATTATTCAAGAAAATCAGTTTTAAATGAAGTATCTAAGAGAATCTCAGCAGTACCGGGTAAGCAGATGTTGGAATTACTTGGTGTTTCAATATAAACGCAGTCTTCGACAGAGGCCCTTTTACGAACCTAGTTGTTTAGGTGTAATATTTCCTTAGCAGTAAATCGGCATAACAAATTTAAGACATTCAAAGTTAGAAGGAGGTACAGATTCGGCCAAAGATATCCCGAAATCTATTATGAAAACAAGATGAACATGATTAATGGTTTAAAACACAGGAAAAAGATTTCCAGCATACCTGCACGGCTTCCCAAGCCCAGTCTCTGTACTTCTGTTCTTTCGTTAATCTCCACATGTAAAAATGGGTCTCTATAACCTCAGGTCGGAGTATATAATATTTTTCATTCTGTCTCACAGACTTCGCTTCTGTGTTTCCATCAAATCTAAAAGCCTCAGGTCCGAGTTTTGTGGCTAAATGAAAAATTACATACAATTTTAAGACAGTGATTATAACAGTAGTGAAACAATGAGCTACTTAATGCGACAGTACAGTAAACCCTGATTATTCAAATTCCTTGGGTTCGATTAATTCATTCGGATAATCCATGGTTTTGAATAATCCATTTCAGTAAGAAATGATATTACATTCTGTCCATCCATTACAAGGGAGTTATGTAACACTAAGTCTTGTCACAAACATGATGTAAGTGACAATGACAATAAAATAATATGTATAGAAAGCACTTTTTATAATTTATCATAGTTCATTTCAATCTCAACTAATTAGTATTCCCTGAATGTTTTTAGCTAATCAGATGACTCCAATTTTCAAATTTTCTTGTTTCAAATCCACAAAGAAGGTTACATATTGTTATATACATAACAATTTTCTTCAGGTTAGAGTAATGGGCTGGTTACCAGGATGTCAGTTAAAGTTTATTTAAGTAACTTAAGCGAGCATGATTAATAAAATAAATGCGGTTAAACTGTTTAGCAATAAACAGGAAAGAGAAAAGCTGATGTTCTTGTGTTAAAGCCCCATAAGCTTTTTGCTATAAACAATATATGCAAAAAACAAACAATTCCTGATATTATCCCAAGATAATTATTACCGACGAAACAAGCCATTTTTCTTCTAAAAACACTCATTTCGCTGTGAATTTTGCTTTGTAAACTTGAAATATATAGAGCATGTGACGTCATTTCTCACCTGTGTATAAGACCCAGGTAAAATTGTCAGAGGAAATCCTGGGGAAAATATCTGCATGTACTCATACACAACATAAATATCTTTCAAGTCATGAAAATGACCAAAACGATGATGAATTAAGAAAGTTCCAGTTTTGTTAGATAATTATAGCCCCTTACCTGATCTATCGTAGGATTCATGACAGGTATTTGCTATATCTGCACCAAGTTGTATATATTTTGATGGATCTGATGAGCCTTGAGAGCCGAGGGCAAACATACCACCTAGAAATAGGAAATGTTGGAAATATGAAGAGAAATATTATAATAATACAAATAAACATCAGTACTAGTTCTGCATATATAGAAAGGAAAGAAATTTAGGTTACTTTACTAACATCCAATATACATGAAAGTTCTACATAATTATGTGTAGTACATGTACATGTATACACAGTGACCCACCTCAGTGGTCGAGTGGTTAAGGCAGCTGACTTCAAATCACTGTAACCTCTCACTGTTAGAAGGTTGTGGGTTTGAGCCCAGCTACCGACCATGTCTCTTTATGTGAGAAAGTAGGCAGTTACTTACGGTGGATGGGAATCTAGTACTGGTTCTTCCCAGGAACGATGTTTAGGTGAATTGTCTGCCTCATATGACTCTGACTATTGAAAAGGGGCATAACACTCGATATAAACAAACAAACAAAAGTTGTACAAACCACTGAAACAGCCAAGATGATCCATCTTATGTTCTAATCTACCAGATTTATACTCTGCAACATATTTCAATCCACCAGCTGATGTCTTGATAAGATTTTTCTCAATAGCCTGCAAGAAATAAATAACAAATTATAGCAATAGTACCATACAGTCAAACCTGTGAAAAAAGGCCACCCTCGGAAAAGATAAAATTTTGCCTTTATTGACAGGTGACCTTTATTCTAGACTACAGTCTACAGACTACTGCTTCTGATGGCAGAATCAGGGTTTCTCTTCATTATATAGCTATGGTCTGTAAAGAGCTTCTTCCCTTTTGAACATTTCTTTGAAATCATACAAATATCCCCATATTTCCAATTCACTCCTTTATTTAAATTTCATTCCTTGAATTGGTTTCAGACAAGAATTTCTTTCCCAAAAGAGGCTTCACAATCCACTATTTCATCCCCATATTAAGGGTCAGGGCACGTTCCACAAAATGTCAAGAAAACCCCTGCAGAGTAATCATCATGATTCTGTCTGACTAGCATAGGAAAAAAATGAACCTTGAAATGCGTTAAGTTGGAATTGATAAAACTTAATACAATTGTTGTTAAGGCAACCAGAACACTACAATCAGCAAAAACATAAAAGTAGGACAAGACAAATGAACATTTGTGAGAAACCAATAATAAAACCTCAAACTATTATTCTGAAAGTTCTATCTTGAAGGAATCAAACCATAAATTAAGTACAGACAGACCTGTTTTTAAAACGATCAATAAAAGCAGAGAAGACATTATGACCTTTGTAAGCAGCTGACCTTTACACCATCTATATGATAAACTGCCAAACCTGTCAACAAAGGTCACCTATGGGAAAACTGTAATATGACCTTTATTGACAGGTGGCCTTCATTCGGAGGTCATTTTGTTCTAACTAATCAATAACGATTTTTAAAAGAATGGCCTTTATTTCCAGGGTGGCCTTAATTAAAAGGTGGCCGCTTATTACTAAGCACTGGTTTGACTGTAAACAGTAGCATCTCAATATAGAGCTAACAAAATGGTCTCAATGATAGTACCATACATAAGTTATTATAGAAGAAATTTAGAAAACTGGTCCAAAAATAAGTGATTAGTCTTTATTATAAGATTTCCTCAAGTAAGTCGAGGACCCGCCTCCGTGATCGAGTGTTTAATGTCCCTGACTAAAAATCACTGTAACCTCTCACTGATAGAGTGTTGTAGGTTTGAGCCCAGCTACCAACCATGTCTCTTTATGTGAGAAAGTTACATAGACAGTTGCTTACGGAGGATAGGAGTCTAGAACTGGTTCTTCCCAGGAACGATGGTTAGTGAACTGTCTGCCTCATATGATTCTGACTGTTGAAAAGGGGCGTAAAACTCAAAAAGAAGGTAAGTTGAGGTTTTACTGTGTATCACTAAATGATTCTACTAGCAAGTGGCTATAAACACAGGTAGCACAGTATTAATGTGTGGTAAGACTGTAATTCTACACGTTCATCGGATTACTATATGGTACTTTATATGTTTCAACTGTCATGAATCAATCATCATTTAAATGAATAATGAATTGCAGACAAACAAAGTTATAATACATGCAACTTCCTCACAGTCTACAAGATAAATTAAATCATCATTCACTAGAATATGGTTCGTACAAATATCATGATATCATATGATAGAAACCTAATAAAACCTCTTTAATTATACTCATGGATATGTAACATGTATCCATGACCTAACATTCACTTTGTTTATGTGCAAACAAAGAGAAATATTTTTTCCAGTACATAGCCTCTGACAAGAATTCAGGAAAATATAATCTAAGTAAAAGAGACTTTCTGACAGAAGAAATTACTGACATAATTCAGCTTATTTATTAGTCTCAGGCTAAATGATGTGTGGGAAATACTATCATAGTATCAGGCTAGATAGCCTTATCCAGTATCTTGCAAATACAGTAAATCCTGTGAACAAAGGCCATCTTAAAGGAAAGACAAAAAGTGGCCTTTATTGAGAGGTGGCCTTTATTGAGAGGTGGTCTTTATTGAGATGTGGTCTTTATTGAGAGGTGGTCTTTATTGAGAGGTGAATTTTATTGAGAGGTGGTCTTTATTGAGAGGTGGTCTTTATTGAGAGGTGGCAACAATCACAGGTGTGACTGTATAAGATGCAACGAAAACATTTCAATAAGACGTCGTAACATATAGCAAGCTCCGTGTAGAAAATTAATGAATACAAATCCTGAGTACTGGTAATCACTTTTTTATTAAAACTTCAAATGCTGAGTCATTATTTTTCATATTAAACTTCAAATGCATCACATTAAATTGAAAAAAAAATTCAATAAAGTCTAGCTAACCAAACAATACCACAGCACTTAATGAAATATTAATATGTTACACAAAAATATTGAATACGAGTCTTTATTTTAATAACTTAATGAGAACGACCATTAAATATCAAATCCACACAAGTTAATGCTTTGTGTGAGGATCGAATATCCAATCTCATAACCATATGTTCTAATTCTCACGCCAAATGGTACTGTCCTCAATCAGAAATCATGAAGTTTCGAGCTGGATGGTAGTAAAGGTAGATAAAATGCACAAATATCTGAGAAGTACAGCCATCTATCTTAGTTTCCCATTCATACATTAATACAAATGTAGAGTACAATCAAACCTGTAAACAAAGGGCAGCTATGGGAAATACAAAATGTGCCCTATATGGACAGGTGGCCTCTATTCAGAAGACAATTTCTGCTTAATAATAAATGGTTTTAAAAATAATGTTTTTTATCTACAGAGCGGCCTTTATTTAGAAGTGGCAGTTAACACATGTTTGACTTTATATCAGTAAGCAAATGTAACATAAATGAATGTAGCGGGCCATGCAGTAAATACAACCTCAACTTTTATTTAATATGATAAGAGGATACATAAATCTAATACATGCACACTGCACACACACCATAAAGCGATTTAGATACAATGGTTACATCATTTTTCTTAAATCTCATCATTCATTTTATTCATGCCTGTTTTACTGAGGTTTATGTAACAGTGATAGCTATTTAATTGACTGCACACCAAACAATTAAAATAAACAAAAAATTTCGAGGCAGAACAAATTACAGACATTACTTGTGCATATTTATTAGTCTAAGGCTTAATGGTGTGTAGCAAACATCATTATAAGATCAGACTAGAAAATTTATCCAGTTTCTTGCACATACTGTTAAACCTGTGAACAAATGCCACGATTAGAAAAAACAAAATATGGTCTTTATTGTCAAGTATTTGGAGGTCAGCTAGTTATTAAAGGAGTTTTTAGAATGATGGCCTTTAATCGCAGGTTGGCCTTTATTCTAAGATTGCTGCAAACACAAGTGCAATTTGTTTTCAATATTATATTACCACATACACAGTAAAACCTGTGTATACACAGTCACTGTTTACCAACTGTCTTCACATTGAAGCTTGATGCAGGTAAGAATTCAAACATCTTAAAGATTTCACATCTTTGAATGGAATTCATGAAATCAAGAATTTGTCATGAACTATTCATGCACAATTCATGAACAGTTCATAAACAGTTAATGAAGTGTGAATAACTTTTTGATAAGGTCTAAATGACATTTTGTGAAATTATCATCATTTTGAAACTGGACAAAACATTGTGAAAAATATCCAAAGATTGAACAGTCTTTAGAGAAACAGATTAACAAAATTGATAATTCTGTTCATTTCTTGTTAAGCAACAGCTGTTCATTTGTTCATTTAAAGAGACAAGTTGTCAATACATACATATATAAACAACAGCTTGCACTTGTAAAAAGAAATTTTTCATGAGCTTTTCTATTGGTCCCATGAGTGTCGGGTATTCAGAACTTACACAGCATTTTGGGACAATATGCAACTTCTATAAAAATTTGATTATGTTGAATTGATAAACAAACTTTGTCAACTCACCTCGACTGCTTCATCATACATCCTACGGGCAGTCGTGTCGGTTTTACCAGACTGAATCCAACCTTTCAGAAGATATTCGTAAAAGCTATCACCCAACGCTCCAATAGCAACATGATCTATAAAGATGAAACAAAGCAAATTAGGTAATATAAACTGGCTGTATCCAGACATCTGATGTAATAATGAAGACAATAATTAATAGGACAAACAATTACCTCGTGATCGAAGAAGGCTTGCGCCTCTGTGACATAGTCACATTAAATTCAGCAAAATAAACAAGATGCAATTTCTAACTTCATTTTTTCTTAAGGAGTTTAATGCTGCACCAAAAGCCTGGGAGTCAATTGGCAACTTTTCAATGGAAGACCACCTCCAGGCATTCACCAGGGTAGACTCACTCACCTTATGTAAACCAGCAGAACATCTTCCTCAAAGGTAAATTGTTTTTGTTCTTGGCTGGGATTTGAACTAATTACAGTGAGTGACTAGTGACTTAGTAAGTCAGAAACCACAACCACTCAACCATAAAGGCCAATCAGTTTAAATCTACTTTCGTTTCACTGGGATTAACACCATTTCAACAATAGTTCAGCTATATACAATAGTCAGTTCACCTAATTAGTTTTCCTGGACTGTATTCTAACCAGGTAGTACAAACTTAAGATTCCACAAGGTGCCAGCACCTTTTCCATATATGGAAGAAAATCAAAATTTTTAATTTTTCCTATAGAAGGGCATGACCTACTGCGACCAGGATTCTACTCTGGATTGCTGCATGAGTTAAAAGTCTAGTATGCTAACCATAGCCTCAAACTATTTATTATACACAGTACAATAAATGTAACATCAAAAGGTACCAGAAGATGCATATCATGCCAAACATCATAATAACAAAGAGTTTTTTTCTTTTTACAGAAAGGTAAGGTTATGGCGATGTCTGCATTCTGATAAAGTTAAATCCACTAATAAATAAATATGTCAAACAGGCTAAAAACTGACACAAAAAAACAAAAATCTACATACGCTGTCCCCATTTTCCAGTTCTAGGGTTCAAGTAATTAGGATATAATCCATTTGGTTTTTCAATTTTATCGAGGAAATCTCTGATCTTGTAAGCCTGTAAAAATAAAAGAGAACATTATTTATTTGTCAGTATTATCATATCAAAAATGTCAACTCCTTCTAACACATAAAAAATAGGATATTCCATCTCAACAAATTGATGGTTGGCACTTCAACAACCAACTCATTAAAAAATTCCCAAACCCTAAATGTTGAGCAATCTGAGAAAGTTTAGTTCTTTATTCCACCTTTAATAAAAGGAAAATTCTAACTACCTAGCCTTTACTTTTGTTTGTTTGATTATATCGAGTTTTACGCCCCTTTTCAACAGTCAGAGTCATATGAGGCGGACAGTTCACCTAAACATTGCTCCTGGGAAGAACCAGTACTAGACTCCCATCCTCTGTAAGCAACTGCCTACTTTCTCAAATAAAGAGACATGGTCTACCTAGAGGGGCTCGAAACCACGACCCTCTATCAGTGAGAAATTACAGTGATTTGAAGTCAGTGACCTAAACCACTCAACTACAGAGGCTCAGGTCTAGCCTTTAACTGAAAGGTTCATACAGCTTAAATGCAAAACTATATTTTTTTAAGTATGGCCTAAGTAAAGGAATAATACATGACCTGATGGCAAGTAAATCAAGTCTCATTGTGACTTTATTATACTGAATATGTTGGCAAGTAAATCAAGTCTCATAGTGACTTTATTATACTGAATATGTTGGTAGTCATCTCAAGTCACAACAACAACCAGGGTCATTATGGTGACTTATAGATTAAGGAAGACCCCAAACCCCGCATGATGTTATAAAACTTAAAGAACTGTCTCAGAGCTCAAATCTAAATTACATTCTCAATAGATTCTGGATGAAACTGTCTTACTGTTTACAGTCTAAATACATATTCAGATCAATTACACCCACAAAATGGAAAAATGTATCATTAATAATATCATTAATAATTTCAAAGCAGTTGTTTTATCAACAACAAACTGAACAATGGATGAAATTATAGACTTGAGCTTAGAGACTGATCTTAAGTTGTATAACTCATGCATTAGAGGCATTAAAACTGACAACATGCAGTGAGGGGTCAGTGACTATCAGTCAAAGATTTTACCCATATGTGAGTACACAGCAGTATGAACATTGGCATGATAAGAAAGTTGCTGGTTTCCACCAACCAGACCTACAGTACCCTGGTTTTTTTCCACAGACCCTAGACTATTCTTTCAGTCTCGGCCATTTTTTTCTTGCCGATATTTTCACATGAACTATATCTCTGAACTTTACCGTAATCAAAGTTCTACTAATCTACCGTATAAGGGATGCTAACAAAAACAGAGGTTTTTTTTGTCTAAGTGAAAGAACAGTACGTAAGTAAGCATATAAATATGATCATAAATAAATCTACTTGTATGGCTCTATAAATCAATACAGTCATCAAGAAGCATAACGCAAACAATCAGATAAGATTCTCTGTCACAAAACAACACAGCTCTCACTGTCAAGTTTCATATAAGAATAAATTGATATAGATATACTATTTGCATGTGACTTAAATGTAAACAGATGTTTCTGTCATAGTGACAATACTGGGGAGAATTCTGGTTACCACAGAAACTGAAGCTCTCACAATTTAATCCATAAAACTTGCTTTAAATCATACCATATGTACTCCCATTTGCCCATTTAAGTTCAGATTTCTACATTACAACAATAGTTAAATGAGGAACATTATTTTCTTCAATCAAATAATAAATTCAAAAGTTTTGCCTAAACTACACAATTACAGTTGAAAATTGGAAATTAGATTACAATCATTATGTTTGTAAAACAAATGTTTTACAGTCATAAATACTGGTAGTCAAACAAGGCACAGATAGATGATTTGAGTTCTGAACAGGAAGTTGTTTTTTCAATTCAAGATTCGTAAAATGAAAGTGAGCATTTTTACAGATGATGGTCCATTGTTACTAAAGGCAGACAGTGAGTATCAGTAAATACTTCAGAAAATTAAAGCACACAGCTTTATAAATATTTGATATAATGATGGTGTTTTCTGGATGAATATATAAACTGATAAAACGGGAGCCTATAGTCCTATAGAATGTTTTTATCATCAACACACAGTAATGATTTCCCTTACAAAGTATCATGAAATTTGAATACATTTGAGATGCAGTTAAGATACCAGTATATTTTTAATGCACATTATGAGTAACCAAATTTTAGCAGGCTACATGGATACCAGGATATGCCTGGAATGTTAATAAAGTTAATAAAGAGGGGAAGCCTAAATGATGCAGTTTACAAATGAATAGTTCATGATGTATACATGAATAGTTCATGATGTATACATGAATAGTTCATGATGTATACATGAATAGTTCATGATGTATACATGAATAGTTCATGATGTATACATGAATAGTTCATGATGTATACATGAATAGTTCATGATGTATACATGAATAGTTTATGACATATACATGAATAGTTAATGATGTATACATGAATAGTTCATGATGTATATATGTACATGAATAGAGTTCATGAAAAATTCCTGATTTCATGAATCCCATTTCAAGAGATGGATGCCAAGCATTTTTGAGGACCACAACATGCAGACTGAGTACTGTTTTTATTGCTTAGAGGCAGCTGGCTGATAATGACAGTCAGGGACTAAAAAAGTGGAAATCAGGTTTCATGCATGAGATAAAATTTTCAAACTAAAAGAATAGAATCTATTTTTATAAAAAAACTTGGAATTCTCTGAGGATTTTTTTAAAAACAATTAACTGCAAACAGGGGAAATTTCCTTCGTAAAATATTTTCTCCATGTATAATTACTGTAAATCAATTTTTATGTGTATAAAAAACATGAAACAAAACAGGAGGGATCTTACAAATTTAAGCAACTTGCCCAACAAAATTGGGACAAAGTAAAATTGACTTGGAAAAGTATGGATTTTTCATTATTCACTGTATGTATGCAGTAATTTCAGTTAGGCGAAGAAAAAATTGTTTTGTAACATGTTAGTTACAAGCCATGCTCATAAAAAATAGGGTAGATAGGTAAGGATTTCTAAAATTATTATTTTCTTATTGCTCTTGAAAGGGCTTTGAAAAGTAATCTTTGGACCTTTAAATAAAAAGTCTAGGGTCGGGAAATTAGGGTAGAATGAGTGACCAGAAAAAAACAATTTCTTTGTGCCTAATCACTTCAGACAACCAGCTTTAAGAGAGTACATAACCTATGGAAGCTTTATACAATATTTCCCTTTCATCATTTTACAATACTGTTTAGATTAATCAGACAGAGTCAGCATACAGGCTGTCTGGTGAACAAAAAAGTTATAATCATACTGTTTACAGAAAACTTTGACCATTAGAATAATCCAGACACAGTGAGTGTAAGTATATATAATCAATACAAATATGGAGATTATTTAAGAAGCCATGAGGGATTTGTTATATTCATGGAGTAATCTGCAGCAATTTTCAATAACATCTCATAAACAATGATGGGAGACTTATTGTCAGCAACATTATAAATTTTACCAAACAACAGAGGATGGATGAATTTCAGCAATTTTTCAGTTATATACATTGGCTAATTCATATGACCAGTTTTCCTCCATGGACAATATTAGAACCAGTACTAACGTATCCTTCTACAAGGAGCTGGCAACCTCTCCACATGTGGAGGATTTTATCCATTTTTGTCAGATTTTCAGAGAAGGGTATAACCAGCACACTAGATTCACTGGACACGGCCGCAGCCTATTCTTATCATGCTGTAATTGGTGATACATTGTAATTCTATCTTTTCTGTAGACATTACATTTTCATACTGTTTCTATTTGATTGTAGGGATCAATAAACATGTTTTGTACTTTACAAGGAAGTTCAATGTTCAGTTTTTGATAATTTGTTTAACATAACATACATGTGCGTCAGACTAGCATATTTCAGACATTGTCAGTCAGTTTAAAAATCACGAAAGTCTTGACATGTCTATATTGTAATAATGTTCTTACATTTAAGGTTTAAGATAACTGGTTGTGATAAGCTAGATGACTGACAGAATATGAGTATAGAGAACTTTAGTTAATCATAACAATAGCGAGATAAGCAAATTAGGTCATAATAAATTGATTTATCTATTTGGGTTTAACGCCATTGCTCAATAATTTTTCAGTTATATTCAGCGACTGATTCACCTAACAAGTTTTCCTGGACAGTATGAGGACCAGTACTTACTATTAAATCCGTACCACAAGGAAGTGGCAACTTACCCACATGAGGAGGAAAATTGACACTGTAATGTAATGGATTGAACCTGTTTAGATTTAGTTTTCAACAGTCCTTAAGTTATATATACTGGTGGGGGGGGATTTTTCTCAGCCATTTAAATCCCTGGATTCTGTACTGGTATGGACCTTGTTCTCCGCATGGTACTGGTTCCTTCTCACCACAATATTGGATCACTCTCGTCAACAGTGGAAGACAAATGTTACTGGTAGCAGTCTTCACCAATATTGTCATAAAGAACATATGTAACACACAGGACTGGAATTAATGAACCCTTAGAGTGGGTGGGGTCTAAAAAAGATCAATTTATTCCTTGAATGATAGTAATTAGTAGATGTTTATTATTTACCTTTTCAGCATATATAGGATTTCCAGTAACATTCGAGAGGTAGACAAATTCTAGATGCATGGTCCCAAACTCTGATAGGATAGATGCACCGCCAGAGGCCCAGCCCCAATTTCTGCTGCTTCCCCTAAAAACAACAATAGCAATAGTTACAACATAATTATGTTTTGGAAATAAGCAACTGTGTTTTTCCTGAAAGTCACAAATATTTACACTAATACAATTAGTTTTGTCCATAGACATGTAAAGGATGGTTTTCAATATCATGAGTGCATTCCAAAGCTAATTGGGCAAAGAAATGTTTGCAAATTTATTGAATAACAGTTCAAATAGAATAAGGAACATCAAGAGCAGCAACAACAAAAGAATCGGAGCAAACAAGTTTGCACATCACAGTTTTACAAATCTATGAATTACAGTAGTAACGCAAGACACATAGTCTCTGGAGTGCTAATTATACCATGGCACTGTATAATCCAACATTGGGTAATCAATAAATGTATATAATATATAACTCAGCAATCTACTGACAATTATGCTACATACTGCATAACATTTTATATTGAGATACTTTTTGGTTTGGGAAATTTTTAGTGACTGGCATAGCTAAAGGTAAAGTAGGACAAGATTATAATGGATTGCAAGGAATTGACTTGGTCAAGGAAATACATTACTTCATTATATCTGATTGTTCTCCATATGTAACATGATTCTCAGGGCCTTTCTTTCACAAATTGGGGTGAGGCCGTAGCCTTTCATTTGGAGAAATTCGAGCACGATTTCTGGCCTAAATGGGAAAGGTAGACTGAGTGTCAACAACCAAATGGCTAGTCTACATACAAACAGAAAATAGAAACTTGCATCAGTTAATATTACAAACAGAATTATTCAACAGAACATCATAATGATACAAGAATATCTGTGAATGACGAAGGTGTTGTGACAGAGCGAGACTTAGATATATGGGGTAATGTCAGTTTTTTGGAATTTTTGGAAGTCACCCAATACCGGCCGCCTCTATTATAGAAGGAAAAAAGGCCTGCACAGCAATGCTCAACCATGATTTAAGCATGGTTAAAGCATGGTTAAACAGGTCCCAGTTTGCAGGGGATATGTTGCAATGTATTATGATGTTTAACCAACTAAATTGTTCTACTTTTCAGTCTGTGACTAATCCGCTGCTTATCTGTCACCCCAGACAAATAATGTCATGGACAAACACATAAATGCCAATTTTCTCACTGGGTGTTCAGTTAAAGAACAATTTTGCTTGACATTTAGATTCACACATCACTTTTACAAATGGCTTTCTTGTGATAAGTTGGCTATGCTGCTTAAAATTATGGAACAAATTACCTGTTAGCCTGAGACAATGTGATACGACCTGTGGACATTTTCAAACATAAATTGCAGTCATACTACTCCATGAACTATTTTGCACTATTTTAACTGTGTGTAATTGATAAACTTGTCTAATACATGATTGTGCATTCTGAAGTGTATATTTGTGTATTTTCATACATTTTTTTTGTTTTTCACTGTACAACACCACTGAATATGTATTTATATGTAGAAATAGGCATTTAATCAAATTTTAAAGTTTCAAGTTTATTTAAGAGGGATAAAACAGTCCTAACATTTTCAGAGGCGAATGCAGGATTTCCGTAATATTTAAGAAAGTATATCCAATATATAGGTAGCAAGGGGGGTGACTCTATAAATATATCATTTCTATATTATATAAAATGTTAAAGATTGTTCTCTGGAGAGTCAAGTAAATTAATAATAAAATATAATTAACATTCCATAGGTATGATATAATATTATATATATTTTAATCGCCAACCGGTTTCGTCCTTCGACTCTCAGGGCAATATAATACAAAAAATGGCGTCAAAATTTATGTTGTTACATAGCAACGTCACATTTTTGCGTATACATGTGTACACAATGTCAAAATTGTAACATTTCTATTTATAGTCCAGTCCCCCTTGAATCTGCCTCTGATTTTGAAGACAGTCTTCACAAGTATTAAATGTGTTTTATCTGAGTTTACTAATTAAAGTACAATTGTAAGCAGCAGTGGTACTGTAAGAAAACAACTATTTTTCAGCAAGCAAGTGTTGGTTAGAGTGCTCATTTTGTCATTAGTGTGTTCTTCTTGAGTAAGAAATTATGAACTATGAAAATTTCAAAAATAAATTCACGTAATCATGAATTCCATTCGAATGAGTTTTAAAAACCCAAAAACTTTAGTAAATAATGTTTACCTATAATTGCACAAACAGGTACCCATTGAGCTTTTTTCTCTTTGTTTCAAATGGTTAAATTCAGAGTCAAACAGTGAATACTGATTAGATATGTTCTATATGACACAGAAATATTCAGATCTAATACCAAATAAAGCCATTGAGAGTTAAAACCTCCGATAGAATAAATCTTCAAAATATCAACATGGACAAAATACTTCCGTCTTCACAATGGTTGTTATTTGAATTTCTATTTTCAATTTGCTAAATATCAGAATCTCTTCTTTTATCAGATGAAAAAAATCAGACTCAAAGGAGAAATAAGATTAAGTGATTAAAAGCCAGCGAGTAAATCTATATTCCATCAAATTAAAATGTCCAAATAAACAATAAAATGCTTTTTCAATATTGATGAAATTGCAGTGAAATCTATTTGAAAATAACAAAATCCTGCAGAATATGTTTGAAGTCAACAGCTCCAGTGATATTTATTTTAACTACAAATTTGTCAGACAGACAATAAAACAAGGCTTTATTTACTTGAAATCAAGTAAGGTCACAGGTAAAGAGAGAATATAGCCCCTTTTATTATAGCCAAAATTATTCGAATTGTTCCAACAGCCTTGATCTGAGTCATGGTTAATGATCTTTCACTTTTTAGGCTAAAATGATAAACAAACATGTCTATATGCGGACCAACTTTTCCTTAATTTGAAATATATATATTTAGCTAGAATTACAAATATGTTTCATTAAATATTTTACAATAGAATTTATGGATTGGAAAACAAGCAACAGAGTTTCGTCAACATTATTATATTGAATAAAATCAGCTCATGTTTTATGTTATCCAATCTTGATGTTACAAAATAGAATTTACCTTTATTATATGCTTTAGTTATAGTCAAAGGTTTTGTATTATGAATTATATCATAATAACTTATAGAGTCCAGACTGATGCCTCTGTGGCCTGACAGAATTCAGTAAACATTAATGACCTTAAAACCTTTTTTGATGTACCAATTTTTGTTCATTTTGATTTAATGCCATTTTTCAAAATGTTTTTAAGTTATGTAAGACAGCCAATTCATCTGACCAGTTTTCCTGGACGGTTTTCAAACCAGTACTAACTTACCCTTCCACAAGCAACCAGCAATTAACTTCTCCACAGTCATGTGGGAGAAAAAATAACATAGTTGTCAAATTTTCATTGAAGGGTATGACTATGACCATCCACGACCAGGAAATGAACCTGGATCACCAGGTCACTAAACCAGCACATGAACCATGATTGCAGCATCCTGCTTTCAAAGAACTGGTACAGTTAATACTTTGTTAAATAGGCATAATCATATAGGATTTTGCAAGCTTTAAATAAATGAGACAAAATGTCGGTATACACATAGCACGGATGAAAAAAAAAGCTAACAAAATATTAAGTGACAAAATCAGTTGAACAAAATAGCCATCATTTTTAATTGATATTCCCACAAAATGACAGTAGACTAAGTCAAAGTTACATATTTACAATGAATTTTAAGTTTTATAAAATGTCAATAAATCACATTGTATTGCTATAATTAGGTCATGAAGATCAATTCTTTTATTAAACACAACAAAAGGAAGAGTTGAACTGACTGACTTTCCAATCCATTCACTGAATGAAATCAATCTTTAAAAATAATACCACTTCTTTACTTTAAAATCTTTTTAATGTTACAGTAAAATGAAGTAGAAGATTATTTCTGACCTGATATTTAGACTCCCTACCTATTATATAAAATACCCTGATCCTTAATTAAATCAAACACACCCCATTTTGAGAAGAGAAGGACTAAAATAATTACTACGGTATATTAAAATGGATGTCTCACTGATTCACCCTGTATTATGGAAGTAGGATCCTGGGGTAGGGGCTACAGGGGGATTACCCCCCGACCCCATATGATTTAAGCTGTAATGATAATTAGATTTTAGGGGCAATATCCTCCCCCCCCCACCTCTGTCAGACAAAATATAAAATTAGCCCACCACATGAAATTGCTCACTTATACATAGTAATGAGCCTGTATTTATAATACATTCTATGCATGAAAATTGTTTAAAAAAAATAACAAGCTGAAAAAAAAAGTAAAATCTAAATACGTTGATCAGATACATTTAAATTAGCAGCATAAATTAAGTGCAAAATTAAGAATATAGAAGGTTGGTTTTGCTCTATGAATTTATGGGATATGTTATACATTGCTATCAGTTAAATCTTGCTTTCAAATCATAGTTCTATAGAAAATGATTGTATTTATAATAGCTACTTAAAACATTTAATTCATTCATCATCAGCAGTTAGGGAACCCAGAGTTTTATATATAAGTTGTATGAGAATGCATGATCCATGCAGGCATAATATACATACATAATTATAAGAGTTTATATGTTGAAATAAAACATCAAATATCTTACATGACCACACTATAATTATCATCATGTAATTTTCTAATGAGGATTTTGGATGATTTGAAGAAACTTTCACCAATCAATTGGGTAAAATAACTCCACAACTGCACAGAAAAATTGCATCTTTGTGATGGGTTTAATCAGGTTTAATTCCTATTTTCCTGAGCAGATAAATTAAATGTATCATTTGTATACATGATTCTATATATTTATGATCATTGATTTTCTTATTGAACTTAATAACTTCATGTGCCTTCGAGATTCTGATAGTTCCCAAGGCTTTTTTCCTTTTATAACAGAGGCCGAAATTTGGTGAATTCCCAATTGGAAAAAAGGCTGTTTTTTCCCCCAATTTTAGGCTAGAAATTCCAAAAATACAATGCTATTCAAACTCAGTAGTGGTCTAACCTTCTCAAAATTTGGCCAAATATCATGCTTAAATTTCCCAAAATGAAAGGCTAAGGCCCTTCCCAATTTTTGGAAAAAAAGGCCCTGGTTCCAATGAGACTATTAAGTACTGTACAAACATAATAATGCAAATTGAATTGTGCACACTAGTCAAAGGATTCATACATGAATGATATAGCATCCAGTATCACTGAATCTTTATTATATTGTATCAACAAAACCAAGTACAGTCAAACCAGTGTTAGCAGCCATCTCCGAATAAAGGCCACCCTGTGAATAAAGGCCACCCTGTGAATAAAGGCCACCCTGTGAATAAAGGTCACCCTGTGAATAAAGGTCGCCCTGTGAATAAAGGTCACCCTGTGAATAAAGGTCACCCTGTGAATAAAGGTCACCCTGTGAATAAAGGCCACCCTGTGAATAAAGGTCACCCTGTGAATAAAGGCCACCCTGTGAATAAAGGACACCCTGTGAATAAAGGCCACCCTGTGAATAAATGCCACCCTGTGAATAAAGGCCACCATGTGAATAAAGGTCGCCCTGTGAATAAAGGCCACCCTGTGAATAAAGGCCAGTCTTTTAAAAACTGTTACTGAGTACTATGAACAAAATAACCTCCAAATAAAGACCACCTGTCATTAAAGGTCACATTATGTCTTTCCCAAGGGTGGCCTTTGTTCACTGGTCTGACAGTACATCTGTATTTAATTTTGCTGATTGGTTTTCATAGCAATGTCTGATCACCGATTAGGTAATTTAATTTATATTTCCTGGAGTTATATGGCCTGAGGGCAAGCATTATTACTAAGGACCAGACAGACTTAATATTTATACACCTGATCCAGGATTGACAGCCATTTTGTGCCCTCACAGCATGTGGGCTTGGAAAGTTATCTGTATAAAACATACATGTAGTACATGTATACACAGTCATGCAGTGTCTTGTTTTCTCTTCAGATCACAATATACGGTAAGCTGAAATTCTCTTATAAACATGAACAATGATCAACCTTCAATCACTCAGAACTTGATAAGTCGGGATTAAATCAAGGCATGCAAAACATATGCTCTTAAGAACATTTCTTTCCATCAACAGCAGATAAAATCTACAGAACAGGAAATCCTCCACACTCGGAATGAAATCAGTTTTATATGCAAATAATGTAACATTCTTTCACACAACAATCAATTAGCAAAAGCTGGACTTTTTTCAACCTTGGAATGGCAGAAATTTGGACACTTCATAAAACTTAAGATAGCACCACCTTTGTGAACTCAAAAATGATGTTTTTGCTAGTATGGAGGGGTGAGGTTAGGGTATTTCAGCCTTTCACCCCTGCAGTTTTGGTACCAGCACTGTAAGGGTGAAGTTCACAAAGGTGGTTCTATCTTAAGTTTTATGAAGTGTCCAGAGGATCACAGAGGGTGGCTTTGGTTCTAAGGGTTGATTGTACTTGAAAGTCTCTGTCTGGAAGTAAGACGAGTTCCTGCAGGTAATTATAACTTTAACCAACTTACGTTTTAATGTTAACCATCGAATGTGGAATACCAGTTGGTGTTTTAAATGCTGGAAGTAATTTGTCTGCAATATCAGCCGCTTTGTCCTTCAGCATCTAAAAAACAACAAGAAAACCAAATTAACGCCTTGAAAGAAAGTTCTAATTCAATTTAACAATAATAGCTTGCCGTCAACTAAGCATTTATTATGCAGATCTCGTAAACGATTTCTACAATGTTGACAGAGAGAAACAGTTCACAGGCGATGAATAATTCCTGGTTATTTCTTAAAATGTTTGCATTATCCCCAAAAGTCAATAACAATGGCTAGTCCCTCATTATTAAGTCAAATGTAATTCGTTAAAAGTCTGGCAAAATTAATGACAGTCTAGAAGATCCATATCATGTGGGTGTAATAATTATATGCACTCTAAGAAAAAGATTTGAGCATGGAAAATACTATACACTTCATAAAAATTTTAAACTTTTATATGTTTGTCTGTTCAACCTTTTGTACACTTAAAATGCTACATCTGGGTAAGTGATTTAAGTATTAAAAAATCGGATACAGACATGATAACAATTATAACTTTAAACTGAAGAATTCCATTTTTTTATATAGTTGTCTTTTGTGGGACTTGAGGAAAAATTGTTTGATCTAGCTAATTTTAATGCACGGCAGTATTTTGTTACTGGCTGTTTGGGGGAAAAGTAATCCAACAATCGTCCAAACAGATGCTTGATGAATCACATATATGACAGCTAGAATAACTTGAACCTCCTTGGAAACACCCAAAACCATTGATTTATAATATTTTAGAAACATAATTTTTTATAGAGGTTTCCTTAATTCTGATACATGCATTAAATTGTAAAAGTTCCTTGTTTGTAAAGTTGTAGTGTACAATATATAAGAAGGTTCCGATCTGTTACACTTCTGTGGCATTTCATACAATTTTACCAAAGTACCAGCTGTGTCATCATTATTTCCCACCCCCCTCCAAATAAAGGGTTCATTGGTAATTAACACTTTGAAGAATTCGCTGTAATTGCAAATAAAATGAGGAATATAAATGACCACCTACAGTTTAATTTAATGTTATACAATAAGATGTCATGTATGTAAGTATTGTGTCACTGAACAATAGTTATAAGTTTTGAGGGGCTGCGACCATGGAACCTCCGCTGGATTTGTATCCTGATGGTGTGGATTTGATTCCCAGGAGCAGCAGGTCATTCCTATCCATAAAATGTGACAACAATGTCTATTTTCCTCCACATGTGGAGAAGTTGCCTGTTTCTTGTGGAAGGAAAAGTAAGGACCGGTCAGAATGCTGTCCAGGATCATTACATGTAGTTAGGTATCCCTACTGCCATATATAACTGAACAAGAGGGCCAAGACCATAGTCTTATTTGCTCACATGAAAATCATTGTTTCTGATGTGTCATGAGATCTGTTGTTATCAAAGTTTTCCTGTGATTTGACCTAGTGACCTAGTTTATGATCCCAGATGTTCAAACCTGTCCTACATACCATTAAAAGAAAACATTCTGACAAGGTATGATGAAGATCCGATCAGAACTGTTACATCTAGAGTGTGAACAAAGTTTTCCCAAGAATTCAACCCTTGACCTATTTTTTGAGCTCATGTTCACAATCAGACAATTTTTTCCTACAATTTGACCTGGTGACCTAATTACTGACCCAATATGATCCATTATCGAACGTGTCCAAGAAATCATTAAGACAAACATTCCGACAATGTTTCATGAAGATCCAATAAAAACAGTGTCCTCTAGTGTTTACAAGGTTTTCATTTAATTTGTCTTTTTTACCTCAATGACTCATTATCAAACTTGTCCCAAGATTTTGTCAATATGAACATTCTGAAGTTTTGTGAAGATCGAACTAAAATATAGCCTCTATTGTGTGCACAAGGCAAAAGTTAACAATCAAAACACCAAATGTATGATGACGGATGATATTGATATTCTAAATGCATAATGCACATTGTAGATTGACAGTATGTGGAGGGAAAAAGATGCATCACCATTTTATTTTAATGCAAATAGAAATAATGTTTGTATTTAGACAATGCAGACACAATGTGCAGTACACAGTTATGAGTTGGAAATGTATTAACAAATTAGTTCATGATAATCATTACGAGGGCTCAACGCAACACTGTCGTAACTTGTTCTTATTTCAATATGAGTTACAAACTGTTGCATTGAGTCCTTGAAATTTAATTTAGTTCCTACATTACAAATAATTGATTTGAATAAGGCATTCCATTTTCTTACTTAAGAAGCCTTTTCTGAGATCAAATATGAACACACTAGACTAAAAAAACTATATTAGTAGGTAGACATTTAGTAGAGACACGTCGTCTAGACAATATGGATACATTATAACAATGTAATTTTATGAAACCATCTGTATGAAGGCATCCATAAATGAAGACTTTCGTCCTTCAGATTCCACTGAGAGTGCAAAAAAAACGGATGAATTAATGCGAACACAAACCTCATCAATTCATGGATGAAAAAAACAATGGTCTTTAACAAGCATACATGTACACTGTTATTAATTAAATGCAGGAAAAGCAAGCATCTAAACCTCTATGGCCTGTGATAAAATTGTTTTCTTTTTTACACATTTATGCCTTTAACATGCTCTAAATTCCCCACAGAGTGATAAATAGGAAAGGTTATTCTCTGATCAGCAATACTTCTAGCCTTACACAGATATTTACAGTAGTTTTATTACAGCATTTCACCTCCTGATTATCAAGCAAGGCGCTACAAAAAAACTTAAAATCAATGGACAGAAGCTTCAGATTTTACAGAACTGTTACAATAAATTGTTGGCTCACTGAGTTCAGGGGTTTTTATACTAAGAAAGTGACACTGATGGACAAGACTTAGTGTTCCCCTCAGAAAAAAAACTCCCCCCCCCCCCCCAAAAACAACAATTTCACCGCTAGTAATGCCCATATAACCACAGGTTCTGAGTTTCAAAGAAACCTAAAAGCCAAGTAAAGAAATAAGCTTGCACAATTATTCACTCAGACACCAACAAACTTTTAACAAATATTCCCAATGCCTTTTGAAGGATATTTTATTACTTGCAATCAGAACCAATCAAATGTACACTTAATTCAACACTATCAAATAATTATCAATCAAACAAGTAAGTTTGTAAAATGTAAACACTAAAATAGCATCGTCATACAATGTTTATGTATAGGTTAGTTTCAGTGCGTTACATTCAGTGAGTATATTTGGGTGTAATGAACAATTTACATATAGTATACATGTAGTATCATGTACATAGATTAAGAACAAGGATCGTTGGGTAAGTTGCGATCCGATCCAATCCAAGATTCAACACTTACAATCCACAAATCGAATCACAAATCTTTTGTTATCAAGTAACCCATCTAAAACTTCAACACTGCAGTCTTGAAAACAGCAATTAAAATTTAATTTTCTTTTAGGAATAATGAAGTAAATCAATATAAATTGTTTTATGGCTTAAATTATATGTACTCCCTTCCAATTAATAGATTTACCAACATCATTTTCTGGTTAAGCCTGTGACCCTTTATTTAAAGATCCGGTTACAATGTAGTCCATGATGAGACAACATATATTCAGAGAGAAGAGATTTTCAAGAACAGAGAATATGTAAACAAAGAAGATTTCCAACCACGAATCTCAGTAATGACGATTATTCGTACACGATTTTTCGATTTGATTTGTTATTACCCAAGTACCCGGATAATCGCCCAGTCCTAACATAGATAGAGGACAAACATGTAAACATAATTAGTTAGATAGAATGGTTGTTCTTAGCTGGAATGCATCTTTAATATACAGAGAGATTTTACGTAATTTTATATTATTTTCGCCTTATATTCATACTCTCTGAATTTGGTCATTAATAACAGAAATTTAGTTTGCCAGTAATTGTAAAGTCTTCATTACAACAGAGATATACTGTACACGTCCTTTAAATGAATTAAAAAAAAATGGGAAAAAAATTAAAATCCAAGATATTCTTCAGATTCGTTTTTGTTATTTAAAGCAAACAAACAATAATAAGCAACAGTTACCATGACAACTGAAATAGACACGGTGTCAATACCATTATAGAACAAAGAAGTCTTTGCATTGTGGAGATATTTTATATACAAAATTTACACCATAAAAAAGCAGATAAAAATCATCATTTGTTAATCTACTGTCTGGTACAAAGTAGGGGTTCCAAGCTATTAGAACACTTCAATAGTCTCTCAAGAATCTCGTCAGGAGAGGGAAAAACATGCCGCTGTCATTAATCAACTTGAAGCATCTCCGCCAGGACACAAATTATATCCTAGCTTACTTGAACAAAGCATTATTTTGTCACAGGAAAGATAAATGATAGTGGAATGGTAACGTAATTCAGTGCTGTCTAGTGTTATATATAAATACACCATACAATGTAATTGAAAACACAAAAACAAATCAAGTATTAAGATATATTTCAGTAATCCTACCAAAATGACAATACTGTACTAGCAAAACCTATACAGATCATCCTGAAGGCCAGTGGTATGAATTGAACAATAAATAAGACACTGAAGTCAGCCATCCATTATAATCGCAAGTAGCTACTTTAGATGAAAGCAAAACTTCACTTATCAAAACCCAACATTTTTACTTTTGATATACATGTACTGAATGTATGAATAATTCAAAGGAATCCATTAATTGTTTGTCAGTAAATAGCTATACATAGATAATGTTAATTGTTACATTCTGGGAAGTCTAGAAATAAATATTTGTATTGTGTACATCAGAAAGTTTATAATATAATGAAAAAAAAAAATTAATAAAAATTTGAACATTGATTTTCTTGATACTACACCTTACATAAAATTAATGGTCTAGTACTGTTTCTACCTAGGAACGATGGTTAGGTGAACTGCCCCCCATATGACTCTGACTGCTGTTGAAAAGGGGCGTAAAACTCAAACAAACAAACAAACAAAATTGTAGTTGAGTATTTAAACATTGACAGAATACTATGCTATCAAATAGACAAAGAGAAATATTGGAACATTTCAAGATGGCAACTCAAAAGTTAAATCTGACAATTTAGTCTAAATAGAAAGCAGGTTTCTATTTGTTTATTTATCTATTGTTTAATGGCCCTGTTACACTCAACCCTGGATGTTTATCACAGGATTTTTGGTACATGTATACATAGACAGACAATCCCTAGGTACTCATATAGCAAGATGTACATTGATTGTTTTAATAACAAATGATGTCTCACAAAAGTTGTATAAATTTTATATGAATTACTAGGTATCTACTTGTTGTTTTGTTCTACTCTGTAAATGACTATGTCTGGACGCACAGGCTACCGGCATATGAAAATCCCCCACAGACCCTTGTAACTACTAAGGATTTCTTTTTATACTCTGAAACACTTTTAAATATTACAGTCAAACCACGCTAATAAGACCATCTGTGGTTCTTAGACAAAGTGGTCTTAATAGCGGGGTGGTCTTAATATAGGGGAAACCTGACCTCAAATGCAGTAGGTGTCAAAATATGCAATAGGCCCTATACAATGTGATAGTTGACCATGTTCTACTCGTATATAATTATACATGTCTGAAAATGTATTACTTTTAATTTTAGTAACTAATCAATGCATAAATTCGACATAAAATATTTTTTTTTTATTCAACATTTTTTCATAAGATACGTCTCTGTACGACTATTTCATACCGGAAAATCGGACCGTACTGTGGGCGTTTATTCATTTTTATGATGATTAGTTGAATTCGGCGATTATTCGTCTCTATTGTTAAACATCAATAAAGTGAAAGTAGACAGTTTACTGGTAAATAAATTAAGATTTAATCCGATTTATTAAACATGAGTTTACTTGGGAATTTAAATTGATGATCATTTGTAAAACGTGCGACGTTGACGCTTGATTCATGTGCCAGTGAAAACAACTGCTATTAATTAATCAACATCAATCATTGGGGTTCTTAAAGTCATCAGTTCTGTAAGTTATGAGGGTCTGTGGGGGTTGGGTGGGGGTTCTAGGACATACCCTGATTACTAAGCCTGTGATTTGATGGATGGTTTTGGAAGTTATTACTTCCAAATTGTTGTGGCAAGAATTACACAACACTATAGAAAGAAGTAAATACTTGAAGGTAATACTGGAGTATTATATTAATGCTACCTAATAGTAACTCACCAAAAGGTCCCTCCCAGACTCTTTTTTGACCTTGTGGGTATGTTTATTGTCATTGATTGGTGAGCACTAAGATATTCAAAGTTCACAGTGAAATCCATACATGTTTATCAAAACATAGATGTCATTTTAACACACATGCCACATGCACTTAATAATCCCATCAGTTTATAAAAAATTTAAGCTTTGGAAAAGTAATGAGAGAATTTAAATTTTATGAACCAATACAAAGCAATAAAATAAATATTCCAAACATAGGCATCAAACTTTCAATTCCCTTCAATTGATGCCACAGAATTCATGCTTTTTTTCAATTTGGTTACCATGGTAACATTATCAGAAATGCCAATAAAATATCCTAAATGCAAGAATTCATACATTATTTAAAATAAAATATAATTTTCAGTTTGAATAAAGACATTTTATTTTCATTGTTGCTTAAACTACAAAAGTTAACAAGAAAAAACATGACAACTATTTTCCTATCATTAAAACATGGACAGTATACATAATAACGTTTCTCTTTAGACATTAAAAGTTGAGGGGACAATTAATGATGACTATTATCATATTATTATTATTAATGATCAGATGTTCCTTACTGATGAGACCAAGCCTGTTAAAGAGCAATTATTATAATACAGACATGGACATAATCCGAGCAAAATGGAGAGATTTGTGTTTGAATGACAGACCAATTCTGACTGACATTTGACCAGAAAACTTCCCCCTGAGTTTCAGAATCAATATTCTGTAGCTTCTCTGAAATTGTTGCAATAGATCATTAGAAAAAAGCGAGTAAAACACAACATGGAAGTTTTATGGATAAATGGGATATTTGAATGCAGCCATTACATGGGACAAGATGAAACATAACTATTAGTTTATACATTCAGTACACAAGCATAGGCTGAAAATAAAAAAACTTTGTTTGGAGTGCTCAAGCCCAGAATTTTTGCACTGGGTAGGTAGGTAGAGATTTTTTTTACTAATATATAACAATAGTAAATAAGAGGGCCACATTGGCCCTTTATCGCTCACCTGAGAACAAAGGCCAATAATCAATGACCAGGTAATATAGTTTCCATCTCGTAAAACTCATTTTTACATAGATTTTGAGATCAAAACCAACAATGAAGGTATAATACTGTTAAACAAGCTAAAACATAGGAAATTTTCTAATCCAAGGGCCCATAACTCTTGAAGTTGTGGTCCGATTCCACCCATAACTAAACTTGTCCAAATCCATAAGGTCATACACATTCATTGTAAATATGATTAGGATCAATGAATAAATGAAGGCGCTAGAGTGTAAACAAGCTAAAATATAGCAAATTTTCTAAGTCAAGGGCCCATAACTCTTGGAGATGTGGTTTGATTCCACCCATAATCGAACTTGTCCAAGATCTTTAGGTTATACTCATTTATTGAAAATATGATTAGAATTGGTGAATAAATGAAGGCGCTAGAGTGTAAACAAGCTAAATATAGCAAATTTTGTAATTCAAGGGCCCATAACTCTAGAAGTTATAATCAGATTTTGCCCATAATCAAACTTAGCCGAGACATTGTGGCCATATACATTGTGAGCAAGTTTAAGTGAAGAGCTGCGGTTGCTAGAGTGTAAACAAACTAATTGTGGACAGACGATGGACGCCGGACATTCACCGATCCTAAAAGCTCACCTGATGAATCAGGTGAGCTAAAAAAAGGCCCAATTTTTTTTAATTTTATTTGTTTGTTAGGATTTTTGTGAGAAGGTTACCAGGAGCACTTCAACAAACTTATTCTTACTTTCAGCCACATTACTAAAATAATTCTGGGGATATAAAAAATAAATGCTTTCAACTAAAATGCTGCTTAATTAACACATTCCATCACCAATACAGAAAGCATTACAAACCATTTATAAGCATTGCTGAAGATACAACTTATCCTACTTTTAAAACATTTAAAAGGGAGTTTACTGAGAAACCTATAATAACATTAATTTTATGGCGAGGTAAGGAAATAAAAGTCAACATTATTTTTAATTTGTATAATTATTTGTTTTGGCTATGAGATTGTTTACAAACAGTAATTAAGTTAAGGCAGTCCATCTAAAACAGTGATTGCAGATTATTAATTTGCACCAATGACTTGTAAATCAGAGATGAAAGACAAATGAAGATGGATTAGGTACAGAATTAATGCAGCACTAAACCCCGAAGAAACACATTGTTTAAGTCTTAGGTTTTACATTCACTGAGGTAAGAATTAGACCAGGCCTGTAAAATTATTTATAAACCCTTGTGGTTCATGGCTAAAGAGCAAGGCAATTTAACTGTGATATTGTTAGTTTTGTATTTGTTATACCGGTATCCTATTTCTGAATGTTTTTGTGAGCCATGCAAATTGCTTCATTGGCCTTATATATGTGTGCTTTCGTGGATTTGGGAAAAGCAGGATTTGGGCCTTTGTATGTGTGATTGTGCTTTTGACATGAACTGTGGATTTAGTAAGAATTAATGAACTTAAAATCACACATGGTCTCAACCCTCTGTCAAAAAGTTATATAAATACTTCATGAACTGTTAATGAAGAATTCATGAATAGTTCATGAAATATTCATGAATTCCATTTGAAGTGGACTTAAAAAGTACCTCAGATGTGGTAGTGTGTGTAATGATGTTTGCTATGATGTTTTATTTGTGGCACGTACTTATAGTCAGAATGTTAAAATGGATTTCTTATATCGAGGGTTCAGCGCAACACTGTCATAACTTGTTCTTATTCCAGTATGAGTTACGACACTGTTGCATTGAACCCTCGATATGCAATGCGTGACCTGGGTATCCATTTTTACTTCCTATTTAGCATTCAAGTGCTCAACAAACTGAACAAACCATACACTCTGTATGCTTAACTAAGACACCCAGAAGCTAAAAAAACCACATGACTACCAACGATGGATAATTGATGCCTCACATTGCCAGCTTATAAAATAAATCATTTCTGTGCAGTGCTCTCAGGAGATATTTAAATGAACATTTAATGTACAGCATACTCCTGGAAATATTTTAGTGAAATAATTTCTCAATTAAACACATAAAACATTTATAGCTATATGTTTCAATAATGTACACCAGATTCCTAAAATTTTGGTAGAAATCCTATAAAATCAATACAGTAACAAGCATATAGATGAGATATAGTATACAGTGTTCTAAATGGCTGACCATAGTCCTATTCTCTCAAGTACAATATACATTGTATGTATATAATTGCAACTGTGGCCGAGTGGTTAGGGTGTCCACCTTTGAAGCAGGAGATTGAAGGTTCAAACCCCAGCGAAGACTGAGCGAACAAAATAGGTGTCTCATAAGCCAACTTGGCTAGCCCTTTCAATAGGAGTGACACTATAATAAACAAAACCTTTATCTATAGGAATTGTTTTCATCATCAAGTTGATATGGACATATAAATATTTTTTCTCAGCATTCCAAATAAACTGTGACAAGCATTTGCTTCTGGTTACACAACTGACTACCTTACAGATCACAAAACATGCCTGTCAAGGGCCATAACTCAGAAGTGCCTGGGCTGATTGAGCATGTTATAGAACTTGACCGAGATCGCATGGCCATAAACATTTCCATTAAGTTTGGTGAGGACCTGAATTAAACTGTTTGAACTGGAGAGCTGATACCATTGTGGACATCGCCCGTCCGTCCGCATGGATATTCCCATAATAGTATCCGTTTTTCAAACGAGGGTATAAAAATGCAACCAACTGTGGTAACAGGAAAATAATGGGGCCAAATAGTGCAAAATATAGTTTTTAATATTTATATTTCATAATAAATACACTTAGAAAAAAATAGAAAAGCAGCTAGCTTTTACCTACCCTAATCATTCTTGTCAAATACCGATAACCAGAAAAACAACTTTTTTTTATTTGGCAGGGTCAGTGCATTTATTTGACCCTTAAAATGATACATGTATTTTGACCCTTGAAATTAGTAAAATAAGAATTCTGGCTCTTGAGAATTTTTACCAAAGGGTCAAATTTGTTATAACAATAGTAGGAAAATTGTCTGACACATTAAATTATAAACAGCCAATGGCTTGACAATAATTGACCCTCAACTTTTGATGTGTAATGAAAACCCTGCTGGCCTAAAAAACTCTATTCATTTATTCCATGCAAGCTAGCTTTCACACAAGTTGGATATTTCAAAGCCACCTCATGCCATCAAACTGATTACACATAAAACCTTGATTAGCAGACCCATTAATTGTTTTTTTTTGTCTCAACATTGTATAATATGTCTCACCTTATCACCAGACAGAGCATATGCAGATAACAAGCCACCAATAAACCTAATGTTTGTCTCAAAGACAGACAGCTCTGTGGACTGAAATAAAAAAGATAAAACAAAATTAGCATCATTCTTTAGTAATATATACATGTACATGTATACTGGTCAATACATAGTTTGAGCAAGGGGCTATACATGTATATCAATACATACTTTGAGTAAAGCTTTCTTACACACATATATATATATATATATCAAAGTATGTATTGATACATATATAAAACTAAACAAGTCTCTGAATATAGGCCAACTCTAGATAAGACATGTGGAAGGTTGATCTTAGTAACCAATGTAATTATTTTTCCTTTTTTAGTAATCAATTACTTCAAGATGACAGCATAATTTTATGCAATATACTAATCACAATGTACAATGTTTTCGTTTAATGTATATAATTAGGCTAATTGATCACTTTCTTTTATAGATGACAGATTTTAAACAGTCCATCATAAACATATCATGAAACCATTTTGTTGCAGGACAAGACACAATTTTAAAAACCCTAAGGCTACAAATGTATATATATATAAACCTGACAATATAGCTATGAAATACTTCTATCAACCATAACTACATGTGAAGAAAGTGAACAATTGTTTAGGGTTTATTTCAATACATAAGAGCAAGGACTTATATATACATGGATTCGCAACTGCTAAAAATAGCTCAAACGATATCGTTCGACGATCCCACAATGCATTGCTATATACTCGGCAATGTCCGACAGCTGAAACTGGGTGTTTACGAATTTGATTATACTAAAAAAAACTCTGGCAATTGGGCACGGGAAATTGGTCAAGGATGCAACAAATTCCTTAAAGATATTGAGATACATTTATAATCCACAAAGTCTAAGTATAAGCATTGAAAAAGGCATCAGTCGAACATTTCAAATTCCAAGATGGCGGACATCTATTATAATCCTTTCGTCTCCGAGATTAAGCATTCGGAATACCACGGATATTATCGCTGTTATTAACATTCGGATTATCCCGGATATTTTCGTATTTTCGCTTTTGTAAACAATAGCATGTATTCCCGTTGATTCACGTCTTATTATCGCAGGATTTTGTTACTTTAAACTGTTAATACGGAAGTTGCGAATCCATGTATGTATATAAGTCCTTGATAAGAGTGACAATTATTGTGTTTACATTATGAAACCAATTAGGTTAAAGATGTTTAGTGTCTGTACAATATAGGAAACAGACATAAATTAATCTTACGATTATAAATCATAGCATAATTGTGATATAAAAACTTGCTTTTCAGCAGTGATTAATTATTTTAAATAAATTAATAATGATAAAACCTCATTATTGGGAAATATTCATTAATCGGTAAACTTTCTGATGACTTTTGAGGATTACATCATGTCTACTTTGGATAATGGGAATATTTCGTCTCTCCTTCCAGTGAGAACCACATACAGGTTGTACCAGTGTAGATAACCAATGTGACTTTTGATGTCAAAAAATGGGTACAGCTTCTTTTCTCCTGACTTTGTGTCCCTCAATACCCATTTGTGATGTCAAAAGTCACTTGGGTTGTCCAAACTGTATAGAACTATAGAACTTAGAGCATGTGACAGGCAGCTATCTAAATGCAGCCAAACCTGTGAACAAAGGCTGACCTTGGTAAAGACCAAATTTAGCCTTTATAGCCAGGTGACCTTACATCTGGAGGTAATTTTGTTCTGAATAATCATTGACGACTTTAAAGAATGACACTTATTCATAGGGTGGCCTTTATTCAGAGGTGGCTGCAAAGATAGGTTTCACTTTATATGACAGCATTCAACATTATCATAAAACCATTCATTCTAATATACCTAAACTCATTGGGATTGCCATTATTTTCATTTCACAGATCCATGATAATATCTTCCCAGCATAAAGCTACTATTGGATTCCCAATTGATGAACATACTATGACTATTATGTACTCTAATTGAACTGCTGCTAAACCATTGAAGCCAGCAGTAGATTGTACGAAATTGGATTATAAAGTCATTTAACATAATTGAACAGCATCAGTATGAAATAGGACAAAAAATGCCACCATTTACGACTAAATTTGGAAATACTCTCCCATTGCCTGCAGTTTTCTAGCACAACAGTAAGTGTAATGTTATTTGCATTCAATGATATTAAACATCTTTGCGTTCAACTAATTTGATATGAGGGGTGTGTCGGTGAACTAGTGGTAACACGCTGGAATACAGAATGCAGTGTTGCATCAGGGCCAATTGCACGATTCACGCATATTTTTGGCAGATTTTCATTGAGGCAATGCGTGCCAGGTCGCGCATCTAACTGCCGATTCTGCTGGCAATTGTAGTAAACGTGTCTTCCATGTTTTTGCCTAGTTACGGAATCGCACCAAACAGCGGGCGTTTATTCATGATTATGTTACTTAGTTTTATTCAGCGATGTTTTGTCTTTATCCTTAAACGTCATCGCTAAGTAAAGTGAAAGTAGACATTTTCGGGAAATGTTAGGTCATCTGGATGATCCAAAACAACAACATGCATTTATATTTATCAGTCATTTATGTGATAAACTGAACAAATCAACAGTGTACCATGCACAAGCATGATAATTGTTTGAAATAAGGGTAAGACTGTACAATCCATGCCTCGCAACAATCAATTATCTCATTTTAGAGGTGCAAAGTCTATTGATGATTTGTGTGCTTTTTGTTTTAGAGCAAATTACACTTTTAAGTGATTGTATTGTATTGTTTATTTACTCCCAGTCCCCCACTTTTTTTTCAAATCCCCCCCATTTTTCAGGTGAATGGGGGAAAATCCCCATGGTTTTGCAATCCTAGATGCAACACTGCACACAAAGAAAAATATCAAAACCACTGATTAAAGATGATATAGGTATATTCAAGCACCTAGTTTACAAAAACATTCCCCATTCATGACATCAGAAATGATCAAATCTAATCATTTCCCATCATTTATAACATACATACTTGTTTCATAAAGAACCTAAATTGTGCATGCATATGATTTGATATGAAAATTGCAGCAGATGAAACTCAAAACTGTATTCATAAACATCACTGTTTGAAAGTTTTTGTTCAAACATGATTGCTTTCTGTTATATTTTCTGTTTACTCACTTACTGGTATTTGATAAAATGTTATATACAGCAAGTTTTCTGCCATAGCCTATATAGATAGTACAGCTGTGTACTTAACTATATTTTAAAATACAGGTAAATAGATTTCATCAAACTGTTAAGGTGCGATAAAACTTTGCAACTACCCCCAGCTAGCATGGGATCCATTCCATGAACATATCTCAGTTAACACAGCCGTTTTTAATCTTAAAAGTCTTGCCTTCTCTTGTTTGCCTATAAGACATGTTAAATCTTATTGTTATAGGAATTTATTGAAGTTTTTAAAGGTAAATAACTGAAAAGTATAGCATGTTTAAACACACATGTTTAAGTTAAAAAACTGCTATTTAACTGTCCAGGAAACAGAGCTTATAGACATTCTGATGTAAAGAGAGGAATCAATAGGTAACTACATGTGTATGTATCTGATTTTATCATACTTTGTTATATCTTTAACAAAACAATGATCACTTTGAGACACAGTTATAATACTTCCATATCAAAAATAATTCATCAACACAAAGAAGTAGGGTCATCGGGATTTAAATGACATGTTTGTAGTAACAACCATCAGTCTGTAAGATTTTCATTTACTGAAAGATCTTCATATGTACAGCATGTTACATCAGAAACAAGACATCTGGATTAAATCCTTACAACTTGCCCCCTTTTTGTAATGTATGTACATGTACATACTTCAACACATGTGCAACATAGAGTAATTTAGCCTTTAGTACATGAACAGACTATCTAATTAAAAATAAAACCTTGCATTAGGCTGAAAATAAATATAAGTTTGTTTGTGGTGCTCCCACCTACTCATATAAAATCCTAGCAAATAAATTTTTTTTGGGGCATTTTTAAAAAATATTGTTATATAGTAAAAGAAATCCCTACCTACCTACACATCTACCTACCCAGTGCTAAAATTCAGGGTTGGAGCACTCCAAACAAACTTTTTTTTGTTTCAGCCTTATTGCATGCACCAGAACCTGTCAGGAGAATACTTAAGTCAAACCATCAGTTTACTTACCCCAGAAAATTTAAATGAAGTCGCAACCCAATCTCTGGCAATTTTGAATTCATCAAGCATTCCCATGATATGTAATGTATCCATGGCATCAATAACTGTAGCTCCAAGACTTGTTGACCCAAATATACTGGCGCTGTGACCTCGTTTAGATATTGGTCTCAATTCATTTGCGCCCCAGGCATGTTTCTTGTAGCTGTTCCATGCATGTTCCATCATCTAAAAATACAAAGATTAAAACATAGTTTATCAATATGTTAATAGAAGAAGATATTCCCCTATAATTACCAATGTGTGTGTTATATTTTACATGCTTATGCTTATTCAATTTGTCTAAAAAAATTTGAATCAATCTTTTAAAATTTGGATGTAATTCAAATGATAATTATAATAGTGTCCATGGTGAGCCCTGATTTTCTGATTGGCATTTGGAAAGGAATGTTTCTATTAAGGGCACAATGAATTAAATGAACACACAGAGATCTTTTTCTATCCAGTTAAAACTGGCTTTATTTGGAGCACTTGTGTTCACTTAAATATAAAACCTTTGAATTGATACTGTCATAAACTATGTGTTATCAAAATCGATAATAAGATATTGTATATGAAGTATCCCTTCCATGTTTATATTTAGAGCCCAAGAACAAGCCTGTTTTAGGGATTCAATGTTGTTATCATTACTTCATAATAATAAACAAGAATGATATGGGCTATCGCTAAACAGTGTTTTTCCCTTCTTCAGATGTTCCAGAAAACGGACCAGATCCCATAGCATTTAGTCTTGAATTATTCCAAATCTGAATGGAGAAATTTCCAATGAACATTAAAAAAAAAGAATTTTCAAAATGGGACATAAAATGACAACGTTATGCCATTTTTTGACAAGAAGTATCATATTCAAGTGTAAAGATTACAGCTGGGTATCGTTCCTTAAAAGCGTATCACAATATATCAAATATTTCATGCTGTATTGCGATATGTATCGCGATATATATAAATGGTGAATTTACAGAAAAACATAACAAATTAACATTTATGTAATGCCTTGGGTAATAATACAGACTACATAGCTGACAGTGTAGTTTCACACTTCAAATATTTTTTCTGCTTTAGCAGTGTTGAAACTATTAATGCATGTATATAAGACCTAAATTAAAAATATGTTGGTTTGCCCTTTACCGACTGTGAATTTTCGAAGAGGGTCGGTGGGTAGGAAAAATATTTTATTTCTGAATTTGCTGTTTCCTACTCCTAGCATGAAATTACAATTCTATCTAGAAGCATTCTACATTCAATTTATGTATTCTGCTAAAGTACAACCATTCATTTATTCTGTGCTTTAATCAACCATAAACATGTACTCAGTGCCTTAACACGTATTTATATCGTTTTCCTTCATTACTTCAAATAATGCCTACTTTAAATGTTTATCTTATGCACTGAGTACATGTATATTTTCCCAAATATAGAAATCAAGTTCCTCCAGATTGTGCAATAAAATTTTTTTGAGTCGGCATGATTTTTTCGGGTCGGTCGGTAAAGGGCAAACAAACTTAATTTTAATTTAAGCCTAATAAATATAAATATGTATGCGTGCACAGTTAATAATAATTACAAGACTGACCAGCATTTAGACATGAATAACACTTGAAGTATTTTTACAATAATAAACATAAAGTTCAGTTATTTAAGCTAAACCTGATATATCGGTATGCTGAAATATTGTGATATTTATATTGTCTAGCTGATATCGCGATATACTGATAAACCGATAAAACCTCCCAGCTCTAGTAAAGATACCAGAAAACAGGCACATGGATTCTTCATTTTCGTTTTATTTGGCATTGTTAGTTGATGAAATTTTCCAATTACTAAATTGTTACAACTCCAAAATTCCCAATCAGACCGGACCCGTTCCCACAGAGGTAAAAAAATCACTGCTAAAGCTGAATTGGCAAAAAAATTGTCTTTAAGTCAAAGTATGTCAGAACTCCACCTCCCAAGCACTAGTAACAGCTAGATGACTGCTTGTGTACAGAAATTACTAATTAGACAAAGTACATACATGTACCAGTAATGCAGTGTTTCAGCCAGTTTAGGAATTTCAGGGTCATTGTGGCCCATTGTAGTCAACTTAAGAAAACATTACAGAGATAACACAATGTTCAGATATCTAACTTTCTAAGTACTTTTCATTATTTAATGTAACATTTTGTTCTGTGGCAAACCTTACTTACTAGTCTGAAGTAGTCAACACTCAACATTGTTGTAAAACATAATTATTTAATCAATTGCATTCGTTCGCCATAGAACAAATGCCTCTTTGAGGCAGATTTCATCTTTTTCGCATGACTACCAACATTTGTGAATTAACAAACAAATAGCCCAATCCAGAGGCTATAAAAACAATGTCCCAGACTAGTAGACTACAATATTTTCCTTTTGTGTAGCCCAGTCCAACCTTTGAAAAATTATCTAAGAAAATATTACTATATATAAATAAAATGCAGCTCCGCGTATGAGAAAGTAATAGTCTGACATGTGTTACCAAGACACTCGATTATCAAATACATGCAATTTCACCATTTTAGCAGCAAGATGACTTATTAATTTATAATTATGACCCTTGTTTCAGGTATATGGTATTTTTTAAATTTAAGATGACCGATATACTGATAAAGTGATAGCGGTCTATCTGACTCTGATTATTGGTATGAGAAGGATAGAGCTGCGGATCGTTGTGTATAAGTGGCGATACGATCCAATCCACGAAAAAAGTCGATTCAACACTTACGATCCACAATTCGAATCACGAATCTTTTGTTATCAAGACAGTGAAGTAACCCATCTAAAACTTCAAAATTGCAGTCCTGAAGACAGTTAATTTGTTTTTAGGAATTATGAAGTGAATCAATATAAATTGTTCAATGGCTTAAATATACATACTCCCTTCCAGTTAATTGATTTACCAGCATCATTATTTAAAGAACCGGTTGGACATCTTGGCAAACAAAGTAGTCCATGATAAGACAATATTTATTCAGAGAAAAGGGATTTTTAAGAATAAAGAATACACTTTTAATTTATTAAAAAACAAGATTGTGAACCACAAATCTTCATATTGACGATTATTCATACTTGATTTTTCAATTTGATTTGTGAATACCCGAGTACTTGAATACTCGCCACAGCCCTAGAGGAGGGTCAAGACAATGTAGTCTAATTTTATGAGACATACGAGCAATCCGTTCATGATTTTGCTATTTTATATATTGCCCTTATGTCTCATTGCGGAAGGACTAAAACAGTGTCGGATTTCTGAATTTTGTAAAGTTTGTCTTTTCAGCGATTCAAAATAACATTTGCCATTAATAAGCATGGAAATGTATAAATATGGCATATATATATATATCAAAGAACAATGACAAAATTATGAATAAATAGCATAAACCTAGAAAATAACCCACGAGAGTTAAAATCCGGACACATTTTGTGTAAACTTTATGCAGGCTGTGTCAACCAATGAAGTTTATCTACTGTACAGCAAGCGGTACACGGAAAGTCAAAACACGGAATTGGTTTCGGCACAAATTATTTTTATGATCGTAATGTATTTATTGCATAAAAATATTATTTATAAACCTGAATAACTTCAATAAGTTATCTATCACTCTACTCAAGTAATATTCGAAAATGACAGGAATGAGGATATATGCGTATGCAGTACCAGCTGTTGAACAGTGACGGTAGATTTACCTGTGTGCGATTATGGAGAATAGTGAATTTAAATCAGAATTTAATTTAACTACTGTTGTGAACATATGCATGGATGGAATTATATGCAATGTACATCAAATGAAGCGGACAATTGATGGCTTCTACACCATATGATTTTTTTAGCCGGTACCAATTTCATTTTGATGTAAAATTGTTCCCAACAGATTTCGTTTGGGATTACATAGCCAAAGAGTAGCTGTTTTCCGCCACAGAATTGACCTTTGAGCAGTTGTACTCAGAAGATAGATATCGGCAAGCGCAAAAAATGTCTCGATATCATCTGTAGTGTACAATTAGTTGGACTAAAGACAATGTAGAACTTTACCCCTTTAACTATGTTCCTCTTTTCTCTGACATCAGGATCTGATGGGTCACCTCCATGTGAAACATGTCCATCATGATCTTTGACTATTTGTTCACGCAATTTCTCTTCCTCTTGTTTCTTCACCTCCAACTCTTGCATTTCTTTCTCTTTCAGCATCTTCTCCTTCTCTTCTTTGATATTCTGTTGGAATTTCAAAGCGTCATCTTCGTGTAAGCCATCTTTCTCCTTCAGTTCCTTCAATGCCTTCTGTCTTGCCCATTCATTGGCAACTTTTGAATCTAGTTTTTCTTTATCCTCTTTTTTATGAATATCAAAGTCACCATGTTTATTTACAGTATCATCACCAGGAATAAACATATCATCACCGGCTATTTGGATTTGTCTCCTCATTTCAGAAACACTAACTCTGTCTCGTAAATCTGGCAGAAAGAAGAAAGCACCAATGCACACCACACCGAACGTTAGAAACACGAGTAAAATAATATACTTCTCACGCATCCGAAGAGATTTTCGACCCACAGAAATGGGAACGCCATTAACATAACGCTGATGCGTCGGCAACACTCCTGGAGAAGTCATGCTTAAATTAAAAGTCACTGAAAGTTTTCTAAATTTACGTGTCAACACTAATCTCTGTCAACTACGAGACGCTTTCATGTCTACCTATGAAATAATTAATTCAATATCGTCAAGCGTTTGGATGACATGGTACATGTTTTCCGCTTCCGCCTTGGGTTATGTGTAGGCAAGACACCACTAAAATGAAAATTGGAGTCTTCTAGTCCCCGTTGTCGGACTGTTCAAAGACATAATTATAATTATATAGGCTGTTTCACTGAATACCGTTTCACTTACCGGACTCTTATAAGAAATTAAATAATATCACAGAAAGGGGGCAGTATATTCATGACCATACGACATTAAATACTAATTTATTCTTCTATTGAAAACTGGGGATACTATAAATATCGTGTTAATTGGTGGTAACACCAGGTATAGTTGTATAACAACTACCCGGTAACACTGAATATCGAAAACAACATTTTACCGAAAACAACTTCAGATTACAATGCAAAAGCAACATAATAATATATATATTGTTTTATTAATGATATTGTACATAACAGGAGGAATAAAATAATGTACTCAAGACGGGCTGGTCCGAACCCGCGACCTCCTGCTTGTAAGTCAGATGCTCTCCCAACTGAGCTAATCGGGCCGTTAATTAATGTGATACAAATACTATGGATACGTACCATCGATACTGCTGTACAATATGATGACTATTTTGATAAATAAGTATACTATAGTTGTCCGTTATTGATCAATGCAATTTACAAGATGATCTTTCATAGGACTAATGATGAAACGCACACGGGTTATATCTAAATCAAAATTATTTACGACAACCTCGCATAATTTGCGAACACACCGCAGTTTGAATTATTACTTTTGCTTTTGCACCTGAAAATTATTAGGATTATAACAGGAAATTTGGAAAATATTAGTGTTCATGCAATGATCGACTTCTTTTCAAACTAATAATTAAGTTAACGTGGTAATTTTGTTCTTGTTGAAAGGTAACTACCCAATGATGGTTCCTAATACATGTACAATGCTCAAGTTTTTGGCCATTTGTTTTGTTTTCATAAAAATGAGGAGCAAATTAAAGATATCGAGAGTGTCTTGTAATCAATTAATGTTGCACTTTTCCTATAAAAGTGTATGCACAGTGTTTATTTCTTTATCAGTATACTATAATTACCTCAGATGTAAATGAATGTTATCATAATTTTTTAACTACATTTTCTATAACAACATTCAACATTTGTCCAACTTCCCGTTTTAAACAGGTAAACAATTATCTCTTATTCGAAATTTGATCACATATCCTTTAAGACATTTTGTGATCAAATCAACACCTCTTCAAAAAGTCCGACTGAATGAGTTTTAAATCACATTTACTTAATTATTACAATGGTAGTACACTACATACGTAATCGTACATCCACTAAAAATATTGATAATCCCCGGACCTTCTATCAGTAAACATCATCTCTCGACTCACAGGTAAAGCGCCTTATTTTTGTATGAAATCATATAAGTAATTTAGAATGATGGATTTACCACTGTACGCTATGAAATGTTGTGGAGAAAGTTTGTAGTTTGAATCTTTGACAAAGGCATGAAAACGGGATAAAGTTTTTTATGCATTTGTGTGGCAAATCTCCGGATGGGACCTTTCAGAAAAAATACTTATTTCCGTGTTCACGCCTATACCAAGGACTGTTCTTACTTTGAGTTACAATAGCCATTTCTTGGTGCGCTCCGGCTAGCTCAGTGGTTAGAGCTTTGTCTACTGATGGAGAGGTTGTGAGTTCGATCCCCGGACGGAGCTCATACTGCCATGACAAATTTGACTGAAGATATTATACATCCTATGTTAAATTGTCCTCCACCTCTGAATTATGTGGGGTAGCTTGGCAGAAGCTAGCGGATAAAATGTGGTTAGTACCGGTTATAAGGCCTAATTAAATGATCGAAGTCCAGGAAAGCTGGTAAGGATAACTGCCCGCGACAATATAAATGAAATAATGTTGAAAATGGCGTAAAACCCGATGAAACAAACAAATACATGGTGTGCTGTATCATTTTCCTTTACTTTTACGAGTTCTTATAATAAAAACGCATTGTGTTCTCTAACATGTATTTGTTTGATCTTGACACGATTTTTTGTATAATGTTCTGATGAACACATGTTAAAATTCAAAATAAAATACAGTCCTGTTCTGTTTAAAAATTCCATTAAAACGATGTACAATGTATAAAGGTTAAAATAATTGATGAATTCAACGTTTATGATATCAGAGGAAGGTGACGTTATCTCTTCATTGTACACATATGTCGGACAAGCTCGTTAATTATAATATAACCCAATCATCACATTATCATCGTTATGTACATATCAAAATATAGGTTTGCGTCTTGACTTGCAAATATGTACTCAGTATGCAAAATAATATTTTTCTGTTTATAATAGCGGTTCTTAAATATTATTAAACCAATTGTTCATAATTTGATATCTTTTTTCTTGACAATAATTATACAATTTTATAATGTTTGAGATTCTCTAAATTACCGTTCATGAATACGTTTTGTAGTCTTAATGTGTAAATGTCCTTAATCATATAGAATTTAGTTGTACATAATGTGTCTATGTTTAAGAGCAAGTGCGCTGCCAGTAAAGTCTTTGATAATACACTCTCCAAAATTGTTAGTAATATAGTGTAAATATACGTGTTTAAAAATTCCATTGATTCCAATGTAGTTAAAATTCATCACTTATGAAAAATATTCCTTTCGCCACCAAACAGCGAAAGGAACAATTATCTAATTTGTTTAAAAAAAATGTCCACATTCGTGCAGATAACTATATATCTTTTAGTAAGACTATGGTAGCTTCATAGGTAATAAATTATACGTCTGAGTTCCTTTCGCCTATTGAAAGTTTGACGTAAGGAACTAGTGTTAATATTTATATCGTGAATATAATTATATATCTGTCGTTATTCTTCAGTTATAATATTAAAATAAATATGTGAAATGATGTGCTGTTATTGATTTACAGAATACTCATCGTTGGTTTACATTAATTTTAAATTTCTTTGCACTACAATGGAGCCATACAGTAGCAGAATGAAACTTTGCAAATAACATGCAATCATCAAGATTGGACTGACTGTCTCTCTCCTGCTAGAGCATCGGTTATACATGTATTATAGCTAAAAAAGCAAATAAGGAATAATAAACCAACCAAAATTTATCAAAGAAAATACAATATCAATGTTAAGTTGAATATGAAAAAGGCCCTGTTTAGTTTTATCAAGGACTTATATACATACAAGGACTTATATACATACATGTATGTATGTATATAAGTCCTTGGTTTTTATTTAAGTTTTACGCCCCTTTTTAACAGTCATATGAGGCGGACAGCTCTCCTAACTTGCTCCTCGGATGAACCCGTAATAAATTACAATCCACCGTAAGTAACTGCCTATTTTCTCATAAAGAGACATGTTCGGTAGCTGGGCTCGAACCCACGACCCTCTATCAGTGAGAGGTAACAGTTGTTTGAAGTAAGTGAACTTGGCCACTCGACCACGGAATCGGGTCACACTGCCTAGAAAAGGTATTATTTATTTGTCAAAATAAGAAAATGGTATTTTAATTAGTCTCGTGAAAGTAAACGAACTTGCAGTTAATTTTTTTAATAAGCGCTGCTAACTTTGAAGTAATTACACTGCCCCCCCCCCCCCCCATGAAAGCCCAAAAACAAACTGTACAAACGTTTCCAATTTTGAAAATGTTAACGTGTACCCATGAAAGTCAGATCAGATTCTCCCCATAGCCAATTACTGGCCTGGGTTGCTCTATCCAATTAAACTATCTGACGGTAGAATTATAGGTAAACTGCAATTATGTAGTTAATTAGATTTATTAAAAAGTGAGGAGATTATTAAAGACAAATGTTTTATACATTTAATTGTATTTGTTAAACGATGATTATTTCAGAATCCCACTACCGTGAAAGCTGTGTTCCTTTTTGTGTATTAAATTGGTTCTCGAACTAAATATCAAAATGGACAACATACATGATGAAAATGTGTGGTATTTATTTTGCAGTTCTTATGTACCTGTTTCATAGACAGAATACCGACCAAATGCGCCAATTAATGAGTTTATGAGTAATCAAAGCGTGTTTATGCATAATTAACGCAAACTATCTATCTATATATTCAAATGAACATCATGCATATAGCGAATAACATAATTGACCAAGTATACAGCCAAAGTATTGATTTGTTGGGTTTCAAGAACAGACTATTTATTTCGTCTTATACATAGTATATACATCGACAAATTACATATATATATTTTTTTAATATAATGCTACAAATGTCACACTTGTTAAGAGGTGGTTTATCAAATGTACATTTAGTACACAAATAATTAAATGCTGTATCATTGGCACTCAATCTAGAATAATATTAGTTATATACGACTAGACAATGACTGTGAGTCCAGGCTCCACATGAATAACAGTCAACAGTTTAGAACGGGAGGTAACTTCTTTGTCACATACACAGCATGGATACTTGGGTTGTCTCCTAGTCTACATTTATGAGACGTACGAGCAATCCGTTCATGATTTTGCTATTTCATCTATTGATGAAGACTGAATATTAATTATTTGAGCTGAACATTACATAAACAAACCGCGGAAGCGAATCTGTTAGCATATTTCAGGAATAAATTACGATTTCTATTTAAATGCAAAATTAGACTTATGAAGAACAGAAATAACAGAACTTTTATTAGAGACTTGTGCAATGTACATCAACAAAACAAAACAAATATACAATACAAATACAGCAAATGTCATGTGATAGGTTGATAAGGCATTATGAATGAGAAATTAAGTTTAACAATATATAATAGTAATCTATTTTAGTGCACGTACATTGTGCTAAGAGGGTGAACATAATCAATTAAGAGTAGTTAACATGGAATTTCTAACAGATAAAGCTTGTTTTATAAATCTAGCTGTATTTAGTAAAACAGTTTTATTTTGAGTATTTAGTAATTCAAGAAATTTAGATGGTATTTTATAATAATAATTAGGTATAAAGTTTATCCTTAAGTCTTTGAATATAGGGCAAATACATATGAAATGGAACTCGTCTTCATTGACATTTTTGCGGCATAGTAAACAAAAACGTTGATTTCTTTCGATTTTATTTCTGTTATAACGACCTGTTTGTATTCGTAGAGGATGTTCAGAAAATCTAAGCTTAGTAAAAAAACAAATTTAATTATTGGGCAAAATGTCAAGATAACTTTCATACTGGAATATTGTTTTAATCACGGTGTTTATAGTTTCGAAATGAAAAAATTAACGTCTTACAAAAAAAGTTAATATCGCGCACTCTTTTTGCATTGGATTGAATACCAATTGAATATTCAATACCGACTGCGTGTATCGCATTTGCATTTGGCATTTACAAAATGATTTTAAATATAAAATAGCATATTTATCAATTTGATTATAGAGAATTGAATGGAATTAAAGAGCGTGGACATAGAATATCAATAACGAATTTGTTTGCATTAAAATCGTCCAAATGGTCAATATTTAGGTTGGAAATGTATGTCACAACGACATTTATTGCGATTCCCATGTACCTGTGCATAATATTATACTGGATGCTTATTTGTACAAAAACGTGTAGAATTATTGTAATCAATAATAACTATGAATATCATACATTAATATGCGTGTATTCGTCTAATTGGCATGTTTACTTTAGGAAATGGTGAATATTTAGGTCGGAAATTCATGGCTCATCGGCCGTGGGGTTTGATTATATTTTTCCACATCAATGTATTGAAAAAATGCCCTAATTAATGAACTTATATGATGTGAATAAATTTTAACAATCAGCTTATCATGTTTTAATTGTTACGTATGATTTCATGCAAATATTGACCAGATACATTGATATTTGAACGAGACTTAATAAGTAAACAAACCAGAGCCTGTATTTCAATAGTGTATGATTAGCATAATTAATATGACAATTCCGCGTGTATTTCATTATTGTTTAATTATTAATTACGAATATTGATTAACTGATATGAACGGAATATTTCGCACGCAGCGCGTGCATATTTTTATATTTATTTGACGCATCAGATTTGATGCAAAATGGCCTGATATATTAATATTTGAACGGGACTTGATAAAGTAAACAAACTAGCGTGTATTTCAACCGTGTAAGACTGGCATACTTGATATAACGATCCAGCGTGTATTTCATTTGTCTTTGATTATTAATTATGAATATTAATCAACATATTTTAAGGGAACATCAAGTATACAACCCGCGCGCAATTGATTTTATTTGACTCATTAGTGTTTGATCATAAATTATGAATACACACAGCGTGTATCGGATTTGCATTTGGTATTTTCAAAATGCATATTTATCAATTTGATTATGGAGAATTGAATGTAATTAAAGAGCGACGGCATAGAATATCAATAACGAATTTGGTTGCATTAAAATCGTTCAAAGGTCAATATTTAGGTTGGAAATGTACCTGTGCATGATATTATATGCTTATTTGTACAAAAACGTGTAGAATTATTATAATCAATTATAACTATGAAAAGCATACATTAATATGGGTGTGTTCATCTAATTGGCATGTTTACTTTAGGAAATATGGTGAATATCTAGGTAGGAAATTCATGGCTCATCGGCCGTGGGGTTTGACTATATTTTTCCACGTCAATGTATTGAAAAATAAACCTAATTAATGAACTTATATGATGGGAATAAATTTTAATAACAAGCTTATCATGTCTTTAATTGTTGCGTATGATTTCATGCACTGAAAAATGGCCAGATATGTTGATATTCACTGCTCGAAAAAACGCGTTTACGGAAGTTTAGTGAAAAATTATATTTCTATAAACTTCACGTTTAAAATTTACTTAGAATATAATGACAATTAAACTCCAAATTTACATTTCTTCGTTTATTTGAAATTTACTTAGCGTTTAATGAAGAATTAAATTCGTGTAAACATCATGTTTAAAATTTACTTAGAATATAATGACACTTAAACTCCAAATTTACATTTCTTCGTTTATTTGAAATTTACTTAGCGTTTAATGAAGAATTAAATTCGTGTAAACATCATGTTTAAAATTTACTTAGAATATAATGACACTTAAACTCCAAATTTACATTTCTTCGTTTATTTGAAATTTACTTAGCGTTTAATGAAGAATTAAATTCGTGTAAACATCATGTTTAAAATTTACTTAGAATATAATGACACTTAAACTCCAAATTTACATTTCTTCGTTTATTTGAAATTTACTTAGCGTTTAATGAAGAATTAAATTCGTGTAAACATCATGTTTAAAATTTACTTAGAATATAATGACACTTAAACTCCAAATTTACATTTCTGCGTTTATTTGAAATTTACTTAGCGTTTAATGAAGAATTAAATTCGTGTAAACATCATGTTTAAAATTTACTTAGAATATAATGACACTTAAACTTCAAATTTACATTTCTTCGTTTATTTGAAATTTACTTAGCGTTTAATGAAGAATTAAATTCGTGTAAACATCATGTTTAAAATTTACTTAGAATATAATGACACTTAAACTCCAAATTTACATTTCTGCGTTTATTTGAAATTTACTTAGCGTTTAATGAAGAATTAAATTCGTGTAAACATCATGTTTAAAATTTACTTAGAATATAATGACACTTAAACTTCAAATTTACATTTCTTCATTCATTTGAAATTTACTAGCGTTTAATGAAGAACTAAATTCGTGTAAACATCACGTTTAAAACTTACTTAGAATATAATGACAATTAAATTTCAAATTTACATTTCTTCATTTATTTGAAATTTACTAGCGTTTAATGAAGAATTAAATTCGTGTAAACATCACGTTTAAAACTTACTTAGAATATAATGACAATTAAATTTCAAATTTACATTTTTCTGTTGATTTGAAATTTACTAGCGTTTAATATGAAGAATTAAATTCGTGTAAACATCACATTTAAATCTTACTTAAGAATATAATGACACTTAAACTCCAAATTTACATTTCTTCGTTTATTTGAAATTTACTTAGCGTTTAATGAAGAATTAAATTCGTGTAAACATCATGTTTAAAATTTACTTAGAATATAATGACACTTAAACTCCAAATTTACATTTCTTCGTTTATTTGAAATTTACTTAGCGTTTAATGAAGAATTAAATTCGTGTAAACATCATGTTTAAAATTTACTTAGAATATAATGACACTTAAACTCCAAATTTACATTTCTTCGTTTATTTGAAATTTACTTAGCGTTTAATGAAGAATTAAATTCGTGTAAACATCATGTTTAAAATTTACTTAGAATATAATGACACTTAAACTCCAAATTTACATTTCTTCGTTTATTTGAAATTTACTTAGCGTTTAATGAAGAATTAAATTCGTGTAAACATCATGTTTAAAATTTACTTAGAATATAATGACACTTAAACTCCAAATTTACATTTCTGCGTTTATTTGAAATTTACTTAGCGTTTAATGAAGAATTAAATTCGTGTAAACATCATGTTTAAAATTTACTTAGAATATAATGACACTTAAACTTCAAATTTACATTTCTTCGTTTATTTGAAATTTACTTAGCGTTTAATGAAGAATTAAATTCGTGTAAACATCATGTTTAAAATTTACTTAGAATATAATGACACTTAAACTTCAAATTTACATTTCTTCATTCATTTGAAATTTACTAGCGTTTAATGAAGAACTAAATTCGTGTAAACATCACGTTTAAAACTTACTTAGAATATAATGACAATTAAATTTCAAATTTACATTTCTTCATTTATTTGAAATTTACTAGCGTTTAATGAAGAATTAAATTCGTGTAAACATCACGTTTAAAACTTACTTAGAATATAATGACAATTAAATTTCAAATTTACATTTTTCTGTTGATTTGAAATTTACTAGCGTTTAATATGAAGAATTAAATTCGTGTAAACATCACATTTAAATCTTACTTAAGAATATAATGACACTTAAACTCCAAATTTACATTTCTTCGTTTATTTGAAATTTACTTAGCGTTTAATGAAGAATTAAATTCATGTAAACATCATGTTTAAAATTTACTTAAAATATAATGATACTTAAACTCCAAATTTACATTTCTGCGTTTATTTGAAATTTACTTAGCGTTTAATGAAGAATTAAATTCGTGTAAACATCATGTTTAAAATTTACTTAGAATATAATGACACTTAAACTTCAAATTTACAATTCTTCATTCATTTGAAATTTACAAGCGTTTAATGAAGAATTAAATTCGTGTAAACATCACGTTTAAAACTTACTTAGAATCTAATGACACTTAAATTTCAAATTTACATTTTTCTGTTGATTTGAAATTTACTAGCGTTTAATGAAGACTAAATTTGTGGAAACTTCATAATTATATAATTTACGTAAAGTTTACTTGGACGTAAAGCTTGAGTTAATAATTTTACTTAAATTTGAAAATGAAGATATAACTTTGTTTTGACTCAGTATTTGTTGATATGTAATGTTAATTAATATTAACCCTATCATTTTGGTACCGATTTTTGAAAATTATGCAATTACAACCGAAACGAGTACATTATTTTATTAGAAAATGAAATTGAGAGTTGAATACCTAGTGACAGTCAAGAGAATGATTTTGAAGATTGTGCATTATTTTGAATTTTGAATTGAGATATTTGAATGATGTTTATATAACGAAGGTTTTACATTATTTTCTATTATTCTAGATAGTTACTTTTTTAGTTGTAGAGGGTCTGGGGTTGTGGCTAACTAGTACTACTGTTAGTCATGTTCCCCGTTTTCTGCTGTCCATTACTAGATGTATGCCATGTTGTATAAAAGGTATAAATCCACCACAAACGCTGAAAATTTTACTATCTGAGGTTAACACATGCAGTAATAATTGTTTACACAACCTGTATTCATTTGCGCACTGCATCAGTGGTCAGTTTTACAGAGTGTCTAATTTTAGAACAGATTATCAACACAGGAGAGTACACAGGAGAGTGCCAACGGATTTAGATTAAACTTTGTCTTGGAGTGATATGTTACTTTCAATGAAGAACTGATACATTCGTTAACTTTTTGACTTGCAAAATGGATGATTATTATTCTTCTGTGTATGGAACTGATGTCTTCTGATGCAGAGTAAAATAGGTATACATCTTAATATGTTTATGTCTATTATGTTTAATATGTACTGTATACTTGATTTATATTGATAACCACCTATGATTTTATACCTCTACACATACATACTGTACGACGAATATACAATTAAATCAGCTTTATCATATTGAACAGCATTTTTATTACAGCACTTTTTGCATGAAACACAACATAGTCATATCATGCCTGGGCCATGGTAATACAAATGTATATAATATAGATCATACCTATGACAATGATGAGAAATGTCTATCAAGGCTTTTATATTTATATTATTTTTGTATATTTACAGCGACGGCGAGGAATGCATCATGATATTTAAAGCTTCTCAAGGAAATGGACAAAAAGGTCAAAGTCAGAAGGGATAGCGGCAGGAGCTCAAACGTAACCGATCGGCATCAACAGAAACTTCTAATCGAAAGATGGCGGAGGATTGCCGTCTTGGACTGTCAATCAGGACAATTTTTTTTATGTTATTCAGGATAAGGAGTAATGTTATTCGATGTAATATTGATGAAAATAAAGCAATAACTTTGAAAAGTTTTGTATTTTATTGTACGATACGAAATATCGTGCATTCTGTTTACTATATGTAATAAAGTGATTTACTGTACTGTGTGAAATTTACTGCAGATTTTCGTAAAGCTAAAACACGAAGTTTAATGAAATAATATGGGAATATAATGCATTATATACTGCACGTTTACATAAAGCTTAAACACGAAGTTTAATGAAATAAAATGTGAATATAATGCATTATATTGCAAGTTTTCATAAAGCTTAAACACGAAGTTTAATGAAATAAAATGTGAATATAATGCATTATATTGCAAGTTTTCATAAAGCTTAAACACGAAGTTTAATGAAATAAAATGTGAATATACTGCATTATATTGCAAGTTTACATGAATCTTAAACACGAAGTTTAATGAAATAAAATGGGAATATATTGCATTATATTGCAAGTTTACATGAATCTTAAACACAAAGTTTAATGAAATAAAATGGGAATATACTGCATTATATTGCAAGTTTACATGAATCTTAAACATGAAGTTTAATGAAATAAAATGGGAATATACTGCATTATATTGCAAGTTTACATGAATCTTAAACGCGAAGTTTAATGAAATAAAATGGGAATATACGGCATTATATTGCAAGTTTACATAAATCTTAAACGCGAAGTTTAATGAAATAAAATGGGAATATACTGCATTATAAACATCGAGTTTAACTACATTTAATATTAGTTTACGGGCGAAGGAAATTCCATGTTTACATCAAGTTTACGATGAACTTAAACTCCTGTAAACTCCGGAGTTTACGTCCTTGTAAACTTAAAGTAAACGCCATGTAAACTTCAAGTTTAATTACCAACTTAAATTCGAATAAACGTCATTAAACACTACATATAATCAGGGATGCTATATTACAGGGATACGCAACGGACGGAAATTGGCTGAAAAACAGTGCCTAGGGATATTCGCGCGAGAGCGCATGCGCACGCATTTACCGTTAATGTCGGTATCTAGCAGATAAAATATGGGTCAAATATTCTCTTCAATCGGCTTAAATAAATGCTGTTTTTGCATAGAGTTTTTTATATATTGATCTTAAAGTGTTAAATATTTTACAGATGTTGTAATTTTGTTTCTAAATATTAGTGGTTCTAAAGATTTCCAAGTTTTTGTGACCGTTCGAAAATAAAACTGTCGTGATAATTTGACCGAAATGGTCGCACAATAGAAAATGTCAGTTTTTTGCGACAGCTTTAGTACATGAAGATATTCTTAATTTCACGATATTTTGCCGTGGTTGAAGTGTGACATACTTCTATATTGGCTGCATAACTATATTTGCATGTTTTATTTTGTTATAATACATAATTTCGCGATCGATTATGACCCAGTTTTTACAATTTACAAAATGGAGGCCTGATCTGACGAGGAAAATATTGCACTTTTTGCGACATCATTTGTTTGTGAAGATATACTCTATATCAAAATTTTCTTCCATAGCTTGACACTTACACACGTCGATATTGGCGGCATGATAATATTTTTATGCTTACTTTTGTAAAAGAACACAATTTCGCGATTGATTATGACCCCATTTTTACGATTCAATTCAATGGCGGCCTGATCTGACGAGGAAAATATTTCACTTTTTGCAACACCATTTGTATGTGAAGGTATACTAAACATGAAAATTTTCTTCCATATTTTGAGACTGACATACGTCTGTATTGACGGCATAACAATAATTGCAAGAATTATTTTGCTGTAGTACGTACCTTATTTCGCTCTCGATAATGATCCATTTTTATCGGTGCATAGCAAAACGAAAAAGCATCATATAAGCACTAAATTACATAGATTTTAGCGCAAACCAGAAAAGGTGCACCCCGAATATATTATTTGGTATGCACATATTTTCACACCTATTATTCGAAATCGTCAATTCATAACAATGGCTGATTGAGAATCAACTGGAATGTGACAAACAATATGTACATCAATTCATACACGAAGCGTGTCAACAGTTCAATTTTACAGATTGAGTAAAGTCAAACAGTTTATTCATGACTCGTAGAACATTATGTACATACATAATATGAAAACATAGAATACGTGTATACATGCCTTTCCATACAGAAATATAAGATACAGATCAATTCTTTAAATATCTACTACATTTAGTCAAAGACTTGAAATAATGACGGTATATTACATACATTATAATGCTAACAGAATTCCTTGCAGTTATTCTATATCTGTTTATAATGAAGAGAGCAATGAAGAAACATTACTTTAATCTTATTCAATATTTATCTGGTAATGTACGTACATCTTTAATAATGATGGGTTAGTTGTAAGGTCGACCAAATTATGGTTTTATGCTAATCGCCACGAATATTTCACTGTGATCTCAGGTACTTGACTTGTTTTTGTATTTGCTAAAATAATATCAGTTTTTCAACAATGATTAATTACTGTCATGATCAATATGATGTGAATATGTTGGTTTAAATTATGACATTAGATTTTATTGGTGGAACCCTGTTGTTTCCAATTAATGGTCACACACCGTGACCTAATGCATTCAAATGACATATGCGCAGCTGTGAAAACAATGTAGATTTATTAAATCATAGACTACCCCATACTGTTTTCCATCCGGATTTATTGATTGCTTCCTTGTAATCAGTAAAGATCGTCACCGAGATTATGATTATGACTATACGAGGGCATATCGTACGCCATTTTGGAGGAAGATTAAAAGTTACAGATTAAGTCTTTGGCTAATAAAATTGATACGCTATAATAGAGACATACATTATGAAAAACAAAGATCAATAACAAGATAAAGTTATACGAATCAAAATTACAAATAACAAGTTTTTCACCATAAAATGTATAACATACGTACATTTCTTTCGCACAAAACATTCATGATATATAGCATTTCTTTTAATAAAAGTTTAACCATGAACATTTCTTCTTCAGCTGATAAATAGAAAAAAGTTCCACGATACAAAATTAAATTTGGTCTTGAGTTGATAAATCGAACAAAACTTTCATGATATAAATATTTGTTATACAAATTTAATTAAAATGTTTAGCATTCGATCGTACATTTTTTCATAATATAAAAGTTTCTTTCTCGAATTTAAGTCAAATTTTAGCATTCTATCGTACATTTGTTGTCATGATATAACTTTTCTTTCACAAGTTTATTCCGTGAAAATTTCGCCTTCAGCTGATAATTCGAAAACAAGTTTCACGACATAAAATTTAATTGTACAAAACTTTCATAATGTAATATACTACATGTAATTCAATTTTTCATACATATTTTCATACATAAACGTTTCTTTTAAAAATTAAATTTAAAATAAAAAAAATACAGTGAAAATCAAACAAAACTTTCATAATGTAAACATTTCTTTCCTACAAAACTTACATAATATAAGCATTTCTTTCTCAAATTTAATTTAGAAAAAAATTTAGAAAAAAATAAGTTGTTAAATTTAATAACAAACAAATAAAAACTACGAGGAACTTGAGTCGATCATGGACCACTAATGTTACTTTTTGTCAATTATCGATTCTTTGTGTTATTTTCAATGTAATTTCGGTAGTTTGGATCCTTTGCTTTCATTAACTAGCCTAGGCACTGATAATCGATAGTTGATCAGTGGATGATAAGCGGTTGCACATCCCTGTAATATAGCATCCCTGATATAATGAAGTTTACTTTGAGTTTAAGTTAAAATTAAACTCGTTTTTTCGAGCAGTGATTTGAACGAGACTTAATAAGTAAATAAACCAGCGTGTATTTCTAATGTGTAAGAGTAGCACAATTAATATGACAAAGCCGTGTGTATTTCGTTATTGTTTAATTATTTATAACGAAAATTAATTAACTGATTTGAACGGAACATTTCGAAAGCAGCGCGTGCGCATTTTATCTTTATTTGAAGCATGAGATTTTATGCAAAATGACCTGATATATTAATATTTGAACGGGACTTGATAAAGTAAACAAACTAGCGTGTATTTCAACCGTGTAAGATAGGCATACTTGATATCAGTTTCCAGCGTACGTGTCCTTCGTTTGTCTTTGATTATTAATTATGAAAATAAAAAATAGACCCTATATATATGTTTATATATATATTCGGACCCAAAAATATTTACTATATTTTAAAATTTGTGCAACTTTAAAGTTCACAAAATACATAATCATCGCACATTGATTGTCAAGGGAGGAGCAGTGGTGTAGGGATAGAGCGTCAGACTCCTTACCCGGAGGTTGCGGGTTCGAATCTCGTCGGTGGCGGAATTTGACCGGGACCTTCACAATCGCATCTCTTAATTGGCTCGAGGACTGGTCAGAATCTAGGAAGCAGTAATCGATGATGTTAATTATCGCTACATTGTATTTTCTAATTCGTTCTGCTATATTTTTTATACTTTGTATGTTATATCTGGGACCACAATGGTCCCAGGTTGTATCATTTTGTTAAATACCCATATCAATGGTAGCTAGGATACTGCGTCATTTCGCACCTTCTAAAAAGGTCCTCCCTGGACACTAAAACGTAAACAAAAAACTGGTTAAATGCTATTGTTCGCCTTTAAATGTACGCATTTTTAAAAAAGTTGTGCGTCAAGCAACTACAATGTACATAATTTAGTTCAAATCTGGCGCAGTTCAATTTCTTGCTGATAAGCCCGTTTAAGCTCGAAAAATGTTTTAGTCTGTTTTATTATTCAGAGGTCCATCCGGGATTCTGTCACAAAACTGATACATCATGGGTGTTTTTCACTTACCCGACCGAGTATGTATAGAAAGGATTATCACCGCGTGTTTCTTATAGCATTTAAGTCAGAAAGCGTACGCGTATGTATTTTTCCTCTCTTTGTTGGTATTTTCGCTTATATTACCTGAAGTATTAAAACGGTCCATCATGGATCGTGTTAGTGAAAAGGTCCATCCTGGATTCATTTTTTAAAATTTCTATATATATCATAGTATACATTGTATTTTGAAAGTATCCATGATGTAATATATGAATGAATATTATGATCCTAACTATATACAAATGTTGTATAGAGTATAAAAAATAGTCATAAAATTTAGACAAAAAGTCTAGAGTTTCGTTTCTAACATGAGTTTCTTGCTTAATTGTCTTAAGAAGGACTCCCTTTATTTAGTGGCATAATAAATAAAAGATGCAAGTTTCATTAATTTAGTATTACTACTCAAATTAATCATTGTACGCTGGCTTTTTTCAATATTTCTACATCATCCCTCTTAAATAATTGCAAGTTTGTGTGCTGAACACCTAAATCTGGCAAATGATAGTCTACACCAATCAAGGCATTAATCCCGATTTTTTCATCTTGGCTTTTTAGATTCAATAAGTTGAACATTAATGCGTTTGGGGCTGAAAGTTACCCGTATAGCTTTAGGAAATTTATAGTTAGAAATTAATTATTTATAAAATGAAAACTTACTGATAACTTGATTGGATTAGTGAAACGTGTGAAAATAGTCTTAGTAAATACTTAATTGCTCATATACATTTATTGTCATGAAAACTCGTGAACGAGTCTTTTACAACTAATTAATCAATTAACCATTGTCGCATATAACCATACCAAAGACACAGTATATTTTTCGCGGTTTAAAAACAAGTAAAATATGGACAGAGATTAGATAATTTATTTATGATATTATTTTCTGTCGTGTCGAATATAAAGTTTATATTGTATGCAAAGAAAGACTCATCTACAATTTTAAAAAATCCTGTTCCGATGTACGGGACTGAAAGTTCATTGGGGGGGGGGGGGGTAAACGTATAAAGTTATCACTTACTTTTTTCTGGTTCATTTTTTGTATCATCATTTTTTTTCGATTCATCGATTAAGTTTACAAACTTGTATCTTCCATCAAGTATAGCAAATTTATACATGTCCATGTGCTACGATATTCAGCCATATATTTTAATACCAGAATTTTCATATTACATTGGTAAATAAAATATTTAATTATCCGTTCGTTTTCTCGTTAAATACTACAATATCATATCTGATATGTACATAAAGCTGCCATATTCAGCTTCAATTCGGTACCGACTTTGTACATTTCTACGAACTAATAAAGAAGTTATGACTGGATCCGTTACACCCCATTATTAATTTCCTGTATATATTCTATATTGGATCCGGATCCATGGCATCCGCGTTTTACACCTGGCCATGAACGACAACTGTGTAGTAGAGATTGTATAAACTGGTTCCCGTTGACTTGTGTGTACAAAGCCTGCCATATGGAACGGGAACCAGTTTATGATTCCCGTTCCATACAAGTCATCGGGAACCAGTTTAATTTGGTAGTATCTGACCGATTTTTTCGGATTACTTTTGATCTTAACATCGCAAACATGAACGACGACGAAAATTATTCGTTGAAAATAGAAGCTACAGAAGTTATAAAAGAGATTGGTTTCGCAGTAAAAAGTGTTGAACTTTCTAAAACTATTAAAAATTCGGACGAATTGGTTTACTTTAACCTTGAGACGAAGGAAAGACTAAAATACTGCGTTGAATTATCTCCTAGAGGTTTCCGGGTTAGTAGGCTAGGTTTTGTCAAAATATTGTTAACTCACCGGAACACCAAACCCAGGCTTGTCGTTCCTTTCCAAAACACACATATCACTGCCAACGCCATTATGAAATATGTCATTTATATCGTTCAGAAAAACAGTTATAAGCTGGGCCGTTGGTGATTATTTACCTTGTTAGTATACAGGTAGTTCTGGGTCCCATAACTAAATTGGTCTTTTTTATTTCGTCTTGTTGACCATTTTAGTTATGGAATTGTCCTCTTACAAAGTCAACAGCTTAAGACGCTTGTTCATGCGTGTATTGAAACAGATCAATTTACATGCTTTCCGGAATGCTACGGACTTGATCCAAAGCATTTACGAGGACAATTTTGAAATTAAGGGTAGTATGAAACATCGGCAAAATATTTGATAACTTTCGTCTGTTGAAGGTATATTTTTGGTCATATTGATAGATTATACTATAATTCATCGAATTGTACCCAAGTTTTACGAAAATTTGTGCGTTAAATAGGAAAACGAACGCGACTCAGATTGAGTCGTTTACCTGTTAGCTTTTAAAGAACAAGTGGCTTTGACGATGAACTGCAATGCAAACGTATCATCGTCAAAGCCCCTTCGACTAGTATACAGGCTGTCCCTACTCCCTATTACCGCCTACATATCTCTTTACTAGTGTTACAATGCATGACAGTACAAGTCTGCAATCATACTAGTTCTGGGTCCCATAACTAAATTAGTATTTTTTATTTCGTCTTGTTGACCATTTTAGTTATGGAATTGTCCTCTTACAAAGTCAACAGCTTAAGACGCTTGTTCATGCGTCTATTGAATCCGATCAATTTACATGCTTTCCGGAATGCTACGGACTTAATCCAAAGCATTTACGAGGAAAATTTTGAAATCATGGGTAGTATGATTGAAACATCGTTAAAATATTGGATAACTTTCGTCTGTTGAAGGTATATTTTTGGTCATATTGATAGATTATACTATATTTCATCGAATTGTACACAAGTTTTACGGAAATTTGTGCGTTAAATAGGAAAACGAACGCGACTCAGATTGAGTCGTTTACCTGTTAGCTTTTAAAGAACAAGTGGCTTTGACGATGAACTGCAATGCAAACGTATCATCGTCAAAGCCCCTTCGACTACAATCATACATACCATTTAACCCTCATAAGCAATTCTTCTTGTCGAAAAACATAAAATACTCTCAATAACAATAACATAATACATCAAGTGATCGCATTTCTTGACACACTCAGGCCTGCTACGGGGGTCTGGGCATTTTCTAGCAATATTTTATAAATTTTTGAGATTCCAAACCGGCCCAAACACATTTCTCAGCGGCTGAATTGGCCTGCAGCCTGTTGTTATTGAGAACCCTGAGTAGTTCAAAATTTTCCTGGCATTGCTTGGGATTAAGTCTGTACATAGTGTTTACACATAATGATCTGCTTCAATAGATGTGAAATAAAAAAGACCAATTTTAGATTTTGGGAATATGACCCATACCCTTTGGAATTTTTGTCTGTGATTTAGGAAAAAACGATACTATTTTCCATTGAGAATATGACCGAATTTCGGCTATAAAATCCCCCTTAAAAATAAAAAAATCCCTGATAGGTATGATACCCAGAACTAGTGTGAGCTAGTGGGAACAACTCTAGGTAGATTGCATGAAGTGCTTAAGAAGATCGAGTTGTTGATATCTTGTGATGTCTGTTGTCTGTCCATCCATCAGCAATTGCTTTAAACAACATCTTCTGTAAGCAGTTGGCCAATTTCAACAAAACTTAATTTACAGGGATGTACCTTGCTGCAATGCAAGAAGCTCTACCAAATTTAATTTCATTAAAACTCTGGTTGCTGTAGCAACCAATAGGAAAAACTTTAAAAATCTTCTTGTCCAAAAGCTTCAGATATTTGGTTAGTAGCATTGTCACCGTCATAAGTGTCGACCGTTTGACATACTGATGTATACACATGTAGATTATGTCTACTGGACTTCTACCAAGTTCGTACAAAGTAAGCTCCTGGCGTCAAAATTGGCTCCGTCCCGGGGTTTACTAGATTTTGAATTTTACATTGGCTTATATAGGATTTTAAAAAAAATTCTTGTCATAGAACTTAGAAGAAAGATATTTCGGATGTAGGTTTGTCTAATGGACCTCTGCCAAGTTAGTTCATATCATGGCCCTGGCCACAGGGTTAAAAATATAGGACCATGTAGGAAAAAAAAAGAAAAATGTTCGTCTCCTAGGGCCTTTTTGTCAGGTGAGTGATTATAGGGTCATCATATGGCCCTCGTGTTGTAAACTAGTAATGCTTATTGGAACAATTTCCTAGGCATTGCCTGTTGAAATTCCTAATAACCTAGTTGTCGTAACTCTAAAATTCCGAATCTAAACAAACTCATTGGCATTCCCGAAATGATGAAAAAAAATCACAGAAAACTACTCTCTGATAAGGATGTTGATTTTTTGGTGGAATTTATTTAATTGATCATCAGATTTTAAAATGATCAGTGAATGATTATAATTCCCCTAGAACTTGTGGAAGTGACATGCTGTATTTTTAAGGATAATAATAATATATATATATATATAATTATGTATAGTATATGTCTTTGTTTCTTGCAGTTAGTTGGAAGAAACTTTGATGTCATGAATGATGATGCTGAAGCTTCAAGGTTTTATGAAACAATATACTCCCTCTTAGATTCTATCAGTCCCGAGTATCGCAACACATTTGGAGACACACTAGCACAGAAACTCCAAGGACTCCAAGATTTACAGCAAATATCTGAATCAGAAGACTCCTGACCTTAGTTCTATGGCTTTCATTAATGATACACAGGTGAATAAAATTTAATGCACTTAGGCGATTTTTTACCGCATAAGTCTATCAATATCATATAAATTTTAAGCTATAATAGTACTTAATAAAAAAGAAATATTGAGATCAGTGTTTGTAAGAAAGTAGTGTCATTTACTAGGGATTGTTTAAATGTCTTTATTTCAGTTGTTAATTGTAATTATAAGAATCGGAGCTATATGCAAACAGTAACATTTCAATGCTTAATAACTCTCATAGCAAATATTTGTGTTTGAATACAATTTAGTCATATTTGTATGCCATGATGTTCGTTGCAAGGTAGTGCTAGTTCATAGTCAGCATAGTCATGAGTCAGCAGTGAATTGTTGGGAGAGTCTTAATGATCATGGTTCTGCTCTCTGATTAGTGATCAATAGCCCCAGCTCTCTCCGCTGTAAGTTTAAATCCCATCTGTGGCATGATGGATAATCCGATTGTGATTCTACCCAGGTGCTTGGTTGGTGTCTTACTCCACTAGTACAGCTGGTAATCATCAAATAACGCTTGCAGGGTTCTCAATTTATAAGTTTGTGGCCAACAGGGCCAAAAGCTAGACTAACAGGCCTGCTAGAGGAGGGGGGGGGGGGGGTCCAGGCATTTTCTAGCAATATTTTATAAACTTTTGAGATTCCTACCCGGCCAAAACACATTTCTAAGTGGCTAAATTGGCCTGCAGCCTGCTGTTATTGAGAACCCTGGCTTGCAGCAATGCTGTTAGTGCAGCTTTATGTACAAGTGAAAAATACATTGTACAGTTAAATTGAATCTTTCAGTAAATAACACCTTGCATTATACATTGTACATCTCTTTTTCAATCAAGTTATTGTAGTACTGGTTAAGATGCATTCTTTCTCATGATAAAACGCTATTTGTGTTATTCTCATTTGTATTGATGTACACTTAGTATTTAAGAAAGTACCGGTACTATAGAATTGATTAAACTCATTTTTGATGCAAAAACGTCACACTATTATAATAATGTTGCATGTGCAAACATTTTGTAGATAATAATTCAACTTTTTTTGTAGTAAATTCCACTATTATTTGATAAAAAGCAAATACATTTATTATATGTGCTTTTGATTAGAGATTGCCTTAGCTATAAGCTTGGCTGCATGTGTTGTTGAATTAGAAGCATGCTTGTTTGTTTTAATGCTAGTACTTGATTTGTCATTAGCAGGGGGTTTCTTTATGTTTTAGGGAAGGCTCCCTAGTTCTGAATATGGGGATAAAATAGCAGGTTTAGGCCTCTTTTGGGGAAAAGTTCTCCCTGAAACAAATTTGGGTATTGAAATTTCAAGGAGTAAATTGGAAATTTGGGGAAAATTGCATGATATTTAAAAGAAATTTTCAGAGGGGAAGGCATCCTTTACAGGCTACAATTATGTAATAAAGAGACCCCTAATTAGTATCAATGTTTACTGCAATGTGGTTCTATTGTATTTTAGGTAAAATACAGTGTGTACATATTTCTGTACCCAGTCTGAATCTAGGTATGGATAGTTGCATCTCCATGGTGACCATTCACAAGATGTGGCCATTTTTCCAACTTAATGGTTGATGATGATTAAAGAAATGAAGCTTTAGCTGCTTGCATAGGTTTATCATTAGCTGCATGTTCTGATTGATATAACTGAAATAATTTGTGGTAAATAAAAGTTTTTCCAGTTTTTATTTACATTTTGAGAAAAATGCTGTAATGCTTAAAAAAGTTCCTTTTGTTTTCCAACCAGTAACTTCCGTTTCGGTCAATTTTTATTATATCAAATTTTTATAGATCTTCAAATGATCTGTATCATCTGATTAAAAAAATATTTGAAAAAGGTTCTGTCAACCTATGGACCCTTAATTGTTTTGGGATATTTGCCACAACCATGTTGGTTTTGTCTGAACAAATAAGAACATGAACTTGACTGGTATTTCTCATTGACCAATTTGTCTGGATGTACTATATTTATAATCTTTGGCTCTCCACCCCTAATTCACATTTGTTTGGAAGTTGTCAGTTGCCTGCAGAATGCGTAGAAACTGGTTTTGTATAAATTTGCAAGCTTCAGAATGTATATTTTGCTAATTTTAATAGCATAGAGCCCTGCATAAATCAAGCAAAGGATGGTCTATGAAAGTGAATACATTAGTCCAAAGTCATTTTTAATTAATTGTCAGCTTTAGCAGCATGCTTAAGATTATAATCACGGAAGACATGATTTACTGTATTTTGTTCACATGATCAATGCACTGTTGATCTCCATATCACATAATTGATATACATGCAATGCTATGTTAAAAATGGCTTTATTTTATGAGAATATTTTTTGTAATCTTATTTTATGAAGAAATGCTTTGCCTTGTCTACATGAGCTTATGTTGCTTGATATATGTAATTATATGTTTGCTAGGTTGTTTATAAAGTTACAGAATATTTGAATGGCAACTCTTGATTCATTAATGTTAATGTGGTTATTATATGTCTGTGTTTAGCCTTTAACCCACATTTTGTTAGTGTTAATCATTGTGTTCTTATATATTTCAGATTCATAAAGTGAACTGCTATTCTAGACACCTGGTCCAATGGATTGGAATTTCATGAATTCTTCCTATATTTTTCTTTTGAACACTTTTTACTCCCATTCTAAACAATTTCTTCTTGAATTCAAATTTTATATGTATAATCTCAGAACATGTCAAAATGCTTCTTTGTATATTTGTATAAGAATTGCAATTTTTGTGTGAAATATTATTTTATTGCATGTATGTAAAGTTACCATTTTCGATTATTGAACTTTATAAATTATGATGGCATTTCATATGCTAAACATCAGAGCAACTCACACATTTTTGTTACTTTGTTTCTGGTAGTTTTTATGTAACATCAACTATCTGTATCACATGTATACATTATCTTAAGTACTTAGGTTTATAACTTTATATTGAATTTTTATTACATTGTAGATATTCTATGTTATAGTGAAAGACATTTTTGTGTGCAGTAAAAAACAACATATGTCATAAAAAATGAAAATTCATAATTTATAAAATTTTGATTACTTCTTTTGCAATATTTTGTTATGGATTTATAATTCATTAGAACTCTGATGGCTTATTGAAAAATTGACAATGATATGTAACATGGTTTTATCTCATACCACATGATATGTAACATGGTTTTATCTCATACCACAAACATTAACTTATTATTTTGTTATTTAGATTTTTTTGCAATTCTTATAAAAGGTACTTCTCAACACCGATACAAGTTGGTGCTTAACAAACTGTTACTAATGGGATCCTTAAAACAAAGGTCATTACTTCATATATATATTTATGGTATCATTAAACTAGGATGTGCACAATTTTGTAATATTGTCTTGTGTCATATCATTTATTGTGTTGTGCAACTAATGAGGACCTTGATTCAAATCAAAGCATCGAATTATGTGTAACTTAGGAATTAACAAGAATTGCAGATATTTTCATGAAACTGATATGTTTGGATTCTGAATAAAAATCTTTGGAGTAAAAGAATTGAAATGTATTTCGTTAAAGAAGTTAATGTGATAATTTTGTATATATCTCTGTGTGATAGATTATAAGATACAAATGTACCATGGATTGTTAAAATGAAGTACAGTCAAACTTATAAATGTTAGCAGCCAACTTCGAATAACTGCCACCCTGTGAATAAAGGTCATTCTTTTCAAAACTCATTGATTAATTAAAGCATAAAAGGATTGTCAATAAAGTTTACAATTAGTCTTTCCTAGGGTGGCTTTTGTTCACAAGTTTGACTGTATTTTGTGTTATGTAATACTTTGAAGTGATAACTAAAAAAATAATCAGATTGGTTTAGAAGCAAGCAATTAAAGACACTTGATGTTGCTAGTTTAATGATAATAAGGAGTCTTGATTAAAATGTTTCTTCTTTAAAGGGATTGATAAAACAGCTACGCTATGTTTAAAAGAAAGTTAATTTTCATTTAACATTTATGAATTATCAATTCTCTTTGATCTGTTACAGATCAATTGTCATGTTAAAGATTTTGAAGTGTGTATATCTGACAGTCCTATCATTAGCAGAATAATTGTTTGTACATGAGTAGAATTATACCGAGGACCTAAATTTTAGGGGTGACAATAGTCAGGATATATCAGAATTTTGGATTTGTCTGTGCTGAAAGAGCAAAATTAAAGTTATTTGATGAAAATATCTCTAGAAGTGGCAAAGTTATGGTAAATTTAATCTACTCTGAAGGATTTTTCATTAATATTATTAACTGAGTTAAATATGGAAACAATGTGGTTGAAAGCCTCTTGTTTGGCAAAAATGGTCGGCCACATATGATTTTCAGGATTTTTTATTTAGCTTTATTGACACCCCTGAAATTTAAAATTATGATTATTTGAAGTGACCTTTAAATTTTGATGAGCAACTAGAAATAGAAATGAAAGGGAGATAATTTGGAAATTGAAAACAAAATCAAACATTTTCCATGTTTAATCAGGCATATTTTTCCACTTTTTCATTGTTCATATTTTTTTGTGAAATCTAGCTGGACATGTTATGTGTAATATTGATTGAACAAGCAGATTTTTAACACCTGACTTAATAGTTGTTATGTTGTTAAATTGTATGTATAAGTAACAGTTATTTTTATGTAATTCTTGTTAGAAACGCTTGTTTAACAAGCTGGTAATATAGTTTTGTTGTAGCTTTAATAATTTGTTGGTGCTGGTCAATTGTTAATATATGCAAAGTGCTTTTTATGAACCTTTCATTAGTTCAATTTTATGTTTACTTCTGATTGCTGTAGAGCTACTGTATAAATTTGTACATGTATTAGATTTTAGTGGGAGTCCCAGTAGACTTAATGGTACACAATTATTGATTGATTGTTAGGTTACGGTGCATGTTGTTTTCTTGACGAATCAAAGTAATATCAAGTAATAAAACATAACTTTTGATACGAATAGGTTACATTCTATCTTAATCTAAATCTAGTGATCTTTTTTACCAAAAATGCTTTAAAGAAAAGTTAAATTCTACTGAAGGGGATTTTTTATGAGTTGATGGGGGGAAATATACTTTTCAGACAAAGAAATGGGACCAAATTTTGGCCCTAAATCAGTAGCCAAAAAAAACATAATGAATAAGAATGTTCATGATGTCAGTCACTAACATGATATATTTTTCAAAAGCTCTTCAAACAACTTATATTAGCATTTTATTCAGTATTATTTCTATGTAAAAAAGGCCTAATATTAGTATTGCTCGATTGAATTGCCACCATTTATGTATTCTGATTGTGATTGTATTATTTTATACATCTGACATTGTACTGATATTTAATTGACAGTATTGTTATGTACTTGTATTTTGCTTTAATGCACTGATTTGTAGACCTACCTACCTACATAACAAGGACCCCTGAGAGTGAGAATATGATCGTTTTATAGGTAGTGCAATGTGTAGCATTTTTATTATTAGTTCATTGTTAGTTGTTGACTATTGTTTTACAGTATTTATATACATATTAAATAAGTTGTCCAACTTTTATAACGTGTGATACATTTTTGTCTCCTATTATAAATATACATTTATAGTTTGTACTGGATATCTATGCTATTGATGTTGTTTTTTAAGTTTTTTTTACTTCTGAATAAAGTTTGTTTATCTTATATAAGTTGTTTTCTTATTTATGCCCCAGCCATTTGGAATGGCAGAAGGGCATGAAATGTTATTTTTGTCCGCCTGTTTTGGTGTCCGAGCAATAACTGACGAAATATTCCATGGATTGGTTTCATATTTTACATGAAGGTGTGTTGTAATAAAATGCAGATTATGAGTGATTTCTCTAAAAACCCAAACATTTTCGCAGGAGTTATGACCCCTTTTGACTTAGCTCACAGCGGGGGCATTCGTGTTCTCCGGACACATTTCTAATATGTTCTCTGGGAAATGGAATTAGTTATATTAGTCTTTGTCTCTTTATACCTGTTTAGTATGTTACCTGGTAATAAGCCTAAAAAATTGTTTTTTTCTGGATACATGATCATTAAAAATGGCGTAGATGTGTTGGGGAAGTTTTGTTTTGCCTTTGAAAGTGTGTGGAAAGGTAAAAAGAGAAAGTGGATTTTCCATGCCTCTCGCTAATAAAAGTCTAAGGTTGCAGGTAAAAATTAGGGTGTAGATTGGTTAACCAGAAACATTTAATTTTACGTCTTGTTGAATAAGTGGTGAAAATCAGGTTACTAAGTTCTATGTTTAGCAGGTGTGAGGATTGTAGCTATCAGTCATTTTTAGCATTGTTATATTGTCAGTTTTGCAACATAATTTGTCCCTGTAGTACCATAAAAACTTCAAGTATGGTGAATTTTCCGTAGCATTCAAACGGGCATTATATCAAACAGATTTCTTCCAGTCTTGTAAGAAAATGATCATCAAGGTTAAATAACAGAAAACAAATTTGATTGTATGACTCATTTATAATGAATGTCAAATATACATGAATTAATCAAGTTTTCAATAACAAGATTATCTCAAACGGTGGAACTTGGTCACGACAAGGACTTATAGGTCACGATAAGTTAAAAAATGTGCTCGCACTTTTTGTGTACGCGTAGCGTATTATCACAGTGATGGTCATTTTCGGTTTATATAACTTCGCAAACATTACATAAATTAATACTGTGAACATACGTGGAAAGACAGGAATACAGGTAAATTGAATTTATCAAATCTATAAGTACAATTTAGTTTGTTTTAATAATGTTTTACTATCCAGTTTCTTTTAAAATATTTCATTTCATTTACTCTCAATTTGGGTTTATTGTTGTCATACCGTAGTCAAGCTTATTCACGCACTCCGTTCTCTAACAAAGCCGAGCAATATGGTTGGGTAGCATTCATAATATACCGGTAAGCAGCTTTATATAAGGAGACATATACTTAAACTTAATGGAATGATTAATTTATGCATAGGGTCACTGGTTTGATCTGGTATGTTCACATTCTGATCGATGTACTAGTTTATACTGAGGTTCAATCGTGATAGGATTCAGAAAGCATATACGGTTAACTTGGATCAATTAACATGTATACATGTATATATTACGTGTATATCGTTGATTTGATCGCTTTACTTAACATGTATTTATCTAATTATCGAACCTATACTAACGCACTATGTTTTTTTAATAGTTCGTTAATTGATTGGCTAATGGCTCTATGGTTCAATTTATTATAGCTGGATGAATACGTAGGATTATATATATAATAGAAAAACACATCAATATAGTTTTCCATTTTATAACCAAATTAAACTAAATGTTGAATACTAGCTCTTTCTGTTAAAAAAATAGACACCCATACAAACATTCATTACAATAATTAATTAACCTACATGCATTGCATATATATATATAGTTATATTTAAAAAATGTTTTTATTAAAAATGCTATTTAGAAACTCGCCCAATATGGGATTATCCCGGTGACGAGGGTATGATATTGTGACTTAGCTTCTTTATGTATGTCGATCCTTTTACAATTAGGCCTCAAAGTGTTTGTTTAGGGTAACATCCTCAAAATCCGTAGGTAGGGTACGTGGGAAAATATTTTGATTTTTTGGTCTGCGTCGATCAGAATCAGTTCTTGCAGTTGCTCTTTCCTTGTGCATTAAATTATTTGTTAAAGGACTTAACATGAATAAATAACTTATGTGTTATAATTCAACTTGCTTCCAAACGACTTTTTTCTATATCTATAGGTTAATCCATTTAGTCATCAGTGAACGTGAACCATGTTTTCCTACGGCGTGAGATCTTTAACCAAAGTTGCCAGAAAGAACATCATAGGCGCCACATCAGCTGAAAACTTAGTGGTCACAGTTTCACGTTCAGTATCATCGTCTTCGGATAATCAGTCACCTCGTTCAGCACCTTCTTATGGATCTAATGAAGAATCTCAGAATGACGTCACGATTGTTGATACAGAAGAATCATGCCGAAAGTTTTTAGACAGATATGATAATTTTCTGTTTGACTGTGACGGTGTTTTATGGGGAAATGATCACGTAACTCCAATCCCGAGAATCCCCGAAGCTATTGAAAAGCTTCATCGTGAAAATAAACGTCTGATCTATGTCACAAATAACAGTACAAAGTCAAGACTTACGTTGCAGCAAAAGTTTAACGAGTATGGATTCAATTCAAAACTAGGGAATATCTTCACCAACTCTTACGCATGCGCTTTGTATCTTAAGGAATTTCTTGGTGTAAATGATGGAGTTTATATGGTAGCGGGAGAAGGGACCAAGTGGGAATTGGACCAGTTAGGTATCAAAAACTTCGGCTTGGGACCAGACGTTGATACTCCAACTTGTGATGTAAGGAGTATGATTCTTCAAAATTGTGAAGAAGATGTAAAGACGGTCCTTGTTGGTTTTGACGAGCATTTCAGCTATAACAAAATGTTCAAGGCGTCGACTTTTTTGCTGAATCCATTGTGTCATTTCATTGCTACTAATACAGTTGAAAAAGGTGTCACTATCGGAGAAGGCGACAGAAAACGTCGCATGCCTTTAACTGGTGTGTTGGTCAATGCTATCGCTGAAGCCACTGGTAGAGAACCAGTTGTTGTTGGCAAACCATTTAGTACTATGTTTGAATGTGTTAACAAACAGTTTTCAGATATTGATTTGTCACGAACCGTATTCGTTGGTGATAATCTAAAAGCTGACATGGGCTTCGCTAAAAGTGTTGGAATAGACTCTGCCTTGGTTTTAACTGGTGTGCATAAAACTGGCGATATCGCCGAATTTCCGGATCTTGCCCCTGAGTATGTTTTGAATTCGTTGACTGCCATAGTTGATTAACATATTATGACTATTTAATCATGTCTTAGATTTCAGGTGTCTGTTTGTCATGTGTGCTTTACGTACTGTTGTATCTTTTTATTCTTATATGTGTTTAATTTTAGCGATCCTTTTTAATTTTTATACCAATACATCTATTAAATATTTTGATATTTTACATGCATACATGGCACATATATTTTAATATAAAATATTACAATCGGTTCCTATTTTATGTATTCCGCAAATAAATAAATGCATTTCACTTCTTCATGTAAATATTGAATAAAACTTGAAAACTATATGCAGCTTAAATCGTATTCTAAATAATTTATTTTGTCCTTCGTCTTAATACTAACCAGTACGTTATTCAGTAAAGTGCGTTATTGGTAGAAAAAGGCTCTATACTATTTTCATGTTCACCAGGTTGTGGTAGTTGCTTATAGGTTTTACATGTGACTATTACAAATGTATGTATACATGTATATATACATACAGGCAATTTATGTGAGTTATCCTTGTTTCCCGATCCAAAATATCCTATTTTAGTAACTTTCACAATTTATGTATGTATGTAGCCTAGCTACGTGTGTACGTTTGAAAATATAATTCTATATAAAGTTTGAACTAAAAAACTAACATTTCTTACCTCATGTCAGAGCCAACCACGAGCCGATGCCCATTGCGCCAATCACAGTGGTCATTTATGTACATATATATTGGTACATTGAAAATCAGTTAGTTGAAAAATACTGAGTACACAACGGATCAAAAGTTCCTGGGATAGGATTTGATAAACTAACACAAACATCGACATCTCTACTGTCTTTAACTTTCTATATTTTTTGGAAACCATGAACGATAGTACTGAGTTAGTTCAGGCTCAGCTCTCCATATCCGTCACTTGTTCGGCGCGCATGAATTTTGATGCGGACCAAAGTACTACGTACGTTTTCTACACCAGTCATGTGATTGTTAAACTAGTTCATATTTGGCCTTCTTTGTCAAGTTATACTTTCACAAGATACATAATATGTCATTATAATGTCTGTTTAATGTATGGCTTTTTGCAATGCTTGATGAATCCGAATACCTTGCGTATTTTTCATCTTTTCTTTTCATGACACGTACACTTTCAAGATTTTGATATTCTGCATTTAACTGTAGTATTTGGCTGTTTATATCTTGAAACCATTAATGATATTCTGGTGGCACTGAGAAACACATCTGGGATATTTATAAAACAATTTTAAATTTTATTTTAAATACTGTTACAACACAGACACAATTAAGGCTTTACCTAATAGACTTCTGAGAAGAGTTCTTCTTAAACAAGGACACACTAAGCCTCACAACAACTTGAATAAGGTAGAAGAAGGTTTATGCATAATTAGTCACTCAAGGAAAAACATAGAATAGCATATTATGTCTTTTTATCAAATTTTGCAAACCTCAATTGTGGCATATTTTGAACATGTCTCGTTAGTATAACGCATTTAAATACCTTACGCTAAACTTACGTATTTATCGTTCTAATCTAAACACCCTTTTCGAGCATATAGGGAAAGACTGTGTGGGCCTGAGTTCAGTCGGTATTAACGGGCCATTTACTACACAGGTGGCTGTATCAGTGTTCGGGCCACACACAAAAAAATCCCGTCACTGAGCTTATGTATACTATACTAATATAAGCTCAGTGACGGGATTTTTGTGGTGTGTTGCCCGAACATTGACACAGCCACCTGTGATTTACTACGAAACCGACGGTGAGACGAATACTATTAATAATATGTGGTATCGAAAAAAATGCCAGCTCTATAGACAGACTGTATCAATCTTAGTACAATGTGACACCAACAAGATGGCACAGCTCTACATACAGCGAAAACAGTCATTGGTTACATGTAAGCAACTTTTGGGGATAATTTATATCTTACAAAACCGATCGAGTGGCCTCCACACTCATCAGATTTAAGCCCATTTGTTTTTTCTATGGGTTACATACAAGGAAAGAGTATTAACCTAAGCCAAGGAACCTAAATGAGTTGAAAGCCCCACACTGAATAGAATTGCATTTGTGCAAACGTGCCATAGAAAAAGCAACGTCATTTTGGAGCAAAATGGACGTCATATCGAACATCTGTTGTAAAAAAATGTAAATAGTGCACTTATGTGAAAAAATAAGTTATAAGCTATTAATTTTCTGTACAAGTAATTGTATGAATCTCCATTGAATGTGTTTGTAAATGATTATAAATATATTACTGTCGTAATGGTATCGTATATTATGCAACACACAGTAAGTGGAAGTGACAATATACTCAATGAGGATTCAGTGTATTAATCCACCGGACACGCAATTAATACTAGAGAAGTGTGGATGTCATTAAGTAATTATTCAGATCAACCAGGGATCCATAATTGAAGCAGTAAACTATTGTATTCAGCATCCGTCCCTTGAGTATTTTTTTCAGCCAAATCTAAACTGGTATAGATCTGCATTTAGTCAGTAAAGATGTGTGCTTTTGTTGCGGAATACTTTTAGCTTTACGATGCCAAATTATTGTTCGGGACATTGAAATAACCTCAACACAATAAAAACTTGATTGTATAAGTATAAAGAAGTGGATAAATAGATTTTTTCATTTTTTCCTCTTATAACGAAAACATCGTCTTATGCGAGTTCGTAGTAACGGCTGTGATCTGTACACCTTTAAAGGGCGACAATCCAATCAAGTACTTTTTACAAATTATTCTACTTACTTCCCTTCATTCGGACTTAGTTTTTAAACGATTAATGTATACAAATTTGGTATGTGTGGAAACATTTATTATGTTTATTCAAGGTTTAGATACATAACAAAAGAAAGAATGTGTGAAAAAGATGTTTGGAGTAATGAATACATTTGTACATGGAGGGATTCGTGAAACAGGTTTTTATCATGAGCTCATGGTAACCGTGTGTCGGTAAAAAATAGTTTTCTTCTCTGTAATGCATAACAGTTATTGGTGTGTTGATTGTTCAAATTGATTTATAATGTGTTTGTGTAACTCTAAGAGCGAAACAAGTGAACACGCTAGGTATGTGTGATATTTTATCAATGCTCAAAATTGAGAATCGTATCATACTGGAAAATATATTTTTGGCATTTGCCCAGGCCCGTATTTACAAAACATCTTAATTATTTTCTCCAACTCGGTCTAAATAGCTTAGCTGGGAAAACATCTTATCACAAGATAAATGTTATTCTTAAAATCTCTTAATTAAGACATTTTTAGTGAAGAAAATTCTTAATTAGAAAATATTTTAGACTTTCTTATTCGTCGAACATGTCAAGTCTACGAAATCCCGGGGGTCCGTTCTAAAGATTTCTATTAGAGTCTCGACCGCTCATCTGTAAAATAAAGAGAATTAATTCAACAATCTCAGCAATTTATATTCCCTTTATTGTGCAACATAATTTATGTTTCCAATTATACAGTTGAGTAATGGTGTTGCTGATAATGACAGTATTATATTATACGAGGATATATGTATGTATATGATTAAAACGTGTTCTTTGTCTGTGTTGCCAGTTTAGGCCTTCATAACCATCACACAATTGTATAGTATCCCTGCAAAGTACCCGCCCCCTCCCCCCTCTATGATAAAGATCCCTTCGGGGTAGCTATATATGGTGAATGGTACTCATCTATTGTTCGATTCAACAATTATCGTAAGTTTCTGTATATAAAGTCTGGACGGACAACAGACAGACAAATAAACAAACAGAACGACTAAAGTTCTCACATCGCTAACTTTGTGAGATTTCCTCTTGATCTTTTTAGTTCCCTGCAGGTTTACATTGGAGGGGACTATAGGGATGCCGTTCGGTCGTCCGTCTGTCCGACTACATTTGGATCCTACGATAACTAAAACACTTTTAAGCCAGGCTTATGAAACTTGGTATGATATTCTAAAGTTGCCGTTATAAGATTTCTCCCCGATCAGCCACAGTGACTATTTAAACTTTGGGCATAAATATACCAGACAGACAGACAAACAGACGAACGGGCGGATGCACAATCTCATTTCTACATGGCTATATTGCGTCGTAAATGCATATGTCACGTGTTTGTATATACATGTACAACACATATATCATCATTAGAATGTATTAATTTTCATTTTGCATCAGATAATAAGGGATCTTTATGTGAGGAAATGAAACAACAACCCGGAGCATATATGTAGCTTCTCATTAAGTATAGTAGATATATTCGGTATATATACAGCCCCACAGGGAGCTGTGTACAAAAAGAAAACTTTCCCTGTAGGGTGCGCCAGTTATCCAGGCCCAGATGCACGTCAAATTACGTGTTACAAGGGATACGAAATTAACAAGTAAGATATAAGTAAGTATGGTATTTACAAATTTGAATGTGAATTATCATTAGAATTCAAAGGTAAATATTGAAACTCAAAACTTTGACATATATGAATGCAGAAGAATCAGTACAAACAAGACTTAGTTTGAGTCTTCGAAACAGTAATGGTGAATTAGAAATATGAGGACACTTATTAATTAAGTGCAACATAGAAACAAGTTCCCTCTGTAGCTTAAATCACTTACATGCAGGTGTAGTAACTTAACCTTTGCCGAATGAAATCCTGTTTTTGTCATGTTGGTGACATGTTGGGAAAATAGAATGCGCTTGGGAAATTTTCTGAAAACATTTAAGATACCCCTTTTAAAAATAAAGCTGAAATCGTAAGATCGGGGGCATATTGTTTTTAGCCTATCTATCTGTCTATTTGTACCAAACTTAAACTTAATTATAAAATAAAAAACGCTTCCACATACAGTCCTCAAACTTCATTATATCGATTCCTCATGGCAACCTTCACATAACCTTTGTACTTTAAGGTCGGTAGGTCAAGGTCACTCGGAAGGGGCATTGTGTTTAAAAACATAACTTGTTTTTGTCTACATGTATATCATTTCAGTTACTTCGATTACCAGACAAGTACACCTCGTTCTGAGATTCTAATTGGTATTCATTTTGTAATTCGAAATCACAGCACTATTGGTATAATAAAAAATACTTTACCAACTCTCGAGCAACTTCTTTTGCCAACATCAACTGTCCACCTGTCCTATCAAATCTATTGAACGGCTCTGAAAGACTTTCCTACGAAGAAAACGAATCTTTGTTGCTTGACGTCCAACACTACATCATAGCAACAAAACGATTTGAGTAGGCCGATCTCACTGTTCCTGACTGACCGCGTGTCGAGGACATGAAACCATCATGTTTAGTGCTTCTTTCTCAAACAACCCGCATTCAAAAATCTATCATTATTTTTGCAGTTATGGATAATTAAATATCTATCACTGACCACGTATTTTTCATGACTCATAGCTTTCTTTCCTATGGAGAGAAATTTATATAAAGTTATCCTTGTTTTCCGATCCAAAATATCCTATTTTAGCAACTTTCACAATTCATGTACATTGTATGTATCTGTGTATGTTTGAAAATATTTGAAATAAAGTTTTAACTAAAGAGGACGGATTATTGTACTAAACTTAAAAGATATATACGCATGCGCATGAACCACACTATTGTTTATAATTCATGTATTATAGAAATGCTTAATGTATTGACATATATACGGGCTCGTATGTAATAGGGTCGCCTATACGTATATGGATATTAAGTTCAGGATTGCAATCCTACTGTTATAATATTTTCACATACTGAACGTCATAGACCGGGCAAAACTTCGGACAGTTATACAATTCTGTGTGAATCTTAAGAAGACACCTTGCGAAACAAAACAAAAATATAGAAAACGTGACAAACAAGCCGTCAGTGTGCCGTGCACTCATGTATAAGTGGCATCGTCGATTTTCGGAGGGACGAGAGGGTGTTGAGGACGATGCACGGTCCGGGCGACCGGTGGATGTTATGGACAGGAAAACTGTTGAACGAGTATATGAGAAGATCAATGAGGATAGACATGTTAGTTTGCGGTATGTTAGTGCGTCATTGAATTATCTTACGATCACGATTTCTTATCGTATTGTAACTGTCGACGAAACGTGGTTATTTTTCTTTGATCCTGAATCAAAGCAGCAATCAAGGCGGCGGAAACACAAATCACCACAAATAGCACCGAAGAAAGCCAGAATCTCATGATCAGCTGCCAAGCACATGTTTATTGTCTTCTACGACAGTCAGGGTACAATCCTGAGCCATTCCGTGTCAGTCAGACAGTATCAAGTACTTACATGCAATATATTTATTCATCATATGAATTTTGATAGCAACTTTTCAGAATTAATATGCAACTATACCCTGGTGCTGTATATGAATATATACAGTTTATCTACATGTTAGCCAGTACATTCAGGGACTGGGTACATCGTCACGAAAAATTCATTCGTGCAAATGGGGAATACTTTGAAAAGTTATGAGACAAAAAACTAAAAACGTTAAATCATTTTTGTTAACGTAACGTCGTGTTTGACGTCTTGACCTGCACCGCGGTTCATCACCGATGTGAACTTAAACTAATGTAGAAATTTTATTCCTTGTCCAATTACCACATTTTTACCAGAATTGACAGTACAGTAAGTCAAGAAACGGAATTTAACATAATTATGTATATTACTTTTTGATTAACACATACTGTCATTAGTGGATATTTTCTTGGACGCCATGCCATCGCGTCTCGCGGCACATGCCATGGTAATTGTAAAGCAAATACGTTCGTTCGTATTCAATACAGTACATAGTTTTGCAACAATATTCGGTTCAATTTATATAGAATTCGAATATGTGATATCTATTATGAATAGAATTCATATATGTCTTAGAATTCGAGCTTATTCAGTTAAACTCGTAGATTCGAACTGAAGCGACAAGAAGGCCTATATAATGTTTGTTTCTAGTTTCATGCTCATCAACAGAAGGGAAGGTAGGTTAGAGCTCATTTGGCTCTTAAAAGCATGTTGACAGATAGAACAAGTGAGGAAATGGATGTACCGTTTCTCAGGCCTAGTAAGCAATACAGGATCGAGGGAAAATTATGATAGATCGAGTTACCAGAAACAAACATTTTGCCTTGCTGTGCTCGTATTTAACGCGTTCAACAGACTATAATGTTATGTGGGGATTTTGCACGGATTTCTCGTGTAGTTTAAACGGAATTAGTAAACGAAGTTTTGTGTATTGGTTATTCAATCGGACGATATTGAGGAGATAAAAGCTAAATTTCAAATAAAAAATAGTTTTCAGTGAAGGTATTAATACATACACGTCATAACACTTTTGATGTCTTGCAGTGCGTTTTCAAAATTCCATTTCCTCAATAGTTTGTCCTAGCATGTGAATAGCATACTTATATGCCTTTTTACAAATTTAGAAAACAAAATAGTTTTGTTGCTGGATTACTTTCGTGTCAGACTAGGTTTGTATCAATTTCTACTTTGTGGGACTTTTTCTAATATACGGGACCGACCAATATTTTCACAGATAAAGGACGACGGCAACTTCAACAAACATATTTTGACATACCATATTCGAATGCAACTTATATAAGCTTATTGATACACATCTAAATACCACAAACAAGCTCTAAAATAAAATGTGTGAAAAAGTTGTCCGGTTTATTTTTTCCTTTCGCCAACTTATTTTAGAAATATGGATACGACACGTGATTTACACTACTGGTTATATAAAAAATAACTATATGAGATGAATTTGACGATATAACTATTAAATGACATGTTCATAATGGGTATATGATGGGTTTCGTCCCGTAAATTAGGTCTCGTAAATTTGAATTTTTAGGTATAAGTATTATGTGAATCGCTGACATGACTATACGAATAGTTCTGAAATGAAAGTAACCAAACTGTCTTTTAAAGAAACTTCAATATACCAGCTATAACTTGTGAAGACAAAACTCGCTCTTAGATAGTCTATGAAAACACCACCAGCTGCATTGTAAATGTCCCGTAAATTATAATGATGTTTTTCCGTTTCAAAAATCTGAAAATCGACTTCTTTCATACCTCTATAGAAAATAACTTTTTTCTAAAACATTTGCTTTCCACTTTGTATGACAAATAACGGATCTAGGGCAAGGCGAATTACAACTGATAATGATTATATTTTCGATTTCGAGTCTGCGATTTAAGTTTGCACTCGTGAATTATACTCGAATTGGCGACAGGATATATGTATCAGAGAAAACCCAAATAAGCAAGATAAAGAAATGTTTTTGTCGTTTTATTTAAACAAGCCATTAAATCCTTCAGGTTTCGTTTCTTTGCAATTACATTAAAATCAACATTTAACCATACAATACATAATTATTTAAAAATTGACTAGCGACATGCAATATTTGGACGCCCCAAGTGGTAAAACTTTCGACCAAGTATTAGAAATCGTACAGAAAAACATATTTTCTTATCCAAAAAGAACATTCTTTCTAATAGAAAACACTAGATACATATTATAATTGTTTTTTAATGCGTCCTTAAAGCCTGGCGACACTAATTGACAATAAGAATGGGTCGATCCCTGCGCGTCCAAAAGTAGACCAAAATACACGAAAAAAACATACTGAATCAACAACATTCCAAATGACAACATTAGGACACAGCGCGGGATGCTGATCTGAACGAATTATACGCTACTCTGTGACAACACTCATACACATCATACTATCAAACAATCTTAACTATTTATATAGTGTAGAGTCCAAATGTTAAAGGCCACTATATTGTTTATGGTGGAGCCCTCGCCTCCATATTTTCATCTTAAGTTTTTATTTTGTGTGGTCAGGTATTCACCGTAGCTTGCAATTGTGAACTCAATATTACAGCCAAATAATCACCAATAAATGCGATATTGTGCCTTAATCAGGCTCATGGGAATATTAGTATTATTTAATGTTATCTTTACTTAATAAAAAAGGAAACTTTACATGGGATACTGATGATAATAACGTCACTCTGAAACTATGTAGCGTACGTATGTAAATGTTAAATGATACTGAGAAGCAATATCTGTGAGTTTCTAACAGCGTCGGTAACGGGTTCCTTCATTGTGTGGGGTTGGGGCCTCGCGTTGTCTTGCTACAGAATCACTCCCGGGATCCCGATTTTGCAAAATTGGGTTGAGGTTGTTCCTCATGATGTTCACATACCTTACTGCATTAAGATTAACCGGAACAATGACTAAATCTGTTTTCTTATTGTCCATTATGCTCGCCCAAACCATGACGCTGCCACCGCCAAACCTGCATCGTTCCAGCACGCAGCATTGGCAAATCTCTCGTTCCGTCGCCTATAAACTCTTACTCTACCGTCAGCAAAGTTGACACTGATGTGTGACTCGTCGGTAAAAATCATGTTTCGCCATTGGGCTCGGGTTCAGTGCCTGCGACGTCGAGCCTTAGGAAAGTAGGCGGTTCTGTGACGCGCAGTTAGAATTTCTCCTGTATAAGGTTGACGCGCACGATTTGGTGCTCTATCTTGTCAAAGGCGATTACGTATCGTCTTAGCCGTGACGCTGACTCATCGTGCAGTGACCGTTGCTGGGGTAAAGCGATTATGTAAATGAGTTAACGTAATGAAGCGGTCGTCTCTACCTGATATCGCCCGGGGCCTACCTGATCTCGGTCTATACAGGACCCAGTAGTTGCATACCGAGTTGTCAGGTTGTGAATTGTTTGCCTAGAGCACCCAAAATGAAGAGCAACGTCATTTACAGACGTGCCGGCTCTAAGCATACCGACAGCCTGATTTTCAGATAGCCGTGGCATTTCCGTTTTCTCTGTCAAAATTGTAAACAATTTTGTGTTTTCGTGTCATTGATAAAGACTACGTGTGACTGTGAAAGAAAAGCAATTGAAATCAACCCGGGATAGGTCAACACGAGGTAAGAGGTCAAAACCGGAAGTGAAAAGCGGGCTAGCGCATGCACGGTACAATTGCTCAAAATCTTGGATCAGTGCACTCTCTATACTCAGGCCTGTAAGTAAATATCGATAACGTTCACATAAAGTCACCGTTAACCCTTTAAAACAGGTCATCAAATATGTAAAGTTTCTTTTTTTTGTTAAGTATATGTATAGTTTAGTATCTTGTGAACATATAATACCTGTCAAACATCTGCATTCATGAAAGTCGTGCCACCGTTTCTACAATAGATATTATTAACTTACTGGTCATTTAGTAAGGTGATGTTGTATTTGTTAAAAAACGGATCAGACTTATTGGTATTATAACATACACAGTACAACCTTTGTAGAGCAGCACCCCGTTGGAGCAGCAAATATTGGCCGCCGTTTATAGGTTGTTACTCTACAGAGGCTAAATTTATAGTAAAAGTCAGCTTAGGGAAACTGTGAATGTGTTGTTATAAGAGGTTGTTGCACTACAGACGGCCGCTCTGGAGAGGTTGTACTGTATTTTGTTTTACGGCCATTTCGACAGCCCTTGTCATTTCAGAGCCGTTCCAGAGAGAGAGAGAGGATTGATTCTCATTTGATATTGTTTGTATATAACTTACCTGGTAGATAGGTCTTAGCATCATTTAGTCTCTCTTGAGAAGCAACATCCATTAACATCAGCATGTTTTTTTCCAACTGTAGGATTAAACTACATGTATTAATTTAACCTCTCTAGAACAACAACCTCTCAACAACAACATAATTTTGCTACTTTGGAGAGGTCGGTTGCGCTGTAGTATCAAATTGGCTCATTCATTGAAGATATTGCCAGGTCTTTCAAAGCCCGTGACGAAACAGCAACAACATCTACTGACAATTTATTATCTTTACGTGAAAAATACACTTTCGCGACAGAGGTATTTAGCAAGAATATCTCTTACTTATATGTTTGTTTACGTTTGATGTAGTTAACAAATTATACTGAGATGATGTTCATCTGCTTATATTGGAAAAAACAAAGCTGGTCAATTTATCGCAGTTAATTTATGACATTGAAATTTCAAAGAGCGAGCCCGCCCGGTTAGCTCAGTGATTTAGAGCGTTAGTCTGCTGATCGAGAGATTGTGATTACGAACCCCGGGCGAGGCTCACACTGTCCGTGACAAATTTGAATGAAGATATTACATCCTACGTTGAATTGTCCCCCGCCTCCCGTATTATGTGGGGTAGCTGGGCAGAAGCTTACGGATAAAATGGGGTTAGTACTGGTTAAGGCCTAAATGAAGTCCAGGAAAGCTGGTTAGGATAACTGCCCGCCACGATATGACTGAAATAATGTTGAAAAGGCGTGAAACAAAACAAATCAATGAGCGACGATCGATACGTATATTAAATTAAAAGGTTATTATCTTTTTTTACCGTCACGATGACAAAATATTTTTCAAGCTATGATTTAGGTCGAAATAACAAAAGTATTGCTGTTTTATTAACAAATAGAAAACCCTTTAATTATTCATGCACCGTGAGAGACATTTCACCTAAGCATCGTTCCTGGGAAGAACCAGTACTAGACTTCCATCCTCCGCAAGCATGTTCGTACTTTCTCACATAAAGAGACATGATCGGTAGCGGGTCTTGAACCCGCGATCCTCTGCTCACCGGGAAGCTCTATTCGCCGAATATAGCTCCCGTCCAATAAGATGTTGTATTCGGAGTATTTGTTGCATGTCCTCGGATAGAGATACCTTATTAGTGACACAAGATACATTTCATTAAAATTTGTATGTCGATAAATGTGTTTTTATACAAACACTTGGTGTCACTATATGTATTTTCGAATGCATTAGCGATATGTTTGTCTTTCTTGTATGGAAATTGGCCCAAATTGAATAACTCTCAGTAAATTACCTGTCTTTTGTATGTAAGTATATCATCGCATTGATAGAAGTGTATGCGAGCAGTATTCGACTTTGCAGATGTTTTTTCCCGTATACAGCTCCCAAAAATAAAGTGAGTCATTCATCAGAGAGAGCAACCCCGAGGAGTTATATTCCAAAGGATCCCAATAAGGCGAGACGGCGCTGGATAAGGCATGAGCGTTTGGGAGGAGACAATAGGAAGTATATGTTGCCGACTCTTGAGACTAAAAAATGAAACTAGATTCTATAAGTATCAAAATCAGTAACTCTGTAATTAGTTGCTCCTGCACTTTCCATTTCTCTCATTTTTTGTGTCTAAACCACATGTAAAATGAATTAAAATCAATGATGCATTTTGATAGTTGGTTTTATTTGTAAGTGTAGAAATGATTGATAATTTCACGCGTTCCAGTGGTATAGCGTGAAATATTTATCTGTCGCGTAACGTATACAATACTGTGGTAATGATTTCGGTTGGTTTTGCGCACGTTTTTTCTCGTGCATGAGAAAATAGCTTTGTATTAAACTAGTCATTTGACTGAACGCTGTTTCACACAGGTAACATTACTTGGACAGGTTTGTCAATTTGAAATGATATGATATGATATTATAGTATGTATATATCATACACATGCATGTATTTAACATTGCCATAATGTACTCCACGAAAATATTGATATTTGTTGTTATATGTATGTATGAAAAGATTTGCTCGGGCACCAGCAGTCGTCCTTGTCGGTTGAAGGTTGAACCCATCATGAATAGTTTATCCCGAACACCGGTGAAATGGATAACTTCCGTTATGCTTGCAATGGCGTGGTAGAGACAAAGAACTTCAACTTTAAATGCAGTCCCACGTTGAACATCAGGAATTAAGTTACGTATGATATATTTTATAATTTTAAAATGATATGTTTGATAATTTGCCGTGTCCTTTCCAATACTTTAATCGTTTTCGGATGATTCCTGAAAATTTTCACCTGCTCATTATTTTTTCAACAAGAAATGGATCTAGATAAACAGAGGGAGGTAACAGAGTGCTGATTAAGAATTTCATTCTAGAAGCGGACATTATATGCACAATTTATGCCAACCGTATTACAATTAAATATATAATTATGTGATTTATATTGGTGTTATTAACTCATGTAAAATATTTTTATTAAAAATAGTTAGAATACTAAAATTCTGTAAATGGCCTAATAATGCATCTACCATGCAGTTAACACATTACAAAATTATATTTAAACAATTGTTAAATGTTCTGCTATGAACTTACAAGGTAATGGCAAGCCAAGCTACTGAATTGTGGAATGCTTTTCATTGTGTCTATTTCATAATGTCTATTATGTGATGTTATGCCATGTGACAGGTAAGTCAGTATACTTAATTTTTAACTGTAGGCCAGTCTGCTTCCGATTGTTAAAATATTTTTAATATTTGACTACTGGATTATTATCAGGTTTGGTTAAACAGTTTACCAGAGGCAAGATGACAGCCCTTGTTGTACCAAATACTTGATGACTTCAACAACTAAGACAAGTAAACAGATAAACTGAGGACAAACGGCTGATCAAATCTTACTGGAAATAATTTATTATCAAATTTAACCAAAGTTTTATTGTAATGTTTTACCTAACTTTAACTCAATATTTATACTATTGGGTGCTGGTGTTTCTCTGTGTCAAAGAAAGCGTTGATATCTAACAAGATAGTCTGTATCTTGGAAACATTTTTTGCTCCAGGGGTGTAGTCTGTTGATAATTGAATATTTTTCTTATGCAAAATAAACTCTATACATCTTATCTTAATTTTGGCACAATTTGTGTAGAAATTTGAAAACATACTGTGTCTTACTTTTTAGTATTTGTTATCAAACATAAAGATTAGCAAAACATTTTAGTCATTTATAAATCTTTTGTTTTTCAGGAAGTTCTGTGAGACTAAGTTGTCTACAGGGATAGTGATAAGCTCTGTATAAGTATCAGGTATTTGTTGAATTTATAGGATGAAATAAATCATTTATCAATACAACTGCAAGTCACTACAGTCATTGTTTGTATTGAAATATATGTAAACAATTTACTTGGTCATACTAGTAGAAGGTATTATTTGATCTTAGTAAAATTGCTAAGTTATTTAGTTAATAGCAGATATTACAGTAAGCTTTTTAAATTTATTTGAAATATAGTTAATAGCAGATGTCACATAAAGCTTTTTTAATTTATCAAGCTTCAAATATTGTACTAATAATATTCCGACAAGTTGATATAATGTTTATGTGTTTAATATTTTGTTTGAAGCATCTTACAGTCTGGTTAAAAGCGATGGAAATATCACGAGATTTGTCATTCCTATTGTGTTCAATATTACTTGATCACCTTGAAGTTAGTCAGGTAATCTTATTATCCACAAAAATGCAGCAGAAAAATATACACTATTTAGTCTTTCATTTGTTGGATCTATTTGATGAACTGAGAATTATTTGCATATTTGAGTTCTGGATCTTTGATAGAGTTGTGGACTATAAAGATCTGTGATTTTGATAGGATACTGGACTATGGATTAGGTACTGGACGATTGATTGAGAGCTGTACTATAGACAGAGAAGTGGACTATTGATAGAGATAGATAGCTGGGCTATTGATAAAGTAGTGGATTATTGATGGTAGATGGACTATTGATATAGAGTAGTGGACTATTGATAGAGTAGTGGACTATTGACAGAGTAGTTGACTATTGATAGAGTAGTGGACTATTGATAGAGTAGTGGACTATTGATAGAGTACTTGACTATTGATAGAGTAGTGAACTATTGATAGATTAGTGGACTGTTGGTAGAGTAGTGGACTATTGAGAGAGTAGTGGACTATTTATAGAGAGCTCGGCTATTGATAGAGTAATGGAATATTGACAATGTATTCGACTATTTAATAGAGAGCTGAACTATTGATAGTATAGTTGACTATTAATATAATTCTAGACTATTGATAGAGTAATGGACTATTGACAGAGTACTGGACTATTTAATAGAGAGCTGGACTATTGATAACGTAGTTGACTATTAACAGAGTACTAGACCATTGATAGAGTAGTGAACTATTGATTGATACCTGGACTTTTAATAGAATAATGGACTATTGATAGAGAGCTGGACTATTGATAGAACTGGATTATTGATAGAGAGCTGGACTATTGATGAAGTAGTGGGCATTTGTTAAAGTATTGCACTGCTGTTAGAGTAGTAAACTATTAATACAGTTAGTGTACTATAGATAGAAAACTGGACTACTCATAGAGAGAGAGAGAGAGCTGGACTATTGATAGAGTGATGTACTTTTGATACAGTTTGTGGACTATTGATATTCAGTTAGAAGTTTGGTATACTACTAGTAGTGGGCCATTGAAACAGTGATGTACTATTGATAGAAGTTTGGACTATTAGTAAAGACTAAAGAGCAAGGCTATTGTTAGAGAGTTTGTCTGTTGTTAGCGTGTGGACTATTGTTAGTGAGCTAGTCTATTGTTGGAGTTAGTGCACTATTAATACAGTAGTGGACTATTGATAGGGTAGTTGATAGTCAGAAAGACCCCTAATATAATAGTGGACTAATGATACAGTTTTGGAATTTTAATAGTGAGCTGAACTATCAGTAGAGTTTGGGATCATTGTTAGAATGCTGTATTATTGATAGAGTGCTGGTCTATTGATAATGTAGTGGACTATTGATGGAGTTTTGAACTATTGATAAAGTACTGGACTATTGTTACTACTGGACTAATAGAAAGCCATACTTATTGTAGAGTTCCGGACTATGGATAGAGTTCTGAACTTTCAACATGATTTTGGACTTTTGATATTGATAGAGAGCATGACTTTTGTCAGAGTACTGGAACTGAACTATAGCTAGAGTAATTGACTTATGTTTGAGAGTTGGACCATTAATAGAGTTTTTGGACTATTAATGGAGAGTTGGACTTTTGGTAGAGATCTCGGCTATATGTAGAGTTTTGAACTATTGATAGAGAGTTGTTCTATTGATAGAGTACTGGGCTATAGTTTTAGAGTTGGACTATTGATAGTTTTTTGGCTATTGATACAGAGCTAGATTATTGATCGAGTAGTGGACTATTGATAGAATTCTATACTATTGTTTGGGAGATTGACTTTTAAAAGCTTTTGGACTACTGATTGATAGAGGTTTGGGGTATTGATAAAGAGAACGTATATTAATAGAGAGCTGCACTCTTGTTAGAGTGCTTGATTGTTGAAGGAGTGCTGGACTGTAAACAGGATGCTAGACTATTGACCAAAGTGTTATTGGTGGTTTTATAGAGTGTTGGTATACTCTTAGAGTGTTAAGAGTGTTGGTGTATTCTTGGGTTGTTGAGCTATGAATCCATCGGTCAAAGGTTAAATGCAATCACATCACTGATATGGTTGTTGATTGAATGCTTGAATCAATATAACTTATGCAATCAATAAATTGATATTGTATTTTATTTGGTATAATTCATTGCTGTTATAATTTAGTCAGTATTTGATAATTATTATTTATCAGTAGTCGCCTGATTCCAAATAATTGTTTGTATCGTATAGTTCTGTTATATTTTGCTTACCGCTGTATTTCAGGGGCACATCTATGGATGATGTTAACGTTGATGTTCTTGTAGTCTTGGAATGTACTTGAAATGCTTACTCCAGACATAGCTGTATGCATATATATTGTAAACCTACATATTTACATATGGAATTATGTAAAGAAATGTCAATATAAAGAAGCTACCACATTACGCAGTTCATACTTGTCTGTTATTTTGTGCAGGTATGAATGTATAAAGTGTTCAGTGTCAGTGTGTAGTGTGTTGTGTTTAGTGTTTAGTGTTTGTGTTTAGTGTTAAGTGTTAAGTGTTTAGTGTTTGTGTTTGTGTTAAGTGTTGGAAAAGTGTTTTAGTATGTAAAAAATGGAATATAGGATTATATATATAGGATAATATTTCAGAAGTAAGTGGATTTTCTCGAGCAAAGCACATAACTGTCACAATGGTAGGATCCCCTCACATAATTTAACTTCACATGCACTAAGGACATTTTTCTATGCTTAGGAAGAACATTGTTTTGATTTTGATTTTTTTAAACTCATTTCACAATTCTTATTTAACATGTTTGTAAGTACAGCTGGAATTAAGTTTTTATTTATTTTCAAATATGTTTGGCAGTAATAATTCCAATAAATTCTTTTTAACAATTTATGCATACTCTATCAACTCATTATTTTAGCTACTTAAAATCAATACACAAAACACTGAGTTATTAATCAAGGTATTCGATAAGAATTTGGCTTTCAAACATACAAATAATTATGGCAGTATAAATTCCGTTAAATATTTGTTTACAATTAATGCATAATCCATAAGGTAATAAAATATGCTACAAAATTAAAGTTTCCCTTTGATAATCAATATACAATATATCAGGTCATGAAATTTAGGTTTGAAATATGTAAAAAAATATGATAATAATAATTCTTATAAATATTTGTGTACAATTGCTGTATATTCGATATATCAGGTCATTAAATTTGGCCTTGAAACATGTAGATAAATATAAAATTAATAATGTCCTTAAACATTGTTTACAATTGCTGTATATTCAATATGCACATACAATAAGCTATCTAATCATGCATTTCCCTCTCATGATCAATACACAATGTATCAGATGAGTAATTAGGGTATTTGATCAAAATTTGCCTCTGAAATACAAATGTATGTAACAAAATATGATAGTCATAATGTATCCGGGGATTAATTAGGGTATTTTATCAAGATTTGCCTCTGAAATATGTAAATAGATAATTATGAAAGTCATAATTCTGATAAATATTGGTTTACAATTCCTGTATATTCTATATGCACATAAAATTAGCTATCTAATCATGCATTTCTCTTTGATAATCAATAGACAATGTATCCGGTGATTAATTAGGGTATTTTATCAAGATATGCCTTTGAAATATGTAAATAAATATGATAGTCATAATTCTGATAAATATTTGTTTACAATTCCTGTATATTCTATATGAACATAAAATAAGCTATCTAATCATGCATTTCCCTTTCATGATCAATACACAATGTATCAGGTGATTAATTAGGGTATTTAATCAAAATTGGCCTCTGAAATATGTAAATAAATATGATAGTAATAATTCTGATAAATATTTGTTTACAATTCCTGTATATTCTATATGCACATAAAATAAGCTATCTAATCATGCATTTCCCTTTCATGATCAATACACAATGTATCAGATGATTAATTAGGGTATTTAATCAAAATTGGCCTCTGAAATGTGTAACAAAATATGATAGTCATAATTCTGATAAATATTTATTTACAATTCCTATATATTCTATGTGCACATAAAATCAGGCATCTAATCATGCATTTCCCTTTGATAATCAATAGACAATGTATCCGGTGATAAATTAGGGTATTTAATCAAAATATGCCTTTGAAATATGTAAATAAATATGATAGACATAATTCTGATAAATATTTATTTACAATTCCTGTATATTCTATATGCACATAAAATAAGCTATCTAATCATGCATTTCCCTTTCATGATCAATACACAATGTATCCGGTGATTAATTAGGGAATTTAATCAAAATTTGCCTCTGAAATATGTAAATAAAAATGATAGTAATAATTCTGATAAATATTTGTTTACAATTCCTGTATATTCTATATGCACATAAAATAAGCTATCTAATCATGCATTTCCCTTTCATGATCAATACACAATGTATCCGGTGATTAATTAGCGTATTTAATCAAAATTGGCCTCTGAAATATGTAAATAAATAATTATGAATGTCATAATTCTGATAAATATTTATTTACAATTCCTATATATTCTATATGCACATAAAATTAGCTATCTAATCATGCATTTCTCTTTGATAATCAATAGACAATGTATCATGTGATTAATTAGGGTTTTTAATCAAAATTGGCCTCTGAAATATGTAAATGAATATGATAGTAATAATTCTGATAAATATTTGTTTACAATTCCTATATATTCTATGTGCACATAAAATAAGCTATATAATCATGCATTTTCCTTTGATAATCAATAGACAATGTATCCGGTGATAAATTAGGGTATTTAATCAAAATATGCCTTTGAAATATGTTAATAAATATGATAGTTATAATTCTGATAAATATTTATTTACAATTCCTGTATATTCTATATGCACATAAAATAAGCTATCTAATCATGCATTTCCCTTTTGTAATCTATATACAGTGTATCAGGTGATTAATTAGGGGTTTTAATCAAAATTGGCCGTTGAAGCATATAAATAAATAAATCTGATAATGCCCTTAAATATTATTTACAATTTCTGTATATACAATATGCACATTAAATAGGCTATGTAATCAAATATTTCCCTTTGATATTCATTATACAATGAATCAGGTCATAAATTTGCCTCTGAAATATTTAAATAAATATGATAAACATAATTCTGATAAATATTTATTTACAATTCCTGTATATTCTATATGCACATAAAATAAGCTATCTAATCATGCATTACCCTTTCATGATTAATACACAATGTATCCGGTGATTAATTAGGGAATTTAATCAAAATTTGCCTCTGAAATATGTAAATAAATATGATAGTAATAATTCTGATAAATATTTGTTTACAATTCCTATATATTCTATATGCACATAAATTAAGCTATCTAATCATGCATTTCCCTTTCATGATCAATACACAATGTATCAGATGATTAATTAGGGTATTTAATCAAAATTTGTCTCTGAAATATGTAACAAAATATGATAGTCATAATTCTGATAAATATTTATTTACAATTCCTATATATTCTATGTGCACATGAAATCAGGCATCTAATCATGCATTTCCCTTTGATAATCAATAGACAATGTATCCGGTTATAAATTAGGGTATTTAATCAAAATATGCCTTTGAAATATGTAAATAAATATGATAGTAATAATTCTGATAAATATTTATTTACAATTCCTATATATTCTATATGCACATAAAATAAGCTATCTAATCATGCATTTCCCTTTCATGATCAATACACAATGTATCCGGTGATTAATTAGGGAATTTAATCAAAATTGGCCTCTGAAATATGTAAATAAATATGATAGTAATAATTCTGATAAATATTTATTTACAATTCCTGTATATTCTATATGCGCATAAAATAAGCTATCTAATCAAGCATTTCCCTTTGGTAATCTATATACAGTGTATCAGGTGATTAATTAGGGTTTTTAATCAAAATTGGCCGTTGAAGCATATTAATAAATATGACTGATAATGCCCTTAAATATTATTTACAATTTCTGTATATACAATATGCACATTAAATAGGCTATGTAATCAAATATTTCCCTTTGATATTCATTATACAATGTATAAGGTCATAAATTTGCCTCTGAAATATTTAAATAAATATGATATACATAATTCTGATAAATATTTATTTACAATTCCTGTATATTCTATATGCACATAAAATAAGCTATCTAATCATGCATTTCCCTTTCATGATCAATACACAATGTATCCGGTGATTAATTAGGGAATTTAATCAAAATTTGCCTCTGAAATATGTAAATAAATATGATAGTAATAATTCTGATAAATATTTGTTTACAATTCCTGTATATTCTATATGCACATAAAATAAGCTATCTAATCATGCATTTCCCTTTCATGATCAATACACAATGTATCAGATGATTAATTAGGGTATTTAATCAAAATTGGCCTCTGAAATGTGTGACAAAATATGAAAGTCATCATTCTGATAAATATTTATTTACAATTCCTATATATTCTATGTGCACATAAAATCAGGCATCTAATCATGCATTTCCCTTTGATAATCAATAGACAAGGTATCCGGTGATAAATTAGGGTATTTAATCAAAATGTGCCTTTGAAATATGTAAATAAATATGATAGACATAATTCTGATAAATATTTATTTACAATTCCTGTATATTCTATATGCACATAAAATAAGCTATCTAATCATGCATTTCCCTTTCATGATCAATACACAATGTATCCGGTGATTAATTAGGGAATTTAAACAAAATTTGCCTCTGAAATATGTAAATAAATATGATAGTAATAATTCTGATAAATATTTATTTACAATTCCTGTATATTCTATATGCACATAAAATAAGCTATCTAATCATGCATTTCCCTTTCATGATCAATACACAATGTATCCGGTGATTAATTAGGGAATTTAATCAAAATTTGCCTCTGAAATATGTAAATAAATATGATAGTAATAATTCTGATAAATATTTGTTTACAATTCCTGTATATTCTATATGCACATAAAATAAGCTATCTAATCATGCGTTTCCCTTTCATGATCAATACACAATGTATCCGGTGATTAATTAGGGAATTTAATCAAAATTTGCATCTGAAATATGTAAATAAATATGATAGTAATAATTCTGATCAATATTTATTTACAATTCCTGTATATTCTATGTGCACATAAAATAAGATATCTAATCATGCATTTCCTTTGATACTCAATACACAATGTATCCGGTGATAAAGTAGGTATTTAATCAAAATATGCCTGTGAAATATGTAAATAAATATGATAGTATTAATTCTGATAAATATTTGTTTACAATTCCTGTATATTCTATATGCACATAAAATAAGCTATCTAATCATGCATTTCCCTTTCATGATCAATACACAATATATCAGATGATTAATTAGGGTATTTAATCAAAATTGGCCTCTGAAATGTGTAACAAAATATGATAGTCATAATTCTGATAAATATTTATTTACAATTCCTATATATTCTATGTGCACATAAAATCAGGCATCTAATCATGCATTTCCCTTTGATAATCAATAGACAATGTATACGGTGATAAATTAGGGTATTTAATCAAAATATGCCTTTGAAATATGTAAATAAATATGATAGACATAATTCTGATAAATATTTATTTACAATTCCTGTATATTCTATATGCACATAAAATAAGCTATCTAATCATGCATTTCCCTTTCATGATCAATACACAATGTATCCGGTGATTAATTAGGGAATTTAATCAAAATTTGCCTCTGAAATATGTAAATAAAAATGATAGTAATAATTCTGATAAATATTTGTTTACAATTCCTGTATATTCTATATGCACATAAAATAAGCTATCTAATCATGCATTTCCCTTTCATGATCAATACACAATGTATCCGATGATTAATTAGCGTATTTAATCAAAATTGGCCTCTGAAATATGTAAATAAATAATTATGAATGTCATAATTCTGATAAATATTTATTTACAATTCCTATATATTCTATATGCACATAAAATTAGCTATCTAATCATGCATTTCTCTTTGATAATCAATAGACAATGTATCATGTGATTAATTAGGGTTTTTAATCAAAATTGGCCTCTGAAATATGTAAATGAATATGATAGTAATAATTCTGATAAATATTTGTTTACAATTCCTATATATTCTATGTGCACATAAAATAAGCTATATAATCATGCATTTTCCTTTGATAATCAATAGACAATGTATCCGGTGATAAATTAGGGTATTTAATCAAAATATGCCTTTGAAATATGTTAATAAATATGATAGTTATAATTCTGATAAATATTTATTTACAATTCCTGTATATTCTATATGCACATAAAATAAGCTATCTAATCATGCATTTCCCTTTTGTAATCTATATACAGTGTATCAGGTGATTAATTAGGGGTTTTAATCAAAATTGGCCGTTGAAGCATATAAATAAATAAATCTGATAATGCCCTTAAATATTATTTACAATTTCTGTATATACAATATGCACATTAAATAGGCTATGTAATCAAATATTTCCCTTTGATATTCATTATACAATGAATCAGGTCATAAATTTGCCTCTGAAATATTTAAATAAATATGATAAACATAATTCTGATAAATATTTATTTACAATTCCTGTATATTCTATATGCACATAAAATAAGCTATCTAATCATGCATTACCCTTTCATGATTAATACACAATGTATCCGGTGATTAATTAGGGAATTTAATCAAAATTTGCCTCTGAAATATGTAAATAAATATGATAGTAATAATTCTGATAAATATTTGTTTACAATTCCTATATATTCTATATGCACATAAATTAAGCTATCTAATCATGCATTTCCCTTTCATGATCAATACACAATGTATCAGATGATTAATTAGGGTATTTAATCAAAATTTGTCTCTGAAATATGTAACAAAATATGATAGTCATAATTCTGATAAATATTTATTTACAATTCCTATATATTCTATGTGCACATGAAATCAGGCATCTAATCATGCATTTCCCTTTGATAATCAATAGACAATGTATCCGGTTATAAATTAGGGTATTTAATCAAAATATGCCTTTGAAATATGTAAATAAATATGATAGTAATAATTCTGATAAATATTTATTTACAATTCCTATATATTCTATATGCACATAAAATAAGCTATCTAATCATGCATTTCCCTTTCATGATCAATACACAATGTATCCGGTGATTAATTAGGGAATTTAATCAAAATTGGCCTCTGAAATATGTAAATAAATATGATAGTAATAATTCTGATAAATATTTATTTACAATTCCTGTATATTCTATATGCGCATAAAATAAGCTATCTAATCAAGCATTTCCCTTTGGTAATCTATATACAGTGTATCAGGTGATTAATTAGGGTTTTTAATCAAAATTGGCCGTTGAAGCATATTAATAAATATGACTGATAATGCCCTTAAATATTATTTACAATTTCTGTATATACAATATGCACATTAAATAGGCTATGTAATCAAATATTTCCCTTTGATATTCATTATACAATGTATAAGGTCATAAATTTGCCTCTGAAATATTTAAATAAATATGATATACATAATTCTGATAAATATTTATTTACAATTCCTGTATATTCTATATGCACATAAAATAAGCTATCTAATCATGCATTTCCCTTTCATGATCAATACACAATGTATCCGGTGATTAATTAGGGAATTTAATCAAAATTTGCCTCTGAAATATGTAAATAAATATGATAGTAATAATTCTGATAAATATTTGTTTACAATTCCTGTATATTCTATATGCACATAAAATAAGCTATCTAATCATGCATTTCCCTTTCATGATCAATACACAATGTATCAGATGATTAATTAGGGTATTTAATCAAAATTGGCCTCTGAAATGTGTGACAAAATATGAAAGTCATTATTCTGATAAATATTTATTTACAATTCCTATATATTCTATGTGCACATAAAATCAGGCATCTAATCATGCATTTCCCTTTGATAATCAATAGACAAGGTATCCGGTGATAAATTAGGGTATTTAATCAAAATGTGCCTTTGAAATATGTAAATAAATATGATAGACATAATTCTGATAAATATTTATTTACAATTCCTGTATATTCTATATGCACATAAAATAAGCTATCTAATCATGCATTTCCCTTTCATGATCAATACACAATGTATCCGGTGATTAATTAGGGAATTTAAACAAAATTTGCCTCTGAAATATGTAAATAAATATGATAGTAATAATTCTGATAAATATTTATTTACAATTCCTGTATATTCTATATGCACATAAAATAAGCTATCTAATCATGCATTTCCCTTTCATGATCAATACACAATGTATCCGGTGATTAATTAGGGAATTTAATCAAAATTTGCCTCTGAAATATGTAAATAAATATGATAGTAATAATTCTGATAAATATTTGTTTACAATTCCTGTATATTCTATATGCACATAAAATAAGCTATCTAATCATGCGTTTCCCTTTCATGATCAATACACAATGTATCCGGTGATTAATTAGGGAATTTAATCAAAATTTGCATCTGAAATATGTAAATAAATATGATAGTAATAATTCTGATCAATATTTATTTACAATTCCTGTATATTCTATGTGCACATAAAATAAGATATCTAATCATGCATTTCCTTTGATACTCAATACACAATGTATCCGGTGATAAAGTAGGTATTTAATCAAAATATGCCTGTGAAATATGTAAATAAATATGATAGTATTAATTCTGATAAATATTTGTTTACAATTCCTGTATATTCTATATGCACATAAAATAAGCTATCTAATCATGCATTTCCCTTTCATGATCAATACACAATGTATCAGATGATTAATTAGGGTATTTATTCAAAATTGGCCTCTGAAATATGTAACAAAATATGATAGTCATAATTCTGACAAATATTTATTTACAATTCCTATATATTCTATGTGCACATAAAATCAGGCATCTAATCATGCATTTCCCTTTGATAATCAATACACAATGTATCCGGTGATAAATTATGGTATTTAATCAAAATATGCCTTTGAAATATGTAAATAAATATGATAGACATAATTCTGATAAATATTTATTTACAATTCCTGTATATTATATATGCACATAAAATAAGCTATCTAATCGTGCATTTCCCTTTCATGATCAATACACAATGTATCCGGTGATTAATTAGGGAATTTAATCAAAATTTGCCTCTGAAATATGTAAATAAATATGATAGTAATAATTCTGATAAATATTTGTTTACAATTCCTGTATATTCTATATGCACATAAAATAAGCTATCTAATCATGCATTTCCCTTTCATGATCAATACACAATGTATCAGATGATTAATTAGGGTATTTAATCAAAATTTGCCTCTGAAATATGTAACAAAATATGATAGTCATAATTCTGATAAATATTTATTTACAATTCCTATATATTCTATGTGCACATAAAATCAGGCATCTAATCATGCATTTCCCTTTGATAATCAATACACAATGTATCCGGTGATAAATTATGGTATTTAATCAAAATATGCCTTTGAAATATGTAAATAAATATGATAGACATAATTCTGATAAATATTTATTTACAATTCCTGTATATTATATATGCACATAAAATAAGCTATCTAATCGTGCATTTCCCTTTCATGATCAATACACAATGTATCCGGTGATTAATTAGGGAATTTAATCAAAATTTGCCTCTGAAATATGTAAATAAATATGATAGTAATAATTCTGATAAATATTTGTTTACAATTCCTGTATATTCTATATGCACATAAAATAAGCTATCTAATCATGCATTTCCCTTTCATGATCAATACACAATGTATCAGATGATTAATTAGGGTATTTAATCAAAATTTGCCTCTGAAATATGTAACAAAATATGATAGTCATAATTCTGATAAATATTTATTTACAATTCCTATATATTCTATGTGCACATAAAATCAGGCATCTAATCATGCATTTCCCTTTGATAATCAATAGACAATGTATCCGGTTATAAATTAGGGTATTTAATCAAAATATGCGTTTGAAATATGTAAATAAATATGATAGACATAATTCTGATCAATATTTATTTACAATTCCTGTATATTATATATGCACATAAAATAAGCTATCTTATCATGCATTTCCCTTTCATGATCAATACACAATGTATTCGGTGATTTATTAGGGAATTTAATCAAAATTGGCCTCTGAAATATGTAAATAAATAATTATGAATGTCATAATTCTGATAAATATTTGTTTACAATTCCTGTATATTCTATGTGCACATAAAATAAGCTATCTAATCATGCATTTCCCTTTAATAATCAATAGACAATGTATCCGGTGATAAATTAGGGTATTTAATCAAAATATGACTTTGAAATATGTAAATAAATATGATAGTAATAATTCTGATAAATATTTGATTACAATTCCTGTATATTCTATATGCACATAAAATAAGCTATCTAATCATACATTTCCTTTGATAATCAATACACAATGTATCCGGTGATAAATTAGGGTATTTAATCAAAATATGCCTTTGAAATATGTAAATAAATGTGATAGTAATAATTCTGATAAATATTTGTTTACAATTCCTGTATATTCTATATGCACATAAACTAAGCTATCTAATCATGCATTTCCCTTTCATGATCAATACACAATGTATCCGGTGATTAATTAGGGTATTTAATCAAAATTGGCCTCTGAAATATGTAAATAAATAATTATGAATGTCATAATTCTGATAAATATTTGTTTACAATTCCTATATATTTTATATGCAAATAAAATAAGCTATCTAATCAAGCATTTCCCTTTGGTAATCTATATACAGTGTATCAGGTGATTAATTAGGGTTTTTAATCAAAATTGGCCTCTGAAATATGTAAATAGATAATTATGAAAGTCATTATTCTGATAAATATTTGTTTACAATTCCAGTATACTCTATATGCACATAAAATAAGCTATCTAATCATGCGTTTCCCTTTCATGATCAATACACAATGTATCCGGTGATTAATTAGGGAATTTAATCAAAATTTGCATCTGAAATATGTAAATAAATATGATAGTAATAATTCTGATCAATATTTATTTACAATTCCTGTATATTCTATGTGCACATAAAATAAGATATCTAATCATGCATTTCCTTTGATACTCAATACACAATGTATCCGGTGATAAAGTAGGTATTTAATCAAAATATGCCTGTGAAATATGTAAATAAATATGATAGTATTAATTCTGATAAATATTTGTTTACAATTCCTGTATATTCTATATGCACATAAAATAAGCTATCTAATCATGCATTTCCCTTTCATGATCAATACACAATGTATCAGATGATTAATTAGGGTATTTATTCAAAATTGGCCTCTGAAATATGTAACAAAATATGATAGTCATAATTCTGACAAATATTTATTTACAATTCCTATATATTCTATGTGCACATAAAATCAGGCATCTAATCATGCATTTCCCTTTGATAATCAATACACAATGTATCCGGTGATAAATTATGGTATTTAATCAAAATATGCCTTTGAAATATGTAAATAAATATGATAGACATAATTCTGATAAATATTTATTTACAATTCCTGTATATTATATATGCACATAAAATAAGCTATCTAATCGTGCATTTCCCTTTCATGATCAATACACAATGTATCCGGTGATTAATTAGGGAATTTAATCAAAATTTGCCTCTGAAATATGTAAATAAATATGATAGTAATAATTCTGATAAATATTTGTTTACAATTCCTGTATATTCTATATGCACATAAAATAAGCTATCTAATCATGCATTTCCCTTTCATGATCAATACACAATGTATCAGATGATTAATTAGGGTATTTAATCAAAATTTGCCTCTGAAATATGTAACAAAATATGATAGTCATAATTCTGATAAATATTTATTTACAATTCCTATATATTCTATGTGCACATAAAATCAGGCATCTAATCATGCATTTCCCTTTGATAATCAATACACAATGTATCCGGTGATAAATTATGGTATTTAATCAAAATATGCCTTTGAAATATGTAAATAAATATGATAGACATAATTCTGATAAATATTTATTTACAATTCCTGTATATTATATATGCACATAAAATAAGCTATCTAATCGTGCATTTCCCTTTCATGATCAATACACAATGTATCCGGTGATTAATTAGGGAATTTAATCAAAATTTGCCTCTGAAATATGTAAATAAATATGATAGTAATAATTCTGATAAATATTTGTTTACAATTCCTGTATATTCTATATGCACATAAAATAAGCTATCTAATCATGCATTTCCCTTTCATGATCAATACACAATGTATCAGATGATTAATTAGGGTATTTAATCAAAATTTGCCTCTGAAATATGTAACAAAATATGATAGTCATAATTCTGATAAATATTTATTTACAATTCCTATATATTCTATGTGCACATAAAATCAGGCATCTAATCATGCATTTCCCTTTGATAATCAATAGACAATGTATCCGGTTATAAATTAGGGTATTTAATCAAAATATGCGTTTGAAATATGTAAATAAATATGATAGACATAATTCTGATCAATATTTATTTACAATTCCTGTATATTATATATGCACATAAAATAAGCTATCTTATCATGCATTTCCCTTTCATGATCAATACACAATGTATTCGGTGATTTATTAGGGAATTTAATCAAAATTGGCCTCTGAAATATGTAAATAAATAATTATGAATGTCATAATTCTGATAAATATTTGTTTACAATTCCTGTATATTCTATGTGCACATAAAATAAGCTATCTAATCATGCATTTCCCTTTAATAATCAATAGACAATGTATCCGGTGATAAATTAGGGTATTTAATCAAAATATGACTTTGAAATATGTAAATAAATATGATAGTAATAATTCTGATAAATATTTGATTACAATTCCTGTATATTCTATATGCACATAAAATAAGCTATCTAATCATACATTTCCTTTGATAATCAATACACAATGTATCCGGTGATAAATTAGGGTATTTAATCAAAATATGCCTTTGAAATATGTAAATAAATGTGATAGTAATAATTCTGATAAATATTTGTTTACAATTCCTGTATATTCTATATGCACATAAACTAAGCTATCTAATCATGCATTTCCCTTTCATGATCAATACACAATGTATCCGGTGATTAATTAGGGTATTTAATCAAAATTGGCCTCTGAAATATGTAAATAAATAATTATGAATGTCATAATTCTGATAAATATTTGTTTACAATTCCTATATATTTTATATGCAAATAAAATAAGCTATCTAATCAAGCATTTCCCTTTGGTAATCTATATACAGTGTATCAGGTGATTAATTAGGGTTTTTAATCAAAATTGGCCTCTGAAATATGTAAATAGATAATTATGAAAGTCATTATTCTGATAAATATTTGTTTACAATTCCAGTATACTCTATATGCACATAAAATAAGCTATCTAATCAAGCATTTCCCTTTGGTAATCTATATATAGTGTATCAGGTGATTAATTAGGGCTTTTAATCAGAATTGGCCTCTGAAATATGTAAATAGATAATTATGAAAGTCATTATTCTGATAAATATTTGTTTACAATTCCTGTATATTCTATATGCACATAAAATAAGCTATCTAATCATGCATTTCCCTTTCATGATCAATACACAATGTATCCGGTGATTAATTAGGGTATTTAATCAAAATATGCCTCTGAAATATGTAAATAAATATGATAGTAATAATTCTGATAAATATTTATTTACAATTCCTGTATATTCTATATGCACATAAAATAAGCTATCTAATCAAGCATTTCCCTTTGGTAATCTATATACAGTGTATCAGGTGATTAATTAGGGTTTTTAATCAAAATTGGCCGTTGAAGCATATTAATAAATATGACTGATAATGCCCTTAAATATTATTTACAATTTCTGTATATACAATATGCACATTAAATAGGCTATGTAATCAAATATTTCCCTTTGATATTCATTATACAATGTATCAGGTCATAAATTTGCCTCTGAAAGATTTAAATAAATATGATATACATAATTCTGATAAATATTTATTTACAATTCCTGTATATTCTATATGCACATAAAATAAGCTATCTAATCATGCATTTCCCTTTCATGATCAATACACAATGTATCCGGTGATTAATTAGGGAATTTAATCAAAATTTGCATCTGAAATATGTAAATAAATATGATAGTAATAATTCTGATAAATATTTGTTTACAATTCCTGTATATTCTATATGCACATAAAATAAGCTATCTAATCATGCATTTCCCTTTCATGATCAATACACAATGTATCAGATGATTAATTAGGGTATTTAATCAAAATTGGCCTCTGAAATATGTAAATAAATATGATAGTAATAATTCTGATAAATATTTGTTTACAATTCCTGTATATTCTATATGCACATAAAATAAGCTATCTAATCATGCATTTCCCTTTCATGATCAATACACAATGTATCAGATGATTAATTAGGGTATTTAATCAAAATTGGCCTCTGAAATGTGTAACAAAATATGATAGTCATAATTCTGATAAATATTTATTTACAATTCCTATATATTCTATGTGCACATAAAATCAGGCATCTAATCATGCATTTCCCTTTGATAATCAATAGACAATGTATCCGGTGATAAATTAGGGTATTTAATCAAAATATGCCTTTGAAATATGTAAATAAATATGATAGACATAATTCTGATAAATATTTATTTACAATTCCTGTATATTCTATATGCACATAAACTAAGCTATCTAATCATGCATTTCCCTTTCATGATCAATACACAATGTATCCGGTGATTAATTAGGGAATTTAATCAAAATTTGCTTCTGAAATATGTAAATAAAAATGATAGTAATAATTCTGATAAATATTTGTTTACAATTCCTGTATATTCTATATGCACATAAAATAAGCTATCTAATCATGCATTTCCCTTTCATGATCAATACACAATGTATCCGGTGATTAATTAGCGTATTTAATCAAAATTGGCCTCTGAAATATGTAAATAAATAATTATGAATGTCATAATTCTGATAAATATTTATTTACAATTCCTATATATTCTATATGCACATAAAATTAGCTATCTAATCATGCATTTCTCTTTGATAATCAATAGACAATGTATCATGTGATTAATTAGGGTTTTTAATCAAAATTGGCCTCTGAAATATGTAAATGAATATGATAGTAATAATTCTGATAAATATTTGTTTACAATTCCTATATATTCTATTTGCACATAAAATAAGCTATATAATCATGCATTTTCCTTTGATAATCAATAGACAATGTATCCGGTGATAAATTAGGGTATTTAATCAAAATATGCCTTTGAAATATGTCAATAAATATGATAGTAATAATTCTGATAAATATTTATTTACAATTCCTGTATATTCTATATGCACATAAAATAAGCTATCTAATCATGCATTTCCCTTTTGTAATCTATATACAGTGTATCAGGTGATTAATTAGGGGTTTTAATCAAAATTGGCCGTTGAAGCATATAAATAAATAAATCTGATAATGCCCTTAAATATTATTTACAATTTCTGTATATACAATATGCACATTAAATAGGCTATGTAATCAAATATTTCCCTTTGATATTCATTATACAATGAATCAGGTCATAAATTTGCCTCTGAAATATTTAAATAAATATGATAAACATAATTCTGATAAATATTTATTTACAATTCCTGTATATTCTATATGCACATAAAATAAGCTATCTAATCATGCATTACCCTTTCATGATTAATACACAATGTATCCGGTGATTAATTAGGGAATTTAATCAAAATTTGCCTCTGAAATATGTAAATAAATATGATAGTAATAATTCTGATAAATATTTGTTTACAATTCCTGTATATTCTATATGCACATAAATTAAGCTATCTAATCATGCATTTCCCTTTCATGATCAATACACAATGTATCAGATGATTAATTAGGGTATTTAATCAAAATTGGCCTCTGAAATGTGTGACAAAATATGAAAGTCATTATTCTGATAAATATTTATTTACAATTCCTATATATTCTATGTGCACATAAAATCAGGCATCTAATCATGCATTTCCCTTTGATAATCAATAGACAAGGTATCCGGTGATAAATTAGGGTATTTAATCAAAATGTGCCTTTGAAATATGTAAATAAATATGATAGACATAATTCTGATAAATATTTATTTACAATTCCTGTATATTCTATATGCACATAAAATAAGCTATCTAATCATGCATTTCCCTTTCATGATCAATACACAATGTATCCGGTGATTAATTAGGGAATTTAAACAAAATTTGCCTCTGAAATATGTAAATAAATATGATAGTAATAATTCTGATAAATATTTATTTACAATTCCTGTATATTCTATATGCACATAAAATAAGCTATCTAATCATGCATTTCCCTTTCATGATCAATACACAATGTATCCGGTGATTAATTAGGGAATTTAATCAAAATTTGCCTCTGAAATATGTAAATAAATATGATAGTAATAATTCTGATAAATATTTGTTTACAATTCCTGTATATTCTATATGCACATAAAATAAGCTATCTAATCATGCGTTTCCCTTTCATGATCAATACACAATGTATCCGGTGATTAATTAGGGAATTTAATCAAAATTTGCATCTGAAATATGTAAATAAATATGATAGTAATAATTCTGATCAATATTTATTTACAATTCCTGTATATTCTATGTGCACATAAAATAAGATATCTAATCATGCATTTCCTTTGATACTCAATACACAATGTATCCGGTGATAAAGTAGGTATTTAATCAAAATATGCCTGTGAAATATGTAAATAAATATGATAGTATTAATTCTGATAAATATTTGTTTACAATTCCTGTATATTCTATATGCACATAAAATAAGCTATCTAATCATGCATTTCCCTTTCATGATCAATACACAATGTATCAGATGATTAATTAGGGTATTTAATCAAAATTGGCCTCTGAAATGTGTAACAAAATATGATAGTCATAATTCTGATAAATATTTATTTACAATTCCTATATATTCTATGTGCACATAAAATCAGGCATCTAATCATGCATTTCCCTTTGATAATCAATAGACAATGTATCCGGTGATAAATTAGGGTATTTAATCAAAATATGCCTTTGAAATATGTAAATAAATATGATAGACATAATTCTGATAAATATTTATTTACAATTCCTGTATATTCTATATGCACATAAAATAAGCTATCTAATCATGCATTTCCCTTTCATGATCAATACACAATGTATCCGGTGATTAATTAGGGAATTTAATCAAAATTTGCCTCTGAAATATGTAAATAAAAATGATAGTAATAATTCTGATAAATATTTGTTTACAATTCCTGTATATTCTATATGCACATAAAATAAGCTATCTAATCATGCATTTCCCTTTCATGATCAATACACAATGTATCCGGTGATTAATTAGCGTATTTAATCAAAATTGGCCTCTGAAATATGTAAATAAATAATTATGAATGTCATAATTCTGATAAATATTTATTTACAATTCCTATATATTCTATATGCACATAAAATTAGCTATCTAATCATGCATTTCTCTTTGATAATCAATAGACAATGTATCATGTGATTAATTAGGGTTTTTAATCAAAATTGGCCTCTGAAATATGTAAATGAATATGATAGTAATAATTCTGATAAATATTTGTTTACAATTCCTATATATTCTATGTGCACATAAAATAAGCTATATAATCATGCATTTTCCTTTGATAATCAATAGACAATGTATCCGGTGATAAATTAGGGTATTTAATCAAAATATGCCTTTGAAATATGTTAATAAATATGATAGTTATAATTCTGATAAATATTTATTTACAATTCCTGTATATTCTATATGCACATAAAATAAGCTATCTAATCATGCATTTCCCTTTTGTAATCTATATACAGTGTATCAGGTGATTAATTAGGGGTTTTAATCAAAATTGGCCGTTGAAGCATATAAATAAATAAATCTGATAATGCCCTTAAATATTATTTACAATTTCTGTATATACAATATGCACATTAAATAGGCTATGTAATCAAATATTTCCCTTTGATATTCATTATACAATGAATCAGGTCATAAATTTGCCTCTGAAATATTTAAATAAATATGATAAACATAATTCTGATAAATATTTATTTACAATTCCTGTATATTCTATATGCACATAAAATAAGCTATCTAATCATGCATTACCCTTTCATGATTAATACACAATGTATCCGGTGATTAATTAGGGAATTTAATCAAAATTTGCCTCTGAAATATGTAAATAAATATGATAGTAATAATTCTGATAAATATTTGTTTACAATTCCTATATATTCTATATGCACATAAATTAAGCTATCTAATCATGCATTTCCCTTTCATGATCAATACACAATGTATCAGATGATTAATTAGGGTATTTAATCAAAATTTGTCTCTGAAATATGTAACAAAATATGATAGTCATAATTCTGATAAATATTTATTTACAATTCCTGTATATTCTATGTGCACATGAAATCAGGCATCTAATCATGCATTTCCCTTTGATAATCAATAGACAATGTATCCGGTTATAAATTAGGGTATTTTATCAAAATATGCCTTTGAAATATGTAAATAAATATGATAGTAATAATTCTGATAAATATTTATTTACAATTCCTATATATTCTATATGCACATAAAATAAGCTATCTAATCATGCATTTCCCTTTCATGATCAATACACAATGTATCCGGTGATTAATTAGGGAATTTAATCAAAATTGGCCTCTGAAATATGTAAATAAATATGATAGTAATAATTCTGATAAATATTTATTTACAATTCCTGTATATTCTATATGCGCATAAAATAAGCTATCTAATCAAGCATTTCCCTTTGGTAATCTATATACAGTGTATCAGGTGATTAATTAGGGTTTTTAATCAAAATTGGCCGTTGAAGCATATTAATAAATATGACTGATAATGCCCTTAAATATTATTTACAATTTCTGTATATACAATATGCACATTAAATAGGCTATGTAATCAAATATTTCCCTTTGATATTCATTATACAATGTATAAGGTCATAAATTTGCCTCTGAAATATTTAAATAAATATGATATACATAATTCTGATAAATATTTATTTACAATTCCTGTATATTCTATATGCACATAAAATAAGCTATCTAATCATACATTTCCCTTTCATGATCAATACACAATGTATCCGGTGATTAATTAGGGAATTTAATCAAAATTTGCCTCTGAAATATGTAAATAAATATGATAGTAATAATTCTGATAAATATTTGTTTACAATTCCTGTATATTCTATATGCACATAAAATAAGCTATCTAATCATGCATTTCCCTTTCATGATCAATACACAATGTATCAGATGATTAATTAGGGTATTTAATCAAAATTGGCCTCTGAAATGTGTGACAAAATATGAAAGTCATTATTCTGATAAATATTTATTTACAATTCCTATATATTCTATGTGCACATAAAATCAGGCATCTAATCATGCATTTCCCTTTGATAATCAATAGACAAGGTATCCGGTGATAAATTAGGGTATTTAATCAAAATGTGCCTTTGAAATATGTAAATAAATATGATAGACATAATTCTGATAAATATTTATTTACAATTCCTGTATATTCTATATGCACATAAAATAAGCTATCTAATCATGCATTTCCCTTTCATGATCAATACACAATGTATCCGGTGATTAATTAGGGAATTTAAACAAAATTTGCCTCTGAAATATGTAAATAAATATGATAGTAATAATTCTGATAAATATTTATTTACAATTCCTGTATATTCTATATGCACATAAAATAAGCTATCTAATCATGCATTTCCCTTTCATGATCAATACACAATGTATCCGGTGATTAATTAGGGAATTTAATCAAAATTTGCCTCTGAAATATGTAAATAAATATGATAGTAATAATTCTGATAAATATTTGTTTACAATTCCTGTATATTCTATATGCACATAAAATAAGCTATCTAATCATGCGTTTCCCTTTCATGATCAATACACAATGTATCCGGTGATTAATTAGGGAATTTAATCAAAATTTGCATCTGAAATATGTAAATAAATATGATAGTAATAATTCTGATCAATATTTATTTACAATTCCTGTATATTCTATGTGCACATAAAATAAGATATCTAATCATGCATTTCCTTTGATACTCAATACACAATGTATCCGGTGATAAAGTAGGTATTTAATCAAAATATGCCTGTGAAATATGTAAATAAATATGATAGTATTAATTCTGATAAATATTTGTTTACAATTCCTGTATATTCTATATGCACATAAAATAAGCTATCTAATCATGCATTTCCCTTTCATGATCAATACACAATGTATCAGATGATTAATTAGGGTATTTAATCAAAATTGGCCTCTGAAATGTGTAACAAAATATGATAGTCATAATTCTGATAAATATTTATTTACAATTCCTATATATTCTATGTGCACATAAAATCAGGCATCTAATCATGCATTTCCCTTTGATAATCAATAGACAATGTATCCGGTGATAAATTAGGGTATTTAATCAAAATATGCCTTTGAAATATGTAAATAAATATGATAGACATAATTCTGATAAATATTTATTTACAATTCCTGTATATTCTATATGCACATAAAATAAGCTATCTAATCATGCATTTCCCTTTCATGATCAATACACAATGTATCCGGTGATTAATTAGGGAATTTAATCAAAATTTGCCTCTGAAATATGTAAATAAAAATGATAGTAATAATTCTGATAAATATTTGTTTACAATTCCTGTATATTCTATATGCACATAAAATAAGCTATCTAATCATGCATTTCCCTTTCATGATCAATACACAATGTATCCGGTGATTAATTAGCGTATTTAATCAAAATTGGCCTCTGAAATATGTAAATAAATAATTATGAATGTCATAATTCTGATAAATATTTATTTACAATTCCTATATATTCTATATGCACATAAAATTAGCTATCTAATCATGCATTTCTCTTTGATAATCAATAGACAATGTATCATGTGATTAATTAGGGTTTTTAATCAAAATTGGCCTCTGAAATATGTAAATGAATATGATAGTAATAATTCTGATAAATATTTGTTTACAATTCCTATATATTCTATGTGCACATAAAATAAGCTATATAATCATGCATTTTCCTTTGATAATCAATAGACAATGTATCCGGTGATAAATTAGGGTATTTAATCAAAATATGCCTTTGAAATATGTTAATAAATATGATAGTTATAATTCTGATAAATATTTATTTACAATTCCTGTATATTCTATATGCACATAAAATAAGCTATCTAATCATGCATTTCCCTTTTGTAATCTATATACAGTGTATCAGGTGATTAATTAGGGGTTTTAATCAAAATTGGCCGTTGAAGCATATAAATAAATAAATCTGATAATGCCCTTAAATATTATTTACAATTTCTGTATATACAATATGCACATTAAATAGGCTATGTAATCAAATATTTCCCTTTGATATTCATTATACAATGAATCAGGTCATAAATTTGCCTCTGAAATATTTAAATAAATATGATAAACATAATTCTGATAAATATTTATTTACAATTCCTGTATATTCTATATGCACATAAAATAAGCTATCTAATCATGCATTACCCTTTCATGATTAATACACAATGTATCCGGTGATTAATTAGGGAATTTAATCAAAATTTGCCTCTGAAATATGTAAATAAATATGATAGTAATAATTCTGATAAATATTTGTTTACAATTCCTATATATTCTATATGCACATAAATTAAGCTATCTAATCATGCATTTCCCTTTCATGATCAATACACAATGTATCAGATGATTAATTAGGGTATTTAATCAAAATTTGTCTCTGAAATATGTAACAAAATATGATAGTCATAATTCTGATAAATATTTATTTACAATTCCTATATATTCTATGTGCACATGAAATCAGGCATCTAATCATGCATTTCCCTTTGATAATCAATAGACAATGTATCCGGTTATAAATTAGGGTATTTAATCAAAATATGCCTTTGAAATATGTAAATAAATATGATAGTAATAATTCTGATAAATATTTATTTACAATTCCTATATATTCTATATGCACATAAAATAAGCTATCTAATCATGCATTTCCCTTTCATGATCAATACACAATGTATCCGGTGATTAATTAGGGAATTTAATCAAAATTGGCCTCTGAAATATGTAAATAAATATGATAGTAATAATTCTGATAAATATTTATTTACAATTCCTGTATATTCTATATGCGCATAAAATAAGCTATCTAATCAAGCATTTCCCTTTGGTAATCTATATACAGTGTATCAGGTGATTAATTAGGGTTTTTAATCAAAATTGGCCGTTGAAGCATATTAATAAATATGACTGATAATGCCCTTAAATATTATTTACAATTTCTGTATATACAATATGCACATTAAATAGGCTATGTAATCAAATATTTCCCTTTGATATTCATTATACAATGTATAAGGTCATAAATTTGCCTCTGAAATATTTAAATAAATATGATATACATAATTCTGATAAATATTTATTTACAATTCCTGTATATTCTATATGCACATAAAATAAGCTATCTAATCATGCATTTCCCTTTCATGATCAATACACAATGTATCCGGTGATTAATTAGGGAATTTAATCAAAATTTGCCTCTGAAATATGTAAATAAATATGATAGTAATAATTCTGATAAATATTTGTTTACAATTCCTGTATATTCTATATGCACATAAAATAAGCTATCTAATCATGCATTTCCCTTTCATGATCAATACACAATGTATCAGATGATTAATTAGGGTATTTAATCAAAATTGGCCTCTGAAATGTGTGACAAAATATGAAAGTCATTATTCTGATAAATATTTATTTACAATTCCTATATATTCTATGTGCACATAAAATCAGGCATCTAATCATGCATTTCCCTTTGATAATCAATAGACAAGGTATCCGGTGATAAATTAGGGTATTTAATCAAAATGTGCCTTTGAAATATGTAAATAAATATGATAGACATAATTCTGATAAATATTTATTTACAATTCCTGTATATTCTATATGCACATAAAATAAGCTATCTAATCATGCATTTCCCTTTCATGATCAATACACAATGTATCCGGTGATTAATTAGGGAATTTAAACAAAATTTGCCTCTGAAATATGTAAATAAATATGATAGTAATAATTCTGATAAATATTTATTTACAATTCCTGTATATTCTATATGCACATAAAATAAGCTATCTAATCATGCATTTCCCTTTCATGATCAATACACAATGTATCCGGTGATTAATTAGGGAATTTAATCAAAATTTGCCTCTGAAATATGTAAATAAATATGATAGTAATAATTCTGATAAATATTTGTTTACAATTCCTGTATATTCTATATGCACATAAAATAAGCTATCTAATCATGCGTTTCCCTTTCATGATCAATACACAATGTATCCGGTGATTAATTAGGGAATTTAATCAAAATTTGCATCTGAAATATGTAAATAAATATGATAGTAATAATTCTGATCAATATTTATTTACAATTCCTGTATATTCTATGTGCACATAAAATAAGATATCTAATCATGCATTTCCTTTGATACTCAATACACAATGTATCCGGTGATAAAGTAGGTATTTAATCAAAATATGCCTGTGAAATATGTAAATAAATATGATAGTATTAATTCTGATAAATATTTGTTTACAATTCCTGTATATTCTATATGCACATAAAATAAGCTATCTAATCATGCATTTCCCTTTCATGATCAATACACAATGTATCAGATGATTAATTAGGGTATTTAATCAAAATTGGCCTCTGAAATGTGTAACAAAATATGATAGTCATAATTCTGATAAATATTTATTTACAATTCCTATATATTCTATGTGCACATAAAATCAGGCATCTAATCATGCATTTCCCTTTGATAATCAATAGACAATGTATCCGGTGATAAATTAGGGTATTTAATCAAAATATGCCTTTGAAATATGTAAATAAATATGATAGACATAATTCTGATAAATATTTATTTACAATTCCTGTATATTCTATATGCACATAAAATAAGCTATCTAATCATGCATTTCCCTTTCATGATCAATACACAATGTATCCGGTGATTAATTAGGGAATTTAATCAAAATTTGCCTCTGAAATATGTAAATAAAAATGATAGTAATAATTCTGATAAATATTTGTTTACAATTCCTGTATATTCTATATGCACATAAAATAAGCTATCTAATCATGCATTTCCCTTTCATGATCAATACACAATGTATCCGGTGATTAATTAGCGTATTTAATCAAAATTGGCCTCTGAAATATGTAAATAAATAATTATGAATGTCATAATTCTGATAAATATTTATTTACAATTCCTATATATTCTATATGCACATAAAATTAGCTATCTAATCATGCATTTCTCTTTGATAATCAATAGACAATGTATCATGTGATTAATTAGGGTTTTTAATCAAAATTGGCCTCTGAAATATGTAAATGAATATGATAGTAATAATTCTGATAAATATTTGTTTACAATTCCTATATATTCTATGTGCACATAAAATAAGCTATATAATCATGCATTTTCCTTTGATAATCAATAGACAATGTATCCGGTGATAAATTAGGGTATTTAATCAAAATATGCCTTTGAAATATGTTAATAAATATGATAGTTATAATTCTGATAAATATTTATTTACAATTCCTGTATATTCTATATGCACATAAAATAAGCTATCTAATCATGCATTTCCCTTTTGTAATCTATATACAGTGTATCAGGTGATTAATTAGGGGTTTTAATCAAAATTGGCCGTTGAAGCATATAAATAAATAAATCTGATAATGCCCTTAAATATTATTTACAATTTCTGTATATACAATATGCACATTAAATAGGCTATGTAATCAAATATTTCCCTTTGATATTCATTATACAATGAATCAGGTCATAAATTTGCCTCTGAAATATTTAAATAAATATGATAAACATAATTCTGATAAATATTTATTTACAATTCCTGTATATTCTATATGCACATAAAATAAGCTATCTAATCATGCATTACCCTTTCATGATTAATACACAATGTATCCGGTGATTAATTAGGGAATTTAATCAAAATTTGCCTCTGAAATATGTAAATAAATATGATAGTAATAATTCTGATAAATATTTGTTTACAATTCCTATATATTCTATATGCACATAAATTAAGCTATCTAATCATGCATTTCCCTTTCATGATCAATACACAATGTATCAGATGATTAATTAGGGTATTTAATCAAAATTTGTCTCTGAAATATGTAACAAAATATGATAGTCATAATTCTGATAAATATTTATTTACAATTCCTATATATTCTATGTGCACATGAAATCAGGCATCTAATCATGCATTTCCCTTTGATAATCAATAGACAATGTATCCGGTTATAAATTAGGGTATTTAATCAAAATATGCCTTTGAAATATGTAAATAAATATGATAGTAATAATTCTGATAAATATTTATTTACAATTCCTGTATATTCTATATGCGCATAAAATAAGCTATCTAATCAAGCATTTCCCTTTGGTAATCTATATACAGTGTATCAGGTGATTAATTAGGGTTTTTAATCAAAATTGGCCGTTGAAGCATATTAATAAATATGACTGATAATGCCCTTAAATATTATTTACAATTTCTGTATATACAATATGCACATTAAATAGGCTATGTAATCAAATATTTCCCTTTGATATTCATTATACAATGTATAAGGTCATAAATTTGCCTCTGAAATATTTAAATAAATATGATATACATAATTCTGATAAATATTTATTTACAATTCCTGTATATTCTATATGCACATAAAATAAGCTATCTAATCATGCATTTCCCTTCCATGATCAATACACAATGTATCCGGTGATTAATTAGGGAATTTAATCAAAATTTGCATCTGAAATATGTAAATAAATATGATAGTAATAATTCTGATAAATATTTGTTTACAATTCCTGTATATTCTATATGCACATAAAATAAGCTATCTAATCATGCATTTCCCTTTCATGATCAATACACAATGTATCAGATGATTAATTAGGGTATTTAATCAAAATTGGCCTCTGAAATGTGTGACAAAATATGAAAGTCATTATTCTGATAAATATTTATTTACAATTCCTATATATTCTATGTGCACATAAAATCAGGCATCTAATCATGCATTTCCCTTTGATAATCAATAGACAAGGTATCCGGTGATAAATTAGGGTATTTAATCAAAATGTGCCTTTGAAATATGTAAATAAATATGATAGACATAATTCTGATAAATATTTATTTACAATTCCTGTATATTCTATATGCACATAAAATAAGCTATCTAATCATGCATTTCCCTTTCATGATCAATACACAATGTATCCGGTGATTAATTAGGGAATTTAAACAAAATTTGCCTCTGAAATATGTAAATAAATATGATAGTAATAATTCTGATAAATATTTATTTACAATTCCTGTATATTCTATATGCACATAAAATAAGCTATCTAATCATGCATTTCCCTTTCATGATCAATACACAATGTATCCGGTGATTAATTAGGGAATTTAATCAAAATTTGCCTCTGAAATATGTAAATAAATATGATAGTAATAATTCTGATAAATATTTGTTTACAATTCCTGTATATTCTATATGCACATAAAATAAGCTATCTAATCATGCGTTTCCCTTTCATGATCAATACACAATGTATCCGGTGATTAATTAGGGAATTTAATCAAAATTTGCATCTGAAATATGTAAATAAATATGATAGTAATAATTCTGATCAATATTTATTTACAATTCCTGTATATTCTATGTGCACATAAAATAAGATATCTAATCATGCATTTCCTTTGATACTCAATACACAATGTATCCGGTGATAAAGTAGGTATTTAATCAAAATATGCCTGTGAAATATGTAAATAAATATGATAGTATTAATTCTGATAAATATTTGTTTACAATTCCTGTATATTCTATATGCACATAAAATAAGCTATCTAATCATGCATTTCCCTTTCATGATAATACACAATGTATCAGATGATTAATTAGGGTATTTATTCAAAATTGGCCTCTGAAATATGTAACAAAATATGATAGTCATAATTCTGACAAATATTTATTTACAATTCCTGTATATTCTATGTGCACATAAAATCAGGCATCTAATCATGCATTTCCCTTTGATAATCAATACACAATGTATCCGGTGATAAATTATGGTATTTAATCAAAATATGCCTTTGAAATATGTAAATAAATATGATAGACATAATTCTGATAAATATTTATTTACAATTCCTGTATATTATATATGCACATAAAATAAGCTATCTAATCATGCATTTCCCTTTCATGATCAATACACAATGTATCCGGTGATTAATTAGGGAATTTAATCAAAATTTGCCTCTGAAATATGTAAATAAATATGATAGTAATAATTCTGATAAATATTTGTTTACAATTCCTGTATATTCTATATGCACATAAAATAAGCTATCTAATCATGCATTTCCCTTTCATGATCAATACACAATGTATCAGATGATTAATTAGGGTATTTAATCAAAATTTGCCTCTGAAATATGTAACAAAATATGATAGTCATAATTCTGATAAATATTTATTTACAATTCCTATATATTCTATGTGCACATAAAATCAGGCATCTAATCATGCATTTCCCTTTGATAATCAATACACAATGTATCCGGTGATAAATTATGGTATTTAATCAAAATATGCCTTTGAAATATGTAAATAAATATGATGGACATAATTCTGATAAATATTTATTTACAATTCCTGTATATTATATATGCACATAAAATAAGCTATCTAATCGTGCATTTCCCTTTCATGATCAATACACAATGTATCCGGTGATTAATTAGGGAATTTAATCAAAATTTGCCTCTGAAATATGTAAATAAATATGATAGTAATAATTCTGATAAATATTTGTTTACAATTCCTGTATATTCTATATGCACATAAAATAAGCTATCTAATCATGCATTTCCCTTTCATGATCAATACACAATGTATCAGATGATTAATTAGGGTATTTAATCAAAATTTGCCTCTGAAATATGTAACAAAATATGATAGTCATAATTCTGATAAATATTTATTTACAATTCCTATATATTCTATGTGCACATAAAATCAGGCATCTAATCATGCATTTCCCTTTGATAATCAATAGACAATGTATCCGGTTATAAATTAGGGTATTTAATCAAAATATGCGTTTGAAATATGTAAATAAATATGATAGACATAATTCTGATCAATATTTATTTACAATTCCTGTATATTATATATGCACATAAAATAAGCTATCTTATCATGCATTTCCCTTTCATGATCAATACACAATGTATTCGGTGATTTATTAGGGAATTTAATCAAAATTGGCCTCTGAAATATGTAAATAAATAATTATGAATGTCATAATTCTGATAAATATTTGTTTACAATTCCTGTATATTCTATGTGCACATAAAATAAGCTATCTAATCATGCATTTCCCTTTAATAATCAATAGACAATGTATCCGGTGATAAATTAGGGTATTTAATCAAAATATGCCTTTGAAATATGTAAATAAATATGATAGTAATAATTCTGATAAATATTTGATTACAATTCCTGTATATTCTATATGCACATAAAATAAGCTATCTAATCATACATTTCCTTTGATAATCAATACACAATGTATCCGGTGATAAATTAGGGTATTTAATCAAAATATGCCTTTGAAATATGTAAATAAATATGATAGTAATAATTCTGATAAATATTTGTTTACAATTCCTGTATATTCTATATGCACATAAACTAATCTATCTAATCATGCATTTCCCTTTCATGATCAATACACAATGTATCCGGTGATTAATTAGGGTATTTAATCAAAATTGGCCTCTGAAATATGTAAATAAATAATTATGAATGTCATAATTCTGATAAATATTTGTTTACAATTCCTATATATTTTATATGCAAATAAAATAAGCTATCTAATCAAGCATTTCCCTTTGGTAATCTATATACAGTGTATCAGGTGATTAATTAGGGTTTTTAATCAAAATTGGCCTCTGAAATATGTAAATAGATAATTATGAAAGTCATTATTCTGATAAATATTTGTTTACAATTCCAGTATACTCTATATGCACATAAAATAAGCTATCTAATCAAGCATTTCCCTTTGGTAATCTATATATAGTGTATCAGGTGATTAATTAGGGCTTTTAATCAGAATTGGCCTCTGAAATATGTAAATAGATAATTATGAAAGTCATTATTCTGATAAATATTTGTTTACAATTCCTGTATATTCTATATGCACATAAAATAAGCTATCTAATCAAGCATTTCCCTTTGGTAATCTATATACAGTGTATCAGGTGATTAATTAGGGTTTTTAATCAAAATTGGCCGTTGAAGCATATTAATAAATATGACTGATAATGCCCTTAAATATTATTTACAATTTCTGTATATACAATATGCACATTAAATAGGCTATGTAATCAAATATTTCCCTTTGATATTCATTATACAATGTATCAGGTCATAAATTTGCCTCTGAAAGATTTAAATAAATATGATATACATAATTCTGATAAATATTTATTTACAATTCCTGTATATTCTATATGCACATAAAATAAGCTATCTAATCATGCATTACCCTTTCATGATCAATACACAATGTATCCGGTGATTAATTAGGGAATTTAATCAAAATTTGCATCTGAAATATGTAAATAAATATGATAGTAATAATTCTGATAAATATTTGTTTACAATTCCTTTATATTCTATATGCACATAAAATAAGCTATCTAATCATGCATTTCCCTTTCATGATCAATACACAATGTATCAGATGATTAATTAGGGTATTTAATCAAAATTGGCCTCTGAAATATGTAAATAAATATGATAGTAATAATTCTGATAAATATTTGTTTACAATTCCTGTATATTCTATATGCACATAAAATAAGCTATCTAATCATGCATTTCCCTTTCATGATCAATACACAATGTATCAGATGATTAATTAGGGTATTTAATCAAAATTGGCCTCTGAAATGTGTAACAAAATATGATAGTCATAATTCTGATAAATATTTATTTACAATTCCTATATATTCTATGTGCACATAAAATCAGGCATCTAATCATGCATTTCCCTTTGATAATCAATAGACAATGTATCCGGTGATAAATTAGGGTATTTAATCAAAATATGCCTTTGAAATATGTAAATAAATATGATAGACATAATTCTGATAAATATTTATTTACAATTCCTGTATATTCTATATGCACATAAACTAAGCTATCTAATCATGCATTTCCCTTTCATGATCAATACACAATGTATCCGGTGATTAATTAGGGAATTTAATCAAAATTTGCTTCTGAAATATGTAAATAAAAATGATAGTAATAATTCTGATAAATATTTGTTTACAATTCCTGTATATTCTATATGCACATAAAATAAGCTATCTAATCATGCATTTCCCTTTCATGATCAATACACAATGTATCCGGTGATTAATTAGCGTATTTAATCAAAATTGGCCTCTGAAATATGTAAATAAATAATTATGAATGTCATAATTCTGATAAATATTTATTTACAATTCCTATATATTCTATATGCACATAAAATTAGCTATCTAATCATGCATTTCTCTTTGATAATCAATAGACAATGTATCATGTGATTAATTAGGGTTTTTAATCAAAATTGGCCTCTGAAATATGTAAATGAATATGATAGTAATAATTCTGATAAATATTTGTTTACAATTCCTATATATTCTATTTGCACATAAAATAAGCTATATAATCATGCATTTTCCTTTGATAATCAATAGACAATGTATCCGGTGATAAATTAGGGTATTTAATCAAAATATGCCTTTGAAATATGTTAATAAATATGATAGTAATAATTCTGATAAATATTTATTTACAATTCCTGTATATTCTATATGCACATAAAATAAGCTATCTAATCATGCATTTCCCTTTTGTAATCTATATACAGTGTATCAGGTGATTAATTAGGGGTTTTAATCAAAATTGGCCGTTGAAGCATATAAATAAATAAATCTGATAATGCCCTTAAATATTATTTACAATTTCTGTATATACAATATGCACATTAAATAGGCTATGTAATCAAATATTTCCCTTTGATATTCATTATACAATGAATCAGGTCATAAATTTGCCTCTGAATTATGTAAATAAATATGATAGTAATAATTCTGATAAATATTTGTTTACAATTCCTGTATATTCTATATGCACATAAAATAAGCTATCTAATCATGCATTTCCCTTTCATGATCAATACACAATGTATCAGATGATTAATTAGGGTATTTAATCAAAATTTGCCTCTGAAATATGTAACAAAATATGATAGTCATAATTCTGATAAATATTTATTTACAATTCCTATATATTCTATGTGCACATAAAATCAGGCATCTAATCATGCATTTCCCTTTGATAATCAATAGACAATGTATCCGGTTATAAATTAGGGTATTTAATCAAAATATGCGTTTGAAATATGTAAATAAATATGATAGACATAATTCTGATAAATATTTGTTTACAATTCCTGTATATTCTATGTGCACATAAAATAAGCTATCTAATCATGCATTTCCCTTTAATAATCAATAGACAATGTATCCGGTGATAAATTAGGGTATTTAATCAAAATATGCCTTTGAAATATGTAAATAAATATGATAGTAATAATTCTGATAAATATTAGATTACAATTCCTGTATATTCTATATGCACATAAAATAAGCTATCTAATCATACATGTCCTTTGATAATCAATACACAATGTATCCGGTGATAAATTAGGGTATTTAATCAAAATATGCCTTTGAAATATGTAAATAAATATGATAGTAATAATTCTGATAAATATTTGTTTACAATTCCTGTATATTCTATATGCACATAAATTAAGCTATCTAATCATGCATTTCCCTTTCATGATCAATACACAATGTATCCGGTGATTAATTAGGGTATTTAATCAAAATTGGCCTCTGAAATATGTAAATAAATAATTATGAATGTCATAATTCTGATAAATATTTGTTTACAATTCCTATATATTTTATATGCAAATAAAATAAGCTATCTAATCAAGCATTTCCCTTTGGTAATCTATATACAGTGTATCAGGTGATTAATTAGGGTTTTTAATCAAAATTGGCCTCTGAAATATGTAAATAGATAATTATGAAAGTCATTATTCTGATAAATATTTGTTTACAATTCCTGTATATTCTATATGCACATAAAATAAGCTATCTAATCATGCATTTCCCTTTAATAATCAATAGACAATGTATCCGGTGATAAATTAGGGTATTTAATCAAAATATGCCTTTGAAATATGTAAATAAATATGATAGTAATAATTCTGATAAATATTTGATTACAATTCCTGTATATTCTATATGCACATAAAATAAGCTATATAATCATGCATTTCCTTTGATAATCAATACACAATGTATCCGGTGATAAATTAGGGTATTTAATCAAAATATGCCTTTGAAATATGTAAATAAATATGATAGACATAATTCTGATAAATATTTATTTACAATTCCTGTATATTCTATATGCACATAAAATAAGCTATCTAATCATGCATTTCCCTTTCATGATCAATACACAATGTATCCGGTGATTAATTAGGGTATTTAATCAAAATTGGCCTCTGAAATATGTAAATAAATAATTATGAATGTCATAATTCTGATAAATATTTGTTTACAATTCCTATATATTTTATATGCACATAAAATAAGCTATCTAATCAAGCATTTCCCTTTGGTAATCTATATACAGTGTATCAGGTGATTAATTAGGGTTTTTAATCAAAATTGGCCTCTGAAATATGTAAATAGATAATTATGAAAGTCATTATTCTGATAAATATTTGTTTACAATTCCTGTATATTCTATATGCACATAAAATAAGCTATCTAATCATGCATTTCCCTTTGGTAATCTATATACAGTGTATCAGGTGATTAATTAGGGTTTTTATTCAAAATTGGCCGTTGAAGCATATAAATAAATATGACTGATAATGCCCTTAAATATTATTTACAATTTCTGTATATACAATATGCACATTAAATAGGCTATGTAATCAAATATTTCCCTTTGATATTCATTATACAATGAATCAGGTCATAAATTTGCCTCTGAAATATTTAAATAAATATGATAGACATAATTCTGATAAATATTTATTTACAATTCCTGTATATTCTATATGCATATAAAATAAGCTATCTAATCATGCATTTCCCTTTCATGATCAATACACAATGTATCCGGTGATTAATTAGGGAATTTAATCAAAATTTGCCTCTGAAATATGTAACAAAATATGATAGTAATAATTCTGATAAATATTTGTTTACAATTCCTGTATATTCTATATGCACATAAAATAAGCTATCTAATCATGCATTTCCCTTTGGTAATCTATATACAGTATATCAGGTGATTAATTAGGGTTTTTATTCAAAATTGGCCGTTGAAGCATATTAATAAATATGACTGATAATGCCCTTAAATATTATTTACAATTTCTGTATATACAATATGCATATTAAATAGGCTATGTAATAAAATATTTCCCTTTGATATTCATTATACAATGTATCAAGTCATAAATTTGCCTCTGAAATATTTAAATAAATAATTATGAATGTCATAATTCTGATAAATATTTGTTTACAATTCCTGTATATTCTATGTGCACATAAAATAAGCTATCTAATCATGTATTTCCCTTAAATAATCAATAGACAATGTATCCGGTGATAAATTAGGGTATTTAATCAAAATATGCCTTTGAAATATGTAAATAAATATGATAGTAATAATTCTGATAAATATTTGTTTACAATTCCTGTATATTCTATATGCACATAAAATAAGCTATCTAATCATGCATTTCCCTTTCATGATCAATACACAATGTATCAGATGATTAATTAGGGTATTTAATCAAAATTGGCCTCTGAAATATGTAACAAAATATAATAGTCATAATTCTGATAAATATTTATTTACAATTCCTATATATTCTATGTGCACATAAAATCAGGCATCTAATCATGCATTTCCCTTTGATAATCAATAGACAATGTATCCGGTGATAAATTAGGGTATTTAATCAAAATATGCCTTTGAAATATGTAAATAAATATGATTGACATAATTCTGATAAATATTCATTTACAATTCCTGTATATTCTATATGCACATAAAATAAGCTATATAATCATGCATTTCCCTTTCATGATCAATACACAATGTATCCGGTGATTAATTAGGGAATTTAATCAAAATTTGCCTCTGAAATATGTAAATAAATATGATAGTAATAATTCTGATAAATATTTGTTTACAATTCCTGTATATTCTATATGCACATAAAATAAGCTATCTAATCATGCATTTCCCTTTCATGATCAATACACAATGTATCAGATGATTAATTAGGGTATTTAATCAAAATTGGCCTCTGAAATATGTAACAAAATATGATAGTCATAATTCTGATAAATATTTATTTACCAGTCCTATATATTCTATGTGCACATAACATCAGGCATCTAATCATGCATTTCCCTTTGATAATCAATAGACAATGTATCCGGTTATAAATTAGGGTATTTTATCAAAATATGCCTTTGAAATATGTAAATAAATATGATAGTAATAATTCTGATAGATATTTGTTTACAATTCCTGTATATTCTATATGCACATAAAATAAGCTATCTAATCATGCATTTCCCTTTCATGATCAATACACAATGTATCCGGTGATTAATTAGGGTATTTAATCAAAATTGGCCTCTGAAATATGTAAATAAATAATTATGAATGTCATAATTCTGATAAATATTTGTTTACAATTCCTGTATATTCTATGTGCACATAAAATAAGCTATCTAATCATGCATTTCCCTTAAATAATCAATATACAATGTATCCGGTGATAAATTAGGGTATTTAATCAAAATATGCCTTTGAAATATGTAAATAAATATGATAGTAATAATTCTGATAAATATTTGTTTACAATTCCTATATATTTTATATGCAAATAAAATAAGCTATCTAATCAAGCATTTCCCTTTGGTAATCTATATACAGTGTATCAGGTGATTAATTAGGGTTTTTAATCAAAATTGGCCTCTGAAATATGTAAATAGATAATTATGAAAGTCATTATTCTGATAAATATTTGTTTACAATTCCTGTATATTCTATATGCACATAAAATAAGCTATCTAATCATGCATTTCCCTTTAATAATCAATAGACAATGTATCCGGTGATAAATTAGGGTATTTAATCAAAATATGCCTTTGAAATATGTAAATAAATATGATAGTAATAATTCTGATAAATATTTGATTACAATTCCTGTATATTCTATATGCACATAAAATAAGCTATATAATCATGCATTTCCTTTGATAATCAATACACAATGTATCCGGTGATAAATTAGGGTATTTAATCAAAATATGCCTTTGAAATATGTAAATAAATATGATAGACATAATTCTGATAAATATTTATTTACAATTCCTGTATATTCTATATGCACATAAAATAAGCTATCTAATCATGCATTTCCCTTTCATGATCAATACACAATGTATCCGGTGATTAATTAGGGTATTTAATCAAAATTGGCCTCTGAAATATGTAAATAAATAATTATGAATGTCATAATTCTGATAAATATTTGTTTACAATTCCTATATATTTTATATGCACATAAAATAAGCTATCTAATCAAGCATTTCCCTTTGGTAATCTATATACAGTGTATCAGGTGATTAATTAGGGTTTTTAATCAAAATTGGCCTCTGAAATATGTAAATAGATAATTATGAAAGTCATTATTCTGATAAATATTTGTTTACAATTCCTGTATATTCTATATGCACATAAAATAAGCTATCTAATCATGCATTTCCCTTTGGTAATCTATATACAGTGTATCAGGTGATTAATTAGGGTTTTTATTCAAAATTGGCCGTTGAAGCATATAAATAAATATGACTGATAATGCCCTTAAATATTATTTACAATTTCTGTATATACAATATGCACATTAAAGAGGCTATGTAATCAAATATTTCCCTTTGATATTCATTATACAATGAATCAGGTCATAAATTTGCCTCTGAAATATTTAAATAAATATGATAGACATAATTCTGATAAATATTTATTTACAATTCCTGTATATTCTATATGCATATAAAATAAGCTATCTAATCATGCATTTCCCTTTCATGATCAATACACAATGTATCCGGTGATTAATTAGGGAATTTAATCAAAATTTGCCTCTGAAATATGTAACAAAATATGATAGTAATAATTCTGATAAATATTTATTTACAATTCCTGTATATTCTATATGCACATAAAATAAGCTATCTAATCATGCATTTCCCTTTGGTAATCTATATACAGTATATCAGGTGATTAATTAGGGTTTTTATTCAAAATTGGCCGTTGAAGCATATTAATAAATATGACTGATAATGCCCTTAAATATTATTTACAATTTCTGTATATACAATATGCATATTAAATAGGCTATGTAATAAAATATTTCCCTTTGATATTCATTATACAATGTATCAAGTCATAAATTTGCCTCTGAAATATTTAAATAAATAATTATGAATGTCATAATTCTGATAAATATTTGTTTACAATTCCTGTATATTCTATGTGCACATAAAATAAGCTATCTAATCACGTATTTCCCTTAAATAATCAATAGACAATGTATCCGGTGATAAATTAGGGTATTTAATCAAAATATGCCTTTGAAATATGTAAATAAATATGATAGTAATAATTCTGATAAATATTTGTTTACAATTCCTGTATATTCTATGTGAACATAAAATAAGCTATATAATCATGTATTTTCCTTTGATAATCAATAGACAATGTATCCGGTGATAAATTAGGGTATTTAATCAAAATATGCCTTTGAAATATGTAAATAAATATGATAGTAATAATTCTGATAAATATTTGTTTACAATTCCTGTATATTCTATATGCACATAAAATAAGCTATCTAATCATGCATTTCCCTTTCATGATCAATACACAATGTATCAGATGATTAATTAGGGTATTTAATCAAAATTGGCCTCTGAAATATGTAACAAAATATAATAGTCATAATTCTGATAAATATTTATTTACAATTCCTATATATTCTATGTGCACATAAAATCAGGCATCTAATCATGCATTTCCCTTTGATAATCAATAGACAATGTATCCGGTGATAAATTAGGGTATTTAATCAATATATGCCTTTGAAATATGTAAATAAATATGATAGACATAATTCTGATAAATATTCATTTACAATTCCTGTATATTCTATATGCACATAAAATAAGCTATATAATCATGCATTTCCCTTTCATGATCAATACACAATGTATCCGGTGATTAATTAGGGAATTTAATCAAAATTTGCCTCTGAAATATGTAAATAAATATGATAGTAATAATTCTGATAAATATTTGTTTACAATTCCTGTATATTCTATATGCACATAAAATAAGCTATCTAATCATGCATTTCCCTTTCATGATCAATACACAATGTATCAGATGATTAATTAGGGTATTTAATCAAAATTGGCCTCTGAAATATGTAACAAAATATGATAGTCATAATTCTGATAAATATTTATTTACCAGTCCTATATATTCTATGTGCACATAACATCAGGCATCTAATCATGCATTTCCCTTTGATAATCAATAGACAATGTATCCGGTTATAAATTAGGGTATTTTATCAAAATATGCCTTTGAAATATGTAAATAAATATGATAGTAATAATTCTGATAGATATTTGTTTACAATTCCTGTATATTCTATATGCACATAAAATAAGCTATCTAATCATGCATTTCCCTTTCATGATCAATACACAATGTATCCGGTGATTAATTAGGGTATTTAATCAAAATTGGCCTCTGAAATATGTAAATAAATAATTATGAATGTCATAATTCTGATAAATATTTGTTTACAATTCCTGTATATTCTATGTGCACATAAAATAAGCTATCTAATCATGCATTTCCCTTAAATAATCAATATACAATGTATCCGGTGATAAATTAGGGTATTTAATCAAAATATGCCTTTGAAATATGTAAATAAATATGATAGTAATAATTCTGATAAATATTTGTTTACAATTCCTGTATATTCTATGTGAACATAAAATAAGCTATATAATCATGTATTTTCCTTTGATAATCAATAGACAATGTATCCGGTGATAAATTAGGGTATTTTATCAAAATATGCCTTTGAAATATGTAAATAAATATGATAGTAATAATTCTGATAAATATTTGTTTACAATTCCTGTATATTCTATATGCACATAAAATAAGCTATCTTATCATGCATTTCCCTTTCATGATCAATACACAATGTATCCGGTGATTAATTAGGGTATTTTATCAAAATTGGCCTCTGAAATATGTAAATAGATAATTATGAAAGTCATTATTCTGATAAATATTTGTTTACAATTCCTGTATATTCTATATGCACATAAAATAAGCTATCTAATCATGCATTTCCCTTTCATGATCAATACACAATGTATCCGGTGATTAATTAGGGTATTTTATCAAAATTGGCCTCTGAAATATGTAAATAATAATTATGAATGTCATAATTCTGATAAATATTTGTTTACAATTCCTATATATTTGATATGCACATAAAATAAGCTATCTAATCAAGCATTTCCCTTTGGTAATCTATATACAGTGTATCAGGTGATTAATTAAGGTATTTAATCAAAATATGCCTTTGAAATATGTAAATAAATATGATAGTTATAATTCTGATAAATATTTGTTTACAATTCCTGTATATTTTATATGCACATAAAATAAGCTATCTAATCAAGCATTTCCCTTTGGTAATCTATATTCAGTGTATCAGGTGATTAATTAGCGTTTTTAATCAAAATTGGCCTCTGAAATATGTAAATAGATAATTATGAAAGTCATTATTCTGATAAATATTTGTTTACAATTCCTGTATATTCTATATGCACATAAAATAAGCTATCTAATCATGCATTTCCCTTTGGTAATCTATATACAGTGTTTCAGGTGATTAATTAGGGTTTTTATTCAAAATTGGCCGTTGAAGCATATAAATAAATATGACTGATAATGCCCTTAAATATTATTTACAATTTCTGTATATACAATATGCACATTAAATAGGCTATGTAATCAAATATTTCCCTTTGATATTCATTATACAATGAATCAGGTCATAAATTTGCCTCTGAAATATTTAAATAAATATGATAGACATAATTCTGATAAATATTTATTTACAATTCCTGCATATTCTATGTGCACATAAAATAAGCTATCTAATCATTCATTTCCCTTTCATGATCAATACACAATGTATCCGGTGATTAATTAGGGTATTTAATCAAAATTGGCCTCTGAAATATGTAAATAAATAATTATGAATGTCATAATTCTGATAAATATTTGTTTACAATTCCTGTATATTCTATGTGCACATAAAATAAGCTATCTAATCATGCATTTCCCTTAAATAATCAATAGACAATGTATCCGGTGATAAATTAGGGTATTTAATCAAAATATGCCTTTGAAATATGTAAATAAATATGATAGTAATAATTCTGATAAATATTTGTTTACAATTCCTGTATATTCTATGTGAACATAAAATAAGCTATATAATCATGTATTTTCCTTTGATAATCAATAGACAATGTATCCGGTGATAAATTAGGGTATTTAATCAAAATATGCCTTTGAAATATGTAAATAAATATGATAGTAATAATTCTGATAAATATTTGTTTACAATTCCTGTATATTCTATATGCACATAAAATAAGCTATCTAATCATGCATTTCCATTTCATGATCAATACACAATGTATCAGATGATTAATTAGGGTATTTAATCAAAATTTGCCTCTGAAATATGTAACAAAATATGATAGTCATAATTCTGATAAATATTTATTTACAATTCCTATATATTCTATGTGCACATAAAATCAGGCATCTAATCATGCATTTCCCTTTGATAATCAATAGACAATGTATCCGGTGATAAATTAGGGTATTTAATCAAAATATGCCTTTGAAATATGTAAATAAATATGATAGACATAATTCTGATAAATATTCATTTACAATTCCTGTATATTCTATATGCACATAAAATAAGCTATATAATCATGCATTTCCCTTTCATGATCAATACACAATGTATCCGGTGATTAATTAGGGTATTTAATCAAAATTGGCCTCTGAAATATGTAAATAAATAATTATGAATGTCATAATTCTGATAAATATTTGTTTACAATTCCTGTATATTCTATGTGCACATAAAATAAGCTATCTAATCAAGCATTTCCCTTTCATGATCAATACACAATGTATCCGGTGATTAATTAGGGAATTTAATCAAAATTTGCCTCTGAAATATGTAAATAAATATGATAGTAATAATTCTGATAAATATTTGTTTACAATTCCTGTATATTCTATATGCACATAAAATAAGCTTTCTAATCATGCATTTCCCTTTCATGATCAATACACAATGTATCAGATGATTAATTAGGGTATTTATTCAAAATTGGCCTCTGAAATATGTAACAAAATATGATAGTCATAATTCTGATAAATATTTATTTACAATTCCTATATATTCTATGTGCACATAAAATCAGGCATCTAATCATGCATTTCCCTTTGATAATCAATAGACAATGTATCCGGTTATAAATTAGGGTATTTAATTTAAATATGCCTTTGAAATATGTAAATAAATATGATAGTAATAATTCTGATAAATATTTGTTTACAATTCCAGTATATTCTATATGCACATAAAATAAGCTATCTAATCATTCATTTCCCTTTCATGATCAATACACAATGTATCCGGTGATTAATTAGGGTATTTAATCAAAATTGGCCTCTGAAATATGTAAATAAATAATTATGAATGTCATAATTCTGATAAATATTTGTTTACAATTCCTGTATATTCTATGTGCACATAAAATAAGCTATCTAATCATGCATTTCCCTTAAATAATCAATAGACAATGTATCCGGTGATAAATTAGGGTATTTAATCAAAATATGCCTTTGAAATATGTAAATAAATATGATAGTAATAATTCTGATAAATATTTGTTTACAATTCCTGTATATTCTATGTGAACATAAAATAAGCTATATAATCATGTATTTTCCTTTGATAATCAATAGACAATGTATCCGGTGATAAATTAGGGTATTTAATCAAAATATGCCTTTGAAATATGTAAATAAATATGATAGTAATAATTCTGATAAATATTTGTTTACAATTCCTGTATATTCTATATGCACATAAAATAAGCTATCTAATCATGCATTTCCCTTTCATGATCAATACACAATGTATCAGATGATTAAATAGGGTATTTAATCAAAATTTGCCTCTGAAATATGTAACAAAATATGATAGTCATAATTCTGATAAATATTTATTTACAATTCCTATATATTCTATGTGCACATAAAATCGGGCATCTAATCATGCATTTCCCTTTGATAAACAATAGACAATGTATCCGGTTATAAATTAGGGTATTTAATCAAAATATGCCTTTGAAATATGTAAATAAATATGATAGTAATAATTCTGATAGATATTTGTTTACAATTCCTGTATATTCTATATGCACATAAATTGAGCTATCTAATCATGCATTTCCCTTTCATGATCAATACACAATGTATCCGGTGATTAATTAGGGTATTTAATCAAAATTGGCCTCTGAAATATGTAAATAAATAATTATGAATGTCATAATTCTGATAAATATTTGTTTACAATTCCTGTATATTCTATGTGCACATAAAATAAGCTATCTAATCATGCATTTCCCTTTCATGATCAATACACAATGTATCCGGTGATTAATTAGGGTATTTAATCATAATTTGCCTTTGAAATATGTAAATAAATATGATAGTAATAATTCTGATTAATATTTATTTACAATTCCTGTATAGTCTATATGCACATAAAATAAGCTATCTAATCATGCATTTCCCTTTCATGATCAATACACAATGTATCCGGTGATTAATTAGGGTATTTAATCATAATTTGCCTTTGAAATATGTAAATAAATATGATAGTAATAATTCTGATAAATATTTGTTTACAATTCCTATATATTTTATATGCACCTAAAATAAGCTATCTAATCAAGCATTTCCCTTTCATGATCAATACACAATGTATCCGGTGATTAATTAGGGAATTTAATCAAAATTTGCCTCTGAAATATGTAAATAAATATGATAGTAATAATTCTGATAAATATTTGTTTACAATTCCTGTATATTCTATATGCACATAAAATAAGCTTTCTAATTATGCATTTCCCTTTCATGATCAATACACAATGTATCAGATGATTAATTAGGGTATTTATTCAAAATTGGCCTCTGAAATATGTAACAAAATATGATAGTCATAATTCTGATAAATATTTATTTACAATTCCTATATATTCTATGTGCACATAAAATCAGGCATCTAATCATGCATTTCCCTTTGATAATCAATAGACAATGTATCCGGTTATAAATTAGGGTATTTAATTTAAATATGCCTTTGAAATATGTAAATAAATATGATAGTAATAATTCTGATAAATATTTGTTTACAATTCCTGTATGTTCTATATGCACATAAAATAAGCTATCTAATCATGCATTTCCCTTTCATGATCAATACACAATGTATCCGGTGATTAATTAGGGTATTTAATCAAAATTGGCCTCTGAAATATGTAAATAAATAATTATGAATGTCATAATTCTGATAAATATTTGTTTACAATTCCTGTATATACTATGTGCACATAACATCAGGCATCTAATCATGCATTTCCCTTTGATAATCAATAGACAATGTATCCGGTTATAAATTAGGGTATTTTATCAAAATATGCCTTTGAAATATGTAAATAAATATGATAGTAATAATTCTGATAAATATTTATTTACAATTCCTGCATATTCTATGTACACATAAAATAAGCTATCTAATCATGCATTTCCTTTGATAATCAATACACAGTGTATCAGGTGATTAATTAGGGTATTTAATCAAAATATGCCTTTGAAATATGTAAATAAATATGATAGACATAATTCTGATAAATATTTATTTACAATTCCTGTATATTCTATATGCACATAAAATAAGCTATCTAATCATGCATTTCCCTTTGATAATCAATAGACAATGTATCCGGTGATAAATTAGGGTATTTAATCAAAATATGCCTTTGAAATATGTAAATAAATATGATAGTAATAATTCTGATAAATATTTGTTTACAATTCCTGTATATTCTATATGCACATAAAATAAGCTATCTAATCATGCATTTCCCTTTCATGATCAATACACAATGTATCAGATGATTAATTAGGGTATTTAATCAAAATTGGCCTCTGAAATATGTAACAAAATATGATAGTCATAATTCTGATAAATATTTATTTACAATTCCTATATATTCTATGTGCACATAAAATCAGGCATCTAATCATGCATTTCCCTTTGATAATCAATAGACAATGTATCCGGTTATAAATTAGGGTATTTAATTTAAATATGCCTTTGAAATATGTAAATAAATATGATAGTAATAATTCTGATAAATATTTGTTTACAATTCCAGTATATTCTATATGCACATAAAATAAGCTATCTAATCATTCATTTCCCTTTCATGATCAATACACAATGTATCCGGTGATTAATTAGGGTATTTAATCAAAATTGGCCTCTGAAATATGTAAATAAATAATTATGAATGTCATAATTCTGATAAATATTTGTTTACAATTCCTGTATATTCTATGTGCACATAAAATAAGCTATCTAATCATGCATTTCCCTTAAATAATCAATAGACAATGTATCCGGTGATAAATTAGGGTATTTAATCAAAATATGCCTTTGAAATATGTAAATAAATATGATAGTAATAATTCTGATAAATATTTGTTTACAATTCCTGTATATTCTATGTGAACATAAAATAAGCTATATAATCATGTATTTTCCTTTGATAATCAATAGACAATGTATCCGGTGATAAATTAGGGTATTTAATCAAAATATGCCTTTGAAATATGTAAATAAATATGATAGTAATAATTCTGATAAATATTTGTTTACAATTCCTGTATATTCTATATGCACATAAAATAAGCTATCTAATCATGCATTTCCCTTTCATGATCAATACACAATGTATCAGATGATTAATTAGGGTATTTAATCAAAATTTGCCTCTGAAATATGTAACAAAATATGATAGTCATAATTCTGATAAATATTTATTTACAATTCCTATATATTCTATGTGCACATAAAATCAGGCATCTAATCATGCATTTCCCTTTGATAATCAATAGACAATGTATCCGGTGATAAATTAGGGTATTTAATCAAAATATGCCTTTGAAATATGTAAATAAATATGATAGACATAATTCTGATAAATATTCATTTACAATTCCTGTATATTCTATATGCACATAAAATAAGCTATATAATCATGCATTTCCCTTTCATGATCAATACACAATGTATCCGGTGATTAATTAGGGAATTTAATCAAAATTTGACTCTGAAATATGTAAATAAATATGATAGTAATAATTCTGATAAATATTTGTTTACAATTCCTGTATATTCTATATGCACATAAAATAAGCTATCTAATCATGCATTTCCCTTTCATGATCAATACACAATGTATCAGATGATTAATTAGGGTATTTAATCAAAATTGGCCTCTGAAATATGTAACAAAATATGATAGTCATAATTCTGATAAATATTTATTTACAAGTCCTATATATTCTATGTGCACATAACATCAGGCATCTAATCATGCATTTCCCTTTGATAATCAATAGACAATGTATCCGGTTATAAATTAGGGTATTTTATCAAAATATGCCTTTGAAATATGTAAATAAATATGATAGTAATAATTCTGATAAATATTTATTTACAATTCCTGCATATTCTATGTACACATAAAATAAGCTATCTAATCATGCATTTCCTTTGATAATCAATACACAGTGTATCAGGTGATTAATTAGGGTATTTAATCAAAATATGCCTTTGAAATATGTAAATAAATATGATAGACATAATTCTGATAAATATTTATTTACAATTCCTGTATATTCTATATGCACATAAAATAAGCTATCTAATCATGCATTTCCCTTTCATGATCAATACACAATGTATCAGATGATTAAATAGGGTATTTAATCAAAATTTGCCTCTGAAATATGTAACAAAATATGATAGTCATAATTCTGATAAATATTTATTTACAATTCCTATATATTCTATGTGCACATAAAATCGGGCATCTAATCATGCATTTCCCTTTGATAAACAATAGACAATGTATCCGGTTATAAATTAGGGTATTTAATCAAAATATGCCTTTGAAATATGTAAATAAATATGATAGTAATAATTCTGATAGATATTTGTTTACAATTCCTGTATATTCTATATGCACATAAATTGAGCTATCTAATCATGCATTTCCCTTTCATGATCAATACACAATGTATCCGGTGATTAATTAGGGTATTTAATCAAAATTGGCCTCTGAAATATGTAAATAAATAATTATGAATGTCATAATTCTGATAAATATTTGTTTACAATTCCTGTATATTCTATGTGCACATAAAATAAGCTATCTAATCATGCATTTCCCTTTCATGATCAATACACAATGTATCCGGTGATTAATTAGGGTATTTAATCATAATTTGCCTTTGAAATATGTAAATAAATATGATAGTAATAATTCTGATTAATATTTATTTACAATTCCTGTATAGTCTATATGCACATAAAATAAGCTATCTAATCATGCATTTCCCTTTCATGATCAATACACAATGTATCCGGTGATTAATTAGGGTATTTAATCATAATTTGCCTTTGAAATATGTAAATAAATATGATAGTAATAATTCTGATAAATATTTGTTTACAATTCCTATATATTTTATATGCACCTAAAATAAGCTATCTAATCAAGCATTTCCCTTTCATGATCAATACACAATGTATCCGGTGATTAATTAGGGAATTTAATCAAAATTTGCCTCTGAAATATGTAAATAAATATGATAGTAATAATTCTGATAAATATTTGTTTACAATTCCTGTATATTCTATATGCACATAAAATAAGCTTTCTAATTATGCATTTCCCTTTCATGATCAATACACAATGTATCAGATGATTAATTAGGGTATTTATTCAAAATTGGCCTCTGAAATATGTAACAAAATATGATAGTCATAATTCTGATAAATATTTATTTACAATTCCTATATATTCTATGTGCACATAAAATCAGGCATCTAATCATGCATTTCCCTTTGATAATCAATAGACAATGTATCCGGTTATAAATTAGGGTATTTAATTTAAATATGCCTTTGAAATATGTAAATAAATATGATAGTAATAATTCTGATAAATATTTGTTTACAATTCCTGTATGTTCTATATGCACATAAAATAAGCTATCTAATCATGCATTTCCCTTTCATGATCAATACACAATGTATCCGGTGATTAATTAGGGTATTTAATCAAAATTGGCCTCTGAAATATGTAAATAAATAATTATGAATGTCATAATTCTGATAAATATTTGTTTACAATTCCTGTATATACTATGTGCACATAACATCAGGCATCTAATCATGCATTTCCCTTTGATAATCAATAGACAATGTATCCGGTTATAAATTAGGGTATTTTATCAAAATATGCCTTTGAAATATGTAAATAAATATGATAGTAATAATTCTGATAAATATTTATTTACAATTCCTGCATATTCTATGTACACATAAAATAAGCTATCTAATCATGCATTTCCTTTGATAATCAATACACAGTGTATCAGGTGATTAATTAGGGTATTTAATCAAAATATGCCTTTGAAATATGTAAATAAATATGATAGACATAATTCTGATAAATATTTATTTACAATTCCTGTATATTCTATATGCACATAAAATAAGCTATCTAATCATGCATTTCCCTTTGATAATCAATAGACAATGTATCCGGTGATAAATTAGGGTATTTAATCAAAATATGCCTTTGAAATATGTAAATAAATATGATAGTAATAATTCTGATAAATATTTGTTTACAATTCCTGTATATTCTATATGCACATAAAATAAGCTATCTAATCATGCATTTCCCTTTCATGATCAATACACAATGTATCAGATGATTAATTAGGGTATTTAATCAAAATTGGCCTCTGAAATATGTAACAAAATATGATAGTCATAATTCTGATAAATATTTATTTACAATTCCTATATATTCTATGTGCACATAAAATCAGGCATCTAATCATGCATTTCCCTTTGATAATCAATAGACAATGTATCCGGTGATAAATTAGGGTATTTAATCAAAATATGCCTTTGAAATATGTAAATAAATATGATAGACATAATTCTGATAAATATTCATTTACAATTCCTGTATATTCTATATGCACATAAAATAAGCTATATAATCATGCATTTCCCTTTCATGATCAATACACAATGTATCCGGTGATTAATTAGGGAATTTAATCAAAATTTGCCTCTGAAATATGTAAATAAATATGATAGTAATAATTCTGATAAATATTTGTTTACAATTCCTGTATATTCTATATGCACATAAAATAAGCTTTCTAATCATGCATTTCCCTTTCATGATCAATACACAATGTATCAGATGATTAATTAGGGTATTTATTCAAAATTGGCCTCTGAAATATGTAACAAAATATGATAGTCATAATTCTGATAAATATTTATTTACAATTCCTATATATTCTATGTGCACATAAAATCAGGCATCTAATCATGCATTTCCCTTTGATAATCAATAGACAATGTATCCGGTTATAAATTAGGGTATTTAATTTAAATATGCCTTTGAAATATGTAAATAAATATGATAGTAATAATTCTGATAAATATTTGTTTACAATTCCTGTATATTCTATATGCACATAAAATAAGCTATCTAATCATGCATTTCCCTTTCATGATCAATACACAATGTATCCGGTGATAAATTAGGGTATTTAATCAAAATATGCCTTTGAAATATGTAAATAAATATGATAGTAATAATTCTGATAAATATTTGTTTACAATTCCTGTATATTCTATGTGAACATAAAATAAGCTATATAATCATGTATTTTCCTTTGATAATCAATAGACAATGTATCCGGTGATAAATTAGGGTATTTAATCAAAATATGCCTTTGAAATATGTAAATAAATATGATAGTAATAATTCTGATAAATATTTGTTTACAATTCCTGTATATTCTATATGCACATAAAATAAGCTATCTTATCATGCATTTCCCTTTCATGATCAATACACAATGTATCCGGTGATTAATTAGGGTATTTTATCAAAATTGGCTTCTGAAATATGTAAATAGATAATTATGAAAGTCATTATTCTGATAAATATTTGTTTACACTTCCTGTATATTCTATATGCACATAAAATAAGCTATCTAATCATGCATTTCCATTTCATGATCAATACACAATGTATCAGATGATTAATTAGGGTATTTAATCAAAATTTGCCTCTGAAATATGTAACAAAATATGATAGTCATAATTCTGATAAATATTTATTTACAATTCCTATAAATTCTATGTGCACATAAAATCAGGCATCTAATCATGCATTTCCCTTTGATAATCAATAGACAATGTATCCGGTGATAAATTAGGGTATTTAATCAAAATATGCCTTTGAAATATGTAAATAAATATGATAGACATAATTCTGATAAATATTCATTTACAATTCCTGTATATTCTATATGCACATAAAATAAGCTATATAATCATGCATTTCCCTTTCATGATCAATACACAATGTATCCGGTGATTAATTAGGGTATTTAATCAAAATTGGCCTCTGAAATATGTAAATAAATAATTATGAATGTCATAATTCTGATAAATATTTGTTTACAATTCCTGTATATTCTATGTGCACATAAAATAAGCTATCTAATCAAGCATTTCCCTTTCATGATCAATACACAATGTATCCGGTGATTAATTAGGGAATTTAATCAAAATTTGCCTCTGAAATATGTAAATAAATATGATAGTAATAATTCTGATAAATATTTGTTTACAATTCCTGTATATTCTATATGCACATAAAATAAGCTTTCTAATCATGCATTTCCCTTTCATGATCAATACACAATGTATCAGATGATTAATTAGGGTATTTATTCAAAATTGGCCTCTGAAATATGTAACAAAATATGATAGTCATAATTCTGATAAATATTTATTTACAATTCCTATATATTCTATGTGCACATAAAATCAGGCATCTAATCATGCATTTCCCTTTGATAATCAATAGACAATGTATCCGGTTATAAATTAGGGTATTTAATTTAAATATGCCTTTGAAATATGTAAATAAATATGATAGTAATAATTCTGATAAATATTTGTTTACAATTCCTGTATGTTCTATATGCACATAAAATAAGCTATCTAATCATTCATTTCCCTTTCATGATCAATACACAATGTATCCGGTGATTAATTAGGGTATTTAATCAAAATTGGCCTCTGAAATATGTAAATAAATAATTATGAATGTCATAATTCTGATAAATATTTGTTTACAATTCCTGTATATTCTATGTGCACATAAAATAAGCTATCTAATCATGCATTTCCCTTTCATGATCAATACACAATGTATCCGGTGATTAATTAGGGTATTTAATCATAATTTGCCTTTGAAATATGTAAATAAATATGATAGTAATAATTCTGATTAATATTTATTTACAATTCCTGTATAGTCTATATGCACATAAAATAAGCTATCTAATCATGCATTTCCCTTTCATGATCAATACACAATGTATCCGGTGATTAATTAGGGTATTTAATCATAATTTGCCTTTGAAATATGTAAATAAATATGATAGTAATAATTCTGATAAATATTTGTTTACAATTCCTATATATTTTATATGCACCTAAAATAAGCTATCTAATCAAGCATTTCCCTTTCATGATCAATACACAATGTATCCGGTGATTAATTAGGGAATTTAATCAAAATTTGCCTCTGAAATATGTAAATAAATATGATAGTAATAATTCTGATAAATATTTGTTTACAATTCCTGTATATTCTATATGCACATAAAATAAGCTTTCTAATCATGCATTTCCCTTTCATGATCAATACACAATGTATCAGATGATTAATTAGGGTATTTATTCAAAATTGGCCTCTGAAATATGTAACAAAATATGATAGTCATAATTCTGATAAATATTTATTTACAATTCCTATATATTCTATGTGCACATAAAATCAGGCATCTAATCATGCATTTCCCTTTGATAATCAATAGACAATGTATCCGGTTATAAATTAGGGTATTTAATTTAAATATGCCTTTGAAATATGTAAATAAATATGATAGTAATAATTCTGATAAATATTTGTTTACAATTCCAGTATATTCTATATGCACATAAAATAAGCTATCTAATCATTCATTTCCCTTTCATGATCAATACACAATGTATCCGGTGATTAATTAGGGTATTTAATCAAAATTGGCCTCTGAAATATGTAAATAAATAATTATGAATGTCATAATTCTGATAAATATTTGTTTACAATTCCTGTATATTCTATGTGCACATAAAATAAGCTATCTAATCATGCATTTCCCTTAAATAATCAATAGACAATGTATCCGGTGATAAATTAGGGTATTTAATCAAAATATGCCTTTGAAATATGTAAATAAATATGATAGTAATAATTCTGATAAATATTTGTTTACAATTCCTGTATATTCTATGTGAACATAAAATAAGCTATATAATCATGTATTTTCCTTTGATAATCAATAGACAATGTATCCGGTTATAAATTAGGGTATTTAATTTAAATATGCCTTTGAAATATGTAAATAAATATGATAGTAATAATTCTGATAAATATTTGTTTACAATTCCTGTATGTTCTATATGCACATAAAATAAGCTATCTAATCATTCATTTCCCTTTCATGATCAATACACAATGTATCCGGTGATTAATTAGGGTATTTAATCAAAATTGGCCTCTGAAATATGTAAATAAATAATTATGAATGTCATAATTCTGATAAATATTTGTTTACAATTCCTGTATATTCTATGTGCACATAAAATAAGCTATCTAATCATGCATTTCCCTTTCATGATCAATACACAATGTATCCGGTGATTAATTAGGGTATTTAATCATAATTTGCCTTTGAAATATGTAAATAAATATGATAGTAATAATTCTGATTAATATTTATTTACAATTCCTGTATAGTCTATATGCACATAAAATAAGCTATCTAATCATGCATTTCCCTTTCATGATCAATACACAATGTATCCGGTGATTAATTAGGGTATTTAATCATAATTTGCCTTTGAAATATGTAAATAAATATGATAGTAATAATTCTGATAAATATTTGTTTACAATTCCTATATATTTTATATGCACCTAAAATAAGCTATCTAATCAAGCATTTCCCTTTCATGATCAATACACAATGTATCCGGTGATTAATTAGGGAATTTAATCAAAATTTGCCTCTGAAATATGTAAATAAATATGATAGTAATAATTCTGATAAATATTTGTTTACAATTCCTGTATATTCTATATGCACATAAAATAAGCTTTCTAATCATGCATTTCCCTTTCATGATCAATACACAATGTATCAGATGATTAATTAGGGTATTTATTCAAAATTGGCCTCTGAAATATGTAACAAAATATGATAGTCATAATTCTGATAAATATTTATTTACAATTCCTATATATTCTATGTGCACATAAAATCAGGCATCTAATCATGCATTTCCCTTTGATAATCAATAGACAATGTATCCGGTTATAAATTAGGGTATTTAATTTAAATATGCCTTTGAAATATGTAAATAAATATGATAGTAATAATTCTGATAAATATTTGTTTACAATTCCAGTATATTCTATATGCACATAAAATAAGCTATCTAATCATTCATTTCCCTTTCATGATCAATACACAATGTATCCGGTGATTAATTAGGGTATTTAATCAAAATTGGCCTCTGAAATATGTAAATAAATAATTATGAATGTCATAATTCTGATAAATATTTGTTTACAATTCCTGTATATTCTATGTGCACATAAAATAAGCTATCTAATCATGCATTTCCCTTAAATAATCAATAGACAATGTATCCGGTGATAAATTAGGGTATTTAATCAAAATATGCCTTTGAAATATGTAAATAAATATGATAGTAATAATTCTGATAAATATTTGTTTACAATTCCTGTATATTCTATGTGAACATAAAATAAGCTATATAATCATGTATTTTCCTTTGATAATCAATAGACAATGTATCCGGTGATAAATTAGGGTATTTAATCAAAATATGCCTTTGAAATATGTAAATAAATATGATAGTAATAATTCTGATAAATATTTGTTTACAATTCCTGTATATTCTATATGCACATAAAATAAGCTATCTAATCATGCATTTCCCTTTCATGATCAATACACAATGTATCAGATGATTAATTAGGGTATTTAATCAAAATTTGCCTCTGAAATATGTAACAAAATATGATAGTCATAATTCTGATAAATATTTATTTACAATTCCTATATATTCTATGTGCACATAAAATCAGGCATCTAATCATGCATTTCCCTTTGATAATCAATAGACAATGTATCCGGTGATAAATTAGGGTATTTAATCAAAATATGCCTTTGAAATATGTAAATAAATATGATAGACATAATTCTGATAAATATTCATTTACAATTCCTGTATATTCTATATGCACATAAAATAAGCTATATAATCATGCATTTCCCTTTCATGATCAATACACAATGTATCCGGTGATTAATTAGGGAATTTAATCAAAATTTGACTCTGAAATATGTAAATAAATATGATAGTAATAATTCTGATAAATATTTGTTTACAATTCCTGTATATTCTATATGCACATAAAATAAGCTATCTAATCATGCATTTCCCTTTCATGATCAATACACAATGTATCAGATGATTAATTAGGGTATTTAATCAAAATTGGCCTCTGAAATATGTAACAAAATATGATAGTCATAATTCTGATAAATATTTATTTACAAGTCCTATATATTCTATGTGCACATAACATCAGGCATCTAATCATGCATTTCCCTTTGATAATCAATAGACAATGTATCCGGTTATAAATTAGGGTATTTTATCAAAATATGCCTTTGAAATATGTAAATAAATATGATAGTAATAATTCTGATAAATATTTATTTACAATTCCTGCATATTCTATGTACACATAAAATAAGCTATCTAATCATGCATTTCCTTTGATAATCAATACACAGTGTATCAGGTGATTAATTAGGGTATTTAATCAAAATATGCCTTTGAAATATGTAAATAAATATGATAGACATAATTCTGATAAATATTTATTTACAATTCCTGTATATTCTATATGCACATAAAATAAGCTATCTAATCATGCATTTCCCTTTCATGATCAATACACAATGTATCAGATGATTAAATAGGGTATTTAATCAAAATTTGCCTCTGAAATATGTAACAAAATATGATAGTCATAATTCTGATAAATATTTATTTACAATTCCTATATATTCTATGTGCACATAAAATCGGGCATCTAATCATGCATTTCCCTTTGATAAACAATAGACAATGTATCCGGTTATAAATTAGGGTATTTAATCAAAATATGCCTTTGAAATATGTAAATAAATATGATAGTAATAATTCTGATAGATATTTGTTTACAATTCCTGTATATTCTATATGCACATAAATTGAGCTATCTAATCATGCATTTCCCTTTCATGATCAATACACAATGTATCCGGTGATTAATTAGGGTATTTAATCAAAATTGGCCTCTGAAATATGTAAATAAATAATTATGAATGTCATAATTCTGATAAATATTTGTTTACAATTCCTGTATATTCTATGTGCACATAAAATAAGCTATCTAATCATGCATTTCCCTTTCATGATCAATACACAATGTATCCGGTGATTAATTAGGGTATTTAATCATAATTTGCCTTTGAAATATGTAAATAAATATGATAGTAATAATTCTGATAAATATTTGTTTACAATTCCTATATATTTTATATGCACCTAAAATAAGCTATCTAATCAAGCATTTCCCTTTCATGATCAATACACAATGTATCCGGTGATTAATTAGGGAATTTAATCAAAATTTGCCTCTGAAATATGTAAATAAATATGATAGTAATAATTCTGATAAATATTTGTTTACAATTCCTGTATATTCTATATGCACATAAAATAAGCTTTCTAATCATGCATTTCCCTTTCATGATCAATACACAATGTATCAGATGATTAATTAGGGTATTTATTCAAAATTGGCCTCTGAAATATGTAACAAAATATGATAGTCATAATTCTGATAAATATTTATTTACAATTCCTATATATTCTATGTGCACATAAAATCAGGCATCTAATCATGCATTTCCCTTTGATAATCAATAGACAATGTATCCGGTTATAAATTAGGGTATTTAATTTAAATATGCCTTTGAAATATGTAAATAAATATGATAGTAATAATTCTGATAAATATTTGTTTACAATTCCAGTATATTCTATATGCACATAAAATAAGCTATCTAATCATTCATTTCCCTTTCATGATCAATACACAATGTATCCGGTGATTAATTAGGGTATTTAATCAAAATTGGCCTCTGAAATATGTAAATAAATAATTATGAATGTCATAATTCTGATAAATATTTGTTTACAATTCCTGTATATTCTATGTGCACATAAAATAAGCTATCTAATCATGCATTTCCCTTAAATAATCAATAGACAATGTATCCGGTGATAAATTAGGGTATTTAATCAAAATATGCCTTTGAAATATGTAAATAAATATGATAGTAATAATTCTGATAAATATTTGTTTACAATTCCTGTATATTCTATGTGAACATAAAATAAGCTATATAATCATGTATTTTCCTTTGATAATCAATAGACAATGTATCCGGTTATAAATTAGGGTATTTAATTTAAATATGCCTTTGAAATATGTAAATAAATATGATAGTAATAATTCTGATAAATATTTGTTTACAATTCCTGTATGTTCTATATGCACATAAAATAAGCTATCTAATCATTCATTTCCCTTTCATGATCAATACACAATGTATCCGGTGATTAATTAGGGTATTTAATCAAAATTGGCCTCTGAAATATGTAAATAAATAATTATGAATGTCATAATTCTGATAAATATTTGTTTACAATTCCTGTATATTCTATGTGCACATAAAATAAGCTATCTAATCATGCATTTCCCTTTCATGATCAATACACAATGTATCCGGTGATTAATTAGGGTATTTAATCATAATTTGCCTTTGAAATATGTAAATAAATATGATAGTAATAATTCTGATTAATATTTATTTACAATTCCTGTATAGTCTATATGCACATAAAATAAGCTATCTAATCATGCATTTCCCTTTCATGATCAATACACAATGTATCCGGTGATTAATTAGGGTATTTAATCATAATTTGCCTTTGAAATATGTAAATAAATATGATAGTAATAATTCTGATAAATATTTGTTTACAATTCCTATATATTTTATATGCACCTAAAATAAGCTATCTAATCAAGCATTTCCCTTTCATGATCAATACACAATGTATCCGGTGATTAATTAGGGAATTTAATCAAAATTTGCCTCTGAAATATGTAAATAAATATGATAGTAATAATTCTGATAAATATTTGTTTACAATTCCTGTATATTCTATATGCACATAAAATAAGCTTTCTAATCATGCATTTCCCTTTCATGATCAATACACAATGTATCAGATGATTAATTAGGGTATTTATTCAAAATTGGCCTCTGAAATATGTAACAAAATATGATAGTCATAATTCTGATAAATATTTATTTACAATTCCTATATATTCTATGTGCACATAAAATCAGGCATCTAATCATGCATTTCCCTTTGATAATCAATAGACAATGTATCCGGTTATAAATTAGGGTATTTAATTTAAATATGCCTTTGAAATATGTAAATAAATATGATAGTAATAATTCTGATAAATATTTGTTTACAATTCCAGTATATTCTATATGCACATAAAATAAGCTATCTAATCATTCATTTCCCTTTCATGATCAATACACAATGTATCCGGTGATTAATTAGGGTATTTAATCAAAATTGGCCTCTGAAATATGTAAATAAATAATTATGAATGTCATAATTCTGATAAATATTTGTTTACAATTCCTGTATATTCTATGTGCACATAAAATAAGCTATCTAATCATGCATTTCCCTTAAATAATCAATAGACAATGTATCCGGTGATAAATTAGGGTATTTAATCAAAATATGCCTTTGAAATATGTAAATAAATATGATAGTAATAATTCTGATAAATATTTGTTTACAATTCCTGTATATTCTATGTGAACATAAAATAAGCTATATAATCATGTATTTTCCTTTGATAATCAATAGACAATGTATCCGGTGATAAATTAGGGTATTTAATCAAAATATGCCTTTGAAATATGTAAATAAATATGATAGTAATAATTCTGATAAATATTTGTTTACAATTCCTGTATATTCTATATGCACATAAAATAAGCTATCTAATCATGCATTTCCCTTTCATGATCAATACACAATGTATCAGATGATTAATTAGGGTATTTAATCAAAATTTGCCTCTGAAATATGTAACAAAATATGATAGTCATAATTCTGATAAATATTTATTTACAATTCCTATATATTCTATGTGCACATAAAATCAGGCATCTAATCATGCATTTCCCTTTGATAATCAATAGACAATGTATCCGGTGATAAATTAGGGTATTTAATCAAAATATGCCTTTGAAATATGTAAATAAATATGATAGACATAATTCTGATAAATATTCATTTACAATTCCTGTATATTCTATATGCACATAAAATAAGCTATATAATCATGCATTTCCCTTTCATGATCAATACACAATGTATCCGGTGATTAATTAGGGAATTTAATCAAAATTTGACTCTGAAATATGTAAATAAATATGATAGTAATAATTCTGATAAATATTTGTTTACAATTCCTGTATATTCTATATGCACATAAAATAAGCTATCTAATCATGCATTTCCCTTTCATGATCAATACACAATGTATCAGATGATTAATTAGGGTATTTAATCAAAATTGGCCTCTGAAATATGTAACAAAATATGATAGTCATAATTCTGATAAATATTTATTTACAAGTCCTATATATTCTATGTGCACATAACATCAGGCATCTAATCATGCATTTCCCTTTGATAATCAATAGACAATGTATCCGGTTATAAATTAGGGTATTTTATCAAAATATGCCTTTGAAATATGTAAATAAATATGATAGTAATAATTCTGATAAATATTTATTTACAATTCCTGCATATTCTATGTACACATAAAATAAGCTATCTAATCATGCATTTCCTTTGATAATCAATACACAGTGTATCAGGTGATTAATTAGGGTATTTAATCAAAATATGCCTTTGAAATATGTAAATAAATATGATAGACATAATTCTGATAAATATTTATTTACAATTCCTGTATATTCTATATGCACATAAAATAAGCTATCTAATCATGCATTTCCCTTTCATGATCAATACACAATGTATCAGATGATTAAATAGGGTATTTAATCAAAATTTGCCTCTGAAATATGTAACAAAATATGATAGTCATAATTCTGATAAATATTTATTTACAATTCCTATATATTCTATGTGCACATAAAATCGGGCATCTAATCATGCATTTCCCTTTGATAAACAATAGACAATGTATCCGGTTATAAATTAGGGTATTTAATCAAAATATGCCTTTGAAATATGTAAATAAATATGATAGTAATAATTCTGATAGATATTTGTTTACAATTCCTGTATATTCTATATGCACATAAATTGAGCTATCTAATCATGCATTTCCCTTTCATGATCAATACACAATGTATCCGGTGATTAATTAGGGTATTTAATCAAAATTGGCCTCTGAAATATGTAAATAAATAATTATGAATGTCATAATTCTGATAAATATTTGTTTACAATTCCTGTATATTCTATGTGCACATAAAATAAGCTATCTAATCATGCATTTCCCTTTCATGATCAATACACAATGTATCCGGTGATTAATTAGGGTATTTAATCATAATTTGCCTTTGAAATATGTAAATAAATATGATAGTAATAATTCTGATTAATATTTATTTACAATTCCTGTATAGTCTATATGCACATAAAATAAGCTATCTAATCATGCATTTCTCTTTCATGATCAATACACAATGTATCCGGTGATTAATTAGGGTATTTAATCATAATTTGCCTTTGAAATATGTAAATAAATATGATAGTAATAATTCTGATAAATATTTGTTTACAATTCCTATATATTTTATATGCACCTAAAATAAGCTATCTAATCAAGCATTTCCCTTTCATGATCAATACACAATGTATCCGGTGATTAATTAGGGAATTTAATCAAAATTTGCCTCTGAAATATGTAAATAAATATGATAGTAATAATTCTGATAAATATTTGTTTACAATTCCTGTATATTCTATATGCACATAAAATAAGCTTTCTAATCATGCATTTCCCTTTCATGATCAATACACAATGTATCAGATGATTAATTAGGGTATTTATTCAAAATTGGCCTCTGAAATATGTAACAAAATATGATAGTCATAATTCTGATAAATATTTATTTACAATTCCTATATATTCTATGTGCACATAAAATCAGGCATCTAATCATGCATTTCCCTTTGATAATCAATAGACAATGTATCCGGTTATAAATTAGGGTATTTAATTTAAATATGCCTTTGAAATATGTAAATAAATATGATAGTAATAATTCTGATAAATATTTGTTTACAATTCCTGTATGTTCTATATGCACATAAAATAAGCTATCTAATCATGCATTTCCCTTTCATGATCAATACACAATGTATCCGGTGATTAATTAGGGTATTTAATCAAAATTGGCCTCTGAAATATGTAAATAAATAATTATGAATGTCATAATTCTGATAAATATTTGTTTACAATTCCTGTATATACTATGTGCACATAACATCAGGCATCTAATCATGCATTTCCCTTTGATAATCAATAGACAATGTATCCGGTTATAAATTAGGGTATTTTATCAAAATATGCCTTTGAAATATGTAAATAAATATGATAGTAATAATTCTGATAAATATTTATTTACAATTCCTGCATATTCTATGTACACATAAAATAAGCTATCTAATCATGCATTTCCTTTGATAATCAATACACAGTGTATCAGGTGATTAATTAGGGTATTTAATCAAAATATGCCTTTGAAATATGTAAATAAATATGATAGACATAATTCTGATAAATATTTATTTACAATTCCTGTATATTCTATATGCACATAAAATAAGCTATCTAATCATGCATTTCCCTTTGATAATCAATAGACAATGTATCCGGTGATAAATTAGGGTATTTAATCAAAATATGCCTTTGAAATATGTAAATAAATATGATAGTAATAATTCTGATAAATATTTGTTTACAATTCCTGTATATTCTATATGCACATAAAATAAGCTATCTAATCATGCATTTCCCTTTCATGATCAATACACAATGTATCAGATGATTAATTAGGGTATTTAATCAAAATTGGCCTCTGAAATATGTAACAAAATATGATAGTCATAATTCTGATAAATATTTATTTACAATTCCTATATATTCTATGTGCACATAAAATCAGGCATCTAATCATGCATTTCCCTTTGATAATCAATAGACAATGTATCCGGTTATAAATTAGGGTATTTAATTTAAATATGCCTTTGAAATATGTAAATAAATATGATAGTAATAATTCTGATAAATATTTATTTACAAGTCCTATATATTCTATGTGCACATAACATCAGGCATCTAATCATGCATTTCCCTTTGATAATCAATAGACAATGTATCCGGTTATAAATTAGGGTATTTTATCAAAATATGCCTTTGAAATATGTAAATAAATATGATAGTAATAATTCTGATAAATATTTATTTACAATTCCTGCATATTCTATGTACACATAAAATAAGCTATCTAATCATGCATTTCCTTTGATAATCAATACACAGTGTATCAGGTGATTAATTAGGGTATTTAATCAAAATATGCCTTTGAAATATGTAAATAAATATGATAGACATAATTCTGATAAATATTTATTTACAATTCCTGTATATTCTATATGCACATAAAATAAGCTATCTAATCATGCATTTCCCTTTCATGATCAATACACAATGTATCAGATGATTAAATAGGGTATTTAATCAAAATTTGCCTCTGAAATATGTAACAAAATATGATAGTCATAATTCTGATAAATATTTATTTACAATTCCTATATATTCTATGTGCACATAAAATCAGGCATCTAATCATGCATTTCCCTTTGATAAACAATAGACAATGTATCCGGTTATAAATTAGGGTATTTAATCAAAATATGCCTTTGAAATATGTAAATAAATATGATAGTTATAATTCTGATAAATATTTGTTTACAATTCCTGTATATTCTATATGCACATAAATTGAGCTATCTAATCATGCATTTCCCTTTCATGATCAATACACAATGTATCCGGTGATTAATTAGGGTATTTAATCAAAATTGGCCTCTGAAATATGTAAATAAATAATTATGAATGTCATAATTCTGATAAATATTTGTTTACAATTCCTGTTTATTCTATGTGCACATAAAATAAGCTATCTAATCATGCATTTCCCTTTCATGATCAATACACAATGTATCCGGTGATTAATTAGGGTATTTAATCATAATTTGCCTTTGAAATATGTAAATAAATATGATAGTAATAATTCTGATTAATATTTATTTACAATTCCTGTATAGTCTATATGCACATAAAATAAGCTATCTAATCATGCATTTCCCTTTCATGATCAATACACAATGTATCCGGTGATTAATTAGGGTATTTAATCATAATTTGCCTTTGAAATATGTAAATAAATATGATAGTAATAATTCTGATAAATATTTGTTTACAATTCCTATATATTTTATATGCACCTAAAATAAGCTATCTAATCAAGCATTTCCCTTTCATGATCAATACACAATGTATCCGGTGATTAATTAGGGAATTTAATCAAAATTTGCCTCTGAAATATGTAAATAAATATGATAGTAATAATTCTGATAAATATTTGTTTACAATTCCTGTATATTCTATATGCACATAAAATAAGCTTTCTAATCATGCATTTCCCTTTCATGATCAATACACAATGTATCAGATGATTAATTAGGGTATTTATTCAAAATTGGCCTCTGAAATATGTAACAAAATATGATAGTCATAATTCTGATAAATATTTGTTTACAATTCCTGTATGTTCTATATGCACATAAAATAAGCTATCTAATCATGCATTTCCCTTTCATGATCAATACACAATGTATCCGGTGATTAATTAGGGTATTTAATCAAAATTGGCCTCTGAAATATGTAAATAAATAATTATGAATGTCATAATTCTGATAAATATTTGTTTACAATTCCTGTATATACTATGTGCACATAACATCAGGCATCTAATCATGCATTTCCCTTTGATAATCAATAGACAATGTATCAGGTGATTAATTAGGGTATTTAATCAAAATATGCCTTTGAAATATGTAAATAAATATGATAGACATAATTCTGATAAATATTTATTTACAATTCCTGTATATTCTATATGCACATAAAATAAGCTATCTAATCATGCATTTCCCTTTCATGATCAATACACAATGTATCAGATGATTAATTAGGGTATTTAATCAAAATTTGCCTCTGAAATATGTAACAAAATATGATAGTCATAATTCTGATAAATATTTATTTACAATTCCTATATATTCTATGTGCACATAAAATCAGGCATCTAATCATGCATTTCCCTTTGATAATCAATAGACAATGTATCCGGTTATAAATTAGGGTATTTAATTTAAATATGGCTTTGAAATATGTAAATAAATATGATAGTAATAATTCTGATAAATATTTGTTTACAATTCCTGTATATTCTATATGCACATAAAATAAGCTATCTAATCATGCATTTCCCTTTCATGATCAATACACAATGTATCCGGTGATTAATTAGGGTATTTAATCAAAATTGGCCTCTGAAATATGTAAATAAATAATTATGAATGTCATAATTCTGATAAATATTTGTTTACAATTCCTGTATATACTATGTGCACATAACATCAGGCATCTAATCATGCATTTCCCTTTGATAATCAATAGACAATGTATCCGGTTATAAATTAGGGTATTTTATCAAAATATGCCTTTGAAATATGTAAATAAATATGATAGTAATAATTCTGATAAATATTTATTTACAATTCCTGCATATTCTATGTACACATAAAATAAGCTATCTAATCATGCATTTCCTTTGATAATCAATACACAGTGTATCAGGTGATTAATTAGGGTATTTAATCAAAATATGCCTTTGAAATATGTAAATAAATATGATAGACATAATTCTGATAAATATTTATTTACAATTCCTGTATATTCTATATGCACATAAAATAAGCTATCTAATCATGCATTTCCCTTTGATAATCAATAGACAATGTATCCGGTGATAAATTAGGGTATTTAATCAAAATATGCCTTTGAAATATGTAAATAAATATGATAGTAATAATTCTGATAAATATTTGTTTACAATTCCTGTATATTCTATATGCACATAAAATAAGCTATCTAATCATGCATTTCCCTTTCATGATCAATACACAATGTATCAGATGATTAATTAGGGTATTTAATCAAAATTGGCCTCTGAAATATGTAACAAAATATGATAGTCATAATTCTGATAAATATTTATTTACAATTCCTATATATTCTATGTGCACATAAAATCAGGCATCTAATCATGCATTTCCCTTTGATAATCAATAGACAATGTATCCGGTGATAAATTAGGGTATTTAATCAAAATATGCCTTTGAAATATGTAAATAAATATGATAGACATAATTCTGATAAATATTCATTTACAATTCCTGTATATTCTATATGCACATAAAATAAGCTATATAATCATGCATTTCCCTTTCATGATCAATACACAATGTATCCGGTGATTAATTAGGGAATTTAATCAAAATTTGCCTCTGAAATATGTAAATAAATATGATAGTAATAATTCTGATAAATATTTGTTTACAATTCCTGTATATTCTATATGCACATAAAATAAGCTATCTAATCATGCATTTCCCTTTCATGATCAATACACAATGTATCAGATGATTAATTAGGGTATTTAATCAAAATTGGCCTCTGAAATATGTAACAAAATATGATAGTCATAATTCTATTAAATATTTATTTAATAGTCCTATATATTCTATGTGCACATAACATCAGGCATCTAATCATGCATTTCCCTTTGATAATCAATAGACAATGTATCCGGTTATAAATTAGGGTATTTTATCAAAATATGCCTTTGAAATATGTAAATAAATATGATAGTAATAATTCTGATAAATATTTATTTACAATTCCTGCATATTCTATGTACACATAAAATAAGCTATCTAATCATGCATTTCCTTTGATAATCAATACACAGTGTATCAGGTGATTAATTAGGGTATTTAATCAAAATATGCCTTTGAAATATGTAAATAAATGTGATAGACATAATTCTGATAAATATTTATTTACAATTCCTGTATATTCTATATGCACATAAAATAAGCTATCTAATCATGCATTTCCCTTTCATGATCAATACACAATGTATCAGATGATTAAATAGGGTATTTAATCAAAATTTGCCTCTGAAATATGTAACAAAATATGATAGTCATAATTCTGATAAATATTTATTTACAATTCCTATATATTCTATGTGCACATAAAATCAGGCATCTAATCATGCATTTCCCTTTGATAAACAATAGACAATGTATCCGGTTATAAATTAGGGTATTTAATCAAAATATGCCTTTGAAATATGTAAATAAATATGATAGTAATAATTCTGATAAATATTTGTTTACAATTCCTGTATATTCTATATGCACATAAATTGAGCTATCTAATCATGCATTTCCCTTTCATGATCAATACACAATGTATCCGGTGATTAATTAGGGTATTTAATCAAAATTGGCCTCTGAAATATGTAAATAAATAATTATGAATGTCATAATTCTGATAAATATTTGTTTACAATTCCTGTATATTCTATGTGCACATAAAATAAGCTATCTAATCATGCATTTCCCTTTCATGATCAATACACAATGTATCCGGTGATTAATTAGGGTATTTAATCATAATTTGCCTTTGAAATATGTAAATAAATATGATAGTAATAATACTGATTAATATTTATTTACAATTCCTGTATAGTCTATATGCACATAAAATAAGCTATATAATCATGCATTTCCCTTTCATGATCAATACACAATGTATCCGGTGATTAATTAGGGTATTTAATCATAATTTGCCTTTGAAATATGTAAATAAATATGATAGTAATAATTCTGATAAATATTTGTTTACAATTCCTATATATTTTATATGCACCTAAAATAAGCTATCTAATCAAGCATTTCCCTTTCATGATCAATACACAATGTATCCGGTGATTAATTAGGGAATTTAATCAAAATTTGCCTCTGAAATATGTAAATAAATATGATAGTAATAATTCTGATAAATATTTGTTTACAATTCCTGTATATTCTATATGCACATAAAATAAGCTTTCTAATCATGCATTTCCCTTTCATGATCAATACACAATGTATCAGATGATTAATTAGGGTATTTAATCAAAATATGCCTTTGAAATATGTAAATAAATATGATAGACATAATTCTGATAAATATTCATTTACAATTCCTGTATATTCTATATGCACATAAAATAAGCTATATAATCATGCATTTCCCTTTCATGATCAATACACTATGTATCCGGTGATTAATTAGGGTATTTAATCAAAATTGGCCTCTGAAATATGTAAATAAATAATTATGAATGTCATAATTCTGATAAATATTTGTTTACAATTCCTGTATATTCTATGTGCACATAAAATAAGCTATCTAATCAAGCATTTCCCTTTCATGATCAATACACAATGTATCCGGTGATTAATTAGGGAATTTAATCAAAATTTACCTCTGAAATATGTAAATAAATATGATAGTAATAATTCTGATAAATATTTGTTTACAATTCCTGTATATTCTATATGCACATAAAATAAGCTTTCTAATCATGCATTTCCCTTTCATGATCAATACACAATGTATCAGATGATTAATTAGGGTATTTATTCAAAATTGGCCTCTGAAATATGTAACAAAATATGATAGTCATAATTCTGATAAATATTTATTTACAATTCCTATATATTCTATGTGCACATAAAATCAGGCATCTAATCATGCATTTCCCTTTGATAATCAATAGACAATGTATCCGGTTATAAATTAGGGTATTTAATTTAAATATGCCTTTGAAATATGTAAATAAATATGATAGTAATAATTCTGATAAATATTTGTTTACAATTCCTGTATATTCTATATGCACATAAAATAAGCTATCTAATCATGCATTTCCCTTTCATGATCAATACACAATGTATCCGGTGATTAATTAGGGTATTTAATCAAAATTGGCCTCTGAAATATGTAAATAAATAATAATGAATGTCATAATTCTGATAAATATTTGTTTACAATTCCTGTATATACTATGTGCACATAACATCAGGCATCTAATCATGCATTTCCCTTTGATAATCAATAGACAATGTATCCGGTTATAAATTAGGGTATTTTATCAAAATATGCCTTTGAAATATGTAAATAAATATGATAGTAATAATTCTGATAAATATTTATTTACAATTCCTGCATATTCTATGTACACATAAAATAAGCTATCTAATCATGCATTTCCTTTGATAATCAATACACAGTGTATCAGGTGATTAATTAGGGTATTTAATCAAAATATGCCTTTGAAATATGTAAATAAATATGATAGACATAATTCTGATAAATATTTATTTACAATTCCTGTATATTCTATATGCACATAAAATAAGCTATCTAATCATGCATTTCCCTTTCATGATCAATACACAATGTATCAGATGATTAAATAGGGTATTTAATCAAAATTTGCCTCTGAAATATGTAACAAAATATGATAGTCATAATTCTGATAAATATTTATTTACAATTCCTATATATTCTATGTGCACATAAAATCAGGCATCTAATCATGCATTTCCCTTTGATAAACAATAGACAATGTATCCGGTTATAAATTAGGGTATTTAATCAAAATATGCCTTTGAAATATGTAAATAAATATGATAGTAATAATTCTGATAAATATTTGTTTACAATTCCTGTATATTCTATATGCACATAAATTGAGCTATCTAATCATGCATTTCCCTTTCATGATCAATACACAATGTATCCGGTGATTAATTAGGGTATTTAATCAAAATTGGCCTCTGAAATATGTAAATAAATAATTATGAATGTCATAATTCTGATAAATATTTGTTTACAATTCCTGTATATTCTATGTGCACATAAAATAAGCTATCTAATCATGCATTTCCCTTTCATGATCAATACACAATGTATCCGGTGATTAATTAGGGTATTTAATCATAATTTGCCTTTGAAATATGTAAATAAATATGATAGTAATAATTCTGATTAATATTTATTTACAATTCCTGTATAGTCTATATGCACATAAAATAAGCTATCTAATCATGCATTTCCCTTTCATGATCAATACACAATGTATCCGGTGATTAATTAGGGTATTTAATCATAATTTGCCTTTGAAATATGTAAATAAATATGATAGTAATAATTCTGATAAATATTTGTTTACAATTCCTATATATTTTATATGCACCTAAAATAAGCTATCTAATCAAGCATTTCCCTTTCATGATCAATACACAATGTATCCGGTGATTAATTAGGGAATTTAATCAAAATTTGCCTCTGAAATATGTAAATAAATATGATAGTAATAATTCTGATAAATATTTGTTTACAATTCCTGTATATTCTATATGCACATAAAATAAGCTTTCTAATCATGCATTTCCCTTTCATGATCAATACACAATGTATCCGGTGATTAATTAGGGTATTTAATCAAAATTGGCCTCTGAAATATGTAAATAAATAATTATGAATGTCATAATTCTGATAAATATTTGTTTACAATTCCTGTATATACTATGTGCACATAAAATAAGCTATCTAATCATGCATTTCCCTTAAATAATCAATAGACAATGTATCCGGTGATTAATTAGGGTATTTAATCAAAATATGCCTTTGAAATATGTAAATAAATTTGATAGTAATAATTCTGATAAATATTTGTTTACAATTCCTGTATATTCTATGTGAACATAAAATAAGCTATATAATCATGTATTTTCCTTTGATAATCAATAGACAATGTATCCGGTGATAAATTAGGGTATTTAATCAAAATATGCCTTTGAAATATGTAAATAAATATGATAGTAATAATTCTGATAAATATTTGTTTACAATTCCTGTATATTCTATATGCACATAAAATAAGCTATCTTATCATGCATTTCCCTTTCATGATCAATACACAATGTATCCGGTGATAAATTAGGGTATTTTATCAAAATTGGCCTCTGAAATATGTAAATAGATAATTATGAAAGTCATTATTCTGATAAATATTTGTTTACAATTCCTGTATATTCTATATGCACATAAAATAAGCTATCTAATCATGCATTTCCCTTTCATGATCAATACACAATGTATCAGATGATTAATTAGGGTATTTAATCAAAATTTGCCTCTGAAATATGTAACAAAATATGATAGTCATAATTCTGATAAATATTTATTTACAATTCCTATATATTCTATGTGCACATAAAATCAGGCATCTAATCATGCATTTCCCTATGATAATCAATAGACAATGTATCCGGTGATAAATTAGGGTATTTAATCAAAATATGCCTTTGAAATATGTAAATAAATATGATAGACATAATTCTGATAAATATTCATTTACAATTCCTGTATATTCTATATGCACATAAAATAAGCTATATAATCATGCATTTCCCTTTCATGATCAATACACTATGTATCCGGTGATTAATTAGGGTATTTAATCAAAATTGGCCTCTGAAATATGTAAATAAATAATTATGAATGTCATAATTCTGATAAATATTTGTTTACAATTCCTGTATATTCTATGTGCACATAAAATAAGCTATCTAATCAAGCATTTCCCTTTCATGATCAATACACAATGTATCCGGTGATTAATTAGGGAATTTAATCAAAATTTGCCTCTGAAATATGTAAATAAATATGATAGTAATAATTCTGATAAATATTTGTTTACAATTCCTGTATATTCTATATGCACATAAAATAAGCTTTCTAATCATGCATTTCCCTTTCATGATCAATACACAATGTATCAGATGATTAATTAGGGTATTTATTCAAAATTGGCCTCTGAAATATGTAACAAAATATGATAGTCATAATTCTGATAAATATTTATTTACAATTCCTATATATTCTATGTGCACATAAAATCAGGCATCTAATCATGCATTTCCCTTTGATAATCAATAGACAATGTATCCGGTTATAAATTAGGGTATTTAATTTAAATATGCCTTTGAAATATGTAAATAAATATGATAGTAATAATTCTGATAAATATTTGTTTACAATTCCTGTATATTCTATATGCACATAAAATAAGCTTTCTAATCATTCATTTCCCTTTCATGATCAATACACAATGTATCCGGTGATTAATTAGGGTATATAATCAAAATTGGCCTCTGAAATATGTAAATAAATAATTATGAATGTCATAATTCTGATAAATATTTGTTTACAATTCCTGTATATTCTATGTGCACATAAAATAAGCTATCTAATCATGCATTTCCCTTAAATAATCAATAGACAATGTATCCGGTGATAAATTGGGGTATTTAATCAAAATATGCCTTTGAAATATGTAAATAAATATGATAGTAATAATTCTGATAAATATTTGTTTACAATTCCTGTATATTCTATGTGAACATAAAATAAGCTATATAATCATGTATTTTCCTTTGATAATCAATAGACAATGTATCCGGTGATAAATTAGGGTATTTAATCAAAATATGCCTTTGAAATATGTAAATAAATATGATAGTAATAATTCTGATAAATATTTGTTTACAATTCCTGTATATTCTATATGCACATAAAATAAGCTATCTAATCATGCATTTCCCTTTCATGATCAATACACAATGTATCAGATGATTAATTAGGGTATTTAATCAAAATTTATCTCTGAAATATGTAACAAAATATGATAGTCATAATTCTGATAAATATTTATTTACAATTCCTATATATTCTATGTGCACATAAAATCAGGCATCTAATCATGCATTTCCCTTTGATAATCAATAGACAATGTATCCGGTGATAAATTAGGGTATTTAATCAAAATATGCCTTTGAAATATGTAAATAAATATGATAGACATAATTCTGATAAATATTCATTTACAATTCCTGTATATTCTATATGCACATAAAATAAGCTATATAATCATGCATTTCCCTTTCATGATCAATACACAATGTATCCGGTGATTAATTAGGGAATTTAATCAAAATCTGCCTCTGAAATATGTAAATAAATATGATAGTAATAATTCTGATAAATATTTGTTTACAATTCCTGTATATTCTATATGCACATAAAATAAGCTATCTAATCATGCATTTCCCTTTCATGATCAATACACAATGTATCAGATGATTAATTAGGGTATTTAATCAAAATTGGCCTCTGAAATATGTAACAAAATATGATAGTCATAATTCTGATAAATATTTGTTTACAATTCCTGTATATACTATGTGCACATAACATCAGGCATCTAATCATGCATTTCCCTTTGATAATCAATAGACAATGTATCCGGTTATAAATTAGGGTATTTTATCAAAATATGCCTTTGAAATATGTAAATAAATATGATAGTAATAATTCTGATAAATATTTATTTACAATTCCTGCATATTCTATGTACACATAAAATAAGCTATCTAATCATGCATTTCCTTTGATAATCAATACACAGTGTATCAGGTGATTAATTAGGATATTTAATCAAAATATGCCTTTGAAATATGTAAATAAATATGATAGACATAATTCTGATAACTATTTATTTACAATTCCTGTATATTCTATATGCACATAAAATAAGCTATCTAATCATGCATTTCCCTTTCATGATCAATACACAATGTATCAGATGATTAAATAGGGTATTTAATCAAAATTTGCCTCTGAAATATGTAACAAAATATGATAGTCATAATTCTGATAAATATTTATTTACAATTCCTATATATTCTATGTGCACATAAAATCAGGCATCTAATCATGCATTTCCCTTTGATAAACAATAGACAATGTATCCGGTTATAAATTAGGGTATTTAATCAAAATATGCCTTTGAAATATGTAAATAAATATGATAGTAATAATTCTGATAAATATTTGTTTACAATTCCTGTATATTCTATATGCACATAAATTGAGCTATCTAATCATGCATTTCCCTTTCATGATCAATACACAATGTATCCGGTGATTAATTAGGGTATTTAATCAAAATTGGCCTCTGAAATATGTAAATAAATAATTATGAATGTCATAATTCTGATAAATATTTGTTTACAATTCCTGTATATTCTATGTGCACATAAAATAAGCTATCTAATCATGCATTTCCCTTTCATGATCAATACACAATGTATCCGGTGATTAATTAGGGTATTTAATCATAATTTGCCTTTGAAATATGTAAATAAATATGATAGTAATAATTCTGATTAATATTTATTTACAATTCCTGTATAGTCTATATGCACATAAAATAAGCTATCTAATCATGCATTTCCCTTTCATGATCAATACACAATGTATCCGGTGATTAATTAGGGTATTTTATCAAAATTGGCCTCTGAAATATGTAAATAATAATTATAAATGTCATAATTCTGATAAATATTTGTTTACAATTCCTGTATATTCTATGTGCACATAAAATAAGCTATCTAATCTTGCATTTCCCTTTAATAACCAATAGACAATGTATCCGGTGATAAATTAGGGTATTTAATCAAAATATGCCTTTGAAATATGTAAATAAATATGATAGTTATAATTCTGATAAATATTTGTTTACAATTCCTGTATATTCTATATGCACATAAAATAAGCTATCTAATCAAGCATTTCCCTTTGGTAATCTATATACAGTGTATCAGGTGATTAATTAAGGTATTTAATCAAAATATGCCTTTGAAATATGTAAATAAATATGATAGTAATAATTCTGATAAATATTTGTTTACAATTCCTGTATATTCTATATGCACATAAAATAAGCTATCTAATCAAGCATTTCCCTTTGGTAACCTATATTCAGTGTATCAGGTGATTAATTAGGGTTTTTAATCAAAATTGGCCTCTGAAATATGTAAATAGATAATTATGAAAGTCATTATTCTGATAAATATTTGTTTACAATTCCTGTATATTCTATATGCACATAAAATGAGCTATCTAATCATGTATTTCCCTTTGGTAAACTATATACAGTGTTTCAGGTGATTAATTAGGGTTTTTATTCAAAATTGGCCGTTGAAGCATATAAATAAATATGACTGATAATGCCCTTAAATATTATTTACAATTTCTGTATATACAATATGCACATTGAATAGGCTATGTAATCAAATATTTCCCTTTGATATTCATTATACAATGAATCAGGTCATAAATTTGCCTCTGAAATATTTAAATAAATATGATAGACATAATTCTGATAAATATTTATTTACAATTCCTGCATATTCTATGTGCACATAAAATAAACTATCTAATCATGCATTTACTTTGATAATCAATACACAGTGTATCCGGTGATTAATTAGGGTATTTAATCAAAATATGCCTTTGAAATATGTAAATAAATATGATAGTATTAATTCTGATAAATATTTGTTTACAATTCCTGTATATTCTATATGCACATAAAATCAGGCATCTAATCATGCATTTCCCTTTGATAAACAATAGACAATGTATCCGGTTATAAATTAGGGTATTTAATCAAAATATGCCTTTGAAATATGTAAATAAATATGATAGTAATAATTCTGATAAATATTTGTTTACAATTCCTGTATATTCTATATGCACATAAATTGAGCTATCTAATCATGCATTTCCCTTTCATGATCAATACACAATGTATCCGGTGATTAATTAGGGTATTTAATCAAAATTGGCCTCTGAAATATGTAAATAAATAATTATGAATGTCATAATTCTGATAAATATTTGTTTACAATTCCTGTATATTCTATGTGCACATAAAATAAGCTATCTAATCATGCATTTCCCTTTCATGATCAATACACAATGTATCCGGTGATTAATTAGGGTATTTAATCATAATTTGCCTTTGAAATATGTAAATAAATATGATAGTAATAATTCTGATTAATATTTATTTACAATTCCTGTATAGTCTATATGCACATAAAATAAGCTATCTAATCATGCATTTCCCTTTCATGATCAATACACAATGTATCCGGTGATTAATTAGGGTATTTTATCAAAATTGGCCTCTGAAATATGTAAATAATAATTATAAATGTCATAATTCTGATAAATATTTGTTTACAATTCCTGTATATTCTATGTGCACATAAAATAAGCTATCTAATCTTGCATTTCCCTTTAATAACCAATAGACAATGTATCCGGTGATAAATTAGGGTATTTAATCAAAATATGCCTTTGAAATATGTAAATAAATATGATAGTTATAATTCTGATAAATATTTGTTTACAATTCCTGTATATTCTATATGCACATAAAATAAGCTATCTAATCAAGCATTTCCCTTTGGTAATCTATATACAGTGTATCAGGTGATTAATTAAGGTATTTAATCAAAATATGCCTTTGAAATATGTAAATAAATATGATAGTAATAATTCTGATAAATATTTGTTTACAATTCCTGTATATTCTATATGCACATAAAATAAGCTATCTAATCAAGCATTTCCCTTTGGTAACCTATATTCAGTGTATCAGGTGATTAATTAGGGTTTTTAATCAAAATTGGCCTCTGAAATATGTAAATAGATAATTATGAAAGTCATTATTCTGATAAATATTTGTTTACAATTCCTGTATATTCTATATGCACATAAAATAAGCTATCTAATCATGTATTTCCCTTTGGTAAACTATATACAGTGTTTCAGGTGATTAATTAGGGTTTTTATTCAAAATTGGCCGTTGAAGCATATAAATAAATATGACTGATAATGCCCTTAAATATTATTTACAATTTCTGTATATACAATATGCACATTGAATAGGCTATGTAATCAAATATTTCCCTTTGATATTCATTATACAATGAATCAGGTCATAAATTTGCCTCTGAAATATTTAAATAAATATGATAGACATAATTCTGATAAATATTTATTTACAATTCCTGCATATTCTATGTGCACATAAAATAAACTATCTAATCATGCATTTCCTTTGATAATCAATACACAGTGTATCCGGTGATTAATTAGGGTATTTAATCAAAATATGCCTTTGAAATATGTAAATAAATATGATAGTATTAATTCTGATAAATATTTGTTTACAATTCCTGTATATTCTATATGCACATAAAATAAGCTATCTAATCATGCATTTCCCTTTCATGATCAATACACAATGTATCAGATGATTAATTAGGGTATTTAATCAAAATTGGCCTCTGAAATATGTAAATAAATAATTATGAATGTCATAATTCTGATAAATATTTGTTTACAATTCCTGTATATTCTATGTGCACATAAAATAAGCTATCTAATCATGCATTTCCCTTTCATGATCAATACACAATGTATCCGGTGATTAATTAGGGTATTTAATCATAATTTGCCTTTGAAATATGTAAATAAATATGATAGTAATAATTCTGATTAATATTTATTTACAATTCCTGTATAGTCTATATGCACATAAAATAAGCTATCTAATCATGCATTTCCCTTTCATGATCAATACACAATGTATCCGGTGATTAATTAGGGTATTTAATCATAATTTGCCTTTGAAATATGTAAATAAATAATTATGAATGTCATAATTCAGATAAATATTTGTTTACAATTCCTGTATATTCTATGTGCACATAAAATAAGCTATCTAATCATGCATTTCCCTTTCATGATCAGTACACAATGTATCCGGTGATTAATTAGGGTATTTAATCATAATTTGCCTTTGAAATATGTAAATAAATATGATAGTAATAATTCTGATTTATATTTATTTACAATTCCTGTATAGTCTATATGCACATAAAATAAGCTATCTAATCATGCATTTCCCTTTCATGATCAATACACAATGTATCCGGTGATTAATTAGGGTATTTAATCATAATTTGCCTTTGAAATATGTAAATAAATATGATAGTCATAATTCTGATAAATATTTATTTACAATTCCTATATATTCTATGTGCACATAAAATCAGGCATCTAATCATGCATTTCCCTCTGATAATCAATAGACAATGTATCCGGTTATAAATTAGGGTATTTAATTTAAATATGCCTTTGAAATATGTAAATAAATATGATAGTAATAATTCTGATAAATATTTGTTTACAATTCCTGTATATTCTATATGCACATAAAATAAGCTATCTAATCATGCATTTCCCTTTCATGATTAATACACAATGTATCCGGTGATTAATTAGGGTATTTAATCAAAATTGGCCTCTGAAATATGTAAATAAATAATTATGAATGTCATAATTCTGATAAATATTTGTTTACAATTCCTGTATATTCTATGTGCACATAAAATAAGCTATCTAATCATGCATTTCCCTTAAATAATCAATAGACAATGTATCCGGTGATAAATTAGGGTATTTAATCAAAATATGCCTTTGAAATATGTAAATAAATATGATAGTAATAATTCTGATAAATATTTGTTTACAATTCCTGTATATTCTATATGCACATAAAATAAGCTATATAATCATGCATTTCCCTTTCATGATCAATACACAATGTATCCGGTGATTAATTAGGGAATTTAATCAAAATTTGCCTCTGAAATATGTAAATAAATATGATAGTAATAATTCTGATAAATATTTGTTTACAATTCCTGTATATTCTATATGCACATAAAATAAGCTATCTAATCATGCATTTCCCTTTCATGATCAATACACAATGTATCAGATGATTAATTAGGGTATTTAATCAAAATTGGCCTCTGAAATATGTAACAAAATATGATAGTCATAATTCTGATAAATATTTATTTACAAGTCCTATATATTCTATGTGCACATAACATCAGGCATCTAATCATGCATTTCCCTTTGATAATCAATAGACAATGTATCCGGTTATAAATTAGGGTATTTTATCAAAATATGCCTTTGAAATATGTAAATAAATATGATAGTAATAATTCTGATAAATATTTGTTTACAATTCCTGTATATTCTATATGCACATAAAATAAGCTATCTAATCATGCATTTCCCTTTCATGATCAATACACAATGTATCCGGTGATTAATTAGGGTATTTAATCAAAATTGGCCTCTGAAATATGTAAATAAATAATTATGAATGTCATAATTCTGATAAATATTTGTTTACAATTCCTGTATATTCTATGTGCACATAAAATAAGCTATGTAATCATGCATTTCCCTTAAATAATCAATAGACAATGTATCCGGTGATAAATTAGGGTATTTAATCAACATATGCCTTTGAAATATGTAAATAAATATGATAGTAATAATTCTGATAAATATTTGTTTACAATTCCTGTATATTCTATGTGAACATAAAATAAGCTATATAATCATGTATTTTCCTTTGATAATCAATAGACAATGTATCCGGTGATAAATTAGGGTATTTAATCAAAATATGCCTTTGAAATATGTAAATAAATATGATAGTAATAATTCTGATAAATATTTGTTTACAATTCCTGTATATTCTATATGCACATAAAATAAGCTATCTTATCATGCATTTCCCTTTCATGATCAATACACAATGTATCCGGTGATTAATTAGGGTATTTTATCAAAATTGGCCTCTGAAATATGTAAATAGATAATTATGAAAGTCATTATTCTGATAAATATTTGTTTACAATTCCTGTATATTCTATATGCACATAAAATAAGCTATCTAATCATGCATTTCCCTTTCATGATCAATACACAATGTATCAGATGATTAATTAGGGTATTTAATCAAAATTGGCCTCTGAAATATGTAAATAAATAATTATGAATGTCATAATTCTGATAAATATTTGTTTACAATTCCTGTATATTCTATGTGCACATAAAATAAGCTATCTAATCATGCATTTCCCTTTCATGATCAATACACAATGTATCCGGTGATTAATTAGGGTATTTAATCATAATTTGCCTTTGAAATATGTAAATAAATATGATAGTAATAATTCTGATAAATATTTATTTACAATTCCTGTATAGTCTATATGCACATAAAATAAGCTATCTAATCATGCATTTCCCTTTCATGATCAATACACAATGTATCCGGTGATTAATTAGGGTATTTAATCAAAATTTGCCTTTGAAATATGTAAATAAATATGATAGACATAACTCTGATAAATATTTATTTACAATTCCTGTATATTCTATATGCAAATAAAATAAGCTATCTAATCATGCATTTCCCTTTCATGCTCAATACACAATGTATCCGGTGATTAATTAGGGTATTTAACAAAATTTGCCTTTGAAATATGTAAATAAATATGATAGTAATAATTCTGATAAATATTTATTTACAATTCCTGTATATTCTATATGCACATAAAATAAGCTATCTAATCATGCATTTCTCTTTCATGATCAATACACAATGTATCCGGTGATAAATTTGGGTATTTAAGCAAAATATGCCTTTGAAATATGTAAATGAATATGATAGTAATAATTCTGATAAATATTTATTTACAATTCCTGTATATTCTATGTGCACATAAAATAAGCTATCTAATCATGCATTTCCCTTTCATGATGAATACACAATGTATCAGATGATTAATTAGGGTATTTAATCAAAATTGGCCTCTGAAATATGTAACAAAATATGATAGTCATAATTCTGATAAATATTTATTTACAATTCCTATATATTCTATGTGCACATAACATCAGGCATCTAATCATGCATTTCCCTTTGATAATCAATAGACAATGTATCCGGTTATAAATTAGGGTATTTTATCAAAATATGCCTTTGAAATATGTAAATAAATATGATAGTAATAATTCTGATAAATATTTGTTTACAATTCCTGTATATTCTATGTGCACATAAAATAAGCTATCTAATCATGCATTTCCCTTTCATGATCAATACACAATGTATCAGATGATTAATTAGGGTATTTAATCAAAATTTGCCTCTGAAGTATGTAACAAAATATGATAGTCATAATTCTGATAAATATTTATTTACAATTCCTATATATTCTATGTGCACATAAAATCAGGCATCTAATCATGCATTTCCCTTTGATAATCAATAGACAATGTATCCGGTGATAAATTAGGGTATTTAATCAAAATATGCCTTTGAAATATGTAAATAAATATGATAGACATAATTCTGATAAATATTTATTTACAATTCCTGTATATTCTATATGCACACAAAATAAGCTATCTAATCATGCATTTCCCTTTAATAATCAATAGACAATGTATCCGGTGATAAATTAGGGTATTTTATCAAAATTGGACGCTGAAATATGTAAATAAATAATTATGAATGTCATAATTCTGATAAATATTTGTTAACATTTCCTATATATTTTATATGCACATAAAATAAGCTATCTAATCATGCATTTCCCTTTCATGATCAATACACAATGTATACGGAGATTATTTAGGGTATTTTATCAAAATTGGCCTCTGAAATATGTAAATAAATAATTATGAATGTCATCATTCTGATAAAAATTTGTTAACATTTCCTATATATTTTATATGCACATAAAATAAGCTATCTAATCATGCATTTCCCTTTCATGATCAATACACAATGTATCCGGAGATTATTTAGGGTATTTTATCAAAATTGGACGCTGAAATATGTAAATAAATAATTATGAATGTCATAATTCTGATAAATATTTATTTACAATTCCTGTATATTCTATATGCACATAAAATAAGTTATCTAATCATGCATTTCCCTTTCATGATCAATACACAATGTATCAGATGATTAATTAGGGTATTTAATCAAAATTGGCCTCTGAAATATGTAACAAAATATGATAGTCATAATTCTGATAAATATTTATTTACAATTCCTATATATTCTATGTGCACATAACATCAGGCATCTAATCATGCATTTCCTTTGATAATCAATACACAGTGTATCCGGTGATTAATTAGGGTATTTAATCAAAATATGCCTTTGAAATATGTAAATAAATATGATAGTAATAATTCTGATAAATATTTGTTTACAATTCCTGTATATTCTATATGCACATAAATTAAGCTATCTAATCATGCATTTCCCTTTCATGATCAATACACAATGTATCCGGTGATTAATTGGGGTATTTAATCAAAATTGACCTCTGAAATATGTAAATAAATAATTATGAATGTCATAATTCTGATAAATATTTGTTTACAATTCCTGTATATTCTATGTGCACATAAAATAAGCTATCTAATCTTGCATTTCCCTTTAATAACCAATAGACAATGTATCCGGTGATAAATTAGGGTATTTAATCAAAATATGCCTTTGAAATATGTAAATAAATATGATAGTTATAATTCTGATAAATATTTGTTTACAATTCCTGTATATTCTATATGCACATAAAATAAGCTATCTAATCAAGCATTTCCCTTTGGTAATCTATATACAGTGTATCAGGTGATAAATAAGGGTATTTAATCAAAATATGCCTTTGAAATAGGTAAATAAATATGATAGTTATAATTCTGATAAATATTTGTTTACAATTCCTGTATATTCTATATGCACATAAAATAAGCTATCTAATCAAGCATTTCCCTTTGGTAATCTATATTCAGTGTATCAGGTGATTAATTAGGGTTTTTAATCAAAATTGGCCTCTGAAATATGTAAATAGATAATTATGAAAGTCATTATTCTGATAAATATTTGTTTACAATTCCTGTATATTCTATATGCACATAAAATAAGCTATCTAATCATGTATTTCCCTTTGGTAATCTATATACAGTGTTTCAGGTGATTAATTAGGGTTTTTATTCAAAATTGGCCGTTGAAGCATATCAATAAATATGACTGATAATGCCCTTAAATATTATTTACAATTTCTGTATATACAATATGCACATTAAATAGGCTATGTAATCAAATATTTCCCTTTGATATTCATTATACAATGAATCAGGTCATAAATTTGCCTCTGAAATATTTAAATAAATATGATAGACATAATTCTGATAAATATTTATTTACAATTCCTGCATATTCTATGTGCACATAAAATAAACTATCTAATCATGCATTTCCTTTGATAATCAATACACAGTGTATCAGGTGATTAATTAGGGTATTTAATCAAAATATGCCTTTGAAATATGTAAATAAATATGATAGTAATAATTCTCATAAATATTTGTTTACAATTCCTGTATATTCTATATGCACATAAAATAAGCTATCTAATCATGCATTTCCCTTTCATGATCAATACACAATATATCCAGTGATTAATTAGGGAATTTAATCAAAATTTGCCTCTGAAATATGTAAATAAATATGATAGTAATACTTCTGATAAATATTTGTTTGCAATTCCTGTATATTCTATATGCACATAAAATAAGCTATCTAATCATGCATTTCCCTTTCATGATCAATACACAATGTATCAGATGATTAATTAGGGTATTTAATCAAAATTGGCCTCTGAAATATGTAACAAAATATGATAGTCATAATTCTGATAAATATTTATTTACAATTCCTATATATTCTATGTGCACATAAAATCAGGCATCTAATCATGCATTTCCCTTTGATAATCAATAGACAATGTATCCGGTGATAAATTAGGGTTTTTAATCAAAATTGGCCTCTGAAATATGTAAATAGATAATTATGAAAGTCATTATTCTGATAAATATTTGTTTACAATTCCTGTATATTCTATATGCACATAAATTAAGCTATCTAATCATGCATTTCCCTTTCATGATCAATACACAATGTATCCGGTGATTAATTGGGGTATTTAATCAAAATTGACCTCTGAAATATGTAAATAAATAATTATGAATGTCATAATTCTGATAAATATTTGTTTACAATTCCTGTATATTCTATGTGCACATAAAATAAGCTATCTAATCTTGCATTTCCCTTTAATAACCAATAGACAATGTATCCGGTGATAAATTAGGGTATTTAATCAAAATATGCCTTTGAAATATGTAAATAAATATGATAGTTATAATTCTGATAAATATTTGTTTACAATTCCTGTATATTCTATATGCACATAAAATAAGCTATCTAATCAAGCATTTCTCTTTGGTAATCTATATACAGTGTATCAGGTGATAAATAAGGGTATTTAATCAAAATATGCCTTTGAAATAGGTAAATAAATATGATAGTTATAATTCTGATAAATATTTGTTTACAATTCCTGTATATTCTATATGCACATAAAATAAGCTATCTAATCAAGCATTTCCCTTTGGTAATCTATATTCAGTGTATCAGGTGATTAATTAGGGTTTTTAATCAAAATTGGCCTCTGAAATATGTAAATAGATAATTATGAAAGTCATTATTCTGATAAATATTTGTTTACAATTCCTGTATATTCTATATGCACATAAAATAAGCTATCTAATCATGTATTTCCCTTTGGTAATCTATATACAGTGTTTCAGGTGATTAATTAGGGTTTTTATTCAAAATTGGCCGTTGAAGCATATCAATAAATATGACTGATAATGCCCTTAAATATTATTTACAATTTCTGTATATACAATATGCACATTAAATAGGCTATGTAATCAAATATTTCCCTTTGATATTCATTATACAATGAATCAGGTCATAAATTTGCCTCTGAAATATTTAAATAAATATGATAGACATAATTCTGATAAATATTTATTTACAATTCCTGCATATTCTATGTGCACATAAAATAAACTATCTAATCATGCATTTCCTTTGATAATCAATACACAGTGTATCAGGTGATTAATTAGGGTATTTAATCAAAATATGCCTTTGAAATATGTAAATAAATATGATAGTAATAATTCTCATAAATATTTGTTTACAATTCCTGTATATTCTATATGCACATAAAATAAGCTATCTAATCATGCATTTCCCTTTCATGATCAATACACAATATATCCAGTGATTAATTAGGGAATTTAATCAAAATTTGCCTCTGAAATATGTAAATAAATATGATAGTAATACTTCTGATAAATATTTGTTTGCAATTCCTGTATATTCTATATGCACATAAAATAAGCTATCTAATCATGCATTTCCCTTTCATGATCAATACACAATGTATCAGATGATTAATTAGGGTATTTAATCAAAATTGGCCTCTGAAATATGTAACAAAATATGATAGTCATAATTCTGATAAATATTTATTTACAATTCCTATATATTCTATGTGCACATAAAATCAGGCATCTAATCATGCATTTCCCTTTGATAATCAATAGACAATGTATCCGGTGATAAATTAGGGTTTTTAATCAAAATTGGCCTCTGAAATATGTAAATAGATAATTATGAAAGTCATTATTCTGATAAATATTTGTTTACAATTCCTGTATATTCTATATGCACATAAATTAAGCTATCTAATCATGCATTTCCCTTTCATGATCAATACACAATGTATCCGGTGATTAATTGGGGTATTTAATCAAAATTGACCTCTGAAATATGTAAATAAATAATTATGAATGTCATAATTCTGATAAATATTTGTTTACAATTCCTGTATATTCTATGTGCACATAAAATAAGCTATCTAATCTTGCATTTCCCTTTAATAACCAATAGACAATGTATCCGGTGATAAATTAGGGTATTTAATCAAAATATGCCTTTGAAATATGTAAATAAATATGATAGTTATAATTCTGATAAATATTTGTTTACAATTCCTGTATATTCTATATGCACATAAAATAAGCTATCTAATCAAGCATTTCCCTTTGGTAATCTATATACAGTGTATCAGGTGATAAATAAGGGTATTTAATCAAAATATGCCTTTGAAATAGGTAAATAAATATGATAGTTATAATTCTGATAAATATTTGTTTACAATTCCTGTATATTCTATATGCACATAAAATAAGCTATCTAATCAAGCATTTCCCTTTGGTAATCTATATTCAGTGTATCAGGTGATTAATTAGGGTTTTTAATCAAAATTGGCCTCTGAAATATGTAAATAGATAATTATGAAAGTCATTATTCTGATAAATATTTGTTTACAATTCCTGTATATTCTATATGCACATAAAATAAGCTATCTAATCATGTATTTCCCTTTGGTAATCTATATACAGTGTTTCAGGTGATTAATTAGGGTTTTTATTCAAAATTGGCCGTTGAAGCATATCAATAAATATGACTGATAATGCCCTTAAATATTATTTACAATTTCTGTATGTACAATATGCACATTAAATAGGCTATGTAATCAAATATTTCCCTTTGATATTCATTATACAATGAATCAGGTCATAAATTTGCCTCTGAAATATTTAAATAAATATGATAGACATAATTCTGATAAATATTTATTTACAATTCCTGCATATTCTATGTGCACATAAAATAAACTATCTAATCATGCATTTCCTTTGATAATCAATACACAGTGTATCAGGTGATTAATTAGGGTATTTAATCAAAATATGCCTTTGAAATATGTAAATAAATATGATAGTAATAATTCTCATAAATATTTGTTTACAATTCCTGTATATTCTATATGCACATAAAATAAGCTATCTAATCATGCATTTCCCTTTCATGATCAATACACAATATATCCAGTGATTAATTAGGGAATTTAATCAAAATTTGCCTCTGAAATATGTAAATAAATATGATAGTAATACTTCTGATAAATATTTGTTTGCAATTCCTGTATATTCTATATGCACATAAAATAAGCTATCTAATCATGCATTTCCCTTTCATGATCAATACACAATGTATCAGATGATTAATTAGGGTATTTAATCAAAATTGGCCTCTGAAATATGTAACAAAATATGATAGTCATAATTCTGATAAATATTTATTTACAATTCCTATATATTCTATGTGCACATAAAATCAGGCATCTAATCATGCATTTCCCTTTGATAATCAATAGACAATGTATCCGGTGATAAATTAGGGTTTTTAATCAAAATTGGCCTCTGAAATATGTAAATAGATAATTATGAAAGTCATTATTCTGATAAATATTTGTTTACAATTCCTGTATATTCTATATGCACATAAAATAAGCTATCTAATCATGCATTTCCCTTTGGTAATCTATATACAGTGTTTCAGGTGATTAATTAGGGTTTTTATTCAAAATTGGCCGTTGAAGCATATCAATAAATATGACTGATAATGCCCTTAAATATTATTTACAATTTCTGTACATACAATATGCACATTAAATAGGCTATGTAATCAAATATTTCCCTTTGATATTCATTATACAATGAATCAGGTCATAAATTTGCCTCTGAAATATGTAACAAAATATGATAGTCATAATTCTGATAAATATTTATTTACAATTCCTATATATTCTATGTGCACATAACATCAGGCATCTAATCATGCATTTCCCTTTGATAATCAATAGACAATGTATCCGGTTATAAATTAGGGTATTTTATCAAAATATGCCTTTGAAATATGTAAATAAATATGATAGTAATAATTCTGATAAATATTTGTTTACAATTCCTGTATATTCTATGTGCACATAAAATAAGCTATCTAATCATGCATTTCCCTTTCATGATCAATACACAATGTATCAGATGATTAATTAGGGTATTTAATCAAAATTTGCCTCTGAAGTATGTAACAAAATATGATAGTCATAATTCTGATAAATATTTATTTACAATTCCTATATATTCTATGTGCACATAAAATCAGGCATCTAATCATGCATTTCCCTTTGATAATCAATAGACAATGTATCCGGTGATAAATTAGGGTATTTAATCAAAATATGCCTTTGAAATATGTAAATAAATATGATAGACATAATTCTGATAAATATTTATTTACAATTCCTGTATATTCTATATGCACACAAAATAAGCTATCTAATCATGCATTTCCCTTTAATAATCAATAGACAATGTATCCGGTGATAAATTAGGGTATTTTATCAAAATTGGACGCTGAAATATGTAAATAAATAATTATGAATGTCATAATTTTGATAAATATTTGTTAACATTTCCTATATATTTTATATGCACATAAAATAAGCTATCTAATCATGCATTTCCCTTTCATGATCAATACACAATGTATACGGAGATTATTTAGGGTATTTTATCAAAATTGGCCTCTGAAATATTTAAATAAATAATTATGAATGTCATCATTCTGATAAAAATTTGTTAACATTTCCTATATATTTTATTTGCACATAAAATAAGCTATCTAATCATGCATTTCCCTTTCATGATCAATACACAATGTATCCGGAGATTATTTAGGGTATTTTATCAAAATTGGACGCTGAAATATGTAAATAAATAATTATGAATGTCATAATTCTGATAAATATTTATTTACAATTCCTGTATATTCTATATGCACATAAAATAAGTTATCTAATCATGCATTTCCCTTTCATGATCAATACACAATGTATCAGATGATTAATTAGGGTATTTAATCAAAATTGGCCTCTGAAATATGTAACAAAATATGATAGTCATAATTCTGATAAATATTTATTTACAATTCCTATATATTCTATGTGCACATAACATCAGGCATCTAATCATGCATTTCCTTTGATAATCAATACACAGTGTATCCGGTGATTAATTAGGGTATTTAATCAAAATATGCCTTTGAAATATGTAAATAAATATGATAGTAATAATTCTGATAAATATTTGTTTACAATTCCTGTATATTCTATATGCACATAAATTAAGCTATCTAATCATGCATTTCCCTTTCATGATCAATACACAATGTATCCGGTGATTAATTGGGGTATTTAATCAAAATTGGCCTCTGAAATATGTAAATAAATAATTATGAATGTCATAATTCTGATAAATATTTGTTTACAATTCCTGTATATTCTATGTGCACATAAAATAAGCTATCTAATCTTGCATTTCCCTTTAATAACCAATAGACAATGTATCCGGTGATAAATTAGGGTATTTAATCAAAATATGCCTTTGAAATATGTAAATAAATATGATAGTTATAATTCTGATAAATATTTGTTTACAATTCCTGTATATTCTATATGCACATAAAATAAGCTATCTAATCAAGCATTTCCCTTTGGTAATCTATATACAGTGTATCAGGTGATAAATTAGGGTATTTAATCAAAATATGCCTTTGAAATATGTAAATAAATATGATAGTTATAATTCTGATAAATATTTGTTTACAATTCCTGTATATTCTATATGCACATAAAATAAGCTATCTAATCAAGCATTTCCCTTTGGTAATCTATATTCAGTGTATCAGGTGATTAATTAGGGTTTTTAATCAAAATTGGCCTCTGAAATATGTAAATAGATAATTATGAAAGTCATTATTCTGATAAATATTTGTTTACAATTCCTGTATATTCTATATGTACATAAAATAAGCTATCTAATCATGCATTTCCCTTTGGTAATCTATATACAGTGTTTCAGGTGATTAATTAGGGTTTTTATTCAAAATTGGCCGTTGAAGCATATCAATAAATATGACTGATAATGCCCTTAAATATTATTTACAATTTCTGTATATACAATATGCACATTAAATAGGCTATGTAATAAAATATTTCCCTTTGATATTCATTATACAATGAATCAGGTCATAAATTTGCCTCTGAAATATTTAAATAAATATGATAGACATAATTCTGATAAATATTTATTTACAATTCCTGCATATTCTATGTGCACATAAAATAAACTATCTAATCATGCATTTCCTTTGATAATCAATACACAGTGTATCAGGTGATTAATTAGGGTATTTAATCAAAATATGCCTTTGAAATATGTAAATAAATATGATAGTAATAATTCTGATAAATATTTGTTTACAATTCCTGTATATTCTATATGCACATAAAATAAGCTATCTAATCATGCATTTCCCTTTCATGATCAATACACAATATATCCAGTGATTAATTAGGGAATTTAATCAAAATTTGCCTCTGAAATATGTAAATAAATATGATAGTAATACTTCTGATAAATATTTGTTTGCAATTCCCGTATATTCTATATGCACATAAAATAAGCTATCTAATCATGCATTTCCCTTTCATGATCAATACACAATGTATCAGATGATTAATTAGGGTATTTAATCAAAATTGGCCTCTGAAATATGTAACAAAATATGATAGTCATAATTCTGATAAATATTTATTTACAATTCCTATATATTCTATGTGCACATAAAATCAGGCATCTAATCATGCATTTCCCTTTGATAATCAATAGACAATGTATCCGGTGATAAATTAGGGTTTTTAATCAAAATTGGCCTCTGAAATATGTAAATAGATAATTATGAAAGTCATTATTCTGATAAATATTTGTTTACAATTCCTGTATATTCTATATGCACATAAAATAAGCTATCTAATCATGCATTTCCCTTTGGTAATCTATATACAGTGTTTCAGGTGATTAATTAGGGTTTTTATTCAAAATTGGCCGTTGAAGCATATAAATAAATATGACTGATAATGCCCTTAAATATTATTTACAATTTCTGTACATACAATATGCACATTAAATAGGCTATGTAATCAAATATTTCCCTTTGATATTCATTATACAATGAATCAGGTCATAAATTTGCCTCTGAAATATTTAAATAAATATGATAGACATAATTCTGATAAATATTTATTTACAATTCCTGCATATTCTATGTGCACATAAAATAAGCTATCTAATCATGCATTTCCTTTGATAATCAATAAACAGTGTATCAGGTGATTAATTAGGGTATTTAATCAAAATATGCCTTTGAAATATGTAAATAAATATGATAGTAATAATTCTGATAAATATTTGTTTACAATTCCTGTATATTCTACATGCACATAAAATAAGCTATCTAATCATGCATTTCTCTTTCATGATCAATACACAATATATCCAGTGATTAATTAGGGAATTTAATCAAAATTTGCCTCTGAAATATGTAAATAAATATAACAGTAATAATTCTGATAAATATTTGTTTGCAATTCCTGTATATTCTATATGCACATAAAATAAGCTATCTAATCATGCATTTCCCTTTCATGATCAATACACAATGTATCAGATGATTAATTAGGGTATTTAATCAAAATTGGCCTCTGAAATATGTAACAAAATATGATAGTCATAATTCTGACAAATATTTATTTACAATTCCTATATATTCTATGTGCACATAAAATCAGGCATCTAATCATGCATTTCCTTTGATAATCAATACACAATGTATCCGGTGATAAATTATGGTATTTGATCAAAATATGCCTTTGAAATATGTAAATAAATATGATAGACATAATTCTGATAAATATTTATTTACAATTCCTGTATATTCTATATGCACATAAAATAAGCTATCTAATCATGCATTTCTCTTTCATGATCAATACACAATGTATCCGGTGATAAATTTGGGTATTTAAGCAAAATATGCCTTTTAAATATGTAAATGAATATGATAGTAATAATTCTGATAAATATTTATTTACAATTCCTGTATATTCTATGTGCACATAAAATAAGCTATCTAATCATGCATTTCCCTTTCATGATCAATACACAATGTATCAGATGATTAATTAGGGTATTTAATCAAATTTGCCTCTGAAATATGTAACAAAATATGATAGTCATAATTCTGATAAATATTTATTTACAATTCCTATATATTCTATGTGCACATAAAATCAGGCATCTAATCATGCATTTCCCTTTGATAAACAATATACAATGTATCCGGTTATAAATTAGGGTATTTAATCAAAATATGCCTTTGAAATATGTAAATAAATATGATAGTAATAATTCTGATAAATATTTGTTTACAATTCCTGTATATTCTATATGCACATAAATTGAGCTATCTAATCATGCATTTCCCTTTCATGATCAATACACAATGTATCCGGTGATTTATTAGGGTATTTAATCAAAATTGGCCTCTGAAATATGTAAATAAATAATTATGAATGTCATAATTCTGATAAATATTTGTTTACAATTCCTGTATATTCTATGTGCACATAAAATAAGCTATCTAATCATGCATTTCCCTTTCATGATCAATACACAATGTATCCGGTGATTAATTAGGGTATTTAATCAAAATTTGCCTTTGAAATATGTAAATAAATATGATAGACATAACTCTGATAAATATTTATTTACAATTCCTGTATATTCTATATGCACATAAAATAAGCTATCTAATCATGCATTTCCCTTTCATGATCAATACACAATGTATCCGGAGATTATTTAGGGTATTTTATCAAAATTGGACGCTGAAATATGTAAATAAATAATTATGAATGTCATAATTCTGATAAATATTTGTTAACATTTCCTATTTATTTTATATGCACATAAAATAAGCTATCTAATCATGCATTTCCCTTTCATGATCAATACACAATGTATCCGGAGATTATTTAGGGTATTTTATCAAAATTGGCCTCTGAAATATGTAAATAAATAATTATGAATGTCATCATTCTGATAAATATTTGTTTACAATTCCTGTATATTCTATGTGCACATAAAATAAGCTATCTAATCATGCATTTCCCTTTCATGATCAATACACAATGTATCCGGTGATTGATTAGGGTATTTAATCAAAATTGGCCTCTGAAATATGTAAATAAATAATTATGAATGTCATAATTCTGATAAATATTTGTTTACAATTCCTGTATATTCTATGTGCACATAAAATAAGCTATCTAATCATGCATTTCCCTTAAATAATCAATAGACAATGTATCCGGTGATAAATTAGGGTATTTAATCAAAATATGCCTTTGAAATATGTAAATAAATATGATAGTAATAATTCTGATAAATATTTGTTTACAATTCCTGTATATTCTATGTGAACATAAAATAAGCTATATAATCATGTATTTTCCTTTGATAATCAATGGACAATGTATCCGGTGATAAATTAGGGTATTTAATCAAAATATGCCTTTGAAATATGTAAATAAATATGATAGTAATAATTCTGATAAATATTTGTTTACAATTCCTGTATATTCTATATGCACATAAAATAAGCTATCTTATCATGCATTTCCCTTTCATGATCAATACACAATGTATCCGGTGATTAATTAGGGTATTTTATCAAAATTGGCCTCTGAAATATGTAAATAGATAATTATGAAAGTCATTATTCTGATAAATATTTGTTTACAATTCCTGTATATTCTATATGCACATAAAATAAGCTATCTAATCATGCATTTCCCTTTCATGATCAATACACAATGTATCAGATGATTAATTAGGGTATTTAATCAAAATTTGCCTCTGAAATATGTAACAAAATATGATAGTCATAATTCTGATAAATATTTATTTACAATTCCTATATATTCTATGTGCACATAAAATCAGGCATCTAATCATGCATTTCCCTTTGATAATCAATAGACAATGTATCCGGTGATAAATTAGGGTATTTAATCAAAATATGCCTTTGAAATATGTAAATAAATATGATAGACATAATTCTGATAAATATTTATTTACAATTCCTGTATATTCTATATGCACATAAAATAAGCTATATAATCATGCATTTCCCTTTCATGATCAATACACAATGTATCCGGTGATTAATTAGGGAATTTAATCAAAATTTGCCTCTGAAATATGTAAATAAATATGATAGTAATAATTCTGATAAATATTTATTTACAGTTCCTGTATATTCTATATGCACATAAAATAAGCTATCTAATCATGCATTTCCCTTTCATGATCAATACACAATGTATCAGATGATTAATTAGGGTATTTAATCAAAATTGGCCTCTGAAATATGTAACAAAATATGATAGTCATAATTCTGATAAATATTTATTTACAATTCCTATATATTCTATGTGCACATAAAATCAGGCATCTAATCATGCATTTCCCTTTGATAATCAATAGACAATGTATCCGGTGATAAATTAGGGTATTTAATCAAAATATGCCTTTGAAATATGTAAATAAATATGATAGACATAATTCTGATAAATATTTATTTACAATTCCTGTATATTCTATATGCACATAAAATATGCTATCTATTCATGCATTTCCCTTTCATGATCAATACACAATGTATCCGGTGATTAATTAGGGTATTTATTCAAAATTGGCCTCTGAAATATGTAACAAAATATGATAGTCATAATTCTGATAAATATTTATTTACAATTCCTATATATTCTATGTGCACATAACATCAGGCATCTAATCATGCATTTCCCTTTGATAAACAATAGACAATGTATCCGGTTATAAATTAGGGTATTTAATCAAAATATGCCTTTGAAATATGTAAATAAATATGATAGTAATAATTCTGATAAATATTTGTTTACAATTCCTGTATATTCTATATGCACATAAATTGAGCTATCTAATCATGCATTTCCCTTTCATGATCAATACACAATGTATCCGGTGATTAATTAGGGTATTTAATCAAAATTTGCCTTTGAAATATGTAAATAAATATGATAGACATAACTCTGATAAATATTTATTTACAATTCCTGTATAGTCTATATGCACATAAAATAAGCTATCTAATCATGCATTTCCCTTTCATGATCAATTCACAATGTATCCGGTGATTAATTAGGGTATTTAATCAAAATTTGCCTTTGAAATATGTAAATAAATATGATAGTAATAATTCTGATAAATATTTATTTACAATTCCTGTATATTCTATATGCACATAAAATAAGCTATCTAATCATGCATTTCTCTTTCATGATCAATACACAATGTATCCGGTGATAAATTTGGGTATTTAAGCAAAATATGCCTTTGAAATATGTAAATGAATATGATAGTAATAATTCTGATAAATATTTGTTTATAATTCCTGTATATTCTATATGCACATAAAATAAGCTATCTAATCATGCATTTCCCTTTGGTAATCAATATACAATGTATCAGGTGATTAATTAAGGTATTTAATCAAAACTTGCCTTTCAAATATGTAAATAAATATGATAGTCATAATTCTGATAAATATTTGTTGTCAATTCCTATAATTATATTCTATATGCACATAAAATAAGCTATCTAATCATGCATTTCTCTTTGGTAATCAATATACAATGTATCAGGTGATTAATTAAGGTATTTAATGACTTAGATTTAAAACTTGCCTTTGAAATATGTAAATAAATATGATAGTCATAATTCCCTTAAATATATGTTTGCAATTCATGAACATTCTATAGACTCGCTAATTTGGCAATCTTATCAAAGATTTTTCCTTGATAATCAGTGACTAGCAAATTGAGTGATTAATTATTATATTCAATCAAAATTTTTCTTTGAAACATGTAAATGAATATGACAGTAATTATTCCGTTAAATATTTGTTTACAATTCATGCATATTCTGTAAACACATAAATTAGTCTGTGTAATTAAAGATTGCCCTTTGATAATCAATATTCAATGTATTAGACCATTAATTAGGGAATTCAATCAATATTCCATAAACTCATAAAATTGACTATGCAATTAGATATTTGCCTTTGATAATCAATATACATTATATCAGGTCATTTAGTAGGGTATTCAATGAAAATTGGCTTTTTATGTGTAAATAAATATGGCAGTAATAATTCCCTTAAATATGTGTTTACTATTCATCTATATAATATAAGCTCATTAATAAAATATCAGGAGTATTGATTTTGATATTTACTGATACTGATGTATTGTTCACTTGCTCGTGTATAGCAAAGAGTTTTAATGCAATATTATTTATTGTTTTAATTTAATGTGTGTGTTTAACTTTTACTAAAACTTGATTATATCTTTTGTACACAACTAACAAGAAAATGTATTATGTTATTATGTTACTAACCTTTTAATCTTGTATTTGTATATTATGTTAATACTCATGTTTTCATACTTGTATGAACTGAGACATTGAAATAAACTTGAAAAAAAAACTTGTATAAAGTTGCAAGGACTGTTTTATGTTGCTCTTCCGCACCGGGTGTTATGCGAACCAAGTACATGATATATGATACAGGGGCATATCCCATAATCAGAAGTGTTTTTCGGTATATTCTGATAATCTGGGTTTTTCGGTAAACCTTGGGACCGTTAGCAATATTTTATTTTAACTGTGTATACTTTTAACACAAGTTATTCTGTAATAATCATCATTTATTTTAAAAAAATCAAATGTTTTATATTTGTTAATTGCCTCCATTTTGAATAAATCTAACTAAGTTTATCTGTAATCTAAGGTCAGGTAGCTTAATTGGATAGAGCAACCCAGGCCAGTAATTGGCTATGGGGAGATTTGGGTTCGAATCCCGATCTGACTTTTATTAATAATTGTGAACATTTAAGAAAAAGGGAACTTAGTTTGCACAGTTTGTTTTTGGCTTACTGTGAGCAGTGTAATTACTTTGAATTTGAGCAGTGCTAATAAAAAATTCAAAGTACACGTATATCTACTTGAGAATAACTAAAATCCGATTTTCTTATTTTGACAAATGCATGGATAAATCCCTTTTCTTAATTCACTGGTCCAGTGGTCCCACAAATGGTTTATGATGTTTAACGCTGCTGAATGTCATTTGCCGAAGATTGCCAGACAGAATAAAGTTCTACGTCTTAACTCCTTACAACATTGAAAATGATATCTCCAAGAGAGTAGAATCGTCCCTACCTCGGAGTCGAACTATCATCCGACCTAACCTTGAAAAAAATCGAGCTTTTCAACCCATAATAGACCTACCTACCCAGAATAAATTCTGATTCAAAATATATACCTTGGACTGACTCCTTTATTAAATATTTGGGGATGGACAAAGCGGCTAATAAAATATCACGGTATATACGTAGCTTTTGTCTTATATTAGGTTTAATAATCAATTCTATGACAACAAAGCTCTACTTATACAGAATGAAACCATTTCATTTTCACTGCCGATATATCAATGACTTTCTACGATTTTTTTTTATTATTTTAATTTTTCAAAATGCGTGTGACTTGAAAAACTCGGAGTATGGTTTCACTGCGTGTGACACGCGCCCAATCCACGTGTCTTGACAGGAATGTCAACTGCAACAAAGAAATGAAAAAGAAGACATTTGCATCTCTGGTCCGACAGCATCTTTAAGTACTCTTCTTCAGAATGGTACCCTTACTTAAAGCGAGAATACGCAAGGGTTGAAATACTTCAACATAAGGGGCCCGTTTTGTTACCAGAAACCACTCATGAATATAGACAATGTAACATAAATGCTGGATAATCTCAACTCAGTCAACTGCCATGGCCACCACTACAACATTGTCGACAGAACAAAATACTTTTTTTTACAAAGGAGTCAACAATGAATCAGCAGACAAGATCCCTGATTATGTCATCCGCTCATTGTGCCATGACACAAGTACACACAACTCCGCGCCAACTATGAACACGCACTATATATGTACAAGAACAATTTGACTGTTGTCCTCCCGACTATCCGTGAGTAGGATGCTTTGCCACCTGACTTAGTGCCATATAGTGATAGGCACTTCTGTAGACAACTTCAGTCTCTTCAGTCGAAATACCCAGCCTTAGCAATACATGTTTTATTTTATTTTACTTCTAAAGGGATTCTCTGCACTCAATTGTATGCAGTTCTATATGTTGGACTGTGAAGAATTCCAAATCTAGTATTACTAATATTTAATATTATCAAAGCTTTTAGCCTTTGTGATGTCGTCACATGCCAGTGATGCATTAGCCCTTGGCAGTATTGACATCTATGTATAACTTTCTTTTACATTTTCGCTAAGATTGTTATGATTCATGTTTAGGATGCTTTCAGTGCTTTGATTTTAGTCATTCAGATTTGTCTCCCTTGTAGAGATCATAGCGCATGGACCGGAAGTCAGTTTACACGGTAAGTTCTTCGCATGTTTCTCCTATTTTTTAAAAAAGACCTCGTAAGTGTCGATTCCAGTTGATACAATGTGATGTATTTTAACGTTAAAATGTAATTGTTGACTTATTTGTGTTGTAACTGCTGGTTATGCAAATGTAATATGTTTTCGTGAATCTGCGATATTTGTGTCAGGATAATATTTCAAAACACATTTTCTTATTACCAGCACTTTGCTGACGAAAATGCAACAATATTTTGCGATCAAACAAATTAACAAAGTTCTTTAAATTGAGTCCTTGGTATCCAGGGGGGTAGCGTCACCAGTGATGGTCACATCACTGCCGTACACCTGTGGGTCACATAGGCCACAGGAACCTGTTATCAATAAAAAAAAAACTATGCTCAATAAAAGATTACCTACGTATAGAAAAAAAAACAGGAGTGCAATGCCTCCCACTCTCCACCCACATCGCCGATACAAGAATTTCTATTAAATAGTGGTCAACACGTGAAATTCTGGTCTACATACATTGTAGTTATAATATAAAGGTAACAAATGCAGTTCCTACCCTTGACATTTTCTCAGTTCTCAGACAAGCCATTGCGTGACGTCACGTTTTTGTCCATTCCTGTTGATCTTTCACAGTTCTCTGCTGCTTCTAAACGTGAAACTCAGCACCTATATATGGTCATACGCAGTGGTTAACTGACTCAAGACTTTTTCGGTCAAGTCAGCGTCCCCAGACTATATTGATGGAGCAAAGGAATTTTACTGAATATCAAGTTTTAAGTTTAGACAGGTGTGTTAAATATTTTTGATATTTTATCAGGGCTTGACACTAACTTTTTCAGGAGGTAGTCGGCAGGATTGCCAGCAAAGAAAATGAGGAAGTCCTTGCAAATTATAGTTTATAATATGTTTGTCATTATATTTCAATGCCTATCGAGTGTACTTTATCGGAATGCAAGACATGTATGAAAGTCAGATTTTCATGAATGTATTGAACAAAGTTGTACAGGATACATCACATCCGATTTTTATTATTTTGTTCAATTAAGTTATAGAATTCAGGTCACCCAAATTTCAGACAACCTGACAGGATACACAGCTTGGAAACCTAGGTAGTCCCTTGAGAAAATAGGTAGACTAAATAGTAGGGGTGCACGGTATTACCGGTATACCGGTTACCTGATGATGGTATTAAAATCCGATTGTACCATACCGCAGTATCATCGCGGAATACCGGTATTTTATCAGAATAATCACTAAACACTTTGATAAGCAACTAATGAAGAGTAAGGTACTGTCTTAATTAGGTGCTGTTCGGACCCATGCTCGCATTTTGAACGTATATGCTAGCAGTCAATGCTCGCCGGGCGCCGCCATGTTATTTGACAACGTAATTCCGAGACGAATATCGGCGATGTCATCATTGTCATACATAAGTCTTTGAAATTAGCACTCGCCCGATCGCCCTGGCGAGTAAAAAAATTAACGGACGCCCAAAACAAACCCAAGCTGTGATTCATAATGCAGATGACAAAGTTTTGAGATATTCATGTCTACATCGTCAGTGGTATTTAATAAAGTTTGTACCATACTGTACGGTCCGTGTCGTATTTTCCAAAAATTGTTATACAATTCACTCGACAATCATATTTGTTGGTAGTACTTATTGAATCTTATGTTATCTAATATAATGTTTCATTAAGCTTAATGACCAAAAAAGTATCGAAGACTTGTTAATTTTCATTAACGGTTGTTATATTTATATTTGCATAAAGTATATGAATTTCAGATGACAAATTTCAGATAACAGCACTTATAACATTGTGCAACCATACATCTTCTAATGGGTGTTTATTGATAATCTGTTCTGATTGTGATGTCTAATCTTTGATATTGAATCATGTGATGAACATTCAGGATGAAATCTCCATTTGTCAGGACCTCAAAATGTTATTCAGTTTATGTTTAAAACTTAATGGACTATTATTCTAAGTTCATAAAAACATCTCCCATTACATTTTAATAATATTGCAACAACAAGGTAAAGGAGTAGAAGAAAGAGCCAAAGAAATTGAAGGAAAAATCTGTAAATTGTGTGATAGACATTTGTCTCTTTTCATACCAAACATAAATTCAGACTAAATATTCACTCTATCATCAATTAATAATCAATTTTAACAAGCTGCTATGGCATGACAAGACTTGATAAAGAACGAGGTGTACTGTGGTATTTTGTAAATACCGTGGTTTACCGCTGTATAATTTTTACTAGCGGTACCCAGCCCTACTAAATAAGGTATAGCCTCAGGCTAACAGGCCATTGTTAGTGTCGAGCCCTGTTCACTGGTTGGTTACCTACAATTTCGGACGACCATCAAATCAGGACACCGGCTTAAACGCTTTATTCCGGCGTTTACATAGATCATTCGTTGTCGATTACTCAAGTGCTTTATTTTAAAACAACCAACATCAACCAGTGATTTTTTTTGCTATATATACTGCCAATATGGGCAGTTTCCCCTAGTAAAATTTCCTTAATTTTCCCCTAAAATGGCCAGAATTTTCTCCTAACAAGAAGTGTTTTCCACATGATCATGTTATAAGAACTTAGAAGAAAATACAAAAATAGTAACAGTTTTCTCACCATTGTCACCAATTACAGTGAAGTAATATTTACATTTATGACTAAACAACTAAATAATCACAAATTATATAAATGTTATTACATATTCCCATTTTGAAATTTATTGCGCTAAATTTCCCTTTTGATGGGCATGGGTAGTGAGAACATTTTGGAAAAAAATCACTGAAATGCAAGTATATTTGATAGAAATATGATATTTTCATTATCTGCTGGTTGTTTACAAGTGGGTTCGTGGGGGGAAGTCTAATACAGTGCATTGCGCATGCGCAAGTATTTTAGTGAGACTCGGATAAAATTCAAAAGAAACAAGTAGAACGCATGTAGCAGACAAACATTTCCAAAAAAAGTTAACTGCTAAAAAACATTATTAAAACATACCATTATGATAATAAATTAACCATCATATTAATATGAATGTTGATTTTTTATCCACAGTCTGTAACCGCACATTTTGATGATATGGTACTGTACATGTTTATTTTTATACAGTCAAACCTGTGCTAAGCAATCAGTCAAGGGAAATGACCAATTTGGCTGCAAAAGACAGCTAGGTGACCTGTATCTTAACACAAATTGTCAAATTGCGGTCCTGAAACATATTTGTATCTGTGTTAAAAAGGGCAGAAACATCTAAGAACCATCAATACATCAAACTGTATGCTTTCTCATATATATAGTAGATCTACTCAACAGGGATTTACAGGACTCGTTTTTGTGCTTCAAATACGCCAAAAGTTCTGCCCAGGACCCATTAAAATGTCTAAATCGAGTCCTGTGGGATGCAGACTTTTCGTAAGATATACTCAGGGTATTAAAGTAAGCGAGATCACTGAATAAGATTTGACAAGCTATTTTCATTTTTTATATGTCTACAGCGAAAACAGATCTTTGATAGTTCTTTTTTGTTTAATAAAGCACATAAATTCTTGCAAAAATCATGAAGATCCATGTGTTAAAATGTTACACAGAATGACATAGCTTAGGGACCCCTGAAATTTATGACAGGACCCCACTAAAACAACAACCTGAGTCCCAAGGACCCCAAAACTTTAAAGTCAGTGTAAGACCCTGACTCAATTTACGTTACTTTGGTTTAAATTTCCATTTGATTCATATTCATTCAAGTTTCTTTACTGAACTTAAAGAGGCAAAGAAAATTCTTTGATGTATAATTTGGTATGTTACGAACACAATAACACATGCAAGTCTTCCCTATAATTGCTAGTCAAATGTACATCGGTTGCCTAGATACCATGACACATTCCTAAATCAGTAGATGTGTACCACACTACAGTTACTGAACAGGTACAATTTATTCACCATATGCAAGAAATATTTTTTAAGAATTGAAATTCATGCATCGCTGATGGCATGTTGCATATAGTTAATGACACATTTTTTGGTCCAATGACTACATTGCATTTTATTCAAGTATGCCTCAGTGCGTGATTTATATTTTTGAAATAGTCATGGATTATCGAGTTTTGATGGTTTTCCAGATTTAAAAGTCAGATCAAACTACACGTTAAAGGATAATTTCATAATCCGGGCAATTTTTACAGTCTCGGACAATTTGTAGATTGTAAGAAAACAATTTTTTCCATTGAATCAATTAACAAGTTTCTAACTTGTTTACACAAAGTGGCCATAAATTGGGGCCAGAAAATGGATTAAGGCGTGAAAAAAGTGACCGCTGACTGCATGAACCAGGTGACCGTTTAATGCATTAATTTAAAGAAGAAAATTTGTCAGGAGTTCAAAATGACCGTTAATGACAGGTGACTGCTAATGCCAAGTGACCGTTAGCACAGGTTTGACTGTACATCCTTTATGCAGGGTAGATAATTTGTACATAGAGAATAATATGTATGTAAGTAAAATATTTCATAAATTAATGATTGACAGTAAAAAAATTCAATAACATAATTAAACGTGTTACGTGTTACGGGACACAATAGCACTGTTTTAAGCAAAGTTAACACAATTTGATGACCCCACATTGGGGCCTCAAAATGTGTGTTCTATAATTATTTAGAAAGTAAAATAAAAACATGTTGCCCATATTGGACTTGAACCTAGCTTCCTGCATGTAAAATACTGGATGATTTGAAACAGAGCCTCATTGTCATGAAATAGTTACATATGGGAAAAACAGCACCAAAGAAAACTTAGAATGCTGACATTCCTAGCTTAAATTTTGCACACTAAATATAAACAATTACATTGATCACATGTAAACTGGTTCTCGTTGACTTGTCTGTACTTTGGTGCACAGCAACAATATTGGTACTTTATGGGATCCCCGGGTGCATTTTTGTCAAAAAATGCGGGGGCGGATCTGGACCAATTTTAATTTCAAATTTTTGTACAGTCCCACTTGGTTCTGATCACATTTGTTGATACAACAAAAAAATCAATGTTATACCAGTAATGTTTTATACAGAATTTTCAAAGTAAATAACTTTGCAAACAGATGAAAAACATCACTAATTGCCTTCAGTCAGGTTTATGCATGCAGCATCTATTATTTTTTAAGCTTGAGGGGAAAGGTAGCAGTGCCATTAAGGGAAAATAACATACACAAAGAGCTTTCCTATAGGTCAATTTAATGATCTTTTCTATCAAGGATGTTTTTCAAGGACATTAGTTTCTACTGAAGGGGATTTAGGAGAATATAAACAAGCTTTTCAGACAAAGGAATGAAGCCGAATTTTGGCCCCATATCAGTAAAAAAAAAAACATGACTATCACTTGTTTCACTTGTAAATGCCTCTGACAGGTTCACAACATGTTACATTCATCAATCTTCTCGTTAGAAATTTTATGGCCTCGGTATTGCATGAAGTAATGTCTACCTGGTTGTCATGCAATGCTGATCAAGTGTTCTGCTCTTAAACACTACATGTACGTAAATTCTCGTTTTCAACCCGAAAATGGGACCAGTGTCAAGATGGAAAAAACTGCTGTTTTCATGTTTTTCGGTTGATATCGTTACTGAACTGAATAATAGCTATTTGTCAAATGCTATTTATCTGGTATAATCCAGTCAAAATTCAGTTCATTGTTGTTAAAGAGAAAATAACATCAAACTTAGCAGCAATAGGACTTCTAGTGATTATGGAACCAGACAAATTATGATCAGTTCCTAAATGGATTGTTAAAAAAGATGACAATTTGATATCTGAAAGACGTACGTTCGACGAAAATACCTTGGCAATGTACTATACATGAATTATATTTTAGAGCATTCAACATGCATGAAGTCTGAAAAAGCGGTGTACTTTCTTAGTAATTTCAGGTAAATGTTAATTCACTTTAACTTGAGAAACTTCAGACTTTTTCTTGATGTAAAGAATGATTTACAAGAAATGGTTAATGATTTTGAATGCAATAGGAACTTTTGAAAGAAATTTTAAAATTCTTATGTGTTTTTTTGGCCTGAATCCGTCTGAATCAGGGTGCTTGATTTTTAAGAAAGTAATCAGATGAGTGTAAAAGTCCTTTGCTCAATCAAAAATAGTCTGGGGATGCTCATTTGATAAAAAAGTCCCAAGTCAATTAACCACCGTGGGTAACTACTCAGGTATTTCTGTTACAGAGAAATACACCTCATACATAACTGTAGGGTAAAACATTTTTGGTTATTTGGTTTCCGGTCATTATTTTTTCAATATTTATTTATGTACTCTTTCTCTCAAAATTTCAGACTTTTAAATGTCTTTATCATTGAAGATTGATAAAATGGGTATCAAGTTCCCATGGAAAGAGATACTGGTTGTTTCCATTATTGGTAGTGATATTCTGATTAATCATTTATTCAACGAATCATTGACGATTGGTCTTTGACGTGACGATCGATGACGATGCTCCCATTTCGTCAACGGATTGTTGATTTCTGTACATAGTTGTCGTTCTTGACTATAGTACTGCAGACCTTTCACGGTTTTACTTTAAAGGTGATTCTGTTCAAGCTGTAACTGTAAATGCAGCATAATTCTGGCCCAGTGTAGCTTGTGTAATAATCAGTATCTTTTGATGTGATGTTTACTCAAACATCTTAAAAATGTTAAATCATTTAATATTTCAATTCTTATTGATTGTGTACTATTGGATTGGTGTAAAGAATGTTAAAATTCATGCAATACTAACATATTTGATCATTTCTTATTTAATCAGTTTAAATTGATTAATCACTGACTTTTGCCTCTGATTAATCAACAAAATTTTCATGGACTGATTTCAATCACTAATTATTGGATTCCCAGGTTGGCCATGGTGAAAAGTAGCCATATGAACTACTACAACAAAATGGCACCCTGTCTATTATGCCCAAGACACTTCCTTGACAAATGCAGAGGAGTTCTGATTGCAGTGATGTTGTGTATAGTCAGTACCCAAATAATGGTACATCTAATATTATATTCGTAATATACACTCATGCATAACTTTGCATTGTCAACATATCTGTAATCAGCAAAAACAGAGTTAAAACATCATTTTGAGGATTAGTATGCATTAAAATTAGTTTTGTATGAAGAGAATACAAACAATGTTAATGATAATAAAAATATGTTGCTTTCTCAGAAAAACTAGATTTGTTTCACTGCCGTCTGCATTTTGAATGCACTGTGCTCGTTTTTATGCCATTTCTGTTATACAACAGTCTGTGTTGAAATTATTGTTTGGAGTTTAACTCTGGAATTGCAGTAATTAATTGTTGTATTTAGACAACCTATTTTTTGAGTGTTTTTCTTCATAAAGTGTATTGGTGGGCAACCTGCCACTAAAAACTAATTCAAAGACTGCTGCTACATTATGATGTCATTTGGCCTTGAGACCTTGAGCTAAGATATTTGGTATGTAGCATATTTTCTAGTGGACATCTACTTAGTTTGTTCAAATTATGGCCCTGGGGCAAATGATTTTTTATTATAGGATTAAATTTCATGTCTGGTCATTTATTGACGTGTAAACTCCCTTGATGAAGACTTCATTATAAACACATTGAATAAACCCCAAAGTGTGAAATGTGTGTTATAAATGAGGTCTGATGGAGTTTACACTAAACAAACAGAAAGTTTAATCCTTTTATTTCCAATTCAATTCAATTGTTTTGTTCAATTCTTACAAATGTCGGGCATGAACCCTAAAACTCTTTAGCTGGTAAAATCTTATACACGTCATGATTTGATATCATCTGATAAGGAATGTAAAAAGTAAAGTAGTGTGGTTTATTGTAGGTTTAAACGTTCATTTCTGGTCAATCATTGAAGTGTTAACTCCCTCTCAGCCAGCAAATTCATATCATGCATTTCATTTCGGTCAATATCGGGAACGATATCGGGCCGTTATCGTATTGTCGGCATTTGATCGGTCCGATATCGTTTCAGATACATGTCGGTCCTATATCAGCCCGATATTGGTAATTTTATACACTAGCTTACATTCTCAAATGTGTGCAGATTCTAAGTCAGACCGACAATAACACAGTAAAATACATTAACAAACATATTTATTTCCATTTGTCACAATTTGTACAGCAGGGCTCCAGATAAATATTTGGGCAAGGGGTATTTCACCGCATGAATTTTTTAGCAGGGGGTATTTTACACCTCAATTTTTTTTGCTGGGTATTTCAATTTTTTAAAGGGTAATGACAATCGTGGAACCACTCTATTTAAAGGGTATTCAGGGTAATACAAACACCCATGAAAGCCTTACCTTTTAAATATACTAAAAATGCTGTATTGTGTTCTTCTATATTTAATTCATGAACTTGTTTTGCATTCAGTGAAGCAGTCAAGAATATATACAATACCTTTGCCTCATTCAATATGTTCAATTAGATCACTATAGTCACAGATACTACTTTTAATTTGATAGAACTTTACGCATTTTAATCTAGTAAAATGGTATCGTACGCTCTAGTTATATTTTTTATGCGTAACATGCATTTATAAGATTATAATGTAAATTTTAATAAAAGAAGAAAACTGGCTCAGCATACAAAACAAATATAAGTAGAAGCTAGATAAGGATATGTTCAATTGACATTTAAATAAAAGAAAACAATTTTATAAATGAATATAAGTTTGCAGAATCAGGGACCTTTTTCACAATCAGAACATTTTATGTTTTAATCATTTACCGCATCAATAATCATGAATAATGATGCACATATACGTACATATAGAAAAACTTGACAAAAATTTGTCAAATTGCCCACAAAAACATGACTTAATTAGTTTATATCAGTCTTTGAACAAAACGTTTCCCTCTCATGTTCTCAGTTATAAATGATACATGGATAATGAGTGATAAACAGTCCTTTTTTGTTAGGATTGTGTTAAAATATTAGAAAAAATGGGATAAAAGTTTGCAGCCAACCAGACCATACTGTGATGGTGACTATTGGCTATTTGTGTAAGAAAAGGCTGAATTAATATCAGAATACATATAAAAGTTCCATCACTGAGACTGAATAAATTCAAAGTTTTCACAAGTTAATTAAAACTGTTGCACAAATATGATGCATAGTGACTGTCGTGACTGCTACTAATAGTCTGATGGTCCAACTGGGATCTTTATCCCTCCACCCCAGTAAGAAGCTTTTCGAAGCCAAATCCTCCATAAAGAACTCAGAACCATATGTGTTGGTCTGTTGGAAGTTTCTCTTCACTGCTCCTGAAACATAAATAGTATGCATAACCATTACATCTTGCATGTCAAAAAGGACAGACTTATGGACATTATAATGCCTTGATTTTTTTTCCAGATAAAAACTATGCTGTGAAGACATGAAAGTTCTGGATGTATTGTGGAGAATATTGTTCTGAAAAAGTTAGGGAAAATTGTTTCAAGGTTGGTGAATTGTCAGGGAGTTTTGAAAAATAGTCAGTAAAAAAGAAATCCTGAAAAGTCAGTGAAAAGACAGATAATTATGTAATTGTCTGAATCTAATTTGCTCTTGCAAGCATTTCTTTTTCTAAACTGTCCTTGCTTGTAGACTTTGCAACTATTACCCCCTTGAGCAAGTTGACATACATGTACATGTATTGTCTTTTTGTAGGAACAGGGTATGTGCAGAGCATCATTTTTACTACATTGTTCAAATAGTCTATTTTATCGGATGAGGCACTCCTACTTGTAGTAGCCAAACTATTTTTTGTAGTGGATGAACAGGAAGTTAATGCTATCACTAGTTTTTCACTTCTGATGTGAACTGTTTCTGAAAGGTGATAACATTAGCAGCGAATACAAAAATCACTAATCATTGACCATAGAGTTTGTATGAATCATGAGAGCTATTTGTAGAAGGAGAAATTATTTTTGAATGCATATTGAACCTGATATTAGACTAAATGTTGTTTAACTAACTTCTTCCTTCATATAATTAATATATGTACATATTAAATCTTAAAACTTTATTCACATATATAATTACATATTAAACAATACTATTTGGAAAGTACTAACTTTAAAATTAACTGAACTTATGTCTACAACTACAGCTTGTATTTGTTAAGAACTGGACAGCTATATTTTATGTAATCATATCATTGAAATATCTGTAATGTGTGAAATGTTGGACATAACAACTTGTCTTATTTTCAAATAAAATCTATTTATCTATAATTATGAATTATTTGTTATATTCTTTCAGTACTTGGGAGTTCATTGTTAATACAGCCAATGCTAAAATGTTAGAGAATTCGGAAAGGATCAACAGGTTTTTGTTTCACCATATTTCCCATCATTACATCGTTAAAGTTTACAAGAGTTTGACAATCCTATTATTTGCAGAACAATTGTTTATATGTTATAAATGTCATACTCAGGTACCTGAATTTTAAAAATGAACATTTGAATCAACTTTTAATATAGAAAGGGAGATAACTCGAAAATTAAAAATGAACCAAATCAAAAGTAAAATATTCAGAATAATGATATTTTGATGTATGAGTATTAGAATTATTACTTACTGATGTAGATATTGATATAAATATGAGGGTTGTCCAAAAGGTTCGTGGATACCTACATATACATATATATATGGTATCTTTTAAACAAAACAAGATAACAGCATCATTCTTTCACAGTATCAAATATTGATACATATTTAGCTCATCTGGTACATTGCCTGTATTGATATATTACAGTATGGCATGCAAAATGTCATCACAGTATAACAATAAATAAGGTAACTGTTTACATTCAAACGGGTATACCTATTATTGTGCGGGCCACGTTACATCAACTTATGACGTCAACGTTATTTAGAGCCGTGATGCTAAAGTGTTTAATACAATCACATCTTCTAAAAAAAAGAAAATGACATATTTTAATATGCACACACAGTGTAACTTGTTCATCCCATGATGGATTAATAATTGATTTTTGCTGATTTTGTTTTGGCTTTCGTACTGTTACGCGCCTATCCTCAAGAACTAGCTCATTGACCGACGCCATTAGCACGTCCTTAACAATTGTCGGGCGCCCCACTCTCTCATCATTTTGTTTAGTCTGTCAATACCATCCGCAATGTGTTTGTGCCATTTATAAATTAACAATCTTAATACCGGTATACAATAAGTATATACTATATTTTAGTTATGGCATGTGGAGCTGATGATGAATGGTCTGCATTGTAGCATTCAGTTCAACATGATGGAAGCTTGCAGAACAAAGTTCGCACCTGACTGGCATTTCAGCCTTTGGAAGGTATGATTTCCTTAATTATATGCTCTAAGAACTGTAGGATATTTTGAGGATGCTCGTCCATCTGTGTTTCCATCTCTTTGCAACGTCTTGTTTGGAAAACTCTACATTTATCTATATATATTTAACAAGGTTTTCACCAATGTGAGTATATGTTCCAAAGCTTTTGTATATTTACCTGTTTGCTATTTTAATTTTTGCATGAATGTATGTTTTCATTACCTTTTTCTGTTTTTCTGCTTATTTGTATAAAACAATTTTGCTGATTAAAGGGAGACAATTCAATTTTCCATGCAATGACCACCTGCACATGTTGAGAACTAGCTATTCAAATCATTTTTGTCTTGACTGTTGTTGTTTCAGTTACTGTTTGCATATTTTTCTTGTTGTATTGTACATTATTGTTTAAACTATTTTAATACTTAAAATGCACTATTTGACTATAGATGTGGTATATACTGTAATACTTTTTACCATGCCTTCTTTTATTGTCAAATGTATATGTTTGCTTCCTGTGCGTACTTGTACTGTCATACATGTCTTACATTTATCATGCAACTGCCATGGTAACTGCCTGATAACACATGACCTGAGAACATTATGTGTTCTCAGGTCAATAGGATGCTAGTAGCATGAGAACACTTTTTGGCTCCGCCCACTCGACTATTTAAATTAATGCACGTATGTTTTTGTGTATTCAATTGTTGTTTTGAATATTTTTCACCAAATTTGTAATTGTTAACAAATGATTTCTTTAATGTGAAATTAAATTTTGTGATCCATGGGAGTTTTTTTTTTATTATTTCGCCCAATTGTAGTGAACTATTTATCTGCGGATGTTGACTGTTTAAAGTGTGATTTGCCGGGTGACCGTTATCATCACACTAGCGAATTAAACGCTAAATTTTAGGTGAAATGACACTTAATTATGCTCCGAAAACTGAGTTACATGATAAATAGAAACTCGGGTCACTGTCCGGTGAGAACAATGTTATCAGACTCGGCGATATCGTCCAGGGTGACTCGCTAAAGCTCGCCACCCTGGACGATATCACCTCGCCTGATAACATTGTTCTCACCCGGACAGTGACCTGAGTTTCTCTATATCTCAGAACTTGCTTATTTTAGTTTAACTCATTTCCTTGCCATTGAAGTGGTGCTCTTAAATTTATATAGTATTTACATGTATTATCTGCTGATTATTTCAATACTCAGATTCCAGGAATGGATGAAATGGATATATTCCCTTACATATTCTTATTTATATTACTTAATACTATACCTATTTTAAGAGATATTGTGACTTTAATCACCGGTGATTTTATATATGATTTTTATTGCTCAGATTCCCAGTATTATACAATAAGGAGGATATACTATATTTTAGTTATGGCATGTAGAGCTGGTGAAGATCCAATGGTCTGTATTGTAGCATTCAGTTGAAAATAATGGAAGATTGCTGAACAAAGATTGTACCTGACTCGCACTTTGGCCTTTGGAAGGTATGATTTCCTTAATGTATCTGGTGTGGATGTGAGGTCAAATCAAGTTTCACCAATTTATAGATTTAAAAACTAAACCATAATTATATACTAAAATAAACCCGCAGTATAAAGTGCATTGCAAGTGATTTGAAACAAATATTACATTTGATTGGTCTTCTATAAACCAATATCGCACGTAATTTTCAATTTTTTGAACAACAATAACCACTCTGTATTTAGGAATATATTACAACAAATAGCCTTAAAATCACTATTAATGTGTAATGCAGGGAACCGTGCCTCAGTTTTTTTATAACGTCCTCGGTTCGTTAGATACTTGACTTTAAAGAAATTCCGTACCCAAAACCCCGCTGTTTGTTACGTAATATTCCATAGATTAAAAATGAAAACAAGTATCAAATTCTGAGGCACGGTTCCCTAGATTAACATTTCCGCTACAAAATACCGAAAACTGCTTTGAAATCTGTCATCAAATAAGACGACAATGTTAATTCGAAAATGACACCTTCTGTGTTTTTTTAAGCTGAGCAATTAACAAATAAAGTGTTGGATCATTATCGTCTCATGAAATCAACAAATTTGACGCACCCCTTTCAATTTTGATAGCCAATCAAAATCGCTAATGTTTACGGTTCAATAATTGAAACCACGCCCATGTTTGATGTCTAGTAAGAGATTTTATAACAAATTTTTGTCATTTATGAATTAATAGTATCATATCGTACCAATACAATGCGCATTATGTTATTGATTTTTAACGCTGATAAGGAAAAGTCGATAAAGGGGTGCTGTATTTATCGCAATAAAACACCATTTTTGAGCATTCAGTTAGAATTTTTTATGCTTGGTATTGAAGTATGATATTTAATCTTTGTAAATAACGTTAATTAAATTACGTTAAATATCATTTTACGTTATTTTAGCGACTATAACCAATGCCGATACATTAATTAATGTTCTATAAACTGCATGATATTTTGAGGATGCTCGTCCGTCTGTGTGTCCATCTCATAGCAGTGTTTCGTTTGGAAAACTTATCATTTATTTTTATATAATCAGGTTTTCAACAATGTGTTTTTGTATATTTACTTGTTTGCTATTTTATTTTTGCATGGATGTATGTTTTCATTACCTTTTCTCTGTGTCATTGCATGCTTGTATAAGCAATTTTGCTGATTAAAGGGAGACAATTCAATTTTCCATGCAATGTCCATGCACTTATTGTGATCTATTCCAATCATCTTTGTCTAGACTGTTGTTGGTTCACTTACTGTTAACATATTTTCCTTGTTCATTACTGTTTATACTATTTCAATACCTAATATGTACTGTTACTGTGTAATTATAGATGTAATATAATTCGAGGGTTCAGCGCAACAGTGTTGTAACTCATATTGTACTAAGAACAAGTTACGACAGTGTTGCACTGAGCCCTCAAATTATACTGTAGTATTTTTTACCGTGCCTTTTATTGTCAAATGTTTGTGTTTGCTTCCTGTGCATACTTCTACTGTCACACATATCTTATATATCTCAGAACTTTCTTATTTTAATTTAACTCATTGTCTAGACATTGGTACTCTTAAAAGTAATGTATTTACATGTATTATCTGCTGATTATTTCAATACTGATTCCAATAGTGGATGAAATGATATAATGATATACCCTTATTATAAGTTTCTTATTTATATTACTTAATACTATAGTTTCATACTCATGAGTCTTATAATTATTTTTACTTTATCTTACGACTGATAATACCAGTTTTTATTTATTTATTCATTGATAGATTCTCTTAGGCTCTGTTTACCCCCATAAAGTGGGGACGGCAGATTGTGGAATTTTGCTGCCAAATTTCTCTCCCAGCTGGATGCAGATGTTCCTGTCTAATTTCTTGAGGATGTCATTCAGTTTAATGTTAAATACCTCTGAGGTAGTTTTCACTACAAACAGAAATGAATGCTTAAAAAAATAATGACACATTGTGAAAGTAGATAACTGTCCAAATTCCTGTCACCGGTCCATAAAGTATGAGCCAATTAAGTCTTTCTCTCACTCCATGTGATGATGGTGTTTATCAAATTGTTACTGTCCCTGTGTATCCCCATCGCCGCCTTCCCTCAGAGGAAAACATTGATAATCCACCCAGTTAACTTGTTGATTAGAGCAAAAAAAATTAAGAGTAATAAACAGTGCTCTTTCCAATTTCAAATCACGCAGATGCTGAGAACAAATACCCGCTGATTCAAAATGATATGTCTGACGTCACTGAAATTTGCATGAATTGATGTCAATTTTAATATGCTGCATGCAAATGACTGATGTTCAGTGTAATTTTGCCAAAATTATTAATTTTGTGCCATGGTATCTGAAACATCAGCTATTCAAAAATTGGGGTGGACAGCTCGATGCTACCATTGGTTATAAATCGGATGTAACTGCCAAAATAATAAGAATAATTTCATCAGAATCATTGAAATATGTGTTTTGGATTATGTTTTGCTGTGGTATAGCTTAATTTGATGTAATGACGTCAGGAAAAATAATAAAGGGGGTGTCCACAAACTTTTTGGACAAGCCCTCATAGATGGAGAAATTGACTGCTGATTGATGATTTGATGATTTGGAATTCAGGAATGATGATTTATTGATATTGTCTTTAAGGGATGAATGATTTTTATATTCAGATTCAGGAATGAAATTTAATTGCTCAGCACCTACAGGCACGGAGCTACTTGTGTAAATATTTGATTATATTGTGATCGTGTGATGGGCGTCATCTGTGCGTGCATCAGTGCTTCAACAATTGCTTTAAACAACATCTCGTTCTTAAGCAGTTGGTAAATTTCAACAAAACTTTACAGGGATGTTCCTTGCCAAAATTGTTCAAAAAATTAAACTTCATGGCAACCAATAGGAGAAACTTTAAAGATCTTTTTGTCTGAAACCACAGGGCCTATAGAGCTAAGATATTTGGTGTGTAGCATTATCTAGTGGACATCTACCAAGTTTGTTCAAATTGTGGTCCTGGGGTGAAAATTGGCTCCGCCCCTGGGGTAACTAGATTTTATATAGACTTACATAGGAAAAATTTAAAAATCTTCTTGTCAGAAATACAATGCATCACCAGGAGCTTAGATATGTCTGATGTTACTAAGCTATAGGAAAAAAGAGAAAATTTTGTCTGAAAGGGTCTTTTTCTGATGAGCAATATATAGGGCCATCATGGCCCTCTTGTTTCAGTGAATGGACTAGGATTTGATATTTCATATAATTATCATTTCGGATATGAGATGACAAGAACATCATTTTTCATTTTCTTTTTTAGGTTCCTATCATCACAAAATTGTGTGTAATCTAGCAGTGAGAATGGAAACTATTATCCCACCAAAATAGCCATTGATTTAACACTACAAGACATTGTGCTGCAACTTCAATTTGGTAATTTCTTTTTCACATTTACTTTCTACGATAATAATAATTAAAATTTATGAAATGGTCAAATTGTTGACACCAAATAAACTAGGTTACCAGCTGTGTATAAGTCGATTTAAAGTTAAATGAGAACCGTTGTAAACATTTACACTTTTCCGAGGTAGATCAGGTTATTTACCAGTTGAAATGACTTTATATTGTAATACATAAACAGAACACTATTGTAATGCGCTGTGGCTGAGAGGTAAAGGCTATGATTTTTTATTCGTATCGGCCATGAGTTCAAAACTGGCAAAATGCTTTTTTTATTAACATATTTAGTATTCGAAAATTGCAATTTCTTTCCGACTTTCAAGAATTACCCTTCAAATTGTGCAAATCAAAATTAATATCTTGTTTCATATACACAATAATGTGTACTATAAAATATACATGCAGTAGAGAAGGAGACTGTTTACTGTTATTAATCACTTCTTGCGACGAGGAGAAAGACACAGCGAGTGAATGCAATGATGCGTGTTGAATTTACATGTTTGAATTGTTTTGAAACGATATAATAAAATAATGAAGAAATAAACAATACAAAATAAAAGGATTTAAAATAATCAAAAGAAAAAAACATACAAAATATAATTATAAAATGACATTAACTAGGTTGGAACCAATGGTTAAAAAGATGTATATCTCAAAATCATCAGCACTAACCTTTACGCTATCGAGACAATCGTAATTATATTTTCTCTATCTTGTCTATAACGGTTACCGGGTTTACCTGTTACACCTATATATCGAAATGAGACTAATCCCTCATTAGCATGCAAATTTAAATCGACTATAGGTAGTATAATGATTGATAATTTTAGACAGTCCTGCATGCTACATTCTCATGAGTCATGAAGTAAGGACCATGATTTAAATCAGACATTAGAAAAGATTTGTTTTATGTCATAGCAATGCAAGTATTAAATTCAAATTCGTATTTGGGCAGGGGCTTGCCCAGGCATGTGCACATAATGCATGTGCGTTCAATGGGTTGGACAAATCGAAAATTTGAAAAGGCCAAAAACGCAATAATATCGATGCCTACCCAAATTGGGGCTGAGAAAATTAACAAACTTTAAAGAGATATTGTGATTTTTTTTAATTTTAACAATTTATATATAATAGAAAGTTAGAATACTTTTCTCCAAATTCAATACTTTTTTCTCTATTCATTTGTCATTTCAATTCTTTACATTACTATATCTACATAGAAGTCGGTAATTTAGAGCAGGAGATTTAAGTTGGGGGGCATGGGTGTTCTGACATGTGCAGTGAAAATTTAATATTTGTCTATGTACTACCTCAAAAATACTTTCACCTTACATATTACACAAAAAGGATGTCAATAATACAGTTACACTAAAACTCAAATGAAACTGAACGATATTGTGCATGACGAACCAGGTGTTTGATGATTATTATGTTGATTACAACTTATATTAACTACCTTCAATAACTCCTTCCTTGGTATTATATAGTCTGTACTGAATTATAATCTTTTGAAAGTATTCATCATTTTCATTTTATCTATGCACCTTCATGTATAACTTTTCCTGTCTGATCTTCATGTGTCTGTCATTCAAATTTAGGACTAGGTTGTTTAAAGAAATATTGATCCATTCCTGTTTCTTTCTAAATATAGTCAAACCTGTGTTAGCGGCCACCTCTGAATAAATGCCACCTTGTGAATAGAGGCCACTTTCTAGAAAACCATCACTGACCATTTAGAACGAAATTACCCCTGAATCAGTAAAGGCCACATTGTGTCTTTCGCACAGGTGACCATTGTTCACAGGTTTGTCTGTATTCTTAATTTTCAAAATTTGCATATTGCATGTCCAATTAATATAGCAAATTGAACAATTGCTAAAGAATCTCTTACTAAACAATTTCTGCTAAAATTGTAATCAATGTATAAAAACAGTATGACTTATCAATAATGTATATTATTTAGATACAATTAAAGTATTGCATTTTATATATTTTACATATTTTTGCAAAAAAAACTAAGTTGTTTTAATTGTTCCAGACATCGATGACTTCCATACTTCCTCAATAACAGAGGCTTTGACAGAGTCAGACTGATAACTTAAGGTAGAATTTGTTCAAACTTACGCAAAGAAATACCAGACTTATAAATAATTATTTTTATTTTATTTACTTATGAAAAATAGAATAATAAACAGTTCAAAATGTGTCATTTCTATAACTTACAGACTTTTACTAATTTTTATTAATCTTGCACCAGTTTGCTTGCTTGGAATATGAAATCAATCATTTTACTTTTTGACTTATTTCAGTTTGCCAAAATTAGGCATTTTGATTTTAATAAGAATTGTCTATTTTTCTATCAACCATTTTATCTGATTCCACTTGAACTATGTTACCAATGAAAAATGGATAAGTTAACAGTATACAAATGTAGATAAAGATAAATTCTATTAAAATATGCATATTTCATATAGTTTTGCCAGCATTGTTGACTAACTTTGCCTCCTTTCTGTGTACGAAAATACAAGTTGTACTGTTTTAACTACATGTACAAATGTATATAGATACAGTCAACATGCAACATTGTTATTAATTGTAAAATGTAGATTTTTTTGTTCTGTAAAAGTTTATTTTTATTTGTTGTGGACATTATCTCCTGTCAGAGACATCTTTGTCTCTGCTCCTATTGATATATCTTGTCACAGATATTATGTAATTGTTTTACACTTTATATTATAGGCATCACTACGACTGGTGAAGAATTGGTCATATCAAACAAGTTGAGGTACTGTGATGGGTTTTACGAATACATTGCTTAAACAACATAGAGTGCTAACAAGTTGAAAGGATCATTAACATTACCTGAGATGATTGTGTAAATTTGTAATGTGTCATTATACAGAAAACCTGACTTAAGCAACCACTCAATGGAGAACGAAAATATGGTCTCTGAAGACAGATGATCTCTTAACTAAGGATTGGAGTTACATAATATGAAATAGTACGAAACCATGTACATTTAATTAGGCAGTTAAACATTTTATACAGAGACAAATGTAACTGTGGCTTAGCATTTTAAAAACAGTACTTTGTACATAAAATCTTAAGAAAATATTAAACATTACTGATTTTACTGAGCTTGCTCCTGAATTAAAGGTTTATTTATCACAGCTATCCATTCCTCTTAACTTAAAATTTTCCAGTTTGCCAACAATCTCTTTGTTTAGGTGATACAAATGATCACACATTTAGGACAACACACCACACAGCGGTCACTTAACAACTACGATATAGACAGAATTAAAGTACTGGTCGTTAACTGCGTTAACTAAGTTAAATTAACGTTTAAAAACTCGAGGGAGGAATTGAGAGCGGTCGCACAAGACAGGATCGAGGTTGCTTGTAAAAGGTGGTCGGAAGGACAGGTTTAACTGTACATGTTTATTTGTTTTACTCACATTATCATGTGAAGTTAATATGTTTTATGGTGTTTGTTATACGTCATAGATCTTCATGTGAAGTTATTATGTTTGTTACACAGTACTACCTCGATCTCCAAAGCAGCCATCTCTTCAGCAACAATCTCCCTTCAACAAGAGTACTATTTTTTCCCACTGAATGATCAGTGTAACCTCTTCAGAGCAACTACCTCTTAACAACAACATGGTTTTGCTACTCCCAAAGTCTTTTGCTTTGGTGAGGGTGCACTGTACTTAGATCATCATGTGAGGTGATTATGTTCGTTGTATTCTTATATTTATGTTGAGATGTTTTTTTCTCATATTCACGTTAAAATGTTACGTAATATTGTATGTTGGTCACATTCAGATCTTCATGTAAAATGCTGATGCATTATTGAAAGATGGCTGTTGTGGCAGGTTGTTGGCTTATTTCTACAAGCTTGTATGTCATTTTCTCATTTTGAGAAAATCACATTTGAACTTTGGCATAAATGAGTTACGGGTTTGTGGACTTTGGATTAACTATATTCAGGGGAGATCATTGTAAAGAGCTCATCATAATGCCAAAAATTAGCTTACAGGGTTGTAGAAATAAGCCAACGAGAAAGCCAAGTGTTGCAAGCTGTCTAAGTGGTTGTTGTTAGGAGGTAATGGAGACTTGTAAGCTATTTTGGTTACAAAAGTAACTGAAGAAGAGCTTTAGCTGCAGTTGGCTGGTATTTGAGGTTAACAATAAACTGTAGATGAGAGATAATTGCTGTTGGGAAAAGTTGACGTTCACAAGTTACTGAAGATGAGAGATAGTTGTTGTTGGATGTATTTGAGGTTTACAAGTTACTGTACATAGTTGAGAGATAGTTGTTGCTGGGAGGTAGGTGATGTTTCTGTAAATAAATGAGAGATTGGGAGTATTTGAAAAGTATAAGTTACTGTAGATGAGGGATGGCTGTAGTTGGGAGGCATTGAGGTTTACAAGTTACTGTATACAAGAGGTGACTGTAGTTGGGATGTGTTAGATATTTAGAAGTTACTGTAGATGACAGGTGACTAAAGTTCGGAGGTATTTGAGATTTACAAGTTACTGTACGCATGAGATGTCTGTAGTTGGGAGGTATTTGAGATTTACAAGTTACTGTTGTTGGGGGTATTTGGTGTTTACAAGTTACTGTATATAAGATGTGGCTGTTGTTAGAAGGTATTTAAGGTTATCAAGATACTGTATACTAGAGGTGGCTGTTGTTGGGAGGTATTTAAGGTTATCAAGATACTGTATACTAGAGGTGGCTGTTGTTAGAAGGTATTTAAGGTTATCAAGATACTGTATACTAGAGGTGGCTGTTGTTGGGAGGTATTTAAGGTTATCAAGATACTGTATACTAGAGGTGGCTGTTGTTGGGAGGTATTTAAGGTTATCAAGATACTGTATACTAGAGGTGGCTGTTGTTGGGAGGTATTTGAGATTTACAAGTTACTGTTGTTGGGGGTATTTGGTGTTTACAAGTTACTGTATATAAGATGTGGCTGTTGTTAGAAGGTATTTAAGGTTATCAAGATACTGTATACTAGAGGTGGCTGTTGTTGGGAGGTATTTAAGGTTATCAAGATACTGTATACTAGAGGTGGCTGTTGTTAGAAGGTATTTAAGGTTATCAAGATACTGTATACTAGAGGTGGCTGTTGTTGGGAGGTATTTAAGGTTATCAAGATACTGTATACTAGAGGTGGCTGTTGTTGGGAGGTATTTAAGGTTATCAAGATACTGTATACTAGAGGTGGCTGTTGTTGGGAGGTATTTAAGGTTTCTCAAGTTACTTTCTTGGGGGGTATTTGGTGTTTACAAGTTACTGTATATAAGATGTGGCTGTTGTTAGAAGGTATTTAAGGTTATCAAGATACTGTATACTAGAGGTGGCTGTTGTTGGGAGGTATTTAAGGTTTCTCAAGTTACTGTTGTTTGGGGTATTTGGTGTTTACAAGTTACTGTATATAAGATGTGGCTGTTGTTAGAAGGTATTTAAGGTTATCAAGATACTGTATACATGAGGTGGCTGTTGTTGGGAGGTATTTAAGGTTTCTCAAGTTACTGTTGTTGGGGGTATTTGGTGTTTACAAGTTACTGTATATAAGATGTGGCTGTTGTTAGAAGGTATTTAAGGTTATCAAGATACTGTATACTAGAGGTGGCTGTTGTTGGGAGGTATTTAAGGTTTCTCAAGTTACTGTTGTTTGGGGTATTTGGTGTTTACAAGTTACTGTATATAAGATGTGGCTGTTGTTAGAAGGTATTTAAGGTTATCAAGATACTGTATACTAGAGGTGGCTGTTGTTGGGAGGTATTTAAGGTTTCTCAAGTTACTGTTGTTGGGGGTATTTGGTGTTTACAAGTTACTGTATATAAGATGTGGCTGTTGTTAGAAGGTATTTAAGGTTATCAAGATACTGTATACTAGAGGTGGCTGTTGTTGGGAGGTATTTAAGGTTTCTCAAGTTACTGTTGTTTGGGGTATTTGGTGTTTACAAGTTACTGTATATAAGATGTGGCTGTTGTAAGAAGGTATTTAAGGTTATCAAGATACTGTATACATGAGGTGGCTGTTGTTGGGAGGTATTTAAGGTTTCTCAAGTTACTGTTGTTGGGGGTATTTGGTGTTTACAAGTTACTGTATATAAGATGTGGCTGTTGTTAGAAGGTATTTAAGGTTATCAAGATACTGTATACTAGAGGTGGCTGTTGTTGGGAGGTATTTAAGGTTTCTCAAGTTACTGTTGTTGGGGGGTATTTGGTGTTTACAAGTTACTGTATATAAGATGTGGCTGTTGTTAGAAGGTATTTAAGGTTATCAAGATACTGTATACTAGAGGTGGCTGTTGTTGGAAGGTATTTAAGGTTTACAAGGTACTGTATATGACAGATGACTGTAGTTGGGAAGTATTTGAAGTTTACAAGGTACTGTACATTTAAGATGACTGTACTTGGGACGTATTGAGGTTTACAAGTTACTGTATACTAGAGGTGGCTGTTGTTGGGAGGTATTTGAGGTTTGCAAGTTACTGTATAGGAGAGGAAGTTGTAGTTGGGATGTATTTTGATGTTTACAAATTATTGCAGATGAGGGGTGTTTGTTGTTGTGAAGTATTTTAAGTTTACATGTTACTGTAGATGAGAGGTGACTGTTGTTGGAAAGTAGGTGAGATTTACAAGTTACCATGGTTGAGAGGTGGTTGCTATTTGGGAATTAGCTGAAGTATGCAGGTTGCTGTAACTGAGGGGTAGTTTTAACTGAGATTTTGCTGAGGAATGCAGATTGCTGATTTTTGGAGATAGTTGATATTGTCTGGTTGCTGTAGTAGTTGAAAGATGATGTTTGTTGAGATTTAGCTGAAATGTGCAGGATACTGTAATTGATAGGTAACTGATGTGCACAGGTTATGGTAGTAAGAACAGAGCTGAGGGTCTGGCAAATTGCTGTAAGAGTAAGAGTGCTCATTGTTGTCAGGAGGTAGCCAGTAATTGCAGATGTAAAGCGTGAAAATAATTATGTCTTCTGTTTTAATACTAGTTATCCTGTAAAGTGCAGTATTGGTAGAACTAGGCTCTACACTATTTTCATTCCATTCCTTTACCAGGTTGTGGTTATTTATAAATTATGTCTAACATGTGACTATTACATAGGTAATTATATGACATGGAACGTTTATCTTTTAAGAAAGGAGCGCTGTCACGCCCTACAGGGATCCTTTCTAATATAGCTCTCTGGGGAGCTATGTTCGCAAACGCTTAGGTGTACAGCTCCCGGGGAGCTCCATTCGCCAAATACAGCTCCCGTACTTAAAAAGAAGCTGAATTCGGAGTAGTTGTTGTTTTTCCTTGGATAGAGATCCCCCAATTATCTAATGCAAGATTAAAGTCATTAAATTTTGGTGATAAATTTGTTGTTTCTAAAAACACACATTAACAAGATATGCATTTATCATGCAATTACATGTATATGTAGAAATGGGATTTTCCGTCCGTCTGTCTGTGTCATTCTGTCTGTCTCTCGGTCTGTCTGTCATGTATACATGCCTAAATGGTATCACATTTTGAGTTTGTTTCAGTCATAATGGGAGTATAAGTTGTATTCTGAGGATTAGAATTAAGTGTATCGTGGGTTAACATTAACACACAGATCATTAACCTCACAAGATCAGAATTGTGAGAATATATGTCTGTCTGTTGTCCATCCTAACTTAATGTTAAGAAAATTGCGGTGTATGACAGTGTACTTGCAAACCAATTAGAATCATTGACCTACACGATTAGATGGATGATTCTTGAACCCTTTGGCTAAATGACTCTCAGTCAAGTGGCTGGTTTTGGATGATATTTTTATACCATCATTTTGATCACAGGGTATGAGAGCAGTATTTGACTTAGCACATGCTTTTTCCCGTATACAGCCTCTCAATCCAATACTGAGTACACAACGGATAAAAAGTTGCTGGGATAGGATTTGATCAAAAGTACTACGTTTTCTACATCAGTTTTATGTAATTGTTCAACTAATTAATTCTTATTTGGTCTTCTTTGTCGAGTTATACTTTCACCAGATGCATAATGTGTCATTAAATGACAAAGACTACATGCAAGACCTGGAGAAGAAGTTGAAGAAATTTCCGAAATTTTCAGTAATGTTTGTTGAATGAACTGACATTTCTGTTTCACAAAATTTAATATTGTATATTCGTTTACTTGAACTTGATGCTTCTCAGACTGTATCTTCTAACACTTATCATCTGTCCATTTCCGATCTTCATAGGGCGAATGCAGACGCTATTACCCAAATATTCTGTTGTTACTTTCTGAGAAAGGCCTTGATCTTGCCAATCTGCCAGGTGTGTGCACAGATGGTGCTGCAGTGATGGCTGGGTCAAAGTGTGGTGTTGCCACTCGTCTGAAGCAGTTGGTTTCTGGTCGTTTGGCTTCCCACTGCATTTTTGCTCATCATCTGGCTCTCAGTTGCAGCAGTGGCGCTGACACTATTCCATACTTGGTCAAGTTTCAGGAAATCCTTAACTCCATCTTCAAATACTTCCACAACTCTCCTAAGAACATGTCCACTCTCTCTGCTATTCAGTCTGTCCTCCACACTCATTCTACTAGGTTCAAGGAAGTCTTCCACAGCTGATGGCTGAGCTTTGAAGGGGCAGTGACTGCGCTCGTCACTAACTACACTATAGTCTCCTCTTCTACTTTCTTGAGGAGAACTCTGCTAAGGCTCTGTCTCTATATAAGCCTGTTGCCAGTTACAAGTTCTTGTATGTGGCACACTTTCTTGATGTGCTGGAGCCACTGGCTTTTCTCTCCAAGAGATTAAGCCGAACTACGGTGAGGTTGAGCCACTTGTGTCTTCAACTATATTTACTCTGGAGTCACTGAAAGAGAAGAAGAACAGATTGTCTCTCTCTGCATTTCTTTCTTCCAGTCCCTCTGAGCCTTCACTTGACAAGGATCGATGGTATGTGTACGTTTGATTTTCAGGTGCACATCATCAGGGACTCTGCTGAGCAGCGCCAGATAGCTGTATCTGTGTGTGATCAATTTGTGATCAACATGCATGGTGTCCAGTCTGCACCCAAGGTTTAGGGACTCTGCTGAGCAGCGCCAGATAGCTGTATCAAGACTTCTCTGAGGAACTGTCTGTCCACATTCTCTCTTGATAATCTCATAAAACTCTCAATTAGTGGCGCTTCTCTTTCCAACTTTCCTTATAAGAGGGCTCACTGCTCTGTGCATCTTCTTAGAGCAGCCGGAGGATCATGCAGTGAATCATTCTCTCAATCTTTGCTGTCACTGTCCTGCTTGTTCCGCTATTTCTCTCTCTCTCACACACACACAGCAATAATTGAGAGCATGTAACTTAATTAAGTATAAATTTTCTGTATATGTACATCTTGTATTTTACTGATAATCATTATGTGTTTGTTATATTTTACTTATCACAAATGTATAGTATTTGATGGCTTTGTTGTATTTTATTTATCATATACATGTATGTACAAATGTATATGCATTTGTTGACTTAGTTGTATTTCAAATAAATTACGTTTTGAAACTGAAACATTCTTTGTTTTCACATTAAGGTATTGGTAATCTATTATCTATTCTGACAGCAACAATGATTTACAGCAAGGCAATGCGCATTAAGAAATTATGAGTGGAAATGGTACTAGTATTTGGTATTCAACCTACCTTCTGAAGATTTATTTAGATTTATTAGATATATATATATTAGTATGATACATTTTAGACTTCAGAAAATGGATTTAGCAGGACTCAAAATGGCCAAAATTTTATTTTGCTAAGGGGGCGTTACCCCCCCCCCCCCTGTTACCCCTCCCCCATAAGGGCGCTGCCCCTTAACCCCACGGAGACCTACGGCCCCGTCCCCGGCTGAAAAAATAGTAAAAAAGAAGCCAGTGCCAGTCCTGCATTATAATGTCTGTTACCGTTTAAGTGTAATATCACGGCCATCGTTGGATCCATTTCCGTACAAATAGTACTTCTCATACCCGTTATTTAGCAAGTATATATTCGTGTCACGTCGTATTTCCAGTCTGAATCCTGCTCGCACGATGAAGTATATACATTGTAGCTAGACAATGACCTAGACTAGAACCAGTCCTACTTAATGGTGTTTTTCGATGGTATTTTAACAATTTCATTTGTAAATGAATAAATATACATAGACTTTGGAATATTGCCACCCGGCCTTGTCACTGCATGGCTCTTTTACAAATGTATCTCCATTATTTCTGAAGCTTCCAAGCCCACATATATATATGGGTAATTCCATATTTTTGCCACTATATGAAGTCAACAAGTAACTTTAATTATAAATGTTGTTATGTGCACTATTATGGATATTAAATATCATTGTCCATGTTTACGTCTTTTTCTACATTATAATATTGTTATAGAAATAATAGGCGGACCATACAAATGTCATTACCGCAAAAAATGAATCTTGAATTTAAGCCAATTGATTTAGCAAACAAACATTATTTATGTGCTAGTGAATAAGACCACTCTTTTCACAGGTTATGCAGGAATGCCAATCGAAGTATAATCACGGACGAAGCCTGTAAGATATTTGTCGCATCATGAGCGTCAGTGACTCGATCAGTATATATATAATATAGTAGCCAGAAAACTCAATATCATTTTCACTCGAAGAGTAATAGAAGCATCAATAATTTTCATTGTATCACTATCATATATAATTATATATATAAAGCTTACATGAGGTAGAAGTGTCGATATATTATGTGAATGAGTTTTTAGCAGTGTGTGTTATTATATAAATAACGTAAGTATAGCCATTTAATTGGCGCCAATGTTGCGGTAATGACATGACGTTGTAGAAATGACCATGCAAGTACTTAGTAGCGGTAATGACCAATAAGATATATACTCGGTCGTGGGTTAAATGTATACATTGTCTAAAATTACAGGTCAGTTGCACGAAACATGATAAAATTATATACTGTGTTTCTTGAATATCATATACTTTTATAATTCAGTGTCTCTCGGTTGATTTTAACACAAATTTAATTAATGTACATAGTTTTTGAATTTGTTTTTGAACGAGGTGAATTTAATTCACAATAGAAAAAGAATGGCTAGATTATACAGACAGTAACGCTGGAAATATTTTCCGACCTGTTTTTACTTTTTTGTGAATGTCTTTCATTGGACATTTCTGGATGTAAATTATCAGCACACATGGCGAATGACATACATTGGGATGCATCCGTATCAAGTTAATCATTTCTTTCTTTTTTTTACAAAATATGATGATTTCAGAAAATTTGACCTCAGATCAGAACTACAGAAAATAGTTTATTCGGTAATTTGTACACAAACTTATAGGTACATGGTTACATAACACGCAATTTGCATTTTACATATATCACGAAAGTTATAACAGATCGTCTTTTGTTAATTCCGTGCCTATGTATACATAGCAGGGATGCTATATTACATATATAGCATCCCTGTACATAGTCACAGGACCTAGAAATTTTATCATCCGGTTGAAGGGTTGGAATCCGTAAGATTGTCAAACTTATGGCCCCAAAAAACATAATCCGAGCATCGCTCGTAGTCAGGTAAACGATATATTACATCAAGGTTTTTTAAAAGTCACAAAACACGCACATCAATGAAACGACGAAACGAAATGGCAAAGTTACACCAAACAATGGGTCGAAAATGTCATATTGTGATTTTCACAAGTGCCTATTCTTACGCTCTCCGAAAACTGAACTTCCGGTTATTCAATGGCGCAAAATTCAATTTGATTTTTTGCATTATTTGCAAGTTACGTTCCAATATAATGGATCTGTTTAGGTATGTTGGAACTGGGTACATATTCTATTGTTTATGAGACTTTAAGCATTCAATTGACGTCTATGTTGAACATATGCACCGGTAGTAATATGGTTTATATCACGGAATTGCAACAGTCTCTGATTTCGTAATCCTACATTTAAAAAATTCACAGCCACAAATATCGAAACAGTCAAAATGTCATTGGTGAACATCATAAACTGATAGAATCATTCAACCAAACAACTGAATCATGGTTGGTCAACTCTGCTAAAGAGATTATTGGGGAGTTGGGTTATTGAATTTTAATAAAAATAATGGCTTTACTCTTCCTGTGTTTCCTTCAGAATAAGAGTCCAGGCCCTTTTAACAGAGTACCATTCTCTCTGTAAATTTGACATCTTGGCCTTGAGTGAAATTTTGATGGAATTTCTTTGGGGTAGCCTACCCTGCAGGGCCCCTGTCACTCTAGCCCTACTAATTTGGCGTTCTGGTTGGCCGATTTTCGTGAATGAATTCGGAAAGGCCATCCTCTCTGTGCGGGACGGAGCCAAGTTGAAAAATGTCTGGCCTTCACAAAGCAGTCTAATTAGTTGAACTACTGTCTCTCCAGCTGCTGCGTCCTGTAATGGATGAAAAATCATTTATAACCAGTATGTTGCTAATAGCTGTCTGTATTTAGTAAATTTATTACTCACTCAAAATGTCAAAGCGTATGACCGATTTTTTGTCACCTGCAGTGACAAAAAAAAATGTTAAGAAGATAATTGTCAAAATGATGTGGCTCAGCCTTTATGGCTGCCTTGTCTATCAACTCAGACTCATGATCCAGACTGCCACTACTGACAAAGTGGTTACTGGCACAGGCTAGATTAAACACCTGGAATCATTAGAAATCACTAAATATTGTTCCTTGACTTCGCATCCACGCTTTTCAGTTAAATCACTTTATAACCAGTATTCAAAATTTTTCGGTAGGTTAGGGTGGAAAATTATTTCTATCAGTATATGGCAGTAAAATTTCATAATACAGAAAATTGTACTGTTGTATTAAATTGTATGATTTTCCTGTTCTGTTCTTTTTTAATGATTATATTTCATTCTGTTTTATACCGTACAATGCTCATGAATGTAAAAATAGATAGATCTTTCTGAAAAAATAAACTAAGACATTCTTTGAATTAATTTTTTGTGATAGGTTGCCGACTATATACTTTATGATGGAAACTCTAAAACTAATTTGAAGACTGAGCACTAAGAGTAAGACTTAACTTCTAAAGATAACAATTTTCCTGATTGATACATTTTTAATTTCTTGTTGATGATTAATGTATGAATTATGATCATACAACAAACAAGTATAACTATAATACAGTTACTGTTTATATATTATTTATAGGTCCAAGAAACGTGATGTTGAGCAAGCCTCCCTTGAGGATGGTCCTGGTTTGAAAAGGAAACATCATGGTTTGTCCAATTCCTTAGACAATTTGCTAGATATTGCTAAAGAGAATGATGAGTGCCTTGGTATGACTTCAGATAATACGGCTTCTGAATCAGGTAATTACATTGTATAATTTGCCTGTTTTATTTCTTTGAATAATTTTGTTGAAGGATTTTTTTTTTTATACATATATATTTCACTATTTGTCAGATGTGTCATTTCTTCTTCTTTAAGAAGATTTTTTCATTTTTGATACTTTGCATTTAGATCAGCCATGACCTTTTGAAATAAGAGTAGGGATATAAATGCCCAGTTCTCCTGTATTTCTTTCACTCTCTGGGGTAGCCCTGAAATGACCATAGCTGTCAAATGGGCCATTAATGATAAAACAAAAGATAAACAGATCTGCTGAAAATGATGTTTCTTGCCAGATTGGTAAATTTTAAAGTATTCCACCTTCAGTGTTTTTGCTAATACAATTGTTTTAGCAGAACTTTGGTGGTGAAAAGTTACTATTGGCCTCGAACAGTAGTACTTAATTTTAGATCACCTACTGGCCATAAGTTAACTCATAAATTTGTTTGCACATTTCAGATGATGATACTGATACAAATAAGGCTAGCAAGAAACAAAAAGCTTTTGCTAAAATTTCTATAAAGAGGGAGAAGAAAAAAGAAAAGGAACTAAGAAAGAAAACAGAAAAACGTAATATGAATGATTTGAAATTTCTTGTACATAATTGTGGAGCTTGACAATTATTTTTCAGGCTTCTTGTTCAGCTGGACAACCAGCTACCAGTTCTACAGCAATATGGTTACCAACTTGTCCTGAGTGGATTTCAACTCATACAAATTATGGGTGGACAAGTGGATTTGTAGATCTCTGAATTATTACAATGAAATGCACGCTAGATTTATTTTTGACAGGCCTATTTTGTGACCTGGCACTCTTGTTTTTTATTAATCCAAACTTTTCTATTAAAGTCTAAGATAATTAGTGTACTATAAATCTTTGATGATAAGTGTTCTTTTAATAGCTTAAGTATATTGAATACATGCTATACAGGGTTCTCAATAACAGCAGGATGCAGGCCAATTTAGCTGCTTTGAAATGTGTTTGGGCCTGTAAGGAATCTCAAAAGTTTATAAAATATTGCTAGAAAACGCCTGGACCCCCCTAGCAGGCCTGTTAGTCTAGTTTTTGGGCCTGTTTGCCACAAACTTATTGAGAACCCTGCTATATATGAAAATGTATACAAATGTCTTGTAGTTGTGCTTTTCTTCAGATTCATAGTCTGAACAAAAGTGTGAAGTTCAAGTATTAATTTATCCTTCCTGTTATTCTAGAGTCTAAACTTTCTGTTCATTTTCATTTGTCTTTATGAATTGCATGTGCACACTGCTTTTTGTTTAATCATTAATTTTATCTTACTTGCAGAAATGATATCAATGGATGATTTTCTTGGTAAACAAACAGAATTTAAGATGTGGCTCTATGAGGAGGTATTTTGTTTAAGTTATAATTATCTATTTGACGTTTGTTTGTTCGTTTCATCGCATTTAACGCCATTTTCAACGTTATTTCAGTTATATTGTGCTGTCACTTATCCTTACTAGCTTCCCTGGACTTCATTTAGGCCTTAACCAGTACTTACCACATTCTGTTTGCAAGCTACTGCCAAGTTACCCCACACAATTCAATGGTGGGAGACAATTTAACACAGGATGTAATATCTTAGTTTTACAACTGAATAATGAAACCTGTTTTTGAACATAGGTGTTATTTGTTTAATTTATTATCATGCCCCTTACGAAGAAAAGGGGGATATATATAAAAAATAAATTGCTTTGCAGATGTTGGTAAGTCCATAACTAAATCTTGTCTGGGCAATTACTAGAGAACCATTTGGCCTGAGCTCCTCAGATTTGCTTGGGAGGTTGGTCATCTCATGTAGATGACCCTATTAATTTTGAGGTCAGAGGTCAAGGTCATACTATCCAGTTGACCATTAGGGGACATCCATGTTTCACAAACACTTCTTGTTGTATATTGATCTCAATGGTAAAGCTATCTTAATATGAGGGCATTTTGTTACATCTTACTTGTATTTATCAAGTAATCCATAATTATATGATATTTGATAATAGTGTTTATTAGCATTATTCCTTATTACAGAAATGCAAAAATGCAGGTGATATATCGTCTCCTAAACTTAAAGTGTTTTTCAAACAGTTTGTGAGACTTTGGAACAAGAAGAAGTTAGCCCCAGTATGTATAATTTAAGTTTCTCAATGTTTTGTACAAGTATTTATATAAGAGCTTTTATGCACTATTTCACTATGTATGTTTTTCAATCACGCAACAATCTGTTCAATTAAATTGATTATGACTGATTTACAGGTCCAGACAGCTGCATTAGTCTTGTTGTATTTAAAAGTTCTCATAATTATTTGGTCAATATAAAACTTGAATCCTTAAATAAAGTAGCAGGTAGGATCTGATAATTGTTATATATTCTGTAAATCTTTTGTATTGATTTGAAAAATATCATGCAGTTCATACTTTAAAATGTGTTTAATTTTTTTAGTTTATTTCAAACTGGCCTGATTTATCCTAAAATAATATTATTGTTACATATTATAGAAATATTATCGATGTTCAACACTACCTGCCAGTCCTGGACCTCTCACAACAAGGAAATGTAACTTTCTCACTGAATCCGGTAATGCAGTTCCACTTCCAACTGAATGTGAATCAAATGCTATTTGTGAAGTTAACCCGCCGACATCTCCATTTGTCACGTTCGGTAAAACACCACCAAAAGTATTCAGATCTAAGAAATTTCAGCTGTTTGGATCATCAAAGGATGTTGCATTGGTAAGATTTGATGTCTTGATTTTACTTTCCACCTTTAAGCTCACATATGCACTTTTTGCTCAAGGTGAGCTTTTGTGATTGTCATTGTCCGGCGTCGTGCGGCGTCAACTTTTACCTTGTGAACACACTAGGGGCCACATTTTTAGCTCAATTCTCACAAACTGGGTTAGAATGTTAATATTGACACATCTTGGTGGAGTTCGATAATGGGTCACTTGAGGTAAAAAACAAGGTCACCATAGCAAATTAAGGGAAAACTTTGTGAACACTATAGAAATCATTGTGTTTATTGGATCTTCATGAAACTTTGTCAGAATGTTTGTTTTAATGATAACTTGAACAAGTTTGATAATTGGCCATCTGCGATCAAAAACTAGGTCACCAGGGCAAATAGCTGGAAAACCTTGTGGCACTCTTGAAGTCACTGTTTTGATTGGATCTTCATGGAACATTGTCAGAATGTTTGTTTTTATGATATCTTGGACAAGTTCGAACACGAGTCATCTGGGATCAAAAACTAGGTAACCGGGTCGAACTTTGGAAAACCTTATTAACACTGTAGATGTCAAATTTTGATTGGATCTTCACCAAACCTTTTCAGAATGTTTGTCTTATTGATATGTGGGACAAGTTCAAACATGGGTCATTTGGGGTAAAAAATCTAGGTAAAAATGTCAAGTCACCAGAAAACCTTGATATCAGCAGACCTCGTGACACAGGTTCAGACAAATGTTCTGAGTCATGTGAGCGATATAGGGCCATATTGGCCCTCTTGTTAGTTGACATAATGGTTTCTTGGCTCAATGTTTAGGTAGTCTGTTTTTCAAGAAAAAGTCAAGCTACTGTGATCACTTTGTCGTCGTGAGTCAGCGTCGTCTGCATCTGTGCAATTTAATGTAGCTCATAACACTATGTAGGTGGATAGATCTCATTGAGGCAGTAAACAGATGAGCCTTTGCGCTGCTTGGACTTTTGAATATTGTTTTATTCCAGAGGTCTTAATTTCAAATTGCTTTATGCCTATTTGTGGTGAAAAAATTATCATTGTTAACAGGGAAAACTTCATATTAACAATGTGCAATCTTGAATCAGCAAGAATTTTTTTATTTAGGCTTCTCGATCATCTGGCAGAACAACAATATTGGAATTTTAACTCTTAAATTTAAAATCTGTTGTCTAACGGCCCACTATGGTAATTTCAGAGCCGCCCCATAGAGAGGGGAGATTAGCTGCAGGAGAATTGGGCATTTATATCCGTACTCTTTAATTTGCCCGATGTAAAGCACCGAAACCCATTAATGAGTACTTGGCTTTGTAGATATGATGGGGATACTGAAAAAATGTCCCTGAGAAATATGAACAGTGGAGCAGAGATTTGAACCGGTAACCTTTCGTTCAGTAGTCTAGCGTGTTTCCACTGGACCACTGACCACTCCTTGACTAGTTCTACAGTGATTTCAGCTTGTTTATACTTGTAAATACGAGCAGACATGTGGATTTTCTGAGAGTTCTGATCATTGATTTATTCGTGTTATATAATCCTGCTCTTGTTTGATTTCAGCTTTCAGTGGCCCCTATAGGATCTCCACAGGTAGTAAATATTACCAAAGAAAATTTAGCACAACACAAAGATCAGGTAGGTGTTTTTATGAATGGCTATTTACTTTTTAAGCAAGCATTAAGGTAAATAGATAAACTAACAGCAGCAGATTTCCTTGTTTCAAAAACTATGTCCATTTAACCATGTTTGTATAGTGAAATTTTTATTTGTACTGCTTTTGGTTCATAAAAAGTATCTGATATAGTTACTTCTTTTGGTTCATTTTAAGAGATATATGTTTGTTTACCAGGTTTATCTCAAAGTTTATCTCGAAGCTTGATAGAGATAAGTTCAGGTGGGCAGCAAGACAAACATTTGGTTTCTGTTTGATAACTGTAGTTTGGATTGCCCTATTGTTGCCAAACTTTGAGTATATCAAGTTATTGTGACCTAGGTTATGATTGTAATTGATGATTTTGTGATTTTTTCATACTAAAAAAGGAATCACTTAGAATACCTCTTTCTGTGTTTTATTTCAGTACCAAGTGCCAAAGGTTGGGAAAACAATTGATAAATTAGATGAAAAACAGACAGAATTGTGAGTTCTTCAATATTTATATTTTAACTAGGTATTTCGTGCTTTACTCTGTAAGCCAGTAAATGGGAAAACTAATACAATATATTAGAATTCATCTTTTGCTCATCTATTCAAAGAATAGTGGGGCTATCCTACTCGTCCGGGCGTCTTTGGTTAAAGTTTTGAATGCAACTTCTTGTACAAGTCAACTTTATATCTCATCAACCACTAAAGATATTTGCTTGTTACTTCATGCATGTCTTTGAGATCATAATCGGAGTCACTGTCCAAGGCCCATAACTCACATCAGAGCAACAGATAAGGTTTTTTGTGTAATTGGGTAATACTCCTCATTTTCTAGAGGAATTGAGTACTGAGAAAAACAATTGGGTATCCAACATATTGTAACCCGTCAGATATGAAATCAATTGGGTTTTCTCATTTAACGCTTGTATACTTCATATTTGAATCTTCGGTGAGCACTCATAAGTGCAAACACTGAGCACAAACTTGCCGAGCATCCGTGTTACACTTTTCTCTCTTAGTCATTACACACACTGCATATCAACATGTAATATCCAGCTACTTCTTCAATTTTCAACCATTGGTATTTATCTGTCCAATTTCTCAATATCTTATGACAGTGTGTGACTGCATTGTTTAAAGTTTTTTTACGGTTTTCGTGCCGATCGAGTCAACAAATGAAAGATTTCATCATATATCGTCGCTAGACGAAACAGAATTTAAAATTAAATCATCGAAAATCTCTCTAACAATTACTGCACCTTGGGATAGTTGTTTCTTTACATCAAAATATGAATCAAGCCTCAATAGTGATCGATGTTCAACGTTTTCCTCGTCTGTTGTTTTGATCGTGACAATTGCAGATAAACGCTTTCAGTGTGCTCATAATTCAATTACCGGAAGTTAAGCAAGCGTCTACATAACCGTACGACTGGCTAAAAACACGTATACGGACGCATTGAAAATTGTATCGGTACGCATGCTATTAGGATAGATTGCGTATCGAGTTTTTTGGTTTGCGTTTTGTTACGCACTAATTTTGATTTTAATTGGGTTTTAATCAATTTTATTTGCGTATTTACGCAAATACGCACCTTATCTGTTGCTCTGTCACATGGATCTTGACTGAATTATGGCCCTTTGTGAACTTAAAAATATTTAATGTATGGCAAAGTCAAAGTTAATTTCTGTTGAAATGCAATATGTTTTATTAAATGAGTGGTAAGGTATTTATCATCAGAATTAAAGTTTGACCATTATTGTTTCTCATTTCAGATCTGGTGGCGCTATCCCGTACAAAGTGTCTGTGTTTCCCTGGGCAACAAATGAAGAAGATCTCAGTAGTAGTAATGATAAATTTGAGGTTTGTAGTACTGCGACACCACCTAGATTAAAGCATTCAGCTGTTGCTGGTGAGGAATCATGGCCACCACCACCATCAGAGAAGGAAATATTCGGTGGAAACAATATGGCTTCACAAAAAGATTCCCCACACGTTCCTCCACCCCCACCCCCAAGGATTGGAAGTCTGAAGAAATCAAACCCAGCTCAAAGCACGGCTAAGTCACCTAAATTAGCCACTAACTATGCTGACCCATATGATACTCTTCCAGATGCACCCTCTGCTAAACGAGATATTCTATCCCACTATCAAGATCCTGTAGACTGTGTCTCAGCTGAAAGTAGATCCAGTTCAGATAATCCTAGACTGGTTATTCAAACTTCATCTCAAAATGATGAACCTGATTTAAGTCTATACTGTAAACCAGTCTCAGAAAAGAGATTAAGCAAAGAAGAGCTTGAAGAAATGTATGCTAAACCTTTGAAAAGAGCAAAGAAAAATGACATTGGAAGTATAGATGGAATGAAAGTAAGACCAGTTCCAGAAGGAGAAGAAAATAACAGTGATTTATTGAATGAAATAATGGACCACATCAATAAAACTAAACCTGAGGAGGTGGATGATAAAGTAAAGCTAACAAAACAACCTGATCCAGACTATGCAACAATTGATGAATGTATGGGTAAAGTAAGTGAACATAAACCAGCATCTGAAGCTAAATGTGAGAATATTAATAGAACAAAAAGAGACATGATTAGTATTGGGAATATTCCTTTATTGCAACCAAAAATATCCAGTCCAAAGTTTGCTTCTATATCTAGGTCTAAGAAAATGAGAGTGATGGCTGCCTCAACAGAAAAAATATATGAAACCTATCTTAGTCATGGAAGAAAAGGAAACCCGTTTAAAGGTAAATTAGATGAGGGAAAGTTGGGGAAAGGTTCATTTGGAAACTTTACTCAATCATTAAAGCTGAAAAGTAGGTCTCAACCTGACATTTCATTTAATGAAGGACTCCAGGCAGTCGACATTGATTGTGAACTGGATAAAAATGTTGATCATAAAATGTCAAGTCCATCTCTGAGTACATTTAAACCTGTTGAGAAATTATCCAGATTTCATGAAACAAATCTGAAAAATAGTGATCGAGCCAAAAGCTATGAAGATGATTTGAAGTGCGTTTCAGAACCTAAAACTCCAACCATCATAGCTACTCCATCTTTTGATTCACTTTGTGATGTCACACCTTTAAGTTGTAAATATACATCATCACAAAGCTTGCCAACTAAATCTGGATCATTTGAAAGTTTATCTGATCACAGTCATCTCTCAATGTCTACTTCATCAAGCCTCTCATTTGGTCCTGATGGAAAATCAGGCTCACTTCAAAGCTTGCAGTCGGATAAATCTTTGTCACCAGTGAAAGAGGAGGAGGAAACGACACAACTTTCAGAAAGGCCTGTTAAGTATGTGACAGAAAAATGTAAAACTGTAAATGATAATGTTCAAAGTATGGATAAGGAACATGTGAAAGGTACTGATGTGTTCAGTAAAAATTCTCTAGCTTTAACTCCAGGGAAAATCAGTGCATTGAAACATGGAATTGACCTTTCTGTGTACTTGTTGAAACCCCAGAAAGATGAGGGTAAACCAGTAAGTGAGGAGACTGTAAAGACCGGTGATGTTAAGTCATCAGGAACTGATAGAGTTTCTGCTAAAAAACCCTTGGATTTTCAGAACAACCCTAAGTTATTTGAAACTCAATCAAGACTGGTGATAAAAGACACTTTATCAGGTGTGCGAACAAAATTGGAACAAGGGAAATTACCACCTAAGAAAGAGACAGGGAGAAGACATACAGTCCAATCAGTACATGATGTCAATCAAGATGAACAAAAGAAAGCTAATGTTCCTAATATAGGAATTGCATCAAAGACTAGAAAGGTTGTAAGTGGAAAATCTAAACCTGTGTCTTTTGAGAGTACTAATAGACAGATTGTTGGAAATAAACATTCAGAGATAAAGAAACGAATGTTAAGTGTTGATGATCATTATTTGGAGACTGATTTAGACAGTGTAACTTCTGATAGACCAAGAAGACAGATGAAGAAAAGTAAAAGTCATAGTGGCTTTGAAAGAGATAGCAGTACTGTTACAACTGACATATGGTAGCATCCAAAAACTGATTAATTTTATACATGATGTGTTTATAAGATGTTTTGTTAAGTAGTCAAACAAATTTTGCCATCTCAGATGATATATCAGTCATATACCTGTATTCTTTTTTAATTTTACAAAGTAGGCTCAACCCTGATTGAAGTTTTGCAAAGTCAACTAATGAAATAATAATCCTTGTTATACTCACGAATCGGTTTAAATAATTGTTAATTAGAACTGCAGGGACATAATTATAAATAACTGAACAGAACAGAACAAATCCTTTATTTCTTTCCCCAGATATGTTGTACATATTGCATTGGTAACTGAATTACTAGCTTGAAATTTGTAATCGCTCAAACCCACTAGTCTGAAGCAAGGGGCTTGTATATTTCTACTTGGGCTAGCAAACTCTCAAAATTGTGTTTTCAGGCTGGTGGTTGATTGTCTATTTTCAAATTGCCCACTTGATAGTTTGGGCAAATGCTTTAAAATGATTAGTTTGAACACTGAAACTTCCATTTTATCACCTTCCAGTGTTTAGTCATTGTACACATAAATCCAGAACTGATCTGTTAACTTTCACAGACTGATGTTTTTGAAAATAATGGTAGACAGTTTTATCTATGAATTAGTCCGTGTTTTTAGAGCTAGTGTTGGTTTCAAGGTAATAAAACTTGAGATCTGTCTCTGAGCTCAAATATTCGTCTTGTTCTTAACTAATAGACCAATTTGCTATACACATGTATGATGTAAGGTATTTTATCAAATGATTTCTGTTGGAAATATTGAAAACACACAAGAGTAAGATTTCAGCCCAGAGATCCTCGGCAATTTTATAACCTTTGACCCTTTGATATATGAATTCGGTACCTGTTTCTGTAGTGTGCTGATAATAACATAGACTTAGATTTATGATTTTGATAATTATGAAATGACTTAAAATTTAATTAGAAACACTTTAACACTGACATTTTATAAAATGTATTCTGTAACATTGTTAAAAAATTGTTTTGTTTTGTGCAAACATTATACTGTGGCAATCTGGTGAACTCATATGTATGGATTAATCTTAACATATCATGATTTAGCTTAGTTACTATGTTCAGAAGAAATCCTTTCACGTAATTTTAACTTTGACTGAAAACTGAGTATTCCATGCCTATGTAAAAACTGTCTCATTTTTTTGCAATTCCTCTGCTGTTTTCATCAATAAAAAATAACTTCTTCAGTCTAATATGTTTTAAGGAGTTTCATATTTGGACTTTTTTTATAAAATATATTTTCGGCATTAAAAAGAAAAACAAGTTTTGGATTATGAATTTTCAATCAAGTGGCAATGTATTTCTCCATTTTACATCATTAAATGATAAATCTAAGATAATTTGATATAAATGGTGAAATGAGTTACAAAAGTGTATTTTTGGACAAATTGGAGTAGTTTTGAATTTTTTCATAAAAATAGTCCCTAAAAGCTCATATTTAATTTTTGGTTATAGTATAAGGTCTTAGATAATGTAAATTATAACTTTCAATTTGTGCTTTACACTGCTTACTATTTATTAGCTCTTGCATTCATTTACTGGTAGATAGATTTTTTCGATATCTATTTTTGTAAAGTTTTTGATAAGTAGATGTTGTGTCTCATTTATGTATTTACTTGTACAATGTACAGTCAAACCTGTGAACAAAGGCCACCCTTTGGAGAGACATAATGTGGTCTTTATTGACAGGTGACCTTTATTCAGAGGTCATTTAGTTCTGAATTATCAATGATTGCCTTTATTCACTGGGTGACCTTTGTTAGGAGGTGCCTGTTAACACAGGATTTGACTGTACTTTCATATTGGTATTGTAATCTTGTCTGTAACCATTAGAATTTAGATTGTATAATTTTCATACTTTTTTGTAGCTTTTTTTTGTAGCTTTTGTTAGTATTAACTGTGAACTGCTTTAAATTAAGTAACTGTGAGAAAAAAACATGCATCTGTTACAAATTTTATTTTCAACAGGTGTTTATTATCATTTATAGAGCATTCATTTCATATTCAACATAGATTCTTATTATGATGGACGCGGCCGTGGTCCAGTGGTTAGTGTGCTGGGTTTGTAACCTGGCGATCCTGGTTTGATTCCCAGTCACAACAGGTTATACCCTTCTATGAATTTTTGACAAAATTGTTGAATTTCCTCCCTGTGTGGAGAAGTTACCGGTTCCTTGTTGAAGGTAGAGTTAGTACTGGTTAGAATATCATCCATTAAAATTTGTGAGGTGAATCAGACGCCATATATAAATGAAAAATTGCTGAAAAACGGCGTTAAACCCAAGTAAAATCATGTAGGCCACAAATCCTCTTGTATAAGGTGTAGGAATGGGTCGCTGGTCGATAGTGAAATACATGTAATATTGAAGCTGCTTTAAAGCTCGCCACTGTTTCGGAGTGTCCTAGTTTCCATACATGCAAGATTTTCACTAAGAGCATCAGTATCCTGCTCCACGGCTGCCATAATTAAAATGAATTTGAAAAATAAAGATAATCTCTTGATGAACATTTTCTGCAATATTGTTTCAATTGGTGCTTAAATGTCTTTTTATACAATATTAATGATATCTTGTAAATAAATCAATCATAAATACAAAAGTTTGTTTTGTAATTCCTATCTTATTTTGAATTAGAAAATCTGATTAATTGCATGTTTGATGCGATCAGTCCTGAGTTTGTCTGTTCATGTGAACCCAACAAATATTAAGACTTATAAGATGTGTACATAATACATGGGCCACGGATGTGGTCCGGATATATAAGTCCTTGACCTGAAACCCTGTGATGCGGTGTCTGAATCCCATTTGGGGCAGGTCACACCATTACACGAAAATTTGACAAAAGGTCAATTTTCTTCCGTATGGTAAGATGTTGCCGGATTCGTGTCATTGGGTAACTAAATACTGGTTAAAATACAGTCCAGGACAACTGGTTTGGTGATCCTTCAACCAGCGACGCTACAGAACTGAAAAATGGCGTTAAACTCATTGAAACAAATCAGTATACATTATTTAGTATGTAATGCGTTTTGTACAGTAATTGACCTCATTGGGATCATTACGTGTATCTTGTCGTACAGATTATGTTATTTTACAGATAAAATGGTATCCACCAATTAGAGTAGGCGAAAAAAGGGAAGTAACTCATTATATATCAGACACATTGAAATCCTAGCGTTACCTCCCTTGTTGTCATTCAGGTGTACAATTGTACATGTATGTACCTACATCTGCGTGATTAATTACTGGTATTATTGCGTTATAACTATCATGCTCATAATTGTAATTATGCCAACAGGAAAACTTGTTGTACTACCCCAAAGGTAGAAAATCACAGGCGATGCGCCAAATTCAGTAATATTTAATAATCCATTATTCGTGGTTTATAGTGACAGGTAAATAAGAGACCTATTCAGATATATTCAAATATTCAAGTCGTTCCGAGAAAAAGATAAAACTTCCAGTGTCATGTGTTCTTGAATGATCGTTAGAAGTAAACAGTTTATTTATAAAATCTTATTTATATACCCTGTGTACAGGTTGTTAAGTAACTGACAATTTATCCAGGTAACCGGATATGACACCTGTGTTCTAATTTTAGCACATTCGCTAATTGGGTTTTATGACAAATTGTTGGATTTTCCTTACAAGTTAAGTGTTTGTGACTGTATATACTAGTAAACGTGGTTTCATTTTCGAAATACTTATTGAATGGACTGTTTTACTTATAACGTGGAGAAATGACAAAACCAGGTGAGTATATATATATAACGTTATATTTTAATGTAAAACATATTATTCAAAATGGATGACACACGAATATTGACACTGACGTAATCTTGTTAAGGTAAATCCCCATGAAAAAGGGGCTGGATTTTGGAAAACCCTGTCCCATATTTTGCCACTGTGCGTTAAGTTACAATAACAACATACATGACGTAAAGTAAACAACTATAATAGAGTCATAGTTTAAAGACACAATATTTATAAGATCCAGTTATTGACAAACAAAATATCCTGGTTTTACTCAATAGATATGTGTCCTTATTTTTGGACGGGTACATCAATACTGAATAACATTCAGAAACCAAGTGGCTTACGAATGTCTAAATTTGTATTATCATGTTGTCATACTAGAAAAATAAACACATATAATGACATTAGAATTCGTATTAAAAGTATATTTTTGTTGACATGTCTGTCAATGAAATCTATAGGTTTTTTTTCCATCTATATTAGAATCCCACTTTGGTCAGCTGATGTGTGTGTACATATAAGCCAATGCCACAGTTAGTCCATTTTACTTTACTATTCAGGACATTAACATCTGATGTTAGTGGGTGGGGGACATTGTTATTGTTAAGCCTAATTTTGGACTTGATCGATTGTTAAGATAATACTGACCAAGGTTGATAACCGCTCTGCTTCGGATTTTGAAGTGTTTTCATTGTAAACATTATTTTGACTACTGTATTTTAAAACGGTTACTTAAACAAACACTAAGCATAATGGGACGAGGTGGCTTCGAAGGTACGTCTGTTGAATTTTTCTTTTTAATTTGTATTTTATAAATATATAATTATATTTAACGATCTGAATTTTCACGTTTGGCTTGATGGTATCTATCTCCATGTTTTTTATCAGCTTCGCTTGTGCACTTTTATGTGGAGATCAATGTTTCATTATAAAATTGTCATTAAAATATGAAAAATGTTACGTGTGATATGAATCGAAATGAACTTGGTATTTTGACACTTAACTTTGCACTCTATGATTGCCTGTGTATTATCTTAACCACGTAAAATGTATTGTTATTTCAAAACCAGTTTATAGTGATTGTGGTATAAATATTGATCATTCATCCGTACATTCAATTGTTTATTTTTTTCTCACAACTGTGTGTCACAGAAAGTACATTTTATTTACGTACTCAAGTAAAATTTTTGTACTAATGAATCATAATACACGATCTTATCGAACGATTGTTTGTTTTTATATCAAATAGTTTAAATCTTAGTTGTCAATCGAAACAAGAACGCCCCGTGTTTTATCTTATTTTAGATATCAACACTTAAGATGTTAGATCATGTGCATTTAAACAATCGTAAATATACTGAAGAAGGAAAGCCTTTTCCAGTTAAGGTTACCAACCAATGAAGCTTACTTTATAAGAATGCTATCGTGTTTTTATTGAAATTGGTTTAGCAAGTTGTACCAATGAATGACTCGTCGCGCCTTCTTTCCAATAGTACCAATATTAATATTATTAATGTACAGTTATAAGCAAAAAAATATTGCATTTTTTTGTAGACCGGGCAAGACGTTTGTCCATAAGTGTAAAGTATTACTCATCAGAAAGACTCAGGTAAAGTGTCATACGTTCGTGGTTTATTCGTATCATGTTGTTAGATTTAAATTAACGTTCTATTATGTTGGGTGTTTTTATTACTAAAGTAGAACATATTAAATTTTATGGATTTATTTATGGTTAATAGTTTTATGATGTCGGGTGGTAGTATATAATTGTTGAAAGGCTTAACTTGATTTTCTAATAATAGATAATTGTCATCTTCCTGAATTATTAAGTGGTTTATTAAATTCGATTTAAAGTACAAGCTAGGGCTGTCGTTTCTGTGTGTTAACAGTACACAAAAAAGCGGTAGGTTTTTTTTTGGTGTCAACATGTGCCCGTCGTTTACGAAGTAAATTTGGACATTGGTTTGTCGTACTTGTACACCCTGAATTATCGTATCGTACAAATAGTCTCATAAGCTCCTGGACCTACCAGACTTACTCTATCCTTAATTGTGATATGTCGGTTTAGAATTGAATTTATTTATTTTTTCCATCGGATTTAACGCCATCTTCAACATTCGTTCATTATATGTTAAAAGAGGATCAATTTGTGTAAGTAAAACAGAAATGTGCCGGGCTGATCCGTGTTATAACTTTTTTTTCTTACTTTATATTATTGAAACATGGTAATATTTAGTAAACCTTATTTATTTTATAATTAAGATAAACAAATCTTTAGGCCTTATGCTTATAAGGTATATAGTTGGGTAAAATTAGTTTACTGGTCTCATATAAAGTATAGTCCAAACTTATCATATGTACATGTACTGCAAATTATAGGTTCGGTTTAAACTTAAATTGCAATACAGATATATGTAATTAATAGTTTATGTATTTCATCGATCAGCACATTAAATGTCCTTTATTTACACGTATCTCAAGTTCTCAACTATGAATGATATCGACTAATTTTGCTTTCATGAATAAATAACATTCTTTATTATTATTTGAAAACTAACTATTATAAAGTTAATAATCCTAGCCATTTGACTGACTTAAAATATAAGACATTAACACATGTTTGAAGTGATGGCATGCCACTTCAAATAAGACGTTCATTCACTGCCAGAGAATGTATAAATAAGTCATTAAAAGGTGAACAGTTTCTATTTTCATTTTCTATTTAAATCTAACGGTTAAGTAATTTAGAAACAGAACATAACTTTATTTCAGAAGTGTACATAATACATTGTCAAACATATACAAATACATTACATGTACAAATATTAACATGGTTATTTAGGGAAAACATGTAACGCGTGTTTTGATTACGCCACCACAACTCTTAACATGGTTTAACATAAACGTTAAATATTTAAAATGAAATGTACCAAGAAATAGAAGTGGGATTCAACTAAGAAATAATTCATCACAAAAAAACCGAGTGCTAGATATATATACCGTACCAATCGTGCTAGTTCAATAGTCATGACACAAGACTAGTAATACCGTTTGCTTTGCTGCAAGATAAGAACACCGCGGACTTATTTGATAAGTTTTTTTAGATAACTGATACACCTTCATAAATATTTATTTAAAGTGACTCGTTATATTATTATGACGTATTTTAATTATGTTATATTGAGGCATGGGCCGGGTTTATAGTACAGTGATTAAATTTGACGTCATGAAATAATTCAGACACCTTACTTAGTAAAGACTGATTTGATAATTGCATATCTTTGTAAGCAGGCTAATATATATTAGTGAGTACAATTATGGTGATAAATGAACAAACTGAAAGGCGGTGTATGATTGACGCGTTGCTTCCCACGAAACCCGCCATTTTATCGTAGTGTAAGTGATATAAATTTTGTAATCTAAGATTATACAAACAATTAATTTTATCCTTATTTCGGTTTGATCAAATACGCGTATTTATCTGAGGAATGCATGAATCTTGATTATAAATCATGAAATAATTCGATGATATAAAATTCAAAATGATAATGAAATATTCTTCTTCTACATTGTCACGTAATTAGTCATGACAACAGAATGATGTCACGTGACGTACCATGTATATATCAAGATGATATAAACTTGAATATAAGCAGAGACACAGCTGTAAATGATCAGTGACTATGTACATACAGGTGTTTAAGTAATCATTTACTTATGTTAGTGTGGATTATTCAATAACAAGTGATTGTTAAGTGATTATTAAGCATGTATGAGTTATTAGTAGCTATTGATAATAATAAAGCTTGCAGCAGATTGTTGGCATTCCGTATTAGTAGATCTAGGGGCCAATGTTCAGTAAAGAGAACACGCACATTATTCTTCGATTGTTGTAGGGATATCATACCCTTAAGCCTACTGAATATTTTCTCGGTGGTTCACCTTTGTAATTTAAGTCGCGGCACTATTTCAAGCAGATCAATAGTCATGTATTTTGAAGTTCTATACGTACACAGAATTAGGTTTGTAGGCCCATACGTTTGTCGTGCATGATAACAAATGAGTAGGCAGTTTGTGATATTAATGTATTTTAGTCTATTTTTTGATAATAACGTTAATTTGTAGAATTTGATTTGTACAGATAAACCAAATAGGAGGACAAACTACTTACTAATGTACTAATGTTCGTAATATTTGCAACACCATAGCTTAGTAGCCTGTTGCCTACACACTAACACTATCTATTCATCACTGGAACACTTATCGTTACTTTGATTAACAATGATCAGCCATGGTACATTTTCTTATTTTTTTACAGAGGTGATGACACATATAGACAACATGACGCAGGTTCAGAGAACTCCTACAATACCTATGACGAAGCGGGAGTCAGTGGCTTCAAATGGAACAAGAGTGACATTGCTAAACAACGGCGGTCACCATGCCTCTGCAACAAAGAGGTTGGATAGCAAGGACTACGCAAATACAAATCCTAATATGGTAGCCGGCAAAAAGCGCTCACCACGAGCAACAAAGAAAGTTAAACGAACAGACTCATATAAGATCGCGTTAAATCGTGATTCCGTGCACAGCACACTTGACGACAGTGCAATAAATGAAAGTTCTTTGAATACAAATGGACATACATGTACTTCCGGTGTGCCTCGTCTTGAGGATCGGAAGAAATATAATACTCTGCCAAGAACAATACTGTCTATAGAGACAACTATTGTAGAAACGAAACGACATAAACGCGAAAGCGACCATTCCAAAAAGCGCAGCGAATTCGACCGAAATGCGTCGCAACGGTCCGGGACGTATCCTTCTCCCGACACTGACACTGACCAGCAGTCAGTTATGACTGACCGTAAGAAAAAGTCCACGTTCAAACGCGTTAAAGAACGATTAATTTTAACGTTCAAACGTGATCGAGACCGCGAAAATGCTACAGGTGATAAAAAGGGGGCCAAAAAGGGCTCATCAAGGGCTCAAGTTAAACCTAAAATTAGAACTCACGCAAAACGAGGGGCGTTCGGTACACCAAGTGATACAATTGAATTCAGTGAAGGGAGATTGGATGAAAACTCTCAATACACAAATGATTCATCTCTTAAAGTACCATATAATGGATTTGAGAGAAAGCCTGCTGGTCTGGATGAGGAGGGCTCTAACAGTGATAAAAAGGGTGGCATCTTACGTTCTATACGGGAAAGCATGCGAAGGAAATCACCAAACAGTAAGTCTGTCAGATACTTTATTTGTCGTATCCGACTGTTTGTCATGATTATCACTCACGTAATTGAAGGCATGTGTGCTTTGAGCTTGTTGGCATTCCTGTGTTGACATTATTTCATAACCCGCGATGCTATGACCACCCTTTGTTCTCAGTTGTCATCCAGCGGTGTAGTCACCCCATCTCTCTCTGTTGTGGTTTTCTACCACAGGCCCGTAGGAAGTTTAGGGGTGATGGTAATTCCTTTATTTTTGTCTGCCAACGGGGTATCAGTCGTGGACCCTTTTAATTACCATTACAGCCACAATGGGCAGGGAGGTGGTAAATTGCCCTCTTTTAGCCCTCTGTTCCCTACGGTCTCGACTATCGTCATTTTGATACGAAACATCCAAAAATAAATGTGAATGGTCGCCTGCTCTGCTCTTTTAAAATACTCAGAATAAATGTACATTTGTACATGGAAAATCATTTGTATTAAAACTAGAAAACATGTAAAAGTGAAGAATGAATTAATCTTGACAAAGCCGTAAAATTCTAAGTTGATACGTGTACGTTAGATGTAAGTGTAAGATAACACGTACACGCACATGTATATAATTGTCTTGTTTATTTATTTTAGAAGACTTAAAAATAAGTGAATCAACATTAGTCTAAATTCTAGATTCTAAAGTTATGTTGCATTCTATGTATTATTATATACATTAAAAAACAAACTTCAGTACTACCTTGACTATCCGATATTGATGTGTCCAAACTATTAGTCCGAAAAAATCGGCCAGGGTTTTGGGTAAGCTATGGTTTTGTAAATCTCGACGTGTTTGAATTCATCATGACTGTAAAAAATCGGGACCGAAATTCCATTTCGGATTTCGCCTGATTTTCGGATAACCCGATGCAGTCGGAAAATCGGAGTTCGACTGTAAAAGCTAGAACGTACGTGATCACAGCTGGGTACTTCAATAAACAACAATAGTGGAAATTATGAGGAATAGAATAATAATACTGTTGCATGATAGAATACAGCTACCTGGATTAATGACAACATTAATGTTGATTACCGTACTTATTGTTGTTACATTAATTAGAAGTACACGTCAGTAGGGTGCACTGGTGCAGTTTTAGACCAACTATCGAAACTATTAGTTTCTCAATAACCGATTGATTTATAAATAAGGCAACCAAGCACAGTACAATTAAGGGATTTGAGTGTTAAGTGTTCTTGCTGCAAGTAGACAGTCTGTGTATTCACAAAAAATTAATGTCAAGAAAAATGTAGATGCTGGCGGATCTTGAAACGTCAACTAATCAAATCATAAATGACGACCTTAGTGAATAAAGGAATGAATGATCGTAAACAAACAACAATATTCTCGGATTCTTATACAAATTATCTTGTTTACCATGTATTGCTGTAAGCAACATTTTGACCGTGTTGCATTTATTTAGTAATTTTTTAATACATTGTAGATAGATAATTATTGAAGGAGAGACAGAACTCAGGCCATACGTTAAAGTTATTAAAGTGTATAAAGTTGTATCTGACAAGAAATGCTACCTAAATTTCAAAAAGTGTAAAATCACATTGTTTTCATAATCTTTTCTCAAAAGAGTTTTAACAAAAACTGTCTGTAATTTAACAAACTTAATTGTTACAAGTAGCCTGAATAAAGCGTTCCCTAATTTTATTCCACTATTTAACGACTCAAGGATCGATTGCTGATTTCCAACATGGCCCGCTCGCGTTCACAATATATATAAAACAACATGTTCTTGTTAAAAAAGAGGAAAACTATGCCCGGTTAAACATAGAAGATGTTTGATTTTGTTGTTGTTTTAATTTCCAAGTTATCTCCCTGTCATTTCTATTAACAGTTTCTTATCAATATTTACAGGTCGCCTCCAAAATTAATTATCTAAACTAATGTACTTGGGTATATTTTTTATCACTAACAAACAATTATTCTGCCAAATAATGGGACTGTCAGTCTTAGTTCTAAACTGTTTAATATACATTTAAGATGTAAACACACATTCTGTTGAAAATCCATTAAGCTTTCAGGTTATAATTTATACAATGATGTAAAGTGAATAATGTGTCCGCAATCATTATATCATTTGATTATTGATTTAGTTCGTGATTGAATGAATAATGGTCTAGTATTTAATTACAATGTTAGTTTCATTGATCAGATCTTAGAAGATTACCCAGCCAGAACAGTTTAACTGGAAGAAAATTGCTTCGTGGAAAAGTTATTCAAATAATTCTATAAAACGCACGTAAAACTTACATAATTCACAGTAAATCATGGACTACACACCTATATACTTTTAAGCTAATGATAATGCAGAATTTCTACTGGATAAATCCCATGGACGTATAGGACAGAAAACGAGTATGATTGTACACGAATTATATACGCGAGCAGGGCGAGAGTTCCATCCGACTTAGACCACGCACCTCAGCTATCAGCTTTGTTTTTCGAAACTTGATACAACGATAGGTGACATAGACCTAGCACCCGCCTGTCAGCCAATGGCAATACAATTAATACAGTATCTAATGGTGTACACTATTTAGTATTGAAAATTTATCGAAACCCACGCAAAGACTTGACTTCTCAAGTGGCAACAGTCATTGGACTGAGTAGGCCTAGCTAGGGCACGTGGTCTAAGTGGAAGGGATCCTGTGCGATTGTATACCGCGATTTAAGCACTCTCTCCCCGCCCGCGTAACTTTACTTATGTCGTATATATACAAATACATATATCTAGTTACGCGATTATTGTTTAAGTATCTAGAATATCTCTATTATTACTATTAGTGACAAAGCAGTGAAAATCAAGAACAGTTTTATTTTTACGTGGGATATTGATCTGTGTCGTCTGCTTGGATCGAACTTTCTAATTAATACCATGGACAAACGCGAAACAAAGAAACGTAAATGAATGAACGAGGAAAATGGGACCATACATAGTAAAATGAAGAAGACGACACGTGGTAATCTAAAAGGTATAAAAATTAAGATTAGACGTTACTGAGTTTAACACCGTTCTTAATTAATTACATGTACATGTATTGTCGAGTTAGTACAAAGACTGTTTTATCAGCATGCGTAACAAAACAAATATTAACAAAAATGTATTTATCTTATTTTTGAAAATAAACACGATATCTAAGAAATTGCGACAAAAAATCGTACATTCTTATTCACATTTTGTGTTCACCTAAATAAAGTAATCTGCCCGTCAATCGTCGATGTAAAAAGTGGCACATTACTGGTGAAAAAGAATCTTCTTGAATTAGAAAGTTAATGCTAGGCTGAAGTTTTGCATGGAGTAGAAATTAATGATTAATTTTGAAAATTGGCTTAAGATGTTGGATAAGCCTTTCGTCGTTATTCACTAACTACGATAAATGCCAGCGATACATGTGTTACTCTTGTATTGAATCTCGAAAGTACGAGTACATAGCTCAAACAAACAAGGAAGAAATAAATGTTATCAGTATTGTACGATCAGGTTTCTTATTCATGAATGATCACGTGCAATGAGCATGTACTTTCCCCATCTTTATCTGCAAATGATCATCGCGAGTATTCACTTAGCTGTCAAGGGTCCAGAAGTGTGACCGGGGCCGGGGAGGGAAACAGGGCTTCCGATGGGTCAGAGCGAAGCCTTGGTACGGGGTCTTTAACTATTGGTATTTAAAGACTTTCAAGAGGTATTCCTTGCAGCTAATAATTAACTAGGCTAACAATATTCTAATTGAAACATTGAAAAGAAGCCTCTACCATTGAAAATACCTGATCGGCAGATCTTTTAAATTGCGCGAGTCATTGATAATTGAGATGCGAAATGAAAATACATTTGACACACACACAGTGCGATTCAAAGGGATTCGGCACATACATTTTGACAAAAAAATCACCTTACACTATATACAATCCCTTTGGTGCGAATGGCTTGATCGATAATTACGTTCATTAGGTACACGAGTTAGAATCGACTTTACAATACACGATAAATATGCAATCCCTCCTTCATAAAAAGAATCCGTTACAAATGCTGACAATCTGTTGTTTAATTAATTGATATCAAAATTAATTCATTTGCTAACCTTTGTCTAATCATCTTGAATTGGATAATATTTATAACAGTCCTTTAATTTCTATCATTACATGCAATTATATCCAGTGACATCAAACTCTGACATGAAAGCATATTTAATTTCTGTACCAAAGCTTTGTTTACGTTTAATGCTTGCTTGATTTCAAACTCCAAAATAACTGGCGTACGACTCCGCGTGTACCACATCATGCCAGCTACGTCCATGAATATGCTCACATGTTTGCACTTGTAGTAATTCAGCGTGCTTTACGTGTAGTTAGTGATAATCATACTTTTGTTTTACGCTCTAGTGATACTGAGATGTAAAATATACATATCGAGTACTATCGTGTAAACTGGCATATCTATGTCATTTGCTATAACGATTGTTTGGGCAGAGAAATATATAACATTTAGTTTGACAGGTCAGTTTTCACGCTACATTTGTGTAATACTTGCAGGTATCTTACTGGTTTTCATCTATTTGTTTGATTCGTGTTTCTCTTGTTTATTAACTTGCGTTTATTTTCAATACTGTATCGTATGCAGGTATTCGGTATATATCTAAGCTAACATATGTTCGAGGAATTGGCTCCTGTATCTTATGTATGTAGCTGGTAGTCCAACTATGTATTATTAGATTGTTTGTGACGGCGTGATATCTTTTGACTTGACCCCGTCCCGCTTCTGTGAAACTGGTCCATGTACTTAGAGCAGGTAGCAGATCAAAATGATCTAAGTATACACAAAAATGATGTTTGTGTTCTTTGAGACACTGATTGGTCATCCGAATTGTCACGAGTGTTATAGTTTCACCGAACCTGGACACAGACTGTTTCATCGTTTATTGTGAGATGAATCATTAAATGTGATGTCAGATGATTTGAATTGTATTTTTCAGGAAGCAAAAGTAAATCGTCTGCCGACCGAAAATGGACTCCACCACAAACTTCGTCTTCTAGTCAAAACCAGTCAAGCTCTTCTATGGAAAGAGACACAACAATCAACGTTAGAGACACTCGGCACACAGCTGGACAGTCACATCAAATTGCAGCTGGAAGGTCGAAACCAGCTCGTATCAACACACAGGCTGATATTGTCGAGGTCGAAGAGTCGTTTATTGACACTAATGATTCAATCACTGGACTGTTTGAAAGTTTGATTGATCCACCACGCCATACTGGAAGACACAGACAAACGAGGAGTAGTAGGCCAGACACCTCTAACTTAAGACTAGATGGCCTAAACAAATGTAAACCAAAAAGTCCGGTTCATGCCCAGTCTCCTAGATTTTTTGGTCGATCGCGAACGTCTAGTTTAGAAGTTGATGGTGTCGATGAAGCTGGTAAGAAGACTTAATTGTTCTTAGTATGTTTTCAAAATTATAAGTCACCAATTTTACCAATTAACTTTTTTACAAATGAACTATTCTATAATTAGTTTCCAATATTGCTTTTGGTATGTCTGTCTGTTTTTTTTGTACCAAACTGTAACCTTGGCTATAAAATCAAAACGTTTCCTCCTACAATTACCAAATGTCAATCTATACAGACCTCAGCTCAGTCGGTCAAAGGTCACGAGGGACAGTGTGTTTTAAAAAACACATTGTTTTAGTTAACGAATTTATTTAAGTAAGTGAATCACTTTATGAATTTACAATTGCTACAAAAGTTACAAAACAACTCGTTGATCATTATAAACTACCATTTTTCAAATTCAACAAGTCAGCATTTATACAACTAATACATTTATTAGATACCAATTTCGTGAGATAAGGATTCTATGCATGTTTATCATGTTAATACAAAATGTATGTGCATGTTGACATTTGTAGTATGTTCTCCTTATAGATGTATAATTATTATGTTCTCATGGGCCACAATAGGCTTGGATGTACATGTTCTGAAATAAATCATACATGTAAACATTATAAAACTGTTTATAAAACTTTCAGATGGAATTGAGGATGAACTTGAGTTTGGTCAGGAAGAAAGTTTGGAGTATGCTGATGTCTCGCAAACAGAACAACAACGTCGTATTGACAGTGTTGCTCGTTGTTTGGCTGCTATTGGTGACAACATTGCAAGCAGACGAGAGTCAGAGAGTGCTGGATCTTCAATGGAAGATAGTCAAGAAAGATCAGGTACATTCTAACATTCAAAGTTAGCACGCTTTGTTGGGGACTTTGTACAAATATATCTACGTAGGCAATTCAGTCGGCTCCACACTTACTGTAAATGTTTGTCTTGTGGTTCAGAGAATGTACTGAATCACCCGCCGGGGTTAGCACCGTACAAAAGATAGATTACTATGTGATACATGTATTAGTACATTAGTATTTAGTAATACATACATATCATTGATTGTCAATATTGACCTGTCGTGATGTCGTATACTGACTGACGTTCCTGCTATGTCTCTTGACAATACCTAGCTTTATCAGATTGATCTCGGTTGATTGGTCATATTCTGTATAGTTTATGAGTGTTTTGTCTTCAGTTAAAAAACTACTTGAATTTGAATGCACTTATATGGGATTTATAGTTTGTTGGACCATTTCTAACAACAAAATATGATTATATACTTGCAGAGCTTGAACAAGGGTTATTGAGAGATTTACGTGATTTTGCTGACGAACTTGATGGGACTTTGTTTGGTCCAGTAAGTATGAGACTTGTTGTTTTTCTCCTCTATTTCCCCTTTATGAACAAGTGCAGCCTTGTTCTCTATTCCTCTAGACTTTGTATAATGTCACGTTTGCCTTTTTCTTGATTCATCTTTTTCTGTGTGTACTTTTGGTAGTGTAACTTCTTAGAGAAGACGAATTCCATTTCAACATCACTGTTTATAAATATTCATGTATTCTATTCATGTGTTGTCATTAAATGCGATCAGAAAATTAAAGTGCTCATGCATTGTGTCTACTTTTTCAGAATAGTCATATGAAATTCAACGTTAGTATTTATCCAGTTGTCATGAACCTTATAAGAGCCCAGGATTACTCAGGGTTTACAACTGTTGTACAGCAGGAATTAAGTGACACAGTAGGTTGGGAACAGGTCGCCTGGTATACATATTTGATGAAGTCTGCTGTGTGTGTAGCTAGCACTGGTAAAGCCGTTGGGACCCTAGTGAAACAGCATGCAAAGCGCTATTTCAGTTCCAACTTACATCCTTGGATTCGTACTCGACCAAATGGCTGGGTAAGATACGTTTCATTTTTTGAAGTAACGTAAGCAAATTTTCACTTTTGTGCAAAGACAGTTTTAAGGACTTTTTGACCAAAGGCCAATTCTCTTTTTGCCGTCATCAATTCATGAAAACGGAAGTGTAATTCAGTCTGGAGTTTTGAAAGTAATACATAAAGTAAGCGTTTTATTTTGAAAATTACCTCAGCTGATATGGAGTAGTCATAACTTATGAAATAATCTTTTTTTTCAGGAATCCATACATGAAGAGACAGATATAGAATCAGAACTTGACTGAAATAGGAGATGGTTTTACCGATGTATTTGAATCAATTGAAGTTGAATTGCTCAATTTTATGGCATTCTGTGCCTTGTTAAACCTGGCAGGAATACTAGTAAGGAGGGAAAGTGAACATGTATTCGATATTTTGCAGACTTTTGCCAATATTTGATCTCTGGTGGTCTTCTCTGAAGATGTACCATATAATGGTAGATATCAAACAAGTGTTTGAAATCATTTTAAATGGTTTTAAAAGTTTCTGTCAACTGACGAACTGATATTGTTTGTTTTTGAGATTTAACTTGATCTCCATGTGTCTTGCGACTTTTGCTGGAGATATTGAACTGCTCACTGAATCTGTGGTGATTCGCTCAAGCAATAGATCCATACGCTGCTCAAGGTTAGATGTTATCACTGGGCACGGAGTTCCATGTAAAAATTTATTTAGCAGTTTATAGCTGCGTTATAGTCATAATATGATGTGATAGCATTTTTTTGGTGATGTGTGATAATTGATTTATGTGTCACATTACAATGTTGTATTTCAACTATTAACATGTGTTCCAGTATTTTTGGTGCAAGAGTGTTACAGAACAAAGTGTTTATAATTCTATGAATAAAAAAAGAAAACTACGTTTATTCCAAATACGGGACACTGTGGCAATTGTTATTCTTTGTGTTTAAAATGTTCATATGAAATCCAAGTTTATTGATTTTCTCTTGATTGTGTGGTCATTGGATGCAGTGAACTTGATTTAATCATGATTTCAGTCTTTCGTTATGATTTTCTTCGCTAAAACCAGTGATAGTTTATACCATGATGACTATCATGAAAGTAACAATGCATCACAAGCTTTTGGTCAGGAACTTTGTTATTTTTTCATCACGTTATTTCAAAACTATAGAAATATAGCATCAAGGTATTTTATAATATCAGTATTTTGTTTCCGTTTCAAATACATAGTTTATATCAGAACTCTAGTGATCTGGTTAATTAATAATAAAGTGATTCGTTGTATGTTATGGTTCTGATTAAACGTCAAATGAAAACTTAAGGGTCAAGTAATTACTAGCCTATGACCTTTGGCTGATAATGATTTAAAATTAGCAAAATTTATTTCTAATGTAATGGTTCAAATTCTCAAGAGTCAGAAGCCTTCTTTCGCTAATTTCAAGAGTCAGGGTACCATTTTAAGGGTCAAATCTAATTAGTTGTATGTTGTATTATCACACTGCACGCATAATGTTGCAAAATGCATTGTGCATAAGTTGTTCATATCTGTTGTCAATATTTACTGATTTTGTTTCTATATTGCAATATTTATGTCTCTGTTATATGAACCATTTGTATGAATAAAAAATGAAAATACACAGTAGAAATATGAGTTTTTTCTGTGTTAGTGATAACAAGATGTTAGTTCACACAAAAGCCGTGATCTAGGTCCAGTGGTTAGTACGCTAGATTTGTAACCAGGCGACCTAGGTTCGATTCCCGGTAGCGGCAGGTTATACCCTTCTGTGAAAATTAGTCAACGATGTCGATTTTCGTCCACATGTGGAGAAGTTGTCGGTTCCTTGTGGAAATTTAAGTCAGTACTGATTCGAATAACGTCCAGTAAATATTGCTGGTGAATCGACCGCCGTATGGGCCTATAACTGAAACATTGTTAAGAAAACGGCGTTAAAACCAAATAAGTAAATTCACACACAAACTGTCGTACCCTGATTAAATTTTGTTAAAACCTTACTCAGCTGCAAAGTTTTCTTTGTCAAACTTATATATATATAAAAAATGTACTAAGTAGACATGAAGATTGAATAGAGGGGTTTGAAGGATAATTGGGATTCTCTATCCAAGCATATTGACACAGGACATGCCATTATGATTCATCTAAATTTAGGTTGACAAAACAAACTATATATAAAGATTATTTATCTGACACAATGTTGGTTTTTATTCGGATTTAAAATATAAATTATTTTTAAAGAACTTAAAATAAAACACATTAATGAGAAAAATCACTAAATTAAGTATGGATTTAAAAAATCAAACACTAAGACCAAATACATGTACAGTTGTACACATACATATGTATGTATGTGCAATATTATTTTTGTCACAAATCGAGATATCTGGGATAATGCTAGATTAAAACCAACTTCCGATTAGCAAGCATTTTAAATGGATTTTATTACGTGTACTAAAGGTTTGATTAATATACGACAAAACAGAGTACAACTAAATTAAATATGACAAATGTTGGACCACAATTAGCTCCAACTGACCAATCACCATATAGAAAAAGTATTAGATACGTATCATACAGTTTAAGTTTACTCTGGCTGTTATATATAGAGTGTCACGGCGGGAAAAGTTCTCGTGACTAACAGGCGAGGGACTTGTCTATTCTATGAACATATAATTGAATGCCCGTAGTCAGATAGATCTCTCGTAACCGTTGTTAGATATCATAGACAACGGTCACTCGTGATCTATCCTATATTTACAACACATGAGCCATTGGAAAGTCAGTCAATCTCTACATTTCATAGACAACGGTTACGAGAGATCTATCTGAATTAGAACACATGTTTGTCTGCAAAGTAAGATCTACGTGATTTAGCCAATGATCAAGATTGGCTGATTTGAATCAAAGGGGTTTGTCACGAAAAAATCATTTAAAAAATTCCATGTGCGTTACATGGAATTTTTGTTAGGATTTTTTTTGTGACAAACCCCTTTGATTTAGCAAGCCTTAGTCAGAGCAAAAAGTCTTTTTTGTATATTTGGTTTATCTAAATATATACCCAGTCTGGTTTATCTGCCCTTGACACCACGTAATAATCGAAGGGATTTTAGGCAGAGAACCAGACCATAATACACCTAGCTAAAAAAGTTCGATATGATTGTAACCTGATTAAAAATCATGATCTGTGGGGCTTTTATCATACTTGAGTCACACTCTTGAATAGTTAGTCATCAGGAAATATGTGATGTAAGCAGTCATGAAAAGATCGACTGAGAAATAATTCAATGACTTCGTGCTTGGCTTACATTTAGACATTCACTGTTCAGAATTAATACATTTGATTAAATATCAACATCAAACGATACATAAAAAGTACCAGAATGCAAAGACACACAGTATATTGATAAATAATTTATTTTAATTGCGTGCCCATGTGAACATATATACAAATACATATTGACATGCATTACAATAGACGTTATAGAAGGCAACTGGTCAATATTAACTAGAGATTATTGTTGAAAGTAACAATATAGACAAAATATATAATGTACAATATATAATATAACGTTACATAGAGCACATTTAGATAAATTGCTCAAAGGAGAAAGTGTACACTTTTTACTCCTTTGGCTTATAAAGAACACAATACACATAAGACGTGAACATAACATGGTTTCACTTGGAGATGAACAACAATACATACCACATTTGTAGATACATAATGGAAACAAAATGGAGAGAAAAAGAAGAGAAAGTGAACTTGATGGTCGGAGTCGCTGTACCCAAATAAAATTATTGACGTTTTACTCTATGTGCACTTTCTCAACAACAATCACCTCCTTACAACAGCCATTTTTTGTCCTTCCCATAGGTGGTTGTTGTAGGGAGGTTGTACCGTAAATACACATTGTGTTTGTAAGTATAAAAACGTTTCTCATCCACAAACGGTTTAATCGGCCGTTTTACTTACTCCAGATTTCAAATTGGTGATACTTACAAAAGGAAGAATGTAAAACATGTGATCTCCTATATCGTAGTAATGCTAAACATATACGTGACTTCCACGAATGGTTTTCATTCTGACGTAATTTTAAAAAGGTATGTATTGGTTTTACAGGGAAAGAACCCTCGATCAATTCTGTATGATATAATTAATATTTAAAGTTATAGTCACGAGTTGATGAGATGGTGACGAACAAGCAAAAAAACAACAGCAACAACAAAAAACACCTCGCACACAAAGAAAACGTAGATGTACTAAGAATATGTTAACGTGGAACGTCGGGTATAAACTGAGATTTCATCATCAATGATATCTCATGAACCAGGAAGTGTTTAACGCCCAGATGTACTTATCTATCGGTCGAATCAAACACTAGTATATCGGGTATATGACGCACTGTATGACGGAAGATAAAATGATTCTTACTTCTCTAATGTAAGACAATAATTGACGTACATATTGATTGCTAATTTACCATTCAAACAAAAATCATCTAATGATTCATTCTTATACAGTGAAACCTGTGAACTTAGGTCACCTTGTGAAAGACTTAATATGGCCTTTTCTGACAGGTGGCCCTTATTCGGAGATAATTTTTATTCTAAATAATCAATGACGGTTATTACAAGAATGGCCTTCATTCACAGGGTGGCCTATATTCGGAGGTGGCCACTAACACAGGTTTGACTGTATATATCTTTACATTACGTCTCTTATTGATTTAATGTTTTAATCAGCTGTATATAAATAGATCTGATAAATCTTCCTGGAATAAGGGCTGTAACAGGAATAAATCATTATCACCGGCAAGGATTTTTATCCTTAATTCTGAATCTTTGACAATCACGGCGTTAGTTAGATCATGGCTATTTTATTTAACTTACCAAGAATAACACTGTATAAAACTGAGATTACCCAATTATGTTGTTAATAAAAGATAATAGATGCTCTCCCATAATATGAGGTTATCCGGGGGGGGGGGGGAGCGAGGATAAACTAACTTAATACGTCGTTGTGACATAACTGGTTATTTGTATCTAAACTTAAGTGTCCTTTATACTAATGTGGTCATAATTTTTATTTGTTCTCACCGTGATGATTAAGTGTACTGTCACCATTTACCCGACTAGTCCTATACAGTGCAACCTCTACAGAGCGGCCCTCTCTTCAGCAACAACCTCCCTTCAACTGCAGCATGCATTTTTCCACTGCACGATTTAACTATCAAATTAACCTCTCTAGAGCAACATTATCTCAATAACAACATAATTTTGTAACTCCAAAAGGTTGTTGCTTTGTAGAGGCTGCACTGTATTTTTGTCTGACGTCAAACTCATTTTCTTTGTATTGGTTATTTTCCTTATTGCCAATACAATGTATTTTCATATTCGTATGAACAATATCTCCAAAGTTGAAAAAAACGTTTTCAAAAGTTCTAGCGACCCATCCAGACCATTGGAATGTTAGTATAGAAACATATTGTTGGCAGTAATTATATGTAGTTTCTTAGGACTGTAATTCACAGTAATCGGGATAACATTGACATGGATACTCAGTTTAATGTTCTATGTGATAGTACAAACAGGGACATTTTCTAACTCCCTGTTACAATGGACCCTGATCGGTTTCGCAAACATTTATCCAACTTATAGAATAAAGTTAGAAAGTTAATATAATTATGTGCGTTTATATAATGAACACACATCATCGGAGGCGGTATATAACTTAACAGTCGTCATTCGAATAATATTGGTAATACAATGTATTGATAATGCAAATTTTCAAACTTAATTATAAAATATTTAAGCTATTTTAGGGGGGGGGGGGGAGGGGGACCAGACATAAACATTTCTTAGCTGAGATAGTAGTCTTTAAAATTTTAAATGATCCTATCTCTTGTTTGTTTGTAAAAAAGCGTTTTCATTTAATTGTTATCCTAGGTGTAAAATAAAGTTTGTTTCTTGTTACCCGACCAAGATCCTAATTTCCCTCGCGACCCTTGACTTTTTTTGACGCCTGAGCGGTACATTCACTGTCACACATTGTCATTTTTTACAATAGCAAAAAAGCACCGACCTTCCTACCCTATTGTATTAATCAAATAATCAGAAACAAACAATTCTTTACGTCCTCTTGTTTTGGGATCTGTTACTGTGACATAGCTGTAAAAAGGTATATCTGAAATTGATACCACTAGGAAAAGTTTTCAGTTTTCCTAGATCATATATTTCCATGAAACAGGCCCTAGGTCACACTATATAAGTTCTATCTATATACGTATTGTCGTGGTATTACGAGTATTCATCGTGGTGGTAAATGTAATGGATATCCCTAAATGACGTCTATTCAACAAACACAATGGACGAAATGCATTTAATAAACTCATTATTATTCAATAGTATCTTACAAATTTCAGTTTAGACTCGATGTACCACATTACACGCATGGAAAATCGTTTTCCCTGTAAGATAATACAATACAATATGCAATAAGTTATTTTGCATAAACATTTACACATTTATAGCCATTTACAATAGAAAGTAGATAAGATAGCGATTATATATTCAGTTCTACAAATGAGAAAAAAACATTATAGATCATAGTTCAGTTTATACACAAATCGGCAAATACAGCCTAAAGTGAAATTTAATATAAATGATAACAATGTACACTATTTAATACAGATACTACTATGTTCTTGATATTAAGTAAACACATCTCGATAATCTATTCAATAAATGAATGTTTGGTGTTTTAAACAATTGCCTAACTTTAAATACATTTGTATGAGAAATGATGATTACTAAACAAGCACAATAATTGTCATTTTAATACAACATGGATTGGTTCATTAGGTACAGATAGACAAGGAAAATATCCATTACCCGTTTTTACCGTAGAAATCTGTATATAAGGCCACCCGTAATAAATATGTTTTTATGGTTATCTGCTTAAACTATAAACAACGGTAGGTATTTTTTTCAAGCATTTCATGTTAATGCTTGTGTACTGAGAACGAAAGTCGAAATAAAGAATGAACTTGAATCAAAATCATGAAAAAATATGGGGCGAGACATTTTTGAAAGAGCCAGTCGAGAAAACGCATACCAAAATTGTTTAAGAATAGCCTTAGTAGATATCAGAATTATTTACAGCAAAGTACTGCGTAATTCTTTATATTGACAAAAACGATTTTCAAACAAACGCGTGTCATAACTTGTACTTTGTAACTTGAGAAATATTCCGAGGATGGTGTAACAGATGTTTACGCAGAATGACTCTTTTAAAAGAGTCGATTTCATTTCACAAAATAGGTCATCCATATTGTGGAAAACAAATGTTGGTTTCCAGTGTACGTGACCTACTCATTAAAAAATAGCGAGTTTGACAAATACAAACCCAATGGTTTCTACATCTTAATTCAAACCCTTCTTTTTCAATAAAAGCATACTTTATTATAATGTTAATAAAAGATGCTTACTTACCGGCCCAATTTTAAAAGTTTTGTTCGTGTGACAGAAAAACCAACATTTTTTTCAGGGTGGCCTGACACAAGAGAAATAAACGCAAAAACACTTGCGCACTTTTGGTTTCGGTTGAAAAAGGGGGATTTTCCTTTACAAAGAATGTCTAAATACGCATGTATCTGAATTCACAATACTTGTGTTACATACATTATATATACATTATACATGCTTATGATAACAAACACTTAATGCGACACCACTCATTATAATAAGTGTTGAATAATGGAACAAGGGAGACTAATGCGCCAGAAATTTGTACTTCCGACATAATTACCTCCCTTCTTTAACTACATGCAAAATATACTGCTCAGAATTAACGCTGCACTTTTTTAACATTGCATGTAGTTAAATGCATACTTAGCACAAGAACAAAACATACTTGACAAAATATAAGGGAAAATGAGTGAATAAGAGGCCAAATCACCTTTCTATAACATATGTCCGTCGACCTAATAACATCGCAAACTTAATAGTGAGAATATAAAATGATACACATCGCGTCTTAAATGTTCTAATTTACATAATTTAGACCACATACAAATGGTGATATATGTAAAAAGTGTGGAGTAATGGTTAAATGCATGAAATAATTTTGCGCAGTGTTATTGTTTTCCATATACTGTTTCCGGGCACTAATTTCGTACGATGTGTCAGTAATTTCTCTACGGACGCATGCATGCATTTGCTGTAATCCACCATTTATTTATGTTTTTGTGCCCTTTTTAACATTATGTGAAAATGTAAAATTTTAAATATTTCTGTAGTCTGTAATGCGCAATATTAATTTCTACATGCAAGGGGGATAATTAATTAAACTCTTCACAGAGAGGAGATTTTTGTATAGTTGTCGAACAAGCAACTTTATCCGGGTAACAATAAACGCAACTACAATAATGTTTCAGCAATTTTATCTAAAATTGAAATTGGTGAAAGGTTATAAGGTTAGGACGGGGCTTTCTCTGATCAAGGTATTATGGTTCATTGGTCATCAACCGCTGTAAGTTCGAATCAAACCCGGAACCAGAAAAATATCACATGTTAGGAAGCTATCCAGATTGTTTACAGAAGAATTGTGATTCTACCAAGGTGTATGTACGCCTTGTGTCTTCCTCAATCGTTAAAACTGAAAATGTCGCCAAATTAACCTGGCTGTTGGACCGACAATTAATCTCAGACAAAAAAACGTACGAATGTTTCAGATTAAGTATGCCACAAAAGAGGTCTCGATCTGGTATGGTCGGTTTTGCCCTAATGTGCACATAGACTTTATCGAGTGATTTGTTTGGTGCATGTATATCATATCAAGAAATATGTGACGAAGTGTAACCATTGTTCACTGTTGATCGTTAACACAGGTTAATTTATACTTTATTTGTACATAATGTATGATTATAATATTATTTACATATTCGGGTCTGATTCTGTATCGTTTTACTGGTATAAAACTGGTGTTTCAGTACTATGGCGTACTGCAGGAAACCGAACTATTAGTTCATTATATCCAGATTCCACTATATCCATACATCACAATAAAGGAGCTGCTAGGGAAAATAACCTGTTAACTTTTATGTTAAACTGGTTCCCGTTGACTTGTGTGTACAAAGCCGTGCACTGCAACATGGAACGGGAACCAGTTTACTGTTATGTTCACCACATAAACAAGTGCACTATAAAATTGTATTTTTTTCTAAAGTATGTTTGTTCGAGGGGTGTGTGCTGGTTAGTGTGTTATAGGGTGTGTTTGTTTTCACGTGACAAAACAGTAATATAATATTTTGCATATGTTTTGTAACAAGATACATGTATATGTTGAATACGTTACTTAATAAAATATGTTCTGTTCTGTCCTGTAAACTCAAGTGCACTATAAAACCAAGTTCACTTCACTATAAAACCAAGTTGAACATAAAAACCAAGTCCACTTTAACCATGTTACACTGAATGATAAAATATATTCAGTTCTTTATTTATGTTTGGTATTATATGTATCGTGTTTTTCTCGACAGTATAAGGTGGTCCGCTGATTGTACTGTTCTCCTGTTATACCACCAATTCTTACCTGGTCCTCCACACGTAATTAACAGTGTGTGTTCACGTGATAAATGGATCCGATCAGGATGATGTTATACGTTCTTACCATACGGATGTGTATCAACATTCTGGTATATAAATCCACGACCACATCAAACATTCTATGGACTCAAAATGTTAAAAAAGTTCACCTGTCGTATTTTGTGAGAAGGCATTTTATCATTGTTTTAAACCATACGCATAGTCTTCAGTTTTCATTGGTCTACAAAAGATCAATAAAATGAAACACGTTTTTTTTTTATTTCAAATGAAGTTTAATTTGAAGATATCTTGACATATTTTTTTCATAAGAATACCACGATCCTATTTCTTACATACTGTGTATCAAAATATATCTTTTAATAAATTATACGTTTGAGATTACTAGGCAGCAACTGTCCAAAGGAAAATCGCCCCGAATTATAAATGCTACTGAAACAAAAGTTGCAAAAACTATGAAAAAACACGACAAATACATCTAGATTCACCCATCCGATAATACATCTAGACTCACCATCCGTCCCACTTTTAGCGACAAATACATATTGACTCACCACCCGTCCCACTTTTAGCGACAAATACATCTAGACTCACCCATCCGTCCCACTTTTAGCGACAAAATATCGTACAGCGACAGCCACACATGCACACGGCCGAATTGTAGCAACATTATTTATGCAATAAAACGTACCCACATAATATTAGTATCTGTCCAAATCCAGTACCATTCATTATCATGATAATAACCCACCAGAATCGGAAACATCCTGACTGTTAAAAGTAAGTAAGTACACATGTATGGATGTACAAGTATACACACAAACATTATTTTTCAAATAAGCAAATCACAGACTTAACCGTGACATAATTATTTTTATGCCCCAGTATCGATAAATCGGGGGTATATTGTTTTTGGCCTATCTGTCTCTACAGGACCTGTGCATTGGAAGGTCAGTAGGTCAAGGTCACCTTGAGGTGGCTTTGTGTTTTAAAAACACATCTTACGCGAGTGGAAAGTACGAAGAAAAGTAATAAATTCTAGCCAAGCCTCCCACAAATTGACGCACGTATATACGTGACTTTTTTTTAAAACAATTGATGCTTTAATCACAATCAAAATCAACAAAATCCTGCAATACATCTCCAACTCATCTCTCATCTCTAAATCATTTATCTTTTTGAGACTGGGAAAATATTTAACAAAAATAATTTCATACATAATTAATAGTCACATAATCGGGGAATAAAAGAATTGCCTCGATTGATAACTAAACACGAGGCATTAAGATGACCGTAGCTATAAGAATATCATAAAGATATGAAGTAGTTGGATAAACACGGAAACTGTGATTTATTAGTAATACATGTAGTATTAATTGGCAGTATTTACAAAGTTCATGTATATTCAAAACATAAAGAATTTTCTATTTCGTTACTAAACGGCAAACATGTCACTTAAGTTTCCTGACTCTGCCGAATAACAAAGAGACCGCGTTTTACCAGCAATTTAATGTTTGCCTGTCTTTATTATTTCCAACTAGGTTGTTTCCCCTTTATTATTTGATGCCTGCAAAACTGATTTATTTTCATTAGTTATTTGGTCTGCATCAAAATTCATGCGCATCGAGCGAGTGATGGCTTCGGGAAGCTGGACTACTATTCAGCTTCCAAAACGCACAGCAGGATTTAAAATATGCGATATGGATGTCGGTTCTTACTCACAATCAAATAGCACGTTGCTAAACGCTACAATCTTAGCTTGAATTGTAACTATGGCAATAAGACGCATGATATAACTTTGGTGACAAAAACAATCACACTATTTAACAAGTCTGTACACACGCTCTCAACCCACTTTTATATTTAAATACTGTGGAATCATTAATTTTCGTTGGGGATTTAATTTCGTGTATTTCGTGGGTCGGCTCATCCACGAAATCAAATCCCCACGAATTTAAATGCAGAGATAAGGCATTTTATTCAAAAATCAAAATCCAAGAATTATGTCCCCACGAAATAGCCAATTTAATAAAAACCCACGAAATTTGAGCCCAACGAACATAAATGAAAATACAGTACAGCCATGTTGTAAAACACCCAAAAATTAGTGAAAAGCGCCAAATGAATATGCAAATATTCAAGTATCGTACGTAGTGCGATGTTCGTTAAATTCTGTGACGCATGCGCAGTTAACTTTGACTGATTTGTAAGTTGAGCTGAGAATATACTCAATCAAAACCGACAAGGGAAACTGTAAACATACTTTTTTGTAGTACGATACATTAATAAAAATGTCATTTGAACGTCATACATAATTTCAGATAAAAGAATGCAAATGTATTTTATACTATCTCTACGAAATCAAAATAACAAATATATATTAGGTAACTGAATAGTGAAATTGTTGAGTTGACGTAATCAAGGTACATAAATGCGCATAAAATATAATATTTATTTACACAATTGTACCATCACTGCGAGAAATCACACTGTGTCACATAACAACGCACATACGTATTTATGCTGACCGTACACATACATTATATGTATCTAATGAATATCTTTGTACAAACAATATTACATGTATCATAATTTTTATGTACAATTACCTTAAACTTCACCAAACAATACCACAACGTCAACATTCTCCCAGTTCAATTAAAAAAACCTTTATCATTCAAGCGTATAACCCGCAATCCTCAGCTGTTATCAAATCATCAATTTCAGCCTACAATGATAAAATTGTTCTATTCTTGAAATCTTTGGATCTTTTCTCCATGTCTGCTTCCAGAAATATATACATACATGATGCCTTGTAACTACTCCAATATAATGACATCGTTTCCCCCAAGAAATGTTCCTTCTTCATTCACTGATGATATACAAATAGCATCAGTTTTTACCGTAAATAACACAATATTAGAATATCTTTGACTAACGGGTGTAACAAGCGTCAATTCTTCCATTAATTCAACAAGCTTGTTCCACTACCATGCGCACATAAACTTAACCCAAACTTAGATGTGTACATGCACTTGACTGTACAGAAATAAAACGATTTATAATAGTTATACAATCACTCAAAATAACAAATAAAAATGACCATATAAACGATTACACTTGAGCTTCGCATAAGTTGATATACAAATCACTGTCGTAAGAAACAGTAGCTGTTGATTCCTTTTCTTGACTAGGGGGGTCAAAGAATTCAAGTTTAACATTGTCTGAGCTTCGACGGAATTTGCACTCTGCACGGGAAGCGTGTGAACCCTTATTAGATTTGTCTGTATGTTGTGAACCGAGGCTTTCCGAAGGAATATCAGCACAATGGTTTTCACAAAGGGGTAACGAATATTCCCTTTCAGAAATACTCTTCCTCCTCCCACTTCCGTCGGAACAAGATTTAGAGTTTGAACTGCTAACGTATGATATTTCGTTAAAATCCAACCGAAGCCCTTCCTTTTCTTCGGTAATTCTTGAAAGCACGATTTGTTTGGGTTTTTCCTTGTCTCTATGTTGTATAAAGCACTGCATTTGTATTTTACTGGCGTCCTTGCCACCTTGGCTATGTTTCAAACGAGACTGAGGCACTATAAACTGTACATTATTCAAAGGTTTCGTCACGATAGCGTTCGTCAGGTCAAGGTCAAGCAGCGCAGCGGCTTCCGTTGTGTTCTTTGAGCATGCGCTTTGGTATCGTTGGACAATATCCTGATTGGACGAATGTCGCTCGAAAAAAGGCATGCAGTATAACAGGAGACCGCCCACTATTAAGATGATACCAGCAAACACATAACAGGCAAAATCATTCTCGTAAGACTTGTTGAGATAAACTGAAAAATAGAATAAAATAAAAGTCAATGATTCTTTTTCTTAACGGGTATAATACAGTATAATATTTTAGCTATAAGAACGAATATAACGAAGATAATGATTGATTGAAAGTCATGTGTGGATATGTTAAGTCACATCGTAAATATGCATGTACATTTTACGGTTTTGAATAAAATGTACCATAATATAACTGTTTATTTATACAATTACAACCAAGTACATGACGTTCATTTTTCAACCAAATCAGTATTATTTACTAGAATAAAAGATGAAACTAAATGAAAAAAATATACATGTGTTGAACTACAATAAAACATTGAAATTCAATTACTGTACTTTTCTCTTAATACAGAAGAAGAGGGCCATGGTGAATCTAAATCGCTCACCTGACTACCATTGCAGTCTTTCACAATTGAGTGACCACAAGGGACAAGATGTGTATCGGTTTAAAATGTTTTAAGATTTTCAAACAACAAGTCCTATAGAAACAACAATGTTATTTATACACGTGTACATCATTACTATGTCATTTATACACGTGTACATCATTACTATGTGATTTATATACGTGTACATCATTACTATGTCATTTATACACGTGTACATCATTACTATGTCATTTATACACGTGTACATCATTATTATGTCATTTATACACGTGTTCATCATTACTATGTCATTTGTACACGCGTACATCATTACTATGTCATTTATACACGTGTACATCTTTACAATGTCATCTATACACGTGTACATCTTTACTATGCCATTTATACACGTGTACATCTTTACAATGTCATCTATACACGTGTACATCTTTCATATGTTATTTATACACGTGTACATCTTTCCTATATCATTTATACACGTGTACATCTCTTTGTCATTTATACACGTGTACCTCTTTCTTATGTCATCTGTATCTACAGTGACATTTATACACGTGTCTCTCCATACAGTGACATTCATGCAAGTGTCTCTCTGTACAGTGACATTTATACACGTGTCTGTCTGCACAGTGACATTCATACAAGTGTCTCTCTGTACAGTCACATTCACACAAGTGTCTCTCCATACAGTGACATTCATGCAAGTGTCTCTCTGTACAGTGACATTTATACACGTGTCTCTCTGTACAGTGACATTCATACAAGTGTCTCTCTGTACAGTGACATTCATACAAGTGTCTCTCTGTACAGTGACATTCATACAAGTGTCTCTCTGTACAGTGACATTCATACAAGTGTTTCACAGAAAAGTGACGTACAGTGATATTAACACACATGTCTCTCTGTACAGTGACATTTACACAAGTATTTCTCTGTACAGTGACATTCATACAAGTGTTTCTCTGTTCAGTGACATTCATACAAGTGTCTCTCTGTACAGTGACATTCACACAAGTGTCTCTCTGTACAGTGACATTTATACACGTGTCTCTCTGTACAGTGACATTCATACAAGTGTCTCTCTGTACAGTGACATTCATACAAGTGTCTCTCTGTACAGTGACATTCATACAAGTGTTTCACAGAAAAGTGACGTACAGTGATATTAACACACATGTCTCTCTGTACAGTGACATTTACACAAGTATTTCTCTGTACAGTGACATTCATACAAGTGTTTCTCTGTTCAGTGACATTCATACAAGTGTCTCTCTGTACAGTGACATTCATACACTTGTCTCTCTGTACAGTGACATTTATACACTTGTCTCTCTGTACAGTGACATTCACACAAGTGTCTCTCGGTAAAGTGACATTCATACAAGTGTTTCTCTGCACAGTGACATTCATACAAGTGTTTCTCTGTACAGTGCCATTCATACATGTGTTTCTCTGTACAGTGACTTCATACAAGTGTTTCTATTTACAGTGACATTTGCACAGGTGTTTCTCTGTACAGTGCCATTCATACATGTGTTTCTCTGTACAGTTACATTAGCACTCGTGTCTCTCTGTACTGTGACATTCATACATGTGTTTCTCTTTACAGTGACATTTGCACAAGTGTCTCTCTGTACAGTGATATTCATGAAAGTGTTTCTCTGTACAGTGATATTCATGAAAGTGTCTCTCTGTACAGTGATATTCATGAAAGTGCTTCTCTGTACAGTGACATTCATACAAGTGTCTCTCTGTACAGTGACATTCATACAAGTGCTTCTCTGTACAGTGACATTCATACACTTGTCTCTCTGTACAGTGACATTCATACAAGTGTTTCTCTGTACAGTGACATTCATACAAGTGTCTCTCTGTACAGTGACATTCATACAAGTGTTTCTCTGCACAGTGCCATTCATACAAGTGTCTCTCTGTAAAGTGACATTCATACAAGTGTTTCTCTGCACAGTGCCATTCATACATGTGTTTCTCTGTACAGTGACATTTGCACAAGTGTCTCTCTGTACAGTGCCATTCATACATGTGTTTCTCTGTACAGTGACTTCATACAAGTGTTTCTATTTACAGTGACATTTGCACAAGTGTTTCTCTGTACAGTGACTTCATACAATTGTTTCTCTGTACAGTGACATTTGCACAAGTGTTTCTCTGTACAGTGCCATTCATACATGTGTTTCTCTGTACAGTGACTTCATACAAGTGTTTCTATTTACAGTGACATTTGCACAAGTGTTTCTCTGTACAGTGACATTCATACATGTGTTTCTCTGTACAGTGACATTTGCACAAGTGTCTCTCTGTACAGTGATATTCATGAAAGTGTCTCTCTGTACAGTGATATTCATGAAAAAGCTTCTCTGTACAGTGACATTCATACAAGTGTCTCTCTGTACAGTGACATTCATACAAGTGCTTCTCTGTACAGTGACATTCATACAAGTGTTTCTCTGTACAGTGACATTAGCATTCGTGTCTCTCTGTACTGTGACATTCATACAAGTGTTTCTCTTTACAGTGACATTAACACTCGTGTCTCTCTGTACAGTGACATTCATACACCTGTCTATCAGTCACTTGACATACACGTGTCTCTCTGTACAGATACATTCATACACGTGTCTTTCTGTATCTACAGTGACATTCACACAAGTGTCTCTCTGTACAGTGACATTCATACACGTGTCTCTCTGCACAATGACATTTATACACCTGTCTATCAGTCACTTGACATACACGTGCATAACTGTACATTGACATCACAAAGAAAATGTTCAAATCGTGTTTGCAATCAATGTTTCTTAGACAAGAACATCTCATGAAGAAATGCTTCATACGTGCTTTTGTCCGGGGAGATTTAAGACAAAATCTACTCGCATGAGTCAAGGCACGTAATAAACTATTTTGCTGAGGTCCTCTTAATAACAATACAGATGAACGATTGTGTACTTACTCGCGAAAGGGGGTCCAAGTAAGAAGGATAAAACTTGAGCAGCGTTCACAAATCCCCAACCACGTTCCATTATTCGTTCTTTAACAATCCCATAAGTGTACATCTTTACCGTGTAAAAATAGCCACCGGAAGATATCCCATAAATCCACGCGTATAATGCAAACGCATTGAAGTCACGTGCCATAACAAACAACAAAGTACTCGCACCACTGGCAAGAACACACGACTGTGTCAGGTGTCGTCTGCTTATAGAACAGTCATTGCTGTTTCGTATCACGATATATCCAAATATGAAACAGCCGGCAGAATAACCTAATCCAAGAAAGACGTTTAACAGCACTAAAGAATCCTCGTCTATGCCTTGTTTCTTAGCCGTTTCAAGCTGCAATATAAACACAACCATTGACAAGTAGGTCATTGTCAAGGTCACCAAAAAATGTCGATTTGCGGAAAGGCGACCTAACTGCTAAGCTTACATAGTGAGTAGGTAGGTGGGATTTTTTTATCTTAACATAATATGCTGGTACAATGTACTGGAAATCGAAAAAACAAAATAAATATCGATGAAGACCTTTGGTCAAAATAACTGAAAATTTCTCTTTTGGCTCAGAGGGGGGGGGGGGGGGTTGTATGAATCGGTAGAACGACAGCAAAACCATCACCTTTTTTACGGAAATAACACAACATTGTATATTACAAGTGGGGAATACAGCATCACAAAAGTAGGCTTTTGTAACAATTTCCTGATTTAGACACCATCCCGGGCAGAAAATAAGAAAGTTGATTAACGTCTTCAGAAAAAATGTCGTAGTGATGACGTCAGAGCACATCTGTAGATGGAGCAAATACCACCAACATTTAAAAGGTCAAGCGAAAGAAGTGCATATTTTGATGCATTATGGAATAAATTCATATACATAATAATTCACAATCAGTGCAACCTCTCCAGAGCGGCCCTCTCTTGAGCAACAGCCACTTTTCAATAACAGCAAGATTTCCCCAAACTGTACCATTTAAAAATGAGTTAACCTCGCAACAACCTCTCAACAACGACATAATTTGGCTTCTCCCAAATGGTATTGCTTTGGAGGGATTGCATTGTACAATGTACCAGCATTCATATTCTGTTTCTTTCCTCTGTATGTGTTATCGAGTTTGGTTTTAAAATGCACAAGTTCAGCAGCATATAAGCGTACTTTTTCGCAGTATACGTTCGTACAACTATCTCATATTTAAAAAAAGGAATATTTACCATAAGTATGTATGGAATATGGACACCAAGACCAACTATGGCAACCAATAACAATATTCCTTGTAAAGCTCGCATCTTTAATGCTGTGAAATCAAAATAGGACGGTTTCTCCTGCAAGTACAAACAAGTCACTTATTATTTGACAGAATTAACTTAGATTATACTCGTATAAAAACTAAATTGTCTTTTTTTAATCGATGGTAACTCCAATTCTCTTATATGGATCGGAAATCTGGAATGTATGCATGTATAAGGATGTAGATAAATTAAGTTCTGGGCTTCACGTTTAAACTCGATCACTGATCAGCTTGGTGCTAGATATTATTTTAACCAGAGTCAAGTTTTACAAATCTGTGATTAGACAAAAGATAAATTTATTCAAGATCTGAATACATGCATTAAACCAATATCTCGACTAAATCATTATTCTAAATATATCTTTTTATATGAAAAGTATCTTAATCATATTGTTAATGATACACTAAGGAAGCTATTAACTTGTTTTATATTAAGTAATCATAAAGAAAGATCGAAACAGGGAGAATATCTGGTATAGTAAGAGCAAATAGACAGTGTAGAACATGTAATAAAAACTTCATAGAATCAGAATACCATTTTCTCATTTGTTGTCTGGCATATAATGAAATAAGAAAAAAACATACTCCTTACGCGAAATGGACTTATATCCAAAAAATTACAAAAAGCATTCGGTAAACACGGCTTAATGTATATCAGAAGCGTACGTTATAATATAAGAAACCATGTACATTGTACTAGATAATCTGTAACAATTTAGTTCTACTATCAACTGTCAAAGTCTTGATCTTCCGTCTTTTGGCATAGGACCATTTCGCTGAATATCAGCAATTACCATTTTTAATTCACATTTAGCGATTTGCTTAACTAGATATATTAATCACTGAAGGCCAAATGTTCATAATTATCTCCCTTTACTTGTATTTTATTCAATTCCAAAGCCTCCATTTTATTAACAAACGTATTTAAGCACGCCCTGGCCTAGATTAACCGACATAAAATCGCCAATTATAAACCTAAGGTGAGTATAATGAAAAGGAAGTGATCAAATGTCATGTGATCATGTGAAGTCATGTGACACTCACCTGGTCTCTTTCTCTACGGCACTTCTTTTGGTTTTTGATATGAAGGATGACATTTCTACGTGGATGATAAAGAGAGGCTGATCTATACATGGCTCCAGCAATCATTGTGATGGCTGACAGACCGGCGATAGACTGCCAGGCTGTGTCCCACGGTAACTTACTGAAAATGTAATGTTCGTCAATCTTCAGTAAGTTATTCGATGTATTTAAAAACCATAGCATACACAAGAATGCCTTTAGTTGAAATATTAACACTACACGTACAGTGTTTATCTAAATGATTTCATTTATTATTAATTGTTTCAATACATTCTTATTTCACTTTTTAATAAACTGAATCAAAAAGGAAAAATAACAGTTCTCCGTCCACAGAATGTCTTCGTTAATGCATGACATATGTTCATTGATGTTTTATATTCGCCAGAGGGCTCTGATCACTGGAGGTTTGCGTTCATAGGAGGTTTATGTTCATAAAAAGTCTTTGTTCATAGGAGGTTTATTTTCATATGAGGTTTATGTTCATATAAGGTTTATGTTCATATAAGGTATATGTTCATAGGAGGTTTATGTTCATATAAGGTATATGTTCATAGGAGGTTTATGTTGATAGAGGTTTATGTTCATAAAAAGTCTTTGTTCATAGGAGGTTTATTTTCATATGAGGTTTATGTTCATATAAGGTTTATGTTCATGTGAGGTTTATGTTCATATAAGGTTTATGTTCATGTGAGGTTTACGTTCATATAAGGTGTATGTTCATATAAGGTTTATATTCATATGAGGTTTATGTTCATGTGAGATTTATATTCATATAAGGTTTATGTTCATGTGAGGTTTATGTTCATATAAGGTTTATGTTCATAGGAGGTTTATGTTCATATAAGGTTTATGTTCATGTGAGGTTTATGTTCATATAAGGTTTATGTTCATATAAGGTTTATGTTCATATTAGGTTTATGTTCATGGGAAGTCTTTGTTCATAGGAGGTCTTTGCTCACAGGAGGTTTGTATTCATAGGAGGTTTGAGTTCATAGGAAGTCTTTGTTCATAGGAGGTTTGTGTTCATATGAGGTCCTTGCTCATAGGAGGTTTGTGTTCATATGAGGTCTTTGCTCATAGGAGGTTTGTGTTCATAGGAGGTTTGTGTTCATAGGAGGTTTATGTTCATAGGAAGTCTTTGTTCATAGGAGGTCTTTGCTCATAGGAGGTTTGTGTTCATATGAGGTATTTGCTCATAGGAGGTTTATGTTCATATGAAGTATTTGTTCATAGGAAGTCTTTGATCATAGGAGGTTTATGTTCATAGGAGGTTTGTGTTCATAGGAAGTCTGTGTTCATAGGAGGTTTGTGTTCAAAGGAGGTCTATGATTACTGGAGGTTTGTGTTCATAGGAGCTTTGTGTTCATAGGAAGTCTTTGTTCATTGGAGGTCTTAGCTGATAGAATGTTTTTTATTTTCTGAAACAATAAGATTAACGTAAATACCTGATAAGTTTGTCTAGGATGAAAGAGAAAAAAGCCGCCCCACCACCCGTACCAGCTAGCATGATCATTTCAGCAAATTCTCGTCGTATTCTGAAGTAACGACCAACCATTATATTGGCAGTATTTATAGTGACCCCAGAACCTGAAAATGAAATAATGTTTTGTATCTTGAATGGTAATCAGTAATGCTCGTTTGTGGTATTGGAATCAAAGATAAAAAATGTTGTTCAGTATACATATTTATCTATGTAGACTATATACATTTCAAACACAAACAATAGTATATAGTCTTGATAGGTCACTCTCTTGATCTTCCGTCTTTTGACATTAAACCATTTCGGTGAATATACATTGTACGTATTTTGTGAATTTATGACTAAAATTCAATATAATGCAAGAAACGTAGACAACCAAGAAACATAGACCAATCAGGAAATATAGTCTTTGAATTTGAAACAATATTATAAAGTTTGGGTAAGGTTACAGTGAGTTTAAGTCAGTGACCATAATCACTCGACCAAAGAGACAGGTCTAAGCACTATATATTAATCATATAGGAAGATGAAAATATCACAAATAACGAGAATCACAATATGCTTGATAAATATTGAAATGATTTTACTTTTATATTGGGAATTTCGAAGTTTCCATTTAATATATAATGGTTTTACACTATATAGAATATGACATTTATGTGTCACGATGAATCTAGCTTTAACCCATTGAAAATGTTTTTATCTATAGATCAGATACTAATATTACTTTAACCATTATTCAACTTTATTAGCATCTATATCTTACTTACCGACAGATAGCACCAAACAATAGCTAACGAAAAGATGAGACAGTTGCTTGAAAAACGAGAGAAAGAGAGAACCAAGGGAGATAATCAAACCACCGATCACTGCATACAGACGTGGACTTCTACGTCGACATATTGTTGTAATGATTGCTGATATCATCATCGTTATACTGATACCAATACTTCCAAGCCATACTGAAAATATACAATAACATTTATACGTGTTTGTAATACACAGACAATTAACATAAATTACAATACATGTATGCTTATACATTAGTATAAATTTAATACACCAAATTAACATTGATTTTCCTGATTTATGCAATAATATCTAAAAAAAATAGCAAAGTGACGTAAATATATATACATAATAATACACATGTAGCGCACGAATTTATACAGTGGTACACAATGTCATGTAGTGCACTAATTTCTACAATGGTACACAGTGTCATGTAGTGCACTAATTTATACACAATGTCATGTAGTGCACTAATATATACAATGGTACACAATGTCATGTAGCGCACTAATTTATACACAATGTCATGTAGTGCACTAACTTATACAATGGTACACAATGTCATGTAATGCACTAATTTATAAATTATACTCATGCAGTACACTAATATATACAATAATACACTTGAAATACACTATTACAAATGTATAAACAATATTACACATGTAGTACACTAATATATACAATAGTACGCATGTAGTACACTAATATATAAAATAGTACGCATGTAGTACACTAATATATACAATAGTACGCATGTAGTACACTAATATATACAATAGTACGCATGTAGTACACTAATATATACAATAGTACGCATGTAGTACATTATACAATATTACACATGTAGTACATTTTTATACACAAAAAAGTCCAGATTTCGTCTAATAATAAGATACGACCATAGTTAAGTACACACATTTATCGTTTATAATTCTAATTAGTTCTAATTAATTCGACCGACTATCATAAATTGTTTTTTGCGATCCTAATCAATGTGTATAAATGAGTAATCTCACGTGGAAAGTCGTAAGATAAGTACTTCTAAGACACTGCATAGATAACAGGTAAGAAAAATGTGAATATTTTCAAATATATGTAGATATGTTTAATTCGCTTTATCTTTCACATTAGTTGTCAATTTGAAATACTTCCGTGTAAACGGACGAGCTTCTGATTCAAATATTTCTGAAATTAGGATGCTTTTTAAACACACTTTCTAAAAACCCACAACGTAATTATGTAACATGTTTCTCTGTAAATAGCTAAGATATTTCCAATTTATCGTCTGCTTTTCAGTAATTTTCGTCTGGTTCGACATACAGCAAAACAAGCGTCTATTGATAAGTGAGTACGTCAGAAACTGGTAAAAAATCAGGACATTTTGATGTAAGGCGTAACGGAACGTGTAAATAGTTCACAAATAACCAACCACTTTTTTGCTTGAGTGATTAATTCTAACTGAAAGTATACCTTAGTTCGTCCTTCCGCGCAGATTATATAGTAAACACGTCTTATATCATCACAAAAATGTTATGAAATGTATAAAGCAGTTTGTACAGTCAAACCTGTGTTAGTGGCCACCTCCGAATAAAAGCCACCCTGTATATAAAACACATTCTTTGTCTTTCCCAAGGGTTGCGTTAACACAGGCTTGGCTGTGTACAGTTAACACAATGACTTCAATTAACACAATGAGAGGTATATTATCAATATGAATATAGTAAAATCTCAATAATAAAAATCCCTTGTTGAAAAATGCTCAATATAAAGTTGAAACAAAGTGGTTTGAAAATCAGTGGGAAAATATTCGAGTAGGATAATACATAAAGCACCCTACTATCACGTTTTGTGTAGCTAACTTAGATAAAAATTATCAAATTATTAAAAAAACATGAAGACTTTATATGTGAACCAACAGCCGTATATCTCGAGTATGCTATGACTAGAGTATTATATAATTATAGAGTCGATGCCTGCTCGAATTTATGTAGTTTTTACCACATGGAATATCTTATGTTATGACATTGAAGAGAATAAATTGGATATGATGTATTCATTTTCCTTTGTACTATTTTCTGATAGATTCAGAATACATGTTTGTGATTGTTGATTAACAAAAGAATGATAGATAGAAAAATAAACAAATAAATTGATTTATTGATTGACTGACTGACAGTCATACGGACTGACTGGCATACGCACTGACTCACTTGACTGTCTGACTGACTGATTGACAGACTCACCGACTAAATCATTGGCTGGCTGACTCACTTGACTGTCTGACTAGCCAACAGACTGACTGGCTGACTTACGGATTGGCTGACTCATTTGACTGTCTGACCGACTGACTCCCAGACAAACTAACTGTCTGACTCACTTGACTGTCTGACTGACGGATTTACTGACTCACTGACAAACTCATTGACTTACAGACTGACTCACTCACTTGACTGCCAGACTGACGGATTGACAGACTTATTGACAAACTCACTGTCTGACTGACTCACATACTGACCGACTCACATACTGACTGACTGACTGACTTGCTGACTCACAGACAGACTGACTCACTGACTGACTGACCCACAGACTGACTGACTCACAGACTGACTATATGACTGACTCACAGATTGACTGACTGACTGACTTACTGACTAATTCACTGATTGTTTGATTGAATTCTAGTCATTGCTAACTTATAACTGTACATCTAATGACAGTTTTATCAGAAGGACTGAAGACTTAATATGCCTTACATTTTCAGCAACATTAAAACATTGGCTCATGTTATGTAAATTAATTCAAACCCTGAAATCATCGTTATCATACAAGCGTGTTCTGGTTTTACACTGGTATCAATTGATGCGCTTACAACAACAAATATTGTTAAAATATCCAGAAATATTTCTTAAGACATTTATGTTGCAGACGATCTAGGCAGATGTGATTCAAGGACGCTGATGACGTCATACCACATATACATATGCAAGAAAGTCTTCTGCGCAGACGATCAATACCTCACGACTTAAGAGCTGACGCGACAGTGCGTTGTAAGAAACCTTTAAATCGATATCGGGATCTCTTCGTACTCTGATGTAGTTATCTATATTTAGTAACAGTTGTATATAGACGTAGTAGAAAATCTGCTAAGCGACGGGTCACGTGATCGATACATATCGTCAGAAATGTCAGTGAAAATAGTTTCAATATCTAATGTAGTGTCACGTACAAGCGTATACGAATAAGAAACAACATCAGTTTGTCTCGATTATATCTCCATATTCGGTGAAAATCGTGGGCTCTGTTTAACAACTATATGCAGCAATGTATTTCTATAAACACATAAATGCAAAAATACGAGGCATTCTTCCAGTAGAAATACGCAGTCATAATAAAGGCATCGTTTTTGGCCAAATTCGAATGCGGATACTGGCAAAGTTTCACATTATTTTTAAGGTTATGTACAATGTAGAGTATTCCAAAATTGATGACAGTAAGTTTTATTGAAACTAAATAGGTTATCCGGGCAACGTTTCTTCTTACAAACACCAAGACACACTCACGGTATAGAGCAGTCATGTACCCACCCGTTTAACTCATTACGAGTCCAGGATTGACGTTTTTGATGTTATATTTGGTCAGACGGGAAGTTCATTCTCGTTTTCAAAACACCCCGAGTGACTGCGTCATACGGTTTTACCATCAAATTGTCCACCAACAATCAATATATTTATATGTGCTGACTCGGAAAACCCAAAGCTAGCTAACTGCATTACAAAGGCATGTATTCTTCATAATTTTGGAAAAACTTACCTTGTTGTCATACAAAATGGGTGCTCACAACGAGGACGAAAGTTCCTCACAACATATGTCGAAGGATAAATTACACTCGTCATGAGTTAAACGGGTGTGAATGCATACACCATTATAAGAAAGAGTAAACCTTGTACATTGTTTTGAACCGGTGACCTACTTTTTGACCCCAGATGACCCATGTTAGTACTTGTCCTACATATAAATAAGACAAACATTCTGACAAGGTTTGGTAAAGATCCAATCAAAACCTTTACATCTACAGCATAGAAAAGGTTTTCTTAAGATTTTATCTCGTGACCTCGTTTTTGACGCTATGTGACCCATACTTTTTCTCAAAATCATAAAGAAGAACAATCTGACAAAGGGTTTTCCCCTTGTTTGGCCCTGGTGACCTAGTTCTTGACCCCACCCCAAATGTCCCATTATCGCCCGAGATTTTGTCGATATTAATATTCTGACCCAGTTTTGCGAAAATTGAGCTAAATAGTGTATTCAGAAGGTAAGGTTTGATGACGCATGACGCCGGAGGCCGAACGAAGACTGATCACAAAAGCTCACACTGAACACTTTGTTCTCATGTGAGCTAAAAAGCAGAGAGGTATTTAACCATACTTTTAGGTTTAACTACAATACTCCATGTATTTGAACCGTCGAAGGGAAATATGAAATACAAGCATTCGATGGAGACACAACGGCGTTGGCAGTTAATTATAAGCTTTGGACGTGTAAAGTTCATTAAATAGTACACAGAAAACACGTGAATACAGCCTCATATTCTAGTCTCGCATTAACGTAGAACAACTATTCTACGCTAGTAATAGACAAGGTGTTCAGAATATCAATAAAGTAAATACGTGACAATCAAAAAAATATTCTGCAAGAGTTACAGCCAAAATGTTCCAAATACCCAAAACAAGCACACGCACGCATCCCCGCACGCACGCACCCGCATGCACGCACGCACACAAATAAATACGTGATACTCAAAATAATATCAATAGTAACAATACCTGCAGTAACGACGTCAACATCTTCTCGAGAGCCTGAACTTTTAAACTTCGTGACTTTAATCAGAAAAACTCCAAACGCATAATGAATTCCATGACACAATATGTACACCAATGTTGCGGCTCCAACAATAACCCAACCCCACCCACCTTCCGGATAGTGATCACCAAAGTCTATCCGGGTCACGGGTTTGGGGTCGTGTATAACAGCTAAGTCTTTACGAGATTGCATCTTCATTCTCATTGATGCCTTCTCTGGGTGTAGACAACACAAGATTCACGACTGGAGACCTTTTAAAACGATTAACCTGAAAATGGAAATAAACAAAGTACTGAAAGTGCTAATAGAAACTGAACTTACATAGTCTTGCACTACAACATGGAACGGGAAACAGTTTAACTCTCTTATCATACCGTTAACTAACCTACCATAATTGATGACGCTGTAACAAATGATACAAATTTATTGTATACATTTATCGGTACATTTTTCTTTGTTAGTAAACAAACATGTTTTCGTGGACAAACAACATTGATGGCTGTCAAACACAACACATCACTACGTGTACTTCCTAATGTATACTACATGTACTTCTATTTCAAGCAGATAAACATTATATATATATGTTAAGCTTCGAGTACGACGTATGCAGTGCAACCTCTCCAGAGCGACCCTCTCTTGAGCAACAACCTCCCTTCAACAATAGCATGATTTTTTTCCATTCAACGATTTAACTTTTAATTTGACCTCTCTAGAGCAACAACCTCTCAAAAGCAAAAACATAATTTTGCTACTCACAAAGGGTGTTGCTTTGGGAAGGTTGCATTGTATTGTTGTAGCAAACAAATCTGCGAATGACGTTGGGTGACATATACTTTACATATGTTAGCACTCATTTCTAAGGCTAGAGGCCAGTACGCGCTGTAACAATATCAAAACTTCAAAGTATTTACCCTGGAATCAGAAAAAGGCAGTAATACGCCCCTTTAACATGCCACACCCCTAAAGAGCTGTACCCGCCCATGTACAACAGTTTTATGACAGTTGTGTGGCCATAAAAAGTAAGCAAGTACAGCGTTATATAAATGACATCTGAATACAATGCAGACAGTGTTATGTTTGTTAAAATGCATTTATGAATTTTAACTTGAAGCGTTTTGTTAAGTTCCGTAACATAAATGACAGACAAGCTTGAATCAACAGCTGTAGATATAACCTAGTTTTATCAAGTACGTGTTATTTACTTTATTAACTACTAGTATAGAATTATCACAATACTGAAGGATCATTCCTGATGTTACCATCTCATTATACGGAATATTTTTTTCATTGGAGATTATCATCTCACCAATCATTTAGGGTTACATCGCGAACTTTCAAGTTTAAACGAAGGATGACACATTGGTTTAATAAGCGACCTACCGCAAACTTTCTTGGTAGCTTCATCGCATAATAAAAGCTTTGATTGGGTACGTACTCGCTAGTCAGAATCAATGACCGCTCAATCTTGGAGATCACCGTATGAGTTATATATATTACATTAACTGTGCTGTTTGAACAAATTTGCAAGTTAAGTCCGCACTAAGGAAGCATTAACTGCTACAACAACAATTGTTTACGATGTGCAACATAGACATTTTCAAAGTAAGCCCTGGTTACAAATTACAAATTCTTAAGCCATCTACTTATCACCATCGAAACTTCAGATCTAAAATTAATAACCAAATTTTGAATACAATTACAACCAAACTGCATGACTGTGATAGTTACAAATTTGACCTGCGTAACGTTTCACTCATATAACAACCATAGTGACATGATTCCTGTCTTTCTCTCATACCAACTGCGATGAAAAGCATCCTTTCTGTATATTATATCATCCACAGTGACATATTTCGGTCGGTCGCTCATAGCAACCACTGTGACATACTTTCTGTGTCAGCCTCTCATAGCACCAACTGTGACATACTTTCTTTCTGTCGCTCGTTGCAACCACTGTGACATACTTTCTGTCTGTCAGCCTCTCATAGCTATCACTGTGACACACATTATGTCTGTTGCTCAGAGCAACCACTGTGACATACTTTCTGTCTGTCGCCCATAGCAACCACTGTGACATACTTTCGGTCTGTCGCTCATAGCAACCACTGTGACATACTTTCGGTCTGTCGCCCAAAGCAACCACTGTGACATACTTTCTGTCTGTCGCTCATAGCAACCACTGTGACATACTTTCTGTCCGTCAGCCTCTCATAGCTATCACTCTGGCACACATTCTGCCTGTCGCTCAAAGCAACCACTGTGCCATACTTTCGGTCTGTCGCCTATAGCAACCACTGTCATTACTTTCAGTATGTCGCTAATAGCAACCACTGTGACATACAGTCTGTCCGTCAGCCTCTCAAAGCAATCACTGTGACATACATTCTCTCACATAACAATCATTGAAATTTTGTAACAGTATTGACCCTCATCCATTATAAAGCGCGCATTGGAGCAATTTAATCACATGTCACATGAGGTCAGATCTAATACATAGACATTTAATGTTTAAATAAACCTTCAATATAATACAAAACAGTTTGAATAGCCCTTCAGAGTTCAATGTGAAACATGGTAATGAAAAAATCAAGTAAGAATCAATGTAGCCACGTGTGATGACAGTGTAACATATGGTAGATCACACAGGTGGTTTATAGAAACATATAAAAAGCGGAATAACATATACTTGTGAACTATTAAGCAAGATATTGACATGTCAGTATAAATATAATGTAAAATGTTGCCTGTTTTTATGTTCCCTCAATTAGTAATAATTTTCAGCAGAGCAAGAAACAATAATAAACTTACAACACTGTGGTATTATATGATCATGTCAGATCATGATATCATTGATGAATGATGAGTAACCTTATCATATCTATGCTATGATGTGATTGAGTCATTTAATATTCACCAATATTTACCCAATGGTTATGATAATGTACACCTTTTAGATACTCCCAATTCTCCCTTAAAACACACTTTGGTATTTTAAACGCTAGGTTTGCTACATAAAACAGTGCAGCATTGAACGTTGAAAGTTATAGATATTTCACGGCGGAACATTTGCGACATTTAACGACGGTTCCGGCATTTCACAGCAGAACATCTTGTGACATTCAACGGTAGTTGAGACATTTCACGGAAACGTTGCCACATTTAACAATAAGTGCAACAGTCAACGGTGATTGCGACATTTCACGGCATGATTTTTTTGCGACATCTAACGATGGTTTCGATATTTCACGGCATAACATTTTGCGACATTCTACAGTAGTTGCGATACTTAACGGAAACGTTGCCTCATTTGACTTTTAACGCTGAAAAAAATTAAGTCTTCAATCCCGTTCTTTCTTGTATACATATGGGCTAAAAAAGGCTTAATGAATTTGAATTTCAAATAAACTTTATGCTACATAATTTATAATGTAAGGTATTGTGTAATGTATAGTTTTGTCTTCGATCAAATTTATTAATATTTTACCAATTCAATCCCAGCTTGCTTTTTTCTTATTTTTTGTTTTGAGAAACATCATCAATATATATTTGGACAAAACAATTCAATTAATAGCCCTCCGCATATTAATGTTATTCGATGTGTTAATAAATCATTGTCCGTTCATGAAGTTCGCTATCTTTCATACCACGTGACACACTCTAATTCATCTATTATTAGGGGAAATCCGCCATGCAAAACAAATAAATGCATTGACCAGTATTGAGAAAAAATACAACATTTAAATAATTTTGAAATGGTAATGGTTATCCGAAAAAAATGCCGTTATTTACACGATTAACAAAGACCTATGTCGAGGTGTGATCCTGAAGTTTACAAGACACACTATTGATCTCTTAGCTTGAATCTCATGTGTTAGTAATATCTAATTACGGCACGAATGTATAAATTTAACATTAAAATCGTATTTTATATACAATCAATTCACCAAACATGTATTTTGGTTCAAACGTAAATCCGGGAAGAACATTATATAAAATGTTGCGCTTGGAGACGGATCTCAAGTTTTATAACTTCCGACACCAGGGTTGTACAACCGTTGTCTAGAGATGTAATATATACACAGGGGTGAATCACTGGATACTGGTTACTACAAGCTGGACTACATACAGACAGGTCATGGTTGTGAATTTCAGCTTGGCTTCCGATATTTAAGGGACGCTTTTTCAGTTTCCCCATTTTCACTACCGGGTCCATGGCTGTATTTAGAAAATAACAGGAAGTGAATGAGGCCTGTAGCGGTGCTTTAAAGAACCATGATAAGTATTCCTAACAGGAGTTTCTCCGTATCCCCTCTCCTGTTGCACTCTTTGAGGCGGCTCTAAATTGATCATAGCTGTCGAATGAGCCGATATACAAGTTAAACATGTAAAATATACACATAAAAATAATGTAGCATGAGATGAAAGTCTAGTTCAAAGTAGAAAATAATTTGCATGACTTAACAGACAACATTAAATAATCATGAAGGAAGACTAGTTAAAAAGGTTTAACAAGAACAAACATAATAAAGCAACTTTAAACATTTCTATGTGAGAGATTTGGTTCGAAATTGCCTATTTAAAGATACTTTAATGATATGGTTTCTTCATGGTAAATGCATAATTCAAACATTCAAAAGGTTTTATCTAAACAAATGTAGGACAATTATCTACATGTAATAATCCATACACAGAAAGTCCTGTTCACAAATATAACCTTGTATATGTATACCCTTTATTCAGAGTGTCTGTGTTAGAAAAAACCTTGTTTACTTCTGTTCTGTTGGACCACTTTATAACATTCAGCACAAGTTGTCTGAATATCAACCATATCTGTATGTTTTCAGAAAAAGTTTAATAGATCTCTAGTTGTGGAATTACTTTAAGGCCTAGAAAATATTTATATGTTACTGATTATCTGACCTTTCCTATCTCTCCCCTCAACCCTAGACTTTGTATTAGGCCCGGGGAACAGTACACCTACTTCCACACGCTTTCATGGACCAAAAAAGGCCCAACCTACCTATCATATTTTAATTAGAATGTAACCATAAACAATGATATGTTTACGCGTAAGCTATCAATATATATTGTGACTACATGTACAAACATGTATCATCAAATAACTAGGAGTGAATGGAATAAATCTCAATTCTTAACTTTTTTATCACTACATATGTACTAATAAGTTTGTACAATTTCTCATGTGGTTAATAATATTTGTACATACAAAGAAATGATCCCCTACAAGTCTATCATCATGAAGCCTTCGTCGACAACAATTAAATATATCAAGATTCCCTTCTTTGACATGTAATGGTTCAATTCAACTGGATTATGAATTTCATGCTTTCTTTCATTGCTCAAAATAAATGCACAGATACAAGAGATGATTTTTTATTTACATGGTATAAAACTCGAACAGACCTTCATAACTTCTATTTACTATTGCCATTTGAACATCCTGATACATTACATAACATTTAAACATACATATATCACCTCATGCTGAAATTTGAGAGTAAAATGTAATACAATTATTTTCAATAATGTATATGACGTAACTCTATATTCATATAATATGTTATTGTCATGTATATGTGCCGGAAGTCTTTATGTTTCTCTTCTGTTCTGTTCCACTGAGGCTCAGCACTTTTACAGAAATTGATACATATAAAGGTCGAACATTAAGTGACATCATTTATTTATAAATCATCATTGTTCTGACTCATACAGTCATGCATAACTAATCATTCCTAGATAAACATCTCATTGCATGTTACACTTCGTGCGTACGTTGTGTTTGGATTACACAGAAAATTATATAAACCATTTTATGTACTGCTTTCGGCAGAGAACATTTTTGTTTCGTTACATAATACAAACAATCCTCACAAATTACATGCTTCGTTCCAACCGACGTTAAATACAAACTAACGTTACAAATCCCGGACGTGATTAATCTTTTTGAGAAATGATTTCTAAGTACAAATGCTATGAATTATGAAATACCATATTTTGCAGACGCTGGAAGATAAGTAGAGTGCTCAGTCAATTATCATAAAATCTCACGGTTTATGCTAAATTACAGAATAAATCCGTACTTATGTTTCCGTTATCCATGATTTGTGTGTACAAACATCCATATTACTCACATAGATCCCACTGCTCTACCACTTCTTCCTAAGTCAATATTATGCTCCATATAGATTTACTACTCGGCTGGAAAACGTACGTACTATCCGAAAAAATGTAAGATATTTAGGTAAATAATACGCACTGACTTATCCTGACAGTTTCTGTGTATAAACCTATAAATATCATTTCTAATTTGTATCCAGCTTCGACTACAAGCTTTCGAAACGATAGAACCTATCAGGTAAAACAAGCGTGGTAACAAGCATCGAGACGATAGCGATACAAAATAGTCTCGCAACTGTATTAGCCACATTCATTTTTCAAGAAATATCGATCTCTAAAGTGAACAATTGGAAAATAAAATCCACATTATAACAGAACAAAGTAACAAGGAAAAGATCGATTTTTACTATAAATAAGCCGTGATTTCTAAAAATAATTCCATGTAAACAAACGTAAAAGCTCGAACAGAAACGCATAATAACTCATTAATTAGTAATATTTGTTAATCGCCAAAATTTGGCAACTGTGCCAAAATTACCTGAATGTTCGCCCGGCGGGCAAAGCCTTCACGTCAAAATATCGCTGTCACTCCAGTTCATGTTTCATGTTGTAAGTTGAACGTCGGACCAAAATATAATATTCATTCTTGTAAAAACTCATCCTAACCTTTTACTAGACTACGAACTTACGCAAGCAGTCATCGGATTGTATTTAAACTACGCCGTTGTTTAGCGCAATGAACCGTGCATCACAATTTTCCCGATTGTCAAAATAAGACGAATATTCCCACACTAACGAGTCCTTAAACAACTCTCGCAATGTAACGTTAACTGTGTCTATGTTGATATCCAAATTCAAGATATTTTAATTCCGAATCAAAATGATCAGCGACACAAAAAGGCAATCTTAATTTCTTTTTTTCTCAATATTGCGTTTCCATAGCAACGTGACGTTTATAAAGCACAAATGAACATGAATATATTCTGCAATTTTCTAGCTTCGTTCGCCCGATGGCATTATTTTAATGCCGTCTTTTACATATTTACAAGTCAGTGCGAAGTGTCTGATCCATCTACGATATTTTATTGACATTTGCTGAGCAGCATCTGTTCCCAATAACATGAACACACATAGAGGTTTGTTTCTATTCTCTCTCCGTCTCATTTCCTCACTCATCTTCTATAATCAATCAGTACTTCTAATTTTATGTTATTTTTATTCCAACGTGTTCATCACTTCTCAACTTCTTTCTCCCTATCGCACTTTCTCTAACCCTGTCTTTTTCCGTACCCTCTCTATTTCTCAAACCCTCTCTTGTATTCCCCACACTCTATTTCTCCACTCTCTATTTCTCCACCCCTATTTCTCCACTCTCTATTTCTCCACTCTCTATTTCTCCACCCTCTATTTCTCAAACCCTCTATTTCTCCACCCTCTATTTCTCCACCCTCTATTCCTCCACTCTCTATTTCTCAACTCTCTATTTCTCCACCACCTATTTCTCCACCCTCTATTTCTCCACTCTCTATTTCTCCACCCTCTATTTCTCAAACCCTCTATTTCTCCACCCTCTATTCCTCCACTCTCTATTTCTCTACTCTCTATTTCTCCACCACCTATTTCTCCACCCTCTATTTCTCCACTCTCTATTTCTCCACCCTCTATTTCTCCACCCTCTATTTCTCCACTCTGTATTTCTCCACTGTCTATTTCTCCACACTCTATTTCGCCACTGTCTATTTCTCCACTGTCTATTTCTCCACTGTCTATTTCTCCACTCTCTATTTCTCCACTGTCTATTTCTCCACTGTTTATTTCACCACCCTCTATTTATCCACTGTCTATTTCTCCACCCTCTATTTCTCCACTGTCTATTTCTCCACTGTCTATTTCTCCACACTCTATTTCTCCACTGTCTATTTCTCCACTCTCTATTTCTCCACTCTCTATTTCTCCACTCTCTATTTCTCCACTCTCTATTTCTCCACTCTCTATTTCACCACCCTCTATTTCTCCACTCTCTGTTTCTCTACTGAGTTTCCATAAGTTTGGCCTTTATTCACAGGGTGGCCTTTATGATGTGTCCGCTAAGACAGGTTTGGCTATATCACACATACGAAACCTTCATTGAAAACCGGAAATAAACAGTGACAACATTTTAGTTCTAAGTTGGTCTGCGTATGTACAGCTTACGGTGGAACTCTTGGTACATTGCTTGCCCATATGGGAATTCCCGGTGACGAGGGTTAACAAGCTTAATAATCTTCTTGGTACATGTTGTACAAGATCAGACCTGACAGTTGTATGATGTCTAATCTGATATCAGTCTATATCTAAATACATGATGTTCATGGTAGTATAACTGCTTTGAAATTGTTCAATAGTATATTCCCGGCATTTTGTTCATTAATCATTATAGATGTATGTACAGTGCAACCTCTCTAAAGCAACACCCGTTTGGAGTAGTAAATTTATATTATTGCTCATAGATTGTTGCTCTTGAGAGTTATACTTTATACTAAGTAATTAAAATGTGCAGAGGGCACAAATCAGGCTGTTGTTGCCGGGAGGTTGTTGTTCTGGAGGGTTGAACTATACACTGTACTTCACGACAGTAATAAAAAGATGTTTGTCTTCGATGTGATTGTGTGTGTGTGTGTGTGTGTGTGTGCGTGTGCGTGTGCGTGCGCGTGCGCGTGCGCGTGCGCGTGCGCGTGCGTGTGTGTGTGTGTGTGTGTGTGGGGGGGGTAATGTTTGCGTAATCACTGTCAGAAGTGTTGCCACATACACTAACTAGCACGTTTACGTTCCAGAATATTAGTATTACGTACCGACTCAACTTCATAAACTAGATTCCGAAGAAAGAAAGCATGGGTTTCCTCATTGCGCACATAGCTGATCATTTTCTTGGTCGTTATCGCTTCGTAAATATCAAATAAACTTATCAGCTTTATCCGAGCAATATATCTGCAATATGTGGCACTTCTACTCCATTTAAACAAGTGTTGAAGGCACTCCTACATGTAAAATGCAATTCCAAAATACCATACGATATACAGCTGATATGTTTGTATGATTATGTATGCATTATAATTATATACAAAATGTATCTAAAAACAAACATCGGAAAAAATCCGAATAGTACATGTATTCACCGGAAAATAGCGAATAAAACAGAAAAATACCGAACGAGCGAGAATTTTTTAATTTTCTGTTACTGACACAATACAGTGAAATCTGAGAACAAAGGTCACCCTGGGAAAGACGTACTGTGACCTTTACTGATAGGTAACCTTTATTCGGAGGTCATTTTGTTCTAAATAATTAATGAGGGTTTTTAAAAGAATGACCTTTGTTCAACAGATGAACTTTATTAGGAGGTTACTGCTAGCACATGTTTGACTGTACTTCGATAAAACATATACTCCAAACTTATAACAAATATAACTGCAGACATAGAAAAAATACTTCGTTCGAGATATTTATTGTATACGCACACTTTATCTTTCGTTCAATATATTTCAAGTTATTTTAAACTCATCAATGGATCTTAAACGAGTGAAAATGGTAAAGTATGTTGTACAGTAGCTGCAGGAAAACATTATATCAGCATTATATCATCTCTGTTTTATTTCGACCCTATCTTTGACTGAAGATGAAACATTATCGTGGGTATAGAAATTTGTTGTTTATTTTATTTCAAAGAAACCAAAACTGCGTAACTCAGAACAGAACAGAACATAACTTTTTTCAATACCCGCAACAAAGTTTGTTGATTGTTGACATATTCACAAGCAATTGCCTAAACTAATGATAGTAAGTGCCAACATATATTAATTATTGTGATTAATAAGTTGATTGGCCGTTGTGATTGATATGTTGGTTGGCTATTGTGATTAATATGTTGGTTGGCTATTGTGATTTAACTGTTGGTTGACTTCTGTGATTAATCTATATGCTGCATGGCTACTGTGATTAATTCTAATTGGTTGGCTGTTGTGATTAATCTGTTGGTTGGCTACTGTGATTAATCTGTTGGTTGGCTATTGTGATTAGACTGTTGATTCGTATGATTAGACTGCTGGTCGGCCATTGTGATTAGACTGTTGGTTATTGTGATTCACCTGTTGATTGGTTATTGTGATAAAATGTAGGTTGGCCATTGTGATTAGACTTTTAGTTATTGTGATTCACCAGTTGGTTGGTTATTGTGATAAAATGTTGGTTGGCCATTGTGATTAGACTTTTGGTTAATGTGATTCACCTGTTGATTGGTTATTGTGATAAAATGTTGGTTGGCCATTGTGATTAGACTTTTAGTTATTGTGATACACCAGTTGGTTGGTTATTGTGATAAAATGTTGGTTGGCCATTGTGATTAGACTTTTGGTTAATGTGATTCACCTGTTGATTGGTTATTGTGATAAAATGTTGGTTGGCCATTGTGATTAGACTTTTGGTTATTGTGATTCACCTGTTGGTTGGTTATTGTGATAAAATGTAGGTTGGCCATTGTGATTAGACTTTTGGTTATTGTGATTCACCTGTTGATTGGTTATTGTAATAAAATGTTGGTTGGCCATTGTGATTAGACTTTTGGTTATTGTGATTCACCTGTTGGTTGGTTATTGTGATAAAATGTAGGTTGGCCATTGTGATTAGACTTTTGGTTATTGTGATTCACCTGTTGGTTGGTTATTGTGATAAAATGTTGGTTGGCCATTGTGATTAGACTGTTGGTAATTGTGATTCACCTGTTGGTTGGTTATTGTGATTCACCTGTTGGTTGGCCATTGTGATTAGACATTTAGTTATTGTGATTCACCAGTTGGTTGGTTATTGTGATAAAATGTTGGTTGGCCATTGTGATTAGACTGTTGGTAATTGTGATTCACCTGTTGGTTGGTTATTGTGATTCACCTGTTGGTTGGCCATTGTGATTAGACTTTTGGTTAATGTGATTCACCTGTTGGTTGGTTATTGTGATAAAATGTAGGTTGGCCATTGTGATTAGACTTTTAGTTATTGTGATTCACCTGTTGGTTGGTTATTGTGATAAAATGTAGGTTGGCCATTGTGATTAGACTTTTGGTTATTGTGATTCACCTGTTGATTGGTAATTGTAATAAAAAGTTGGTTGGCCATTGTGATTAGACTTTTGGTTATTGTGATTCACCTGTTGGTTGGTTATTGTGATAAACTGTAGGTTGGCCATTGTGATTAGACTTTTAGTTATTGTTATTCACCTGTTGGTTGGCCATTGTGATTAGACTATTGGTTATTGTGATTCACCTGTTGGTTGGTTATTGTGATAAACTGTAGGTTGGCCATTGTGATTAGACTTTTAGTTATTGTTATTCACCTGTTGGTTGGCCATTGTGATTAGACTATTGGTTATTGTGATTCACCTGTTGGTTGTTTATTGTGATTAGACTGTTGGTTGGCCAGTGTGATTAGACCATACGTTGGCTATTATGATTTGATAGTTAGTTGATAATTATACTGATTATTTTTTGGTAATCATGACTTTCCATCGTGATTGGTAAGGAATTAACAATGTTATAGGCCATTTCACTATTTTCATCCGTGATGTGCATTCTAGATGGACGTTATTTTTTGTATTATTTTCGGTTATTGTTATTGGTCACTGCGAGTTGATAGGATCTGGGGGGAATAGGGGAAGTAGGTCGGGTAACCAGGGGGGAATAATAAAAAGTAGGTCGGGTAACCATGGGGGATAATAAAAAGTAGGTCGGGTAACCAGGGGGGGGATAATAAATAGTAGGTCGGGTAACCAAGGGGGGAATAATATAATAAAAAGTAGGTCGGGTAACTAGGGGGGATAATAAAAGGTAGGTCGGGTAACCAGGGGGGAAATAATAAAAAGTAGGTCGGGTAACCAGGGGGGGGGATAATAAAAAGTAGGTCGGGTAACCAGGGGGGGAATAATAAAAAGTAGGTCGGGTAACCAGGGGTGGAATAATAAAAAGTAGGTCGGGTAACCAGGGGGGGGGGGAATAATAAAAAGTAGGTCGGGTAACCAGGGGGGGGGGGATAATAAAAAGTAGGTCGGGTAACCAGAAACAAACAATTTATTTACGCCTCATTGAGATATCAATGCCATCGCAAATAGTAATGTTTACAAGAAATTTGACTGACTCCTTTAATTTCATCATCTTGTAAGGGGTATGATGTTATGGTGCTCGTTCTATGAACGCTGGCACCTTTACCTTCCAATGGAGAGTTCAACTAAAACAAACACGTCGTCAGACATCGCGGTAGAAGAGACTGTTTGAATGTCACTGTAAGTTATTTAGTCAGAGTGTCGTGACCCGAGTATTGATCGGCCAGGCAGTTCTTTGGTTGCCTCGCGTTGTCGATCGATACGAGAGGACGCGCGTTACTAACAGACGTTATCGGTGAAACCGACTTGGTACTAGAGATGAATTAAGATATAGTTTTTTTGTGGAGCAAAAGTGCTTTTGCGATAAAATCAGCTGTAATTGCAATCTTATGTTGATAATCATATAAATTTTGTTTTCATATTTACAGATTCAAGCTGGCTTTACGTACTGTGCATATAATCTATTGTGTTTTTTATTGTGTAAATGACGTTTGCTTTGTTCAAGTAAGTAATTGTAATGTAATAGATCTTACCAAAATGACTCTGAACATAGTGGTGAATTAACTAACAAATTAAAAACTTAACAAAATTGAAGATTCACTTGTTGAACTTGTTTCACTGTGTACATAAAGTCAAACCTGTGTTGGCGGCCACCTCCGAATAAAAGCGACCCTGTGAATCACGACCATTCTTTTTAAACCGCCAAAAATTATTAAGAACAAAACGAACTATGAATAAAAGTCACCTGTCCGCAGGGATGCTTAAGGGTGGACCATGTTCACAGGTTTGACTGTTCAAGATGTTCATAATTTCACACTGGTCATATTTTATCCTTCCTTTAATACGGACACATTAGCTTTTAGGTTCGGATGGATACCTAAGTCATTACGATTCACTATTTGACGATTCAAATTCCAGTTTAGCTCAAGATTGGATGGTGGTTAAAGGGAAATTATTTCTGAGTCGAATACACCAGGCTTTTAAGAATCGGTTCCGAATTGTTACAACAAGACCTTGATGAACGCGACCGGCTAAGGAGTTCTATACCTTTACTTTATTATGATATATACATATACAAATGTATATTATAAAATTATATACAATGGAGAAAATAGTATATTTTTTTAAAACTTTATTTTTTTATTATAAAACATGTTATAAACATAATATTTAAAGTGTTTCAGAGTTCCTGAAATAATTCCTGGGTAGTAGAGGGTATATGGGGGGGGGGGGGGGGCTTCACACACTCGTAGTCTGTGATTGAAACTCTTAAGAACTGACATACCTAAGCCTAACAGTTCGCATACTAAATTGCATATTAAAAATTGCCAATGATATAAATAATACTAAATAACCTATGTGTGTCTAGTCGCAACCAAATGATTACAATTCTACATTATAAATAACGCTTATTCTACGTTATTAGTCATAATATCTGTCTCAACTATTTGTGGAACCTGGTCAGATAGCACATTCACAACAAGCGAGATCGAGTTATTATTATCGCTTTTCATAATGTCATAAAATTGTCAAGCGTGACTACTTCTGTAATGGTGACGATCTTATCGGACAGAAACACAACTTAATTACGTCATTCAAAATTTTACTGAAGCATTACGCAGAAGGTGCGTGATTCATTTTTAAAAATAATTTTGATGACGTGGTAAGGTGGTCCATTTTACTGTGCTGTGATAGTTCAGAGATCTTTGGGTAAAAAACCCCTATTTTATCTTATAAAAGTGCGAGGTTAGAAGGTGAAATACGCTTACAGAGTTCGTTTCGCCAAGTTTAACACAATGGTATAACACGATATCTAACAGAACAGAATAGAACAGAATAGAACAGAACAGAACTGAACAGAACAGAATACCATTTTTACCGTAGAGTTTACAATCGTGTGTCTAATTAAATTGATACTTAATGCACTGTCCGGATATCGGAAGTAAAATTACATTTCTAATAACCAAACTTTTTTAGAATTTCGTTCGGAAATTCAGAATACTGAAGTCATGGAATTCAGAAGTACTAGTATGATTACATGGATGAACCAAGGTAATCGTTCGAATTTCAGAAGTTTCCTGATTTTAGAGGAATCGGAATTCAAAAGTTACACTGTACCATTATAAACAAACAGAAAATCAACTTATACGCTACTTAAACATGATAAAACACGGCTGGTTGCTCCATTTTTATCCAAATGCCTGTCATGCGGCACATCTGTATCACCAATTGTGTCTATACTTAATTACTTACTGCCCTGTCGCACCTCTTGACGCGTCGGGCAGTGACGAAGTCCCTCCAGTCTTGTCTATCCAGGGCCCTCTTTTGTAAGGTTCGCAAGTCTCATGCATGTTCCACTACCTTTATAGGAGGTACAGAATCGACCTATCAAATGATGGAAATTGTCTTTGAATTGTTCCGTAAATGATGATGCCGGCTTAAATGCTAAATTTATCATATACATGTAATGGTTTTCTTTATGCGTCAGTATGTGGAACAATTGAACTCAGACTTCATATGTGGACATGAAACCCTTGTCCTATTGTGTAACTGCTCGAGCAAATAGCGTTCTGTTAAACGCACCAAGACTACGCACACGTGACGTACGAATGGTCACGTGACTGACACAAAAATCAAATGACTGGCTTTATTCAGTCATAAATTGATTGGGTATAACGTTATAAGCCCGTTGCTTTATTTGTTACAAAAGGGATAAGTCCTTCCAAAAGCAACATTTCTTAGGACGAGAGCACAGTACCAAACAAGTAGCTGGGTTCAAAAACGGTACGCATATAATAATACCAAAGCAAAGAAAATCACCCTGTTTTCCATGTACCACGAAAAATACCTGGTAAATATTATGTACAATAGAATAAAATGATTGTTTTTATTCAGACGTTTCTTGATCAACATAATAGTTAATATTATGTAAACTGATTCAACCTATAATTTATTACTAGAGAGAAATTACATGATTTATCTGCAACTGAATATTTGAACTAACAATTTGTACGTGCAGCTAATGAAGCAGTCGGATCAGGTTCAACAATTATATAACGCCGTTTGTATAACAATCATTCAGCAATCCGAATACTGGTACAGTTTAAAAACTTGCATGTTACTGCTGGTGTTAAGCTTTTACAATCGCGTGTGCGCACCACGAAAATGTGTCTAGACATTAAATTATCACGAAAATTAATTTACTTCAGTTTCATGTTTAAAAAAAATATAAAAGAATGATGGATAAAATTAATTTTGATATAGAAATTTCAGTCTGTTATTTGTTTTCTAAGCAATCGATTACAAACACGTGTTTGGTTCAAACTTTGATGTTTCAATTCAAGTAATTGTCACATACAAACATATACACATACATAAGAATTGATGATTTCTGGCAGATCGTGTCTTCGGTCTCATGATCACATGATAAACTGCTCGCTTATCTCGTCTTTGTCTTCGGTATACCCGCTGACACGATAATTTTAGGGCGCCGATACGAAGATATCATACCCGCTGACACGATAACTCCACAAAATAAAATATTTTATTTGTTCGCCAATTAAAATATCGTTAATTCGCCTACAATATAATCGTGTCTTCGCCCTCAAAAGTCGAAAGCGAAGACACGATAATTAAGGAAAATCAGTAAGACAATAATTGATTTTTTTTGTTTTAATTTGTAAAATCCCTGATTAAGACATTGCTTATGTAATGGCGTTTTTTTTCATTGATAAATTTCGCTAAAATACTTAAATTAGTAAATGAATACATATAAGTATGGTGAAAATCGCCGTGTTAATCAACAATTGAGGAGAACTGTTTGTCATCTTGGTATTCAGGAATTTTATTCTGCCTTCAGTGTCCGCGTGCACGGGGTTGTTCTTGCTTAAATAAGCTGTAAGCACATCGCTGTCCAAGGAGTCTGGAAAATAGAAATGTTTACAACATAGAAAAATAAGTAAACTACATGAATAACGCTTGATCATTAATTACAAGTACTGTTAAATATGGACCACCTTGGTAAAATAGTTATAGTCTCTGAATGGTAATCATTAGGCATTTACCGCTGTAAGTCCGAATCCCACACAGGAACAATTTTACACGTTAGGAAGATGTCTAGCTGGCTTACTAGGGATGGTCGATGGTTCTACCCAGGAATTCATCCATCGTTAAATCTGGAAAGGTCGCCAAATAACCATGGCTGTTGATGCGAGGTTTAACCCCAGTTTAAAAAATCACGTGACTCGTATGTATGTGAAGAATATGATACAATAAAGTACTTATTCCCGCCGGCAATTTATTGCATTTTTATGGATAAAGAGAAATATGAATTTAATAACTGTTCCGGTATCCATGAATTCAGCATAGCTGAGTTTGGTGAATATATATTTCGAATTGTTGTCAGTAAGTATAGGTTTTAGCGCATTGTTTTATGTATGAGACCCGATGTTTGAAGCATGATGTAATTTAAAGTGACTGAAGTTTTAATTTAAGATTATACATTAGATGATAGACAAGGGAGGTAAATATTGTAGATATGGGAACTATGTATTTCTGGCATCACGGTATTGTACTTACTTGTTGCCACACGTTTAACGAAGTTATCCGTTATTACTGTAAAACCATCTCCACCATTTATGGTGAAATCCATCATCAAAATATTGTATATAGCATTTTCATCTAATGGTTCATATTTCGGAGAAGCGCAGTGCAGACATCTTAATTCAAGGGATACAACTCGGTTGCCTCTTGGTCTTGATAGGTCATAGATAACGTGCGCTCCTGGTAAACACAATCACAATAAAATATATGTAAGTCAGCCAATGTCTCGATAAAATTCACACATATGATTCATATTATGTCTCGTTTTCTAGACATTGAAGCTCTCAACTTGATATTTGTCCGCTTATGTCGTCAATATTGGATAAAAAAGAACGTACATTGCTGCCTGAAGAAGGGAGACAACCCCATCTTACCTCGCTCGATCTGACATGGTCAGTTTTATCTGGTTGCCTCCCTTAGTTATTTGTTACATGCATTTATATTCATCAGTTTTATACTGGCACGATATTAATTCATTTGTAAATGTTCCCCAATACGTATTCGAATTAACTGTAAGCACAACTAAACTATCAATATGATGACATATATTGATACACGAATGTTGTCCAAAGTAGAACGTCTTTGTTTCAGTGGACTCTACGCCTTTTTTCAACGATAATTCAGTTGTATACGGCGACAAGTTCAACTAACCAGTTTTCTTGGAATGTATTATAACCAGTACTAACATAACCCTTTCACAAGAAACTGACAACTTCTATCACGTATTTAAAGACCCACATGGAAGATTGGATTTATTCAAGTGTGCAACCTCTTGAAATAAAGTCATCATTATTACATGTATTATTATAAATTAAGAATACTTACCAGACATTTGAAAGAAAGCCCCAGGTCTATCGTGTCTGTCATATTTAGCCACAGAATGTTCAAAAGCTTGTTTGAGGTAGGTACCAGGAAGTTGTATCATGTCTATAACATTACCGAACGGTTGTACAGTTAGTACCTGTCCTGTCGTGATATCTCCTGTAATAACAACGTCATGAGAATTATAAGGCTCTGTACTATTCTATTCTGTTTCTTGTCAGTACTATTCTGTACTGTACTGTTCTAGTCAGTACTATTCTGTACTGTTCTATTCTAGTCAGTACTATTATGTACTGTACTGTTCTATTCCGTACCGTTCGATTCTGTTCTATTCTAGCCTGTTATATTAATAATTATGTACTATAATATTCTGTATTGTTCTATTCCATTCTATTCTAGCCTGTTCTATATGTACTGTTCTAGCCTGTTCCATTATGTTTAATTATGTACTCTTCTTTTCTGTTCTATTATAGCCTGTTCTATTCTGTTCTATTATATTCCTTTTTTGTACTATTCTATTCGGTTCCATTCTGTTCTGTTATGTACTTTTTTGTTCTGTTCAGTAGTGTATGATTCACAAGGGTCGACATAAGAGCGACTTATGTAATTATATACAGTCAAACACGGTTATAATGCACTCTGATATTGTGTAGAATCTGATAACAGTGAAGGAATGATTTTTCCTTTCTTAATTTCATTGTTACGGACATGGTGAAATATGGACAAAAATGTAGTTGATGTTCTGGTCCTTAGGAATTCTCTTATACTGTGTACATGTACTACTGCATATTGATTATCTAGCAAAATGTGAACAGATATGTAATTTTTCAATTAACGTATGTTTGTGTTTGTAAATATTGTAATAGAAAGCAAAATACCATTCAAATGTTGTTGAACCACACTGACAAAATACGCGAGGCAAAATTATGAGGAAATTACAGTTCAACTTAGAGAGCGAAGTTTGTCAATATCATCATTTTTGGCTGAATCAGAGTATCAGACTGATCTTAAGGTTATTGAACTAATTATCGAACTAATATGAACACCGCTACGGCATGTGTTATTTGAAGGTCAATTTTTTTCCAATCGGGTTTTCTTTAAGTGATCGACCATTCCTTACAAATCACTAAACATATAAAAATGACTGTGCAATAAGCACACAAGAGCGCCACAAACGGTGCCAACGCTCGCCTTTTCAAAGATCCATAGTGCTACCTCTAATATTTTCTGATTTAAGAGCTACATTGAAGTTTATGCACAGACGTATTCACAGACGCTGACGCAGACAACACAGTGATCACATTAGTTCGACTTTATCTTCGAAAACAGACGAATAAAAATGTATAACCTGCTTCAGTGGATGCTCGAATCCCTCCCCCGGATAGTAGAGCTATGGCAGCTAACCCCCAGGTACCATCCGAGGTGTTCCGCTTATCTACGTGATAATCAATCATAGCGTCCGTGAGAAGATTTCCTGAAAATAGACAAGTCGTCAAGGAAATGTCGAAATTAATGGCATTTTTTTTTCATTACATCACCTAAAAGTCAATGTTTAAGGACAAAGTCGCCGCGTGTAAATGACGTCAAAAAGCGTAATTGCTTATATGACAGAATAAATGACTGAATTAAATTGAATTATTACCCGAGTTACATTCTCTTAGTCGGCACTGTATCGGATCACCTTCCAGTTTTACTGTAGTACGTCCAACAACTTCAGCTCTCAGTTTTTCCAGTGGTTTCTTCATTTCTGTTATAACCTTAAGCGTCTCGTTGTCTGGAATGGAATCATAATCTGTTAGTAATCATTCACTCATTTGTTCTATATAACATTGTTATCAACATCGAGATACTCATATGTTGGTTTCATCATGTACCAAATACTCGCACGGAAAAGAAAGACTTAGTGTTCACTTGGAAAGAGGGAGTTTGTATTATACTCGTACAATGTACTGATAGAAGCAAAATATAGGCAAATTTGGTATCAAAATGATCAAAAATGAATTGGCTACACGATGTTTCACTTTTTATTGAAATTTGATAATTATCAGAACATTGCATTACGTGTGAACAATTCTGCCTCTGGGGTTTATATTTAGATGTCAAGCAGAATGTAGAAGTGCACACTTTCTTTTTTATGTCAGTATATTGTTGGATCATAACAAAAGTAAAGTACAATACTGGTATCTAGTTTGTGGTTGTTACTACGATTTATGTAACTTTATACAAACAAAGAACAAAAGAGGAGACATGAGGTTTCATCACTTGTTATGTTACTAATTATCTAAGAACACCAATGAAATAAGTCAATATTTACCACGTGGTACAGTCTTATCCAATAGAACAGGTTGGCCTGACCAAGACGAAACTTCGTAATTGTCGTCAAAGGTGACATTTAAGAATCCCATGTATTTGCCCCAAGCGTAAGCTTGAACCACTAAAACTTTACGCCCGCTAGGTTGTTCAACTATGGTCGGGTATGGTCCCTCGATTTCTTCCGATGACGGTTGGTCGCCTGCAAGGTTAAAATATAAATGTTACTGGTTTTCCCGTCGGTTACACGATAGTTAGATACCGATATGGAGTCAAGAAAACGTGAATTTTACTGGATTCTATACCATGGTTAACCTTGTTCTCCATGTGTATCTACCAATTTCTCCATATTAATGACGCATTGTTGCCAATCAGATAGTCACACAGAATATATCCCACACCCAGAATTCAAACTGATAAATTTGAGATCCGAGAGCTAATGTTCTACATATCAAACTAATAAGACGGCTATCGATAAGAAATATGTGTATATATGTACATAATCAACAATAATAATAATACATTATCAAGAGAGATGATAAGCATTGAGTTCTGCAAAGATTCTACGAGTTTGGAGTAAATGTTATAATATCCTATCCATTACAACTGTTCCTTCGTATATGATTTCTTTGACAATTCAAATTTGGGCAATATGTTCCTGCATGAACATGTCAATTACATTAACTCTCCATTACCAACTAACTGTATGGTTCCTCAAATAAAAGCTACTTTGAAACAATAACTTAAATTATGAACGTCTCTTCCTTACATCAACCATTGCTAGGAGTCCTTCGTATTAACACTACATTCATCTGTTCAAAGATTTGAATGTAAATATCAAACATAATTCAGTATATTTTCGGCATACTGTCTTAAACTCGCTTTTGACCTACATTTGTCACCATTGAAAGTGTTTGATACAAAAACTTCAGCTGAAGTAGAAGTTTTCTCATAGGCCAAAAGCGTTTTTGTTACAAATCTTTAGGGCAGAATCCGTAATTATTTGTTTTACTGCCTCTGAAAATTATGCAATGATATTGCCAAAAAACAGCAACAACATCAATACAACCGCATATTAAATACCAAAACGTTTAAACCATGAATAATTATACTGAACAGTAATAATTTATACACAGTAAATAAGATAAAATACATATAATCTAATTTACCGAAAAATAGTATGTATACTTTAAGCTTTTTGTTTATATGTATATATATAGCCTTAACTTCATGTTAGTATGCTTGGGAAGGTCACATCAAATTCATGTAAACCATTTTATCTCACTCTGGAATCTTAAGACACTAAATACTTTGTTTTTGTTTTCAGCCTATTTAAATACAAAAAATTATGAGATAATCTGCTGTATTTTCTAAGAACTAATTCTCTACTGTATACATGCCGATTATCATTCTTAAAAGATATTTCTTGTTTATTATATACTGAAAAAACTAGTATACAAACCGGTGTAAAGAAATGTATGTGAATGTCCACCAACGATAACATCAATATTGTCTACAGCAGCAGCAACAGCTTGATCCATTCCATAACCAGCGTGACTTAGACCCATGACTATCTCGACTCCAGCATCTTTCAACTTCTTAGCCTCACGTTTGACCGTCTCTACTTCATCATTAAACTTTATAGTGGGTCCTTCAATAATAGATAATCTGGATTGTATTCATCGTAATAGGTAATTCATTAAACATAAAACATCTAACAAAACCTGTGTTTTTAAGTTGACCAACTATTAGGATCATTGGCTACATTCCAGCTTTAACGATGTCATGATACCACGCAGGAAGACTCTTGTTGTACGCACATCATGGACGAACACTGTCGATTGTCTATATGCTAGCTGGACAGCTTCCTCACAAATTGCACCTTGGTAGGATTCGTCTGAGTAGCCGACAAACACATAACTGTATGTACATATACGAGTATCAATATGGACGAAGATTTTTTGCAATGACATTCAAAATCGCTTCAGTATCGCTTGCTTAATCGGCTACAAACCAAGTTTTTTTTGTTTCTTATACAGTGCTTACGAGCTTGTATTCGAATATTGGTAGCATTGCATATCCTGCCCTTTCATTTCAAACTAAATATACTGTAAATGTTCTAGTGACATTGTAAAGGGGTGTTTCACCATATGTGCAACTTACCTGCACTCGATATAAAGGCTGTATCCGTTGTTATATATCCTATGATTCCAATCTTTACCCCACCCACTTCTTTTATTATAGAAGAATTAAACGTAGACAGTCTTGGTTCCTGGCTGACATCTATATTCGCATCTATTAATGGGACAGTAAGGTTATGTAGATATGGAACCAATCCATCAACCCCACGATCAAACTCATGGTTTCCAAGACACTGAATATGATAAATAGGAATCGTTACACATTGCTTAAAAAGACAAGTACATCAGTTATATGTCATATAGCTTCGGTGAAGTTATAAACGTAAGCAATACGTAAATAATAACAATAAATATTAACCCAGCTCTTAACGAATAAATAAGGTACATGTCCTTTCATTGTACCTTTAGATATTGACAGTGTGTATAAGAAAATTATCCAACAGCCACGTGATTGTTCTGTGATTAGATTTTGTTCAAATCAGACGTCTTCATAATCAGATTTGTTTCCAGATAACACAGCATTCAGTACATGGTTAACACTCTCAGTGTCAGCTGATACAACCTGGGACTCGATAAAATTATAAAATTCATCGATTATACTGCATTTGTATCTTGTTTCTAGCAGATTATCTGACTCGTAAAAACTTAAAACTTAGAACTTAAAAATAAATTTAACTTGTTTGGTCTGAAAATACAGGATGTATTTATAGCATTGAACTACATGCGATTTCTGTGTAAGTATGAGAGAAGAATAACTACGTCACGTGATTAAATTGAGAAAAAATTACAATCTGTCGAAAAATAGGTTCGAGTGCATATTTAGGTATTCTTTGTAAAGAAGGAAGCTAAATTGTAGCTTTCTTATTACGAAGAACACCCGAATATGCACTCTAACCGTCTTAGTGTTCCGCATGTGAAATGTACAGTCAAGTTCTTTGAATATATGAAGTCAGAACGCCAGTTTTGTATTCAGTTAGGATACGAAAGCCAAAAATCTGAAAAATCGTTGTCATTGGTTGGATTAGAAAGTGTGGACCAGTACTAGTATACTCACTACTGCATCATAATTCTCCATGTTGACAAAGGTGGCTGCTGCCGCACCATGATATTGATGAAACCACAAAGTTCCTGTAAATCTATCCCCAGCATCAAGTACTAGAGTGTTAGGATACTTAATTCGTGCATCTGTACAAAGTAGAACGTATGTTTAATATTCTGGCCGAAGTTTCACGTAAAAACTTAAGTTTTTACTCAAACTCAGCACATTGCCTAAATCATGAATTCCACTGTTTTATTGTTTGCAAAACAGACTGTGGTATTAAGAGAGGATACAAATCAGGCCTAATAACAATTTCCCACAATAATCTCTTGGTATGGTGTAAATTCAGTGAAGGGGATTTGAGTCCGTTACCGGGAATTTGAGTTTTGACTCGTTCGAAAATTTTAGTTATGATACTTAATTTTTCGCACGACCAACAATATTTAAGCTGGCTGTTCTTAATTTATAAGGAAACAAATGGTAACATTTATGGTCAAAGACACAATATTTCTAGACAGAAAAACTACTTGAGTCAATAATTTAGTTTCTACTCGATTTTGTTTGTGTAACCGTGGCCTGGTTTTATAGATAAATATTTTAACCTTTGTGGAGTGAAGGACCTTGTTAATGTCACAATACTATTTTTGTTCCATGTACGATTTCATATCTGACATTGAAAAAGGCGACTGGTCAATATAAAATATAAACTTATTGTAGCAGTTGGCTATATTAATGGAGATACAGGAATAATTATACATTTAGGAAAGAGAAGTGAGCAAACACTATATCAAAAATATTGTACATAAGTTATAGATATTCAGGTAGAATTTTGTATATATTTTCCATGACTGCACGACAAATTTAAGCTATACAGATAATCATTCTTACTACATTATGCGACATTGATTTGCATGTTTATGCACGCACTACCTTGTAAATTATAAATGTAATTGATACAAATATTACGAGTATTATCTGACAAACACAATTTTGTACACAGATAAGGAGATGAAAAAGTATCGTAAATACAGTCGCCCAATATTGTATTTGGCACACTTGTTTTTGTTGTTTTTTAAAAATGTTTACTAATCTTTTGAAACGGATGTCTGATTAATGTACACTTTATACACAAACATGCATTTATCAAGCACTGGTATGTGCTGATATGCACTGATATGAATTTCAAATAAACATACGTATGAAAAAGCCCTGCAATATACATACAGTAAATGAGTCCCAAATGTTTTTCGCTTAAAATGTTTCTGTTATCATATGCTACGATCATGCGAAGTTAAAAAAAATATGTTGAACAGTTTTTATTCTGCCTGTATTATGTCTATGTGATAACTGTAGCAAACTGTAGAAAACGTCTTTAACAGTCACTTCAATATCAAGAACACTGTAATAACCTCATCAATAAGACCATTAACTAGTTTTCGGACTAACTTCTATATGTATTCCAGATTTTACCTCGATATTAAGACCACCTTGATAGTAATACTATCTTATCCCTTAAGTGGTCTTCTTATTGAGGTATAGTAGGACCTTTCTATACTGACCCTGTTTGGACTGGCAAAAATGTTCGGATTCGAGAGGTTTTCCGACTAGTTATAGAGGTTCCGGATTTCAGAGTATTGTAGCATGAAATATAATGTACGTAATACAAAATCGGGACAAGTTGACAAGCCCGGAGTAGAGAGGATTCCGGATTAGAAAGGTTTATTGGGCAGACAGGTTCGACTGTATTGTTATATTTACATAACGCTGTAGCAGATAAGGCGGCACAAGGTTATATTGTTATCAACTAGTATAATATCCGTATAATGGATATGTATTATATATACACTGGTTAGCAGAGATTAAACATTCCTGGGTAACTTAGGTACCTGAATGAATATATACACTAGCTCATATTAAGATCATATGGTCACACATATACGCTTTCGTTTCAACAATATCGTATTCAACATGTAGTTATGTACATTGTATTATGTATATCGAAGTATACGGACATTGGGCATTAGCTATGTAGGCCCTAGATTGAATTATTAAGAAATCTGCATTTTAATATACAAAATATATGGGGACTCCGTGGCTCAGGGGTTATGGTCTGTGTATTGTAATTGCTAGTCCCTGACCGCTGTACGTTCTAACAGACAAATATCACATGTGAGGAAACAGTCTAACAAGCTTTTGGAAGGTCGGTGTTTCTACTCAGGTTTGTGCCTGTGACGTTAAACGCCAGTGAAATCAAAGAACTGAAAGTACTAATGGGAAATGAACTTACATATACTTGCAATGCAACATGAAACGGGAACTAGTTTAACATATATATGCATGGCGGATGTAGATAAACGTAGTGTTTAGGTCCGCATAAAAATTCATGCGCGCCGAGCTATTGTTCAGTTTCCAAAAATGTTCGTAGAAATTATTTTGGACTTATGCATTAGGTTTACTTTTACAGAGGAAACCGCATAAAACATAAGGTACATGTGCACCTATTATCTAACAGACGGTTTAATAGGTATAAATAACATCGGTAAATACATTAATGTTCGCACCGTGAATATCAATGGCTTGTCACATAACTTATGACAATGAATATTCAGCAAACATTACTTTTAAACAAACATCAATTTTAATACTGTTATAGATTTAATAAACCCCTGAATAGTGCCAACTTTGCATGCAGACCACAGTGTCACAGTCTTTGATGTCCGTTCTGTGACCGAACAATGTACATGTATATGACATAATATTATTTACTAAATTAGTTTTTTTTTCGAAGTGTACAAAATGTGTAGTATAAACGAAAACAGAACACATGACAGGGGGAATAAGACTTGTATTTGATGTTTGTTTGTTTCATCGAGTTGTACGCCCTATTGCAACAGTTAGAGACATATGAGGCGTATAGTTAAATATAACCATCGTTCCTGGAAAGAACCAGTATTAGACTTCCATCCTCCGTAAGCAATTGCCTACTTTCTCACGTAAAGAGACATGATCGGTAGCTGGGCTCGAACCCACGGCCATCTATCAGTTGAAGTAGTTGGCCTTTAAAGTAATCTAATGATTTATTAACTTTTGATGAAAGTTATAGAATATTAAGCGACCATTGATGAATGTTATAGATGATTTACTAACTTTTGCTGAAAGTCATGGATGATTTACTCACCTTTGATGAAAGCGTTTCTCCTGGCCTCTCCCCCGTAGCATTGTTCTTTAGCTGCCTGTTCCGATGAGCATTCTCCGGAATATTTATTCACTTGTTCAAAATGAGCGTGAACATCATTGTTGTGAATTATTGTTAGTTTGTACTCTCCAGTTACCAATACAAAGACAGAGAGGACAAGAACATAAAATAATACTTCCATCGTGTGATGCTTTATAGATATAAACACTTTAAATCAAACCAACTATACTCGTGTCTGGATTACCTGAATATACACTTTTAAATATCTCCTTCACATTCACAGTTATCAGTTTGTTCAAGATAGGCATAATCCGGACTGTTTTATGTCTGAATACGGGATGATATTTGCTAATACAAAGCGATAACTTAGTTGACGCGGCTACGAAGCTATGCCGTACATCTAATCGTGAACGAATAGATCACGTGCCTCAGCTATCAGTCAATGGCGATGCTGTATATCCCTTATACGGCATCTTACGTTGTATATGATTAGTGAATAGTTTAAAACAATCGTGAAACCGGTGCAAAGCTGGTCTACACCAAGCTTAAACATTTTAATCCAGACTCCCAAGAATTATAATCTCAAAATTGGGGAAATATTTGGTAAATGTTTATAATTTATATTTTTTTTAATTTCTATCTCAACAAGGGCAATAACTCTTACAATTTGTTTAAAGAATGTCGTAAAATAAACCATAATATCCGAGGTAAACACCGAATAAACAATGACAGTCTGGCAATACTGTTTTTTTGTAATATAACATTTTACTGTACAGCATGGGGCAGAAGAATCCTAATACATTGAAGACATGTAACATTAAAACTGATGAAGTAATTATATACTAGTTTTAATTTACTTTTAAATTTATTTAATGAAGTTAAAGTTCGATAATGTGAAAGCACTTATAAGATTATTTTGCACGAATGAGATATTACGACAGACCATGAATGTTATTTTGATATTTTGTTTGTTAAATAAATGCAAAGAGCATGATTATCGTGTCAATTTTATTAAGATATTTTGTATACGCAATGAGCAAAACCCGTCAATTCTGGTTTGATATTTACCAATTTATATATTATTGGGTAAACGCACACCAAAACAGTAATAAGGGAGGTAACTCCTGTAAAATACAAAATACAGAGAATGCAGTTATTCCTCTTTAAAATTGATTATTTAATAAGACAATTTATTATGACATTCAGTTTTCGGATATACACTCTTTCTGTTCTCAGAATTCGTAATGATATAAAAATAAAATGTATAATGTCATTTAATGTAATTTCTTATTGCGAACAACGTTACAAATAATAATAATGGGCGTCGTTTCAAAAACATGTCGTATCTAAGACTTTATTTACCTAAATAACCGTGTCAAAGTCATACTTTTCATTGGTTTATTTCCAAAAGACTCAATTACTGGCTAACACAAGGGATGGGGATGGTACCGACTTGTCTCGGAACTTTTATAACGGACATAAAATGCCAAGCCATTACGGCAATAACTGGACAGTTATGTACATGTCTGAAAGACAAGAAAGACATTCATTTGGAGACACAAATAGTACGCACATTATTATTATTTTGTTTTTAGACACTATTTAAAGCGGAAAAGGTATTCTGCAAAAATGACTATTTTCGACTGTGCGTATGTTTTGATGATTTGTCGAATTTCTAGACTTATTCTGGCGTAACTTGCCCAACACTTAGGCTATCGTATTTACCCGTATGTACAGCTGGGAACCAGGCTATAGTAGATTATGAACACTTATAAGTTTGTGTTATTATCACTTCAAAGCATCTTATATGAAAAACGATTACTCGCATGGATAACTGTAAGAAATAAAGCCACTATTAAATAATATTTGCACTATGATAGATACTTTTCCCAATTTATCAACTTTCGAACTATGAGAAATAATTTCCTAATACATTGCATTTTGAACTATGAGAATAACACTCATAATTTATTAAATTTTGCACTGTGATAAATCTAATTTAATTTTGAACCATGAGAAATACTTTCCCAAATCAATTCAATTTTCCGCCTCGATATTGATCGGCATTTTAAGAAAACAAATGTCGATAGATTTCTTTTCGCGTCATCCATGGTGGTATAATCTTATGTTAATTGAAAAGATTCTATTTTAGAAAATATGCTAAAGGTGTCAATATAATATCTTCTTAACTCGTGGTAAGCTGATCTCTTACCACGGCGAAATTAATCTTATATCAAAAAGTCTTTGAATTTTCACTTAGGGTATGAGCTGAGTATTATAAAAGTGTTAAATATAAATATAATTCTCACATACATTATATGACTGTTTTTATTTATTTGACATCTTTGTAACCAGGTATTGGAACAGTTGTGTATAGCAAAAAAAGTTTTTTTCTCGATCATATGCGATATTGTTAATGCTACATAATGAAAAATATTTTAAAGTGTTCTATAAATCAGATTCTTGTTAAATTTCATTTTATCAATTGACGCGTTTGTCGTTCAAAACATTCGATTTCTTGTTATTTATAACTGTTATTTCTAACAGCAAAATATTGTTTAAAAAATCTTTAAAAGCAATTAGTAATATAAGTGTAGGTTAAAATGCATATTTGTACGTGCTTCGTAAACAAGAAGGTTAAAATGAGCGGTAGCGACCAGCCTTCTTATTAATACAATGTACGAAGAACACTCAAATAGTTTTATATTCTGTAAAGAAAAAAAAACAGTCATTTAAACAATCCATGCCACTGACTAAATAAAAAAGTGGGACGTGCATTAATTTCGTTTTGTATCATATGATGCGTCAATATCATACTTCGCCGGATTATTTTATGGAAAAAAGATACGCGACCTTGATTCATTGAGAAATATACTTTTAAGGCTAGGTTAATTTCTTCAAGGTTTTAACCTATCTGAAATGAATGTCAATTTTGATTGAATGACTTGCTTGAAGTCCTATAAATCCGTGCAGTGATCTTAAGGTGGAAGATTATGTCGTGTGAAGGCTGTATTCTAGCATTGAGAGGTATGCAGTGAAAACGTGTTTCCATGGTACCAAACTAAATAGTATCTACTTAAATGGACGTAGATCGGTGTACATGATTGCCAGACCTCCATTTACGTACCGTATAAATGCTGGTCAACCGTTATGGGCTGTATAAATGATGGTCCACCGTTATGGGCTGTATAAATGATGGTCCTATGTTTACGTACTGTGTAAATGATGGTTCACTGTATGCACACCGCGATGATGGCCCGTAACTTAATAAAAACGTCACTATAATTTAACAAGCTACTGTTTAGACACGAAGCATATTTATTAAGTTTGATACATTATGCGTTGAAAACAATCGGTATTTTATTAGATAGTATATATCTTTTTCGATAAGGTATTACATGTAAGCAAATCAAATATATAACACTATGATATATTGAATACTATCAGAGGTAAACATCTCGACAACTCTTATGTTTGAGAAGATTAAATGTAAAGACATCCACTTAATAGATAAAACAAGTGTCTTTAAACACGGTTTATGAATATTGTATTACTCTGTTGAATTTTGATTAAGTATACAAGCTAAGTATGTAAAGAAAATTGTTCAATACATTAAAACAAATTTAAGTTTGACTTCTGGAGCGTATTATTCGATTAAAAATGCATTTTAGTTGAAGATTTTGATAATGCATTTTACAAACATTTGAAAGAAATATTTTTTTGTTCTAAGTGCAACAAGGACTTAAATTATGTGCCATGTGAGTGTGATATAATTCAAAATGTTTTAAGTTTATTTTGTTTATTTGTATGGTGGGATTTTGTTTATTTGTGTATACTGGCGTTCTTTTAAATGCTTAAAAACCTTCCAAATAGTGCAAACCAGATAATAAGAGAAGTATTAAAATGGTGTGAAAATTAAATATTTTGGAGTGTTTTTCTTACTCGTCAATTGATTCAATTTAAATATTTCTACCAACAAATAACGAGTTTTAGGAAAATAAACACCAGGGCTACCTATCAAAATGAAATTTTCCTTTGGCATTTTTTGGCAATAAAGTTTCCGTTCAGCGCACGTAGGTATACTTGCGTGTCAACGGAATAAATTTGCTAAATACATCTGGGAAATTGAATTTATTTTAAATGACAGGTTAGTTCATTGTCATCTAACACGACTTTAAATTCCTCCGTTTTAAAGCTGCTGTCGGTCGTAATTAAAAAATCCATATACAACTGATAAATATTATTGGCGAAAGATAAAACTGATGTTAAAATCAGACTTAATGCATATTATTACTAAATAAGCTTTTGACTCGGTCACGGAGCTTCGTTGCGGTGGTAATTATTCGAACCTCATTGTGTGTCATTTGGATTAAGTTCTATAAAACGGTAGAGCTAAGTCAATACTTTTATTGCGACGAAGAGGTTAATGTAGACAAAATTTGAATTTTACGGAATATATCGGACTTTATGGTCAAATATGATATTAATCAATATCTAGTTGCTGATTTTTTGGTGGAGTAGTTATAATCCGCTTCCAAATGAGGGTCACTAAAACATGTATTGGTTCAAGTTATGCACGCTGCGCTATGTGACAGGACTTTAACATGCTAATATTGTTATAAGGATTGTTAAATATTGATATCGACCCGCCTGTTTATTCAACACAGAATTAAAAACAGTTTTCAATTCTATGTCTAGGCTGAAAATAATATTTTACATATTTAAGTGCATACTGTTGTTTCTATTAAGATAATAATGTCTTATACATTGAATAAAATTTCTTCTCGAAGTTTTCAAGCGAAACACACAAAAAATATAATTGTATTGTACATATTTGAATAAGCAATGCATTGTCAAGAATATTTTATTTTAGGATTTGAGAACATTATCCGGAAGATTCAACTCGACGTTTAACAGTCATGTGAGATTACGTGAGTTTTGAAGAGTTAACCATGAATATAGACAATTACGCCAATACACTGTCATCGTGATTATCGTCAGGGATAGGTTTTATATCGATAATTGAAAATAGTCTTAGATGCACGTCGGTATTGGATTACGAAGGCTAATTACGACGGCTCGGCGAATTAATTCTGGGAGAACATTTGACGATAGTGTTGGTCAGCGGTAACTAAATTTTGTGTCGCTTGGTCAAACTTCACTAAATCAAAGACAAGAAAAAACAACATATGTTGAAGATTAATTTTGTAGTGGAGTGTGACTTTATGCCCATCTATATAATAAAATAGTGTTGACTTAAAAATGATTATGAAGGATTTTTTACGATGATATGAATGGAAAATAACAGAACAAGACCCCACCAACCAAACGGTTAACTATTTGAGTGAATTATTTATAATATATACATGATGGAATTAGTTGAATAAAGACATGGGGGACAACGAACAATCCCAGGATACAGAAAAGGGTCAATTTGACCCTTTGAATAAGAAGAAAAAAGTTGGGAATTACCTTCTAGGTAAACTCATTGGTGAAGGGGCGTTTTCAAAGGTTCGACAAGGGCTTCATATAATAGCAAGAGAAAAGGTAAGTTAAACGTACATCATGGTACTCGTATATGCAGAGTCAGATTTATACAAACTAATTGTACGATCTGTAAATACAGTCAACTTGTGAATAAAGGCCACCTCGGGGAAATACAGTATATGGCCTTTTTCGACAGGTGGCCCATAATCGGAGGTATTTCGTTCTAAATAATTAATGACGTTTTTTCCAAAAGAATCACCTTTATTTACAGGATAGGCTTTATTCGGTGGTGGCCGCTAAAACAGGTTCGGCTGAACCTTCTTTGAAGCATATAATCAATCGTAATACAAAGTTCTCTCTATTCATAGCTGGAATTATTTCTTTGGAAAAAAGATCTGCTGATATTTACAGCCAGAAATTGTGTCCTTTATTTATGTGGCCTTTAGCACGTATTATATTGAGCATTCAATTTTTTCTTGTTAGATATAGATAACTAGTAACAGTATGATCTCGGTATACAGACCTTTTGGGGGACACGCTTTTGTTTATTTATTCATGTGTTGCTGGTTCTGTATCGTGCCCGGTGTCAAGCACCGAAACACGTCCTACTGCTTTCCTGTGATTTTCTGTTTACACTGTAATTGGCTTGGTAGTTGGGATGGAGACACTGAGAGGGAGTCCCTGAAAAATATAATCGATACGCGGAGCCTAGATTCGAACCTAAGACATTTTGTTTAGTAGCCCAGCACGTGACCATTAGACCACCAAACCACCTTTGGTTGTCACATTACCGAGAATAATGAAAACAAGTCCGTAAATAAGGGGTCTGGTTTCCTTTAATTCAGTTTGATAAAGGCCATTTTAGAGTAGTTAATATACGTCGTAAGAACTTGCTCTACCATCTATGTAAAATAGATAAGTTTAAACCAAAATGGCAACCACGTCAATGAGATAGGGTACTTTGAACAAGCAAACCATTCCATCTATATTAGACGTATTAGGCATTTCTAAGTTAAATCCAAAACAATCTTGTATAAGACAACGCATTGAACAAACGGGGTAATAGATGTTTGAAATATACACTAATGTAAATATATTTGAAGATATCAAAAATGCCTAATCAATACACGTAGACACGTTAACGAGCGATATAAAGCTATTTTATTAAATGTAAATAGGTTCAGTCCGCTTATTATCTGCTAGGTGTCAAAATAACACAATGTAATGAGTAATACATTGTAATTTATAAATGTGGGTAATTTTATTACATTGCACTTGACGATTTACCACTATTGAATAATGTTTACTTATAACGAAGACATTGACAACTTTAACATTTTATATCGGAGCAATTATTTATGCCAAAGACTTTGCATCCCCAATAAAAGAAACAGTTTTAAAATTCTGTTTTCTTTTAAAGTTGTACATAAAGGGTTTTATTTGCTTATGAATGATTTGTGCACGGTATTGCATGGCTTTTATAATGAAGTATTTGTATCAACACTTAAAAAATACTGTACCGAAATACGAAACTAAATCAATCATTTAGAAAGTTTTTGAAAACCATGATGTAAATATCAGTATAGAAAGTGGTACAATGTGGTCTTTATTCGTCATAGCATCATTTTACCAGATATGGAAACGTTAGCCAAGTAATTGGACGACTTATTCATAATGTTAGAATATAACTAATTATTGGTTCTCAGTTTACTTTCCTACCAAACAAACACTATACGAATTACTTAAAGCACTATTTGATGTGAAAATGATCTAAAGCAGAGTATGTTTGTTTACGTTATCACGTATTTCCGTATAAATTACACGTGGCAAGAATAGTCTTTAGAAAGAGTTTTTTTATGAAAATTGAAACCGATGAGCGCTAGATTAAAACAGCAACATGTTTGCTGTCGTTGACTTCAATTCAATGAATGATTTGTTTGGTGTCGGTCTAGTGGCACCAGAAGACCACGCCCACTTAAGGCGTGGTTTGATTAAAAGTAAATGAAACCGTGTTGAAAGAGGATATTTGTTTTGACAGGTTTCAACGAGTGTATAAACATACTAAATTCAAGTAACAAACTATTTAGTTAATCAGCGGCTCATTTCACAGACTCTTAGTGAAGCTATATAGGAGTTGTTTAAACTTTAACATCATTATCATTTATCTTTTATGGCTGACAATTGATTCACGAAGTAATCAATATAATAAATACCCTTTTACAAACTGGGGATAGTAGGATTTTAAAAGCTAAATCAGTACATTTGAAATGGTCTTCCTATGTCTGTTAGCACTATATATCAAAGCACAACAATGAAAATAAGGGTATTGATTTACCCTTTTTCGCGAAGGTGTCCGTAAGCTCACGTTTGACCTATATTTCTTGGCATGACGTATTAATTATTCAGAAAAAAATCCTCATTCTATCGGATGATTCAGAAGAAACCCATCCTTACACTGGGTGAAATCTTCAAGCGAAGTAAAGTCTGCAATTGTTTAATATATGCTTCTTGTGGTTGTAAAATTTGTAAAGTAAAAATGTACGAAAATCGTGAATACGTATTCTCATGCGTCTAAATAAAGTTATAAACCGTTCTCGACAAACATTTTACATTTATTTGAATTATGTACAGTAAATATGACTAAAATGCATAATTTATTTAGCTGACCTAATATCAACATTTAAACGTGTGATCTAACTGGACTGCTAGCTGATAAGTGGTGTCCACACGGTACTATAACGGTAATTTAGGACTTTAATCAAAATCATACTCTTGATTTCAACTTCGCGCGACGGTCTTTTTATAGACATTTCTTGTTTGTGTTATCCTTACTATATAATGTTGATTAACATGGCTTAATTCATACCTGACTTTCATTGCTTTCATTGCTAGTGTGTATTAATGTACTTGCCATATTTTATAGTGAAATAAATCTATACATGTATATCTATATAATACTTAAAAAGGAATTTATTTTTCAAAATGGTATTCGGTTACGATTCAGTTGATCCCGATGTCTGTTCCATAGCTTTCGAACCAAGAAAGTTTAACTTAAAATGTTAATGGTTAACATTTTAATAGACAATTACGTCAAACAGCTGTTATTCTCGTAGATCCCTTAAATTCAATAACAACTAGTTTTAAATATAATAACTAATAGATATCTACTATTGAATTTAATAACAGCATACTTTTACCTCAACTATTGAATAGTTTCATTGCTTTGATCAAGGCATCGAATGATATTTTAAATTGTATCCGGTCCGTACATTTATTATTTCTATTTCATATATTATACACAGCGGTAGAGAACTTTTAAATGAGGCGATACGAACGTATCTTAATATATGTGTAACTTTTGACTATATTAAGTGAACTTGATAACTAGTCTAAATGTACGAATTAAACCCAGTCTCTTTTATGCTACAAGAATATAACAGTTTTAGAAATTTTAGTATCAATGATACTGGCAATTCTATGGCATGAGTCATTTCTTGTTCCTTTTTGTGTTGATTTGTTTTGGACTATTACGTTTCCACATCTATAACTCAGACAAATCAATGTATTTTTTCAAATGGACCACTTCCCCTTCCACTGTCAGCATATAAAATTAATGTAGGTGAAATCATGCTGAGTCCGAAACGGAAATACCTTGAACAATATGTATAGCTGCTTCCTTAACGCAATAAATTGGGGAAAAAATGCATTATGAAAATAAAAAATGATTAAATGCTATATTTAGGTTGCTGTCAAAATAGTGCCAAAGAAAGCTGCATTACTACGGGAATATGTGAAGAAAGGCGTGAAACGTGAAGCCACGTTGATACAGAAACTGGACCACCCGAATATCACGAGATTGTACGAGATTATGGAAACAGAAAATAGTTATTATCTAGTCTTAGAATATGCAGACGGAGGCGACTTCATTAAATATTTGTCCGAAAAGTAAGCATTCATTGCCAAAACGTTAATTTTTGAAAATCAAAACGTTACCTTACTTCAGAGACCAATATGTTATCATACGTCTTTGCTTTCTATGTAACAAAATACAGTTTAGACTTAGTTGAAATCAGGCTATCAAATTCAGCATAGTGTAAAGACGATACTATTTGGAATATTTTTTGGCTTAAACTATAATTATCTCTTTATGTTAAGAGAAAGGAATTTAGCTTGTGACGTTATTGAATCTAACTTGAATTGTTTGACGGTTAAGTCAAGCTGTATCTTTGTCCTTATTTCAGACAAATGCTTTCGGAGAGAGAAGCACAGAAATACATGAGGCAGATTGCATCAGCTGTTGACCACATGCATACATCTAATATATCTCACAGGTGACCTTTAATTACTTATTGTTTATTATTAATTGTTTAATATCTAATCTTGATTATTCACTGTTTATTATTAGTGTTTTATTATTGATTGTTCCTTCATTGTTTATTATGTATTGCATATTATTTATTGTTTATTTTCTATATTGTTAACGACCTCTCATATATAATTCATACACTTTTTCATTACTTAATAATGTGCCTTTCTTCTAATACCAGTCACTGTTTCATTTTGTCATATGAATTTTATACCAGCTATTATAAAACCATTTCTATGCATATATTGTAGTTTTATATAAAGTAAAATTGAAACTATTCGACTGTTGAAGAAATTCTGTTCATTGACATGATCATAAAACCTACTACAGTATGCCTCCCGGAAGTTTGGCAAATTACTTCCTCGCCACCCAAACCTCCCAAGTTAGGTCATCGCTTACTCAGTTATTCAGTACATTCTAGTCTATATTCAGATATCGACTGGATATGAGATGAAATGCTTAATGTTTACAATGCACTCTTAAATAACCGGATATGTTTGTTTTAAATTGTCAACGACGCACCTGCGCTAACATATTGCTGAATCTTGGATTTCCTGAAATTGTGAGAACTAATTAATCTGTAAACACTTCGGTACCACTTTTAACAATTTGCATAGTACTTGTCTGGAAAAACAATTCTAGACTAATAAAGTCAATAAGTACAGTGTTCAGTAGCAGTAATTGATTCATGCGGAGAGTTTTATAGTTACTGTCGTAATCACCATTGTCATCTGCAACATTACTAGGAGCTGCAGCTATACCATTAACATTAATACCATGATAAGTAATCATCATTATCTTCATCATTATCACCATCATCATCAACATCATCGCCAGCAACACCACTACCACTACCACCACCATAATCATCACCACCACCACCACTACCACCACCACCATCATCATCATCATTATCATCACCATCATCATCATCATCACCATCATCATCACCATCATCATCATCATTATCATCACCATCATTATCATCACCACCACCATCATCACCACCATCATCATCACCACTACCATCATTAACACCAACGCCACCATCATCATCACCACCATCGCCGCCACCACTACCACCACCATCATCATCACCACCGTCATCATCAGCATCATCAACACCACCACCACCACCGCCATCATCATCATCATCAACACCACCACCACAACTACCACCACCACAACCACCACCACCACTACCATCACCACCACCACCACAACCATCGTCATCACCACTACCACCACCACCACCATCGCCATCTTCATCATCATCAACACCACCACGTCAACCACCACCACTACCATCATCACCACCATCATCATCACCACTACCATCATTAACACCAACACCATCATCATCATCACCACCATCGCCGCCACCACTACCACCACCATCATCATCACCACCACCACCACTATCGCCACCACCATCGTCATCACCACCACCACCACCATCACAACCATCATCACCACCATCATCATCGCCACCACTATCATTACCATCATCATCATCACCATCACCACAATCGCCGCCAAAGCTACAACCAACATCGTCTACAACCACACCATCAACAGTGAAGTCATTAAACCTTTCATTGTCGACATCACATCATAAGCTAACTTCTCAATGGACATTATCATAAACATTTTGTGAGGTCGATGAGTGAACCATATGCACCATCATCGTCATCGACATCGCTGATATCTGTTTCTTCAATATTACTTCGTCATACATAATATACTCGTCTGGAGATATTAATCTGAATGACATGTGTAACAACTTTCCTTCAGCGCACATCTTTTATGCTGAAACGAGATGCGATGTTCCACATTGTTTGGCATATAGACGTATAAAAGGCTTTTTACCTTGATAGTACATTTCTTTATATAAGATCAGTGACGGTAATTTTTTTGCTTCATTTGTGGACCAAACATTGATACTTCCACCTGTGTATCAAACCTATTATTGTTCCAAAATGTTTAAATCTACAAACAATGGTTAATGTATAGTTTAACTGCAGTTCCAAATTTGCTACCAACAATATATGCACGTTTATTGAATAAAAAACTGAACTAAACATACTGAATTGTACAGTGTCATATTTATATAAGACGCTATCATGTTTTTAGCAATATGATAAGATCGTTTTAATGTACTGCGATCTTTAATTGATTATTGAACGGGTCAACTATTCAATTAGAACTCAATACGTAATCTATAGAATCTCAGCGTGGCTTTTGTAATTGCTGGTGTAGCCAATAAAGATGTTATCATAACGGTTGGAAAAATGTGTGATACCGTACAAGCTAGGACGAATTACTACCTGTCGTATAGCAAAGATATCATTTGAATTCGCAGGACGAAGAATACTCGCGAATTAAAATAGAACTAAACTTAGATAATTCAATAGTTAAAAAATATTTCCCGATACATGCCGTATCTCAGTGAATGACACTGTGGTATATACTTGAGGTATGATAGATGGTACCTACAGAGATTTTGAATAAATCGCGTGATTTATGATTTATTATATGCATGATTCCCTTATGAAACCCAAATATTTGTCTACTTTGTCAAAAATTAGATTATAATAAATGTAATCAAGCTTATTACAGTCGAACCTGTAGACAAAGGCCACTCTTGGGAAAGGATAATGTGACCCGAATAAAGGCCACCCTATGAATAACGGCCTTTCTTTAAAAAAATCGGCATTGGTTATTTTGAACGATATGACATCCGAATAAGGACCACCTGTCAGTAAAGGCCATATTTTATCCTAACCAAGGGTGGCCTATTTTTACAGGTTGCACTGTATTTATATCTCAGTATGTTACGTTATACCCCAGTATGTTTCGTTATACCTCGGTATATTACGTCATACTTCCATATGTTACATTATCTCGGTAAGTTACGTTATATCTCCGTATGTTACGTTATACTTCCGTATGTTGCGTTATATCACGGTAAGTTACGTTATATGTCGGTAAGTGACGTTATACTTCCGTGTGTTACGTTGCATCTCGGTAAGTTACGTTATACCTCGGTATGTTACGTTATATCTCGGTAAGTTACGTTATATATCGGTAAGTTACGTTGTACTTCCGTATGTTACGTTATATCTCGGTAAGTTAAGTCATACCTCCGAATATTACGTTATACCTTGGTATGTTACGTTATATCTCGGTAAGTTACGTTATATCTCGGTAAGTTACGTTGTATTTCCGTATGTTACGTTATATCTCCGTATGTTACGTTATACCTCGGTATGTTACGTTATATCTCGGTAAGTTACGTTATATCTCGGTTAGTTACGTTGTACTTCCGTATGTTACGTTATATCTCGGTAAGTTACGTTATACTTCCGTATGTTACGTTATACCTCGGTATTTTACGTTATACTTTTGTATGTTATATCTCCGTATGTTACATTATGCCTGTATCAATCAATTATTTTATTTTACAGAGATCTGAAACTGGAGAATCTACTTCTAGATAAGGATAACAATATCAAGATTATTGGTAAGAAATGAACACGTGATCCGTAGATTTTTATCTAAAATTAAAAGTTTATGTTAAAGAAATGAATAAGGCTGAGACATAGGCCAATGAATTATGAATGTCTTCATAACTGTAAGTTCCATAACTATATTACACAATTACTATTATTAATGAATAATTAGTACTATGGACTGGAGTCTGCGAGGAGTTCAATCCCAAAAAAGGCATTATTTGAACAAACGATGCACATTTCATTTCTTCTGATGTATGGACTTATTTAACACCACAAGAGCATAGAATTTTGTTATGTAACTGAGGGACTAGAATTTAAAAAAATGTTTTATTAGACTTGAGTGAAGTAAAACCGGGTTAATTAGATCTATATTCTATTCCATTTGTTCAAATATTCTTTATTTGTTTCATGTTTATACACATAATCTATATAAACTCTCTCATCACCATTTTTACAGATTTTGGTGCTAGTAATGTGTATTATGGAGACTGTAGTTTAAGCACACAATGTGGCTCACCCGTGTATGCTGCCCCAGAAATGTACTGTAACAGAAAGTATGGACCAGCAGTTGACGTCTGGAGCATGTAATAATATCTTACTTTTCGGCGTTGGTGTCTAATATCAGTTTTAACCTAAATTCTTGGCTTGACGTATTTATCATTAAGAGGAAATTCCTTATTCTATTGAATAATTTCATTATTGTTGAAAAGGATAATTATGTTCATGAGTCAGGGAAAATACTTCCTTCTACAATCGTGGAAAATTAAGGCCATGTCAACATACAATGGGCATGCAAACGTTTAATAAGTACTTATTTTCTGTGTGTAAAATTCATGCGAAACTGAATTCTTAGGCGCTCGAATAGGTTCTAGACAAACGTTTTACATTTTGGTCTTTTATATGAATTTAGTTTATCATAGTGTTATGAATTGTCGTGAATAATATTCCGTACAGTACATCCTAAACATGTGAACTTAGACAAATCGATACTTAGGATAAACGTCTGGAGGCATCTTATATTTAAGATAATTTCGCTGTATATTTTAGGGGTATTTGTATGTATGCCATGTTGACAGGAAAGTTACCATTTCTACCAGACCCGCCAAATAACTTCACCATGTTACACGCTTTGATTCTCCGTGGAGCACACGTACCGGATACATTATCTGAAGGTTGGCTTTTATCATTAACATTATTCTTATATAACCAGGGATCCGTTTCATAGACAAATACTCTGGATGCTAAAAAATTAATAATCAAGTTCAATGACAGGTCATCGTTTATCATTTTTGTAAAACTCATGGGAATGAGTCAAGGTGGTAAAGCAATAAGACATTTTATTAAGTAAACTAAAACTGTACAGATAATTCTACCAAACAATAGTGTTTAAACTAACATATTAAATCAACATTAAATATAGTTTTTAACTAATCCATAAATATAAAATCCAAGCAAAGATAATACAACTTGAAGAAGAAGATATAATGTGAAGAGATTACTTGTACATAGTTAAGAACTATCTTAAAAAAATATTTGCTACAATGGAAATGTCTATAATTATTGAATTTGAATTTCAAGTCTTGTAAAACTTGCTCTTTTGAATGCAAAACTGACAATAATTTATATAAACGTGAAACATTTCTGGACTTACAGTTCAAAAACAGTGAATAACGTTAAACTGATATTTGAACCAACTTACACAATTATTCGGATGTTCTCTAAATGCAAACATATCACTCAACTAACTTTCGATCTGATCCGCCCCCGCATTTTATCAAAACTGTTAACTACAACCTTTGATATCAAAGAATCAATTAAAAACCAATTAAATATACATTAACACGAAGCGACTAATATATCTTATCCGATCAAGGTAACTAGTTTTTGACACGCAAATACCCTTCAATTTGTGTTATATATGGATTGTACACTTATAATACATTCTTATATAAATATAGTTTATTCTTAGACAAGGTTATCAGTGCAAGAAATCTATTTGACAGATTAAAAAAGTCGTATTTCTCGACAAGGATACCCAAATTGAATTTAGTTGAAGGCAAAAACATTGCATGTTCCCAGTTTTAACTCTTTACATATTTACAAAGCGGGTTGTTGGGTAGAAAATGTGATCCGTATATTTTTTTAGATAGCTAAAATGCCTTTTTGGTTTTAATCACATGTGGACAGAAACATTTACGGCACAGGTACAGAAATCGTTAGTGTAGGTTAGAATGCCTATTTGGGTTTTCTGTAACTTTCTTATAACGAAAGACACACAAGCATACATTCTAACCATCTTAATGCTCCGCAAGCGCAGTGCATGTACAAAGTCGTTCTTCGAAACTAAGAAGCTTTCCAATTAGTTAGGAAAGCCAAAAAAATCCTTGTTACTGATTGGATAAGAATTGGACTAGCACTAATTTACGTATAGTGTGTATTCATTTCATGGTGAAATTTCCCGTAGAACTATAAAATACCTTAGTTATAATGACCATACAGGATATCCACACAAGATAAGAATCCATGAAGATTTAAAATTTTCATTTATTTTTACAGATTGTGCCAACATGTTAGCCCGGATGCTAGCAGTGGATCCCGGCTTCAGGATCACTGTGGAGGAATTACTAGTACACCCGTGGATTCAAGAGAATCACACGACCCCGTTACTGACCAGGCAACCACCAATAGGTCAATTATACCCGCATGTTCCAAAAACCGCCATTGTGACATACATGACAACCGTGTTTAATTTTATAGAGGATGAAATCTTTTATTCAGTGATTGAGCGTAAAATGAACGCTGTGGCCGCCACATATCACTTGTTACATAAGAAAATTCTAGCTGGTGTTCAGTTAGGTTTGAATGGCGGTTACCAGGGTCACCAGCCGAGTGCTTTGAAGTTACAAGATCCTAAACGTGTGGTGGAAGCTGGGGACCATTCAAATCTTCGAACCGAATTACCAGCTATTCAAAATGAAACAACTTTCATGAGTGACTCCTTGAAAAGTGCCTCGAAATCGGGAAAACAATTAAAAAGTTACATTCAGCTTTTAAAAGACTCCAAAGCAAAGAGTGCGCAGTCAGTCGGTATAAGGTCTGGTTACAGTTTTTCAAGTAAACAAAAAGAGTTTAACATACGGCGACATAAGACAAGGCCAGATCTCGCGAAACATACGCGGTTCAAGGAAGAAGTTGGCTTTTTGCCAGATTTCATTCTGACTTATTCACAAAACGACACTGCTTATAATAATCCAAGTAATTCAACGACAGAAAAATTCGAATGGGAGCAGACTTTTATTGTAAGCAAAAAAGAAACAGTTAAATTTGATACCAGTTCGGGTTTCCAACATCAACATAAAAAGCCAACACACGCACAGTATAAACACACAGAGCAAGGACGTAATGTAGACGCTGACGGGAGGAATGAATCCGTTGATGTCACGCTGCAAGCTCCGCCTACATCACCAGCCACGCCTTTCCCGCCACATATTGTAGCCACAAGTATAAAATCACCCACGGAACAAGTAAACATCGAAAGGAAAGTCGCTGATATTCCTAAGCTGGTTTTTGACGGTGGTTATAGAAAATCTCCTGTTGAAAATTCAAATCAGCCAGATACTTGGAACTCAATTCCAAAACAGAAGATACAATTAACGAGGGGCACGTTTATTGATAAGAATATCAAAACAAATGCAGCCATCCCGTTCCAATATGGACGACCTCCTAACAAACCAAAAACTCTGACACCACGAGAAGCGAGATCTTACTTCAAACAAATTGAAAATGCTCAAGTGGTCGGACAAGGTAACTGATTATTTATTTGCATTTTATAGAAATATGTTTATATGCTTTTTTACAGAATGTATTTGAAGTTTAACTAGAACTCAGACGGCGTGCAGAAAGATATACACATGGATATACGATGTATATGCCATGATGTAAAACGGAAGCAAAACGAAAAGAAGGAATAACAATTAATCATCTATTATGGTATCGAGTAGTTTGTAACGAGTTTAACGCAAATACCTTTGCAAGCAGCAGTAGTGTATTGTAATGCAGACACCGATTTTGTCCAACCGATATGATAAAAATGAAAATAAAAACTTATTCACTAACGTTTTTAAGCTTAACAAACAAAACATTTTTCTTTCAAGTTCCCGAATGTACATAACGGATTTGTTTTGTTTTCGACTAGTAATCTACAGTTTATTCCCCAGGTAGAAAACTTGTTGAAAGAGAGAAAACATCTTCAAGCAAAATCGAAGAGTTTCATTCATTATGGTCGAGAAAGGCTCGAACCGCAGGTACACATCGTCAGCTTGCCGATTTCACTCACTCTGCCGGCTCCTTCGGTCGTCCGTCTACCCATGAAATCCACCTCCGGTCAATCAATCCCAACAGCATCCTACAGTTCCCGGATATAATACGTCAGTCATTTTATGACGAACGACCTACGTCACCAAAAGAAACAGTTGTTGATGGCGTGACTGACGTCATCAAAGTTCAGATCACAAGCTCCGCAAAATACTGATAAAAAAATCATCTGCGCAGTAGCCTCCCTTCGTGAGATTTTGATTAAAATTGGTGCTAATGTAACTAAAGGGAGGCCATCCAGGCGAAGATATAGAACACGGAGCTATACTGAGATATTGACAAGACAAACTTAAGTTAATTCGTATCTCGACTGTAAGCGCCGAAGTCGATGTGTTGAGTGAGAAAACATGTATTGTGAAAGTTTGCTCAATGAAAATCATGTCATAATTTCCAGAGTTTTCCATTGTTGCATTATATTTATTTTACATTGACCGTACATCTATGTGTATGTTTTCTGTTTATGCCATGCAGTTATTTTTGAGTGATTGCTTTAGTTTTCGGTCATTTTTGCTATGTGACTTTTTAAAAATAAATTATTGTTGTAAATATGACTGCTTTGCGTTTTACATTTTTTGTGTGTGGCGTGTCTGTAATCTATTGCCTTTTTTAGATGATAGCAGAGTACACTACTGTACCACGATTTCATTCCTGTGGTGTTGTATATAAGTGAGCTTGGATCCGAACATGTAGGCCACTTACAACATCCAGTTGAATTCATTTAACAGTGTCATGAAACAGTTTACATAACCATATTATTGTTTCGACCAATAAAAAGAAACTAAATCGGAATAAATTACGTTTTCAAGTGACCAATCATCTTACAGTAATATTAAGGAACTCTGGAATGATATTCTGTCTAAACCTATTTAAATGATTGTTTGAAGTTGTTATTAACGATTATTTTGTCCGTCATACTACTGTGTATTTTATCTGGGATCACATATATGTATATTGGTCCCAGCTTCATACATTGTACGGTGCTTACATAATTTTCACCTCTACAATTATTGTTTCGTATTGAAACGTCATTAACACAACTGGGGAAGCTTTTAGAATAAGCCAAAATAGTTTAATTAAATTGTAATTAGCATCTGAGGATAAATATTATGTACAGCCGATTATCAATGTCGTGTGCAAAATCCGCACGTGTTACTGATGACATGACAGAAGCTGTGGTCACATGACAAAGAACAACAGATGTACTTGACAATTTCCCATAAATCGCTGACCATCACATATTGTGCTGACATGCTTATTTATACTAGTATTTCTAATTGATATGTATGTACCTGCATACATAAATAAATAAATAAGCCTCTTTCTTCGAAAGGGGGCATAAAAATAAACAAGGAATGTTTTTCCAAATAAACACATATTTTATTTCTTTTTATGGTTGATGTACATAACATATTACGACAAGAACATGCCAAGGGAGTTAACTAATCACTTCTAGAAACTAAATCAATTAGCATTGACCCATGTATGCAAACTCAGCGTCACTGAAAAAGAGAATACAAAAATGAATGTTTAATACAAACACGTGTCGTCCTGGTAGTAAACTAATACAGACACCTTTAAACACTCAATTACTTGCAAAAAGTCTACTTTTCTTTCATATTTTCTCTTTCGTATTTATTAAGACACCATAGAATAAAATTATTCCTAAAAGTTATTACCATGGCAACAGTGACAAGTTTCCGCCATTTTGTTAGTGTGCATATACATTACTCGTGCCCCGCCAAGAGTACCTTATGATATTTGAATGAATCATGTACAATAAAACACGGTTTTACTTAAGTAAATGCCCCCTATAAACCACCATACATTATATCAATTTTTCCAAAGCAACACCCTTTGGGAGAAACAACCTTATATTGGTGTTGAAAGGTTGTTGCTCTTGAGAGGTTAAAATGATAGTTATATTGTGCATGTTGCTGTGAAGAGAGGTTGTTGCTCAAGAGGGGCCGCTCTGGAGAGGTTGTATTGTGTGATGAAATATGTATATAAATGTTCGGGTCCCAATGAATCAATTATAACCGAGCTCTACTGTATAGAATATAATGCAACGCAATTGTTACCCGCAAGCCATTTTACATCTGTTATTGTACGTCACGCCGTCTTTACCACACATCGGAATGTAGATCTTCGGACATGGACAGTTCTTCTCACACTCTCCTTCATGGTCTAAAGCAACTCCACTGAAATAAAACGAGGATTTTAAATGATTCCGAATCGTTTTCGTGGTAATAAAAAAGATAGTAGGCGTCTCGCCGCTTTCAATCTGTGTTCGTATTGTTTGATCTTCCAAGAGAGGTTTTTATCTCTGAGTATACTATTTCAAGTTTTTTTTTTTTTTGATCATTGTGCTTACCATTTGCTGCTGTTCTGTGTTAATGCAAAGGTATGAGCTAGTAAAAGATGAGAACAGAACGATTTAATATGCATCTGTAAACCCCCTATTTGGCTATTTGACTTAACTACTCAAAACTGTACTTTCAACACTTAGTTTTCGATCTCGCGATATGGCATAGGGCAAGAGAAAAGATGATGAAAATAGTTTTTTAAAGCGTTGAACGTGTTGATTGAAAGTAAAGCACACAGGTATGTATTGATCAGCAGCCTTTTATCAGTGACGTCAATGAATATAGTGCCGTATACAGTAAGTTTGGAGACGGGAACCAGACTAATGGCTGCAAAATGTGGTGAATATTGTAGGCTTTGTAAGGTTGGTCCCAATATTCAGATAAATGTGTTCATGTTGTTTTGGCAGTTAATTCCTAACGTTATACCTGCTGGCTAAGGGGAGTCGGCATGAACGGGGTCGTATATGTGAGTGTTCGGAGATAATGGTGAGGCTGAAGTTTTATTCTGGACACATTTTAAATTTAAATATACATTGGACTGGAGTAACTGACAACTTACTCGCAATTCATCTGACACTCGTTTGAATACGTCTCACCATCCTCCCCACACATAGGTCTGTAATCAGCTGTACACACGCAATCCTCATCACGTTTCTTTCTCTTGTCTGTGCACACACCTTCGTAGTCTAATTCAACATTACTGAAAACAATGAGAGAGACATTTTAAATGACTAAATCAACAACCGGCCACCCTTGTACAGTGGTCATTCTTCACTACATGTTTAATAATCATTAAAAATAAACCTTTAAAGTGAGACCAACTACATAAAAAACAGGCTTTCTTTTCCCTTTAATGACCTTTGTAAAAAGAAATTGAACGTATGTTTAATGATTACATGTGATTATACGTTTAAATGGTAGTTAAATATTAGAATAAATTGCAGATTTAGGTGTAAAGCAGACACAGGTATGTTTTCTTGTCAAATAGAAAACGCAACATCAAAGTTGATTTGACCATACAAAACAATACTTCTTTGAACTAAACAAGAAAGGTTTCAACTTCGGAAACAACTTACTTGCAATCCATTGCACATTCATTACTGTAAGTTTCACCATCTTGGCCGCACACTGGATTATAGTCAAAATTACAAGCACAAAGCATGTCTTCACGTTTTTTTCTTGTATCCTCGCACGGTCCCTCGAAATCAAGTTTAATTCCACTATAAAGAATGCATTTCATTATAAATCCAATGTTTTCCTATTAGAAATGACTAAAAGGCTTTTCATGAAAAAGTCATATTAATCAATTTAGCAATGCACGGAGAAATATACGAACTATCTCCTGCGGAATATTAATTTTATAAACACTGTCCACGAACTTTTGGATAACCCCTCGTATTTGATTTTTTAAAGTGAATATTTTGATGTTATTATTATTAGTCGTGAGTTAATAATTCTCTTGTTTGGGGTTAAATTTCGCACCAACAGATATATCATTTTGGGAGACCTTCTCAGTCTGGAAATGGAGGATGACCCCGGGAAAACTCCTGGGTTAAGTCACTGACCTTCCATTAGCAAACTGGACAGCTTCCTCATATGTGCAGTTTGTCTGGTCTCGGGTAAGATCCAAACACACAGTGGAGCGGAACGTGATATCTGGTCAGAGACATTAACCGTTTGACCACGGATGCCCAGGTAAGTCAAAACGAAACAAATACAATGTCACACATGTTGCAATGTACATGTGCTTAAAAACTTAAACTATTTACCTGCACTCAAGAAGACACATATTGGCGAATGTTGTACCATCAATACCACAAACTGGCCATTCTTCAAGGGTACACTCACATTCATCACCTCTACGCATGCGCGCTGAGTTTGCTGCAGCGGCTGTATAATCATTAAGAGATAGAAAAAGCTTTTGTAAAGACGTTAATAACAAAACGTTTCTTAGTATGTAGGAAAAACTAGGATCTTTTAAGTGCTTAAATCTTATATTAGATATTTTTATACACTAAACAAAACCTATTATCCTCCCCTCAATATAGAATGCGATTTATCGACAATAGATCATATATCGTAACCTTCGTACTTTTAATGCGGTACACATGTGACGGGGTCAGAATTTGAGTTTTATTGTGTTCTTTTATATCTATATATGTGTGTTCAATTATCTCCCTTTAATGATCTTATGTTCAGTGGTAAGTTGTTCCCCTTGATGGTTCAGTGGTCAGTCTTGCATGACTGAATAGATTTCAGTTGATTTTATTAATCCCCTAAGTTATGTGTAATGATGAGTTGCACAGTAGAAGTTGAATGGTCAAAACTGGTTTTTGTATGCTCCAGACTGAAATAAGATGGTTTATGAATTGTAGAGTATTTGGTAACTTTAATATTGCTTCTCTAACTAACTTAAGTATGATGAGTTATCATAAGTATAGTTTTCTAGCGATCAATTCAAGTAATTAATTATTGTAATAAGATATATTGCTTTGTTGTAATAAATGGCAGTATGCTGACTTTCCTTTGTTTGTAACCAGTTACTAGTCTATTATTCTGTCCATACTGTAATATCTTGCACACCCTTTTATCACTAATGAATTCTCACATTTAAGAGTTTTAGATTATTGTTACCACTGAGAGAAGTTGAGAGAGTTGTTTAGTGGATCCCGTTCCACAAACGGTGAGTTTATATATATATGTGATGTGTTATGTGGTTCATGTATTTTGTACTATGTGATTGTATTTGTTCTTGTAAGTAACTTAATTGTGCATATGTAAAGTATATGTATGTAATGCTTTGAAGGTAATGATATTGGCCACTGGAATCATTGTTTGTATTGTGATGTTTTGTGCTATGTATTGTATTTAGTATTTGGTGTTTTATTATTGTCTATAATGCTTGTTTTATATTTTAGGGTCTACATTAGACATTAGGCATTAGACATTATACTATACGATAGATTGATGTACAGGATACCTTGTTGTTATTTATAATTGAGAGAGGTTGGCTAGCTGGGATTTACACACCCATACACCCACCCCCTATTACACACACATAGTTTACCTTTAGACAGTTAGAATTTAAGTGATTATCATATTACACATTGTAATACATTTATTGATCTTACACATGATTAATTTAAAAGTGTCATGCTTAAAATTATTACGTTCGTTCGTTGAATTATTGTACCCACAGCAAAGTCAGAGTAAAATTAAGAAGAAATCTCTCAAGATTCAGAATTCTGAATGAGCCAGTGCTAGCATTGAAAAAATGTACAAGGTGAAGGTTAGTTGATATTTTTCAGACCCGCAGACCGAACAGTTTGCGAAATTATGCAATAAAAGTAAAAGAAATCAGCATAATTCAATGTTATACAAAGGTTTAATTAAAATACGTTGTTCAAGATTTGCTAATTATCGAAGAGTCACTGCATTGATATTATCATTCGTTAATGAAACTACAGTGTACTCACGAAACTTCGTCACATTTGGATGTCCACACTTCCTTGCATTTATCCTCTAGAATTCAGCAGCAATGATTGCTTATGCTTATCAGCAAAAGACACGCCTTCAAGGTCAAATGACGACTAAATTTCACTTTTTCAAGAAATCGATCAATATACATGCATACATAATAATAAATATTTACCTGCACAAACCAGTAACAACACGCCTAAAATAACTGAACTTGCCATCGTAACTTTATACTGCAATAAATAAAAAAAATCATATGATTACAACAACAGTGACAACAACAACATCATCATCGCACTCTGTTTTGTATAGCTTTCTTCTGACTACTAGCAAGCTGTGCATATATACTTTAATAACCGAAATTTGTGTATAATCTGTTCGATTCAATCCAAAAACAAAACTTACATAATGTATTTTTATTTTGAAAGGGTTTTAATAAAATCGATCAGAAAACTCTTAGTCACCGTGATGCATTGCAATCAAATATGTCCTGTCTCTTAAATACAATAACTATATAGCATACAGGCACTATTGACGACCAAACCGAAAGCTTATTGTATGAGTCGCTTCTCAACATGACAAACACGCTATTTATGTTTTACGGACGCGTTTTTAAAACGAAAGATTTACTGAACAAAACTGCGTCTTTTTTTCGACTTAGGATACGCGTTTATTTAAAACAGGTCAAATTGTTCAAATAACAGATTCTCTAAACTGATTTTAACGTGTTTAGGTATCATTAAATGATTGTAGTTTTACATGTTTAACCATAACACAAAGTACAGCAATATACGAAAGAAAGTGACAATATCATTTAATAGACAAAGTAGGATGCTAGAGACAAAATATTAAAAATACCTAAAATTCTGTAAACGAGTACGCGAAGGCTTACTTACAGTTTCCTGAGTATTAGAACAAAACACAATAGCACTCTTACTCGATCGTGATTTGGCTTTTATATATAACCATGCATGGCAACATATGGTACCATCTGACCGTACCCTCGTATAAGGTCCACATGTTACAGACCAGTTGTGAAACTCGACTATTTGTTGACAATGCCATTTATCAATGACAGGAACTGACCACTAACCGTACAATACGATGATTATAGTTGAAAACAAAATGTTACATCCATATTTAAGGATAGCAGTTGTCACAAATGTGTCCACAGTCGGTGAAAACCTGTGTTCAGAAAAATATATATTGAACTCTTTACTAGTACGTTTCGTTTGTTTGAGTTTTACGCCCCTTTTCAACAGTCAGGGTCGTATGAGGCGGTCGGTTTATATAACCATGGTTCCTGGGAAGAACCAGTACTAGACTTCCAAGCAACTGTCTACTTTCCCACATAAAGAGATATTATTAGAAGCGGGTCTCAAACCCCCCATCAGGTAGAAGTTTTTAAACTTGAAAACCCTGCTACATTGTACCTCTTTTTTATAAATATTTGTGTTACATTTCATTGATCGGATGGTAGAGATACTGTCTATTGTTTGAGGTAAATGACTGAAATCTATACCATTAAGGATTTTCAAGTTTGAAACTTCTATCTTTACTGAGATGTCTATGATAGTGGACCATCAACTGAGATGGATTCTGGTCTCCTTCGATGCCAATTTTACATCATGGCAATTAATGAAATTCATGTAAATCCAATTATTTGTCATCAATCATTTCTGCAACCTACTCGCCAGAAAATTGTCCTCGGTGAATTCGTAGCAAACTTAAGCATTGGTTTGTAACTTAATCAATGTCATCTGACAATCGTGCATACAGTTTGCCCATTTGCATATTCGGAGGTCGCAAATAGACCTTACCAAATTAAGAACTATTTTCAAAATTACCGTGCAGTTCAACCTCTCCGGCCTTCTCTTGAGTAACAACCTCTCTTCAACAACATGATTTTCTCCACTGCATAATTTAACTATGAATTTAACGTCTCTAGAGCAACAACCTCTCAACAGCAACATAATTTTGCTACTCTCAAAGGGTGTTGCTTTGGAGAGGTTGATCTGTGCTTCTTGCGCTCAAGACGGGCGAAAACTTGCCCGTCTGAGGACGCTTAACATAGAATCAATTTGGAATGGCCTTACACCGAGTCGACTAAAAACCGCATCGTAACCGTAATTGTACCAATAAAAGGGTTACAACAATTCAGTTGTTTAAGAGTGGGATTATATTGCTACTCCAGTTATAAGACACCATTGAGTATATTTATACTTGTCACAAACATACTAAATTATGTATATTTATGCGTCATGAATTATTTTTCTATCATGGTCATTCACTCAAACAAAACTTGTTATTTTCTTTGCGTAACTACACCACACTGTAACGATCGTTATATTTTTTACCATACAAAAATGTTGGTAACAGAGATAAAATAATAGACTAACCGTAAAACCTCTATAACAATGTACAGGGCAACCTCTCCAGAGCGACCCTCTATTGGGCAACACTAACCTTCAACAACAGCATGAGTTTTCCCAACTGTACGATTTGGCTATTAATTTAATCTCTCTAGAGGAACATCCTCACAACAACAATATCCTTTTGCTTCTTCCAAAGGGTATTGCTCTGTAGAGATCACTGTAACACATTCAGTACCGTGATTGGTTTTCATTTAAAGGAATTCTTATATCAAATTGAACGTGGAAATATTGAAAGCGGTTCCTGAGGTAAGGGGTCATTATAATGAGTTACCCCTTAACTAAAAACGCAGTGGGGCCATCCTTCAAAATGGGTCATCCTTCAAAATTATTGGTTTGCCGTAACGCTACATACTCACCAGATAAGCCCCTACCCAACTTTTTAGCCACTCAGGATTTTTTTTTTCATTATAAATACCATCCTGACATGTATTTTTGGTTAAATATAATTGAAAAAAAAAATACTATTTTAAGTTGATATTTCATTAGAGTCACAAAGTGTGTCACAAATGAGAATCAAATTGATACTTTCATTATATACTGTAATTTTAAGGATGAATGAAAGAAGGGCCTGTCTCTTGGTCTAAATGGAGATAGGCCTTTCTTGCATTCACCCTTCAATGGTTTAACATAATACGAATTGTTTTTTTACTAGACCTACAACTTATTATCGTGACATGCATCTTTTTTAAGCCTGAGGAAAAAATGAGCTTCAAACGCTTGCTTGTTTGTAAAAGGTGTCCCATCCTTATGATTGTTTTGGGGACGTTTTGTCCGTTGATAAAGGTAAATGTCTAGAATCTATTCCCAAAGCAAGAGCAAGATCTTCAAGTTGAAAAATATCATAATTATTTATTAAGATAATGTCTATGAATCTATTAGTATTATCCGGTATCTAGAAGAAAACAGTATCATAAATTCTCGTCACAAAGCCACACCAAGTATTGGCAATTCATACCAAAACGTTGTGAAGTTGTTTACAATATAATTAACCCAATAGGTTAATGAGATCGCGTGTTGTCTTGTCGACATTGGGTTAAACACCTTTATGAGTCAATTAAATTATGTCAATTATTATATGAAGTAATTAAATCAGTATTAATTAATTGGATGACATAATTATATTATACTCACATCGGACAATGGGTCGGAATTCATTTTTATGTACGTCAGTTTGTTAGTACTGTGGCTGTTAATTGTATCAGACCTGGCATTATATCAATATCAAATATCACGTCGGGTCACAGGATATCTTAACTAGAAAATGTGAGGAATCATAGACACAAATAATTGATTTGAGATTAAGTTCGCATGAAACATAGATTGGATGAAATAAATAAGAAACACAATAAAACGAAAACTGCACATAGTAAATAAGTGAAAATACACTTTATACAGAACGGACTAAGATAGTAGTAGATGTTTGAAAAAAAAACCCAGACAAAATGCACATTAAATATACTATGTAGGACAAGAATTAACCTGGAAATTAGACTTCATCGTATAAAGTGAAGACTCATGCATATTGTTTACATGAACTATGACTGAGACAGGTCTTATTTGTGTGGTCATTCTTGCGATGTTGCTCGTGGAGATAAATGGTTATGTGTTACCTACAGGTAAGTCAAACTCAGTACATTTTAATCAGCAATTTAAAAAAAACAGTATTATACATACTTTATATTCTGTTAAAGCGTTGTATAGAAATGGCAGGCAAAACGCAACATATTTAATTCAAGTGATGAACATAGGCTTAACACTCTTAGATTTAATTAAAACTTATAGTTTTCAGGCTAAACGCTCATGCATTTAGTAAGAGTTATGGAATTTAGGTTAAACACTCATACGTTACGGAAATTAGGCTAAACACACGAATTTAGTGCAGGCAGGCGATTTTTAAGGTAAAACGCTTCATCATAAAGTTACTAAATTCTGAAAAGACTATTTTTCACAATAATTCATTGTTAAGGTGTCGTGGAATTAAGTCTAATATTAAGTGTCAAAATCTGCATGAATATTATATTGTTTGTCAGTAACTCTTACATCGTGCATGCACGAGACAGCGACAGTAACCATAGAGAATGCTGAGGAGGGCGGGGTTATCTACTTCCGGACTGATACAGCTTACAACATGATACCATCAACTAATGGAACAATAGAACACCAATGTACGTTTGACGATTGCAACATTAACTGGGTATGTAAAACATGAATTATCCGCTATCTTTTTTTTCTGACAAAATCTATTTTGATTAAAATATTCAAACATGTCCATTGCTTGCGATGTCAATCCGATTCTTAATATTAAAAACCGTTAAAAATATATTATGCATCACCGTTTGCATGCCTAATGACTAGTTGAATACTAGTTCAATTATCTGTCAAAACAAAACACGGTCATTCATTTCATGTTACCACACAAGCAAAGAAGGGTTGTTGAGGGCCTCGAACCTACCATTCAAGTTATAGACCTCTTTTTAAAAAAACCCTCGTGTTGCAATTAGGAAAAACTTGAAATAGGTTTTATTTTTATGTAGCAAAATGTCGTCTCTCCATCAGACATAAATCTATTTTAACACCACGTTGAAGCTTTAACGTGCGTTTGTAACTTATGTTACATTGTAACAGCTGTCGTGACTTTAAATTTTGAATAACACTGATGATACTGTCGAGAAATGATGATTATATCTATTTAGTAATAATAATTCAAAGTAAATGAATATATACGATGGCTGTGTGGAATGTAACATGTTACTTTTGGACTTTACCAACTTTTATGGCTATTAGTTGGCTTAATTATAGAACCCCGTAACGCAATGTTTGAAGATATTGTGACTTTGGTATCATTTGCCTCGCATCGATGAGCTTTTTACAATGAACATACTTACCTGCTTCTAGAACTCCTCTAAATAGGGTTAATCCAAAATCCACAAATCTTCTTATTTACGCTAATCTTCAAAACTTCAAATGCGATTTTCTCGACCCGTGCGATGGGAAAGAATGACATACGGGTTTGTAGAAATAAGCCGTCAAATTGTAGCGTACGAAAGTTATACAGTAATTATTACACTGACTTTCCAAACAATCCTCGTACAATGGCATATAAGTAGAAACTTCAGCTACCATCGTTTTCTTGAATTTTATTATATATCAAGCCACCAAGAACAATCATTCATTTCTTTATAATAAAAATGTTTTACAATAAAGCACGTAGCATGCATGTATACATACGTATCTACGGCAGGATGAACGGTTTTATCTGGTTGTACAGAGACGGATTTTATACCAAACCAGTCATGACTTCATAATGAGACTATCGTGTAACACAGACTTTGGTGCAATTTCAGCTATTAACTTAAATAGCGCGTGAGTACTGCACAGTATAATGCACGTGATTTAAAACCGAACAAGCATGTAAAAACCACAGACACTTGTTTAGAAAAAATTACCCCACCCACCACGTTCGCTCTTATGACTACCAATGCATACAAATACTATAGTATAAGAGCGAACTTTGTGGGTGGGGTAATTTTTTCTAAACAAGTGTCTGTGGTAAAAACTGCCAATGTTTATGTATAGGTTAGAGTGCATACTTGTGTGTTCTTCGTAAGCTAAACTAGCTAGACTTTCTTATAACAAAAAGCACCCAAATATGCATTGTAACCGCCTTAGTGCTCCGCATGCGCAGTGTGTACTAAGTCGTTCTTCGAAACTAAGTAGTTATAATGCCGGTTTTATATTATATTAAGGCCTTCAATTAGGAAAAACTACTTGTTACCCATTGGATTAGGAAGTGGGGACCAGCAATAAGTGTCATAGACAGTATATAGACGGGTGGCCTTTATTTGAAGATTATTTTGTTCGAAAGTATCACTGACGGCTTTAAAATGAATGACAAATATTCACAAGGCGGCCCTTATTCGGAGGTGATTTCTAACACTCTATATCCAGTCGTTCACAGTCGCATATAAATAATTAAATATGTAAATCACATGACGTTGAATAAAAGTACGAAGCGCAACATATCAATGAACTAAATAAACGTAGCCTTATATGACGTCATATAGGTTTGGCTTCTTTCGGTCATTTTCGTAGATTTTACCATAGATGTATCATTCTATCATTCTCATTCTGTGTTTTTTGACTTATGTGTAGACACATTGGTTAGGAAGGGACGCATAACCATACCTGCCTGTATTGGTTCTAATTTTGGTTCTTACTAACCACATTGTAAAATGAATGTCTGCTTACAGGATGAACGCTTTTACGTAATTTCTCAAAGAAAATTGCTCATACAGACAAGATATGACGTCATCATATGGTTCGTCTGCAGTACAAATTTTGACGCCGTACAACCAGCGTTCTTTAACTTTGAGTACGTATACTGATAAGCCTATTGGTGTCCAAAATTTCCCGTCAGTTTTCAAACTTTTAAGTAAAAGTACAATTTAAAAGCAAGAACTTAAATATTCTATGTTACTAAAGTAGACTCGGTAACGAGTTCAAACGTTGACAAAGATGTTCGTAGATGACAAGGAACGGCAACTCTGATTGTTTGAAATTATAGTTAACTGGTTCCCGTTCCACGCTGCAGTGCATTAAAGGCTATGTATATACACCGTCAATGGGAACAAGTTTACTGCCAATTGTCTGTAAGCAGGCATATTATGCATAAGTCACGACTGTCACCACACTTGTAATTACTTTGTATGAATTACTTATACATGTATTACTATTTACCATTTATTTCGTTACATATCACATAATGTAAACAAATTTTTTTGCAAATGTAATCGATGCCGATTTTTATTTTTCCTCGTTACTAATATGATCTGTTGGGTCCAACACCATTCTATTTACGATAATCTTCTTCACACTTGTTTAATTTCTAATTTCTGCTACGTAAGGATAGTAACTAATGTTGATTCGCACTTTTGACCAAACCTTTTACACTGACACATTGAATGTAATTTTTGTACGAGTATGTACGTGATTTAAAAACTGTTGATGATAATAACCGGTGTAATGTTTAAATATATATATTTCTTTGTTTACAGCGAAATGGTTGATTCGAATCTTACGACATCAACTTATAAACCAGAAGCTTCAATCAGTGTTTACTCTGGTAGCGAACAATTGGAAAACCAAGCGGAAATAAAATTAGGAAGTGACGTCACGATGCAAGTACAAATAACAAACGATCCGGATAGTGAGTTTCAAGATACAAATAATATTGACCTCTATGTGCCCCATTGCTCATGTATTCGCGTACATTTATACTACACCCACATTTGACACAAACTGCATTTTAGGACAGTCTTCCCCTATATAAAAACCACCCCGCTATTAAGACCACTTTTTTTAGAACCACATATGGTCTTATTAGCGGGGTTCTACCGTATTCAAAATTTGATGCGGATCCCTACCAATATTGCTTGTAGTGATTGCTTTATGATTTTAACACTGTTGATCAGATATGATTGCATTGATATACGTATATCATATATAAAAGGTATGATAAAGTTTTTTTTTATTATAGTGTCACGCCTATTGAAAGGGTCTGCCAAGTTGGCTTATGAGACACCTATCTTAGGTTCGCACAGTACTTCCCGAATCCCTTCTCCTTTTGCCGAGTGCCTGGCTGAGATGGGCCAACGGTAACCATTATTTAACTAGCGGGCGGCTCACCAACCGACCGCATGAATTCTAACCCAGTCTCTGGGGTTCGTACCTTCGATCTTCCACTTCGAAGGCGGACACCATGACCACTCGGCTAATGTTGCGATAATATATATACATTGTAGTAATAACATAGTTAATGGTCTACAATTACTACATATAAGCTGCGAGTTCTTCGAGTTGCAAAAAAATAAAGCGCCACGTTTTATTTATCCGAAGAGAATAATTCCAGTGTTACATGTTTTCAATGAACATGCTACTTTTATATCATACAACTAAAATTTTGATAAGGATCACTTGCGGTGTTGCTTAATGATACTGTTGATATTAGTTTAGTTTATTGAACAAAAGGCCTCCAGCCCAGATACTGTTAATAGATTTGATTAAGTTTTGTCATTCAATCATCATACTTTTATGCCAGTACAAATATGAAACATATGAATGTCCATTGCAACATATCTGTATATTATATACATATATTTGTATGTACGGGTTAATTAAACATCGAATAAGCGGTCTTTATTAAATTTTGATAGAAAAGACGATGATTTCAAAATCATGATTTTGAAAAAAATGTCATTTCAGGATACTTTGATATAAGTCCGAAATCATGTTTTGCGTCTGGTATCACCTTGTATGAAGATCACTGCCCAGTGTCTGAGGATCTGCTGGGTGCATTCAACACTTCCGGTGTCGGATTCGCCAGTGTTACATTCAGCATATTCCGCCCGACGTCCATCAACGGTGAACCGGTGTCCGTTGTATTTACCTGCATACTTGAAGTTTGCGATACAAACTGCGAGGAGGTTAGACGATACTAAATTTGATTTATTTTAGCGTACCCAAATACTTTCTAATTTGAGACTAAACGGTACTGGCACGCTCAAAAAGTACCTTAGGAACTGTGTGGGGTATCTCAAATTACTCCTTACAGACCTGTCAAACACGTTTTATCAGAAACTGGAATAATCGTTTTACCAAAAAGACTTCCTTAAGTAACTTCTAAAAGATAAAACAATAAACAGTTTCAATGGTATCAAGATATTGAATAATGTACTAAATACACCCACTTTATTAACTCATGAACTTTCTTTATATTCTTAACTGATAACCTTTCCTAACAATCACTTTTGACATGTTCGGAAATATTTGTTTACCGACTGACTGGGTTTTGAAGAATGCATATTTTTTTCGGAAAATCCTAAAAAATAAACCAACGTGTCCATTTAGTTAACGACTTCTTTAGTCAAACCATGTTTGCCAACACCGAAGTAAAATATATAACATATACCTGGGATGGTTTTGGTACAAACAATTGGTTGGTTTAGATGTATGAAGTACACGTATTACATTGTAGACTGACTGCACCAACAGTACAAGTTCTGCTAGGAAGAGAAGAGAAATACGTCAGACAGAGAACCCGTCCATCATACGTGGATTTACGCTGACGGTTGTCACAGGAGGTAATACGATTCAGTACACGCGTACTTAATGGTACATGTACTTTACTATTTGTTTTATGTACTTTTGGGTTTTCAGTTACATTGAGTGGTCGGTTTACTTAACTAGTTTTTCTGGACTACATATTCTAACCGGTACCAACTTAACCTTGCAAGGGCAACTTCTCCATATGTGGGGAATTATCGACATTGTTATCAATTTTTCATAGAAGGCTATAACAAAATGACCTCCGAATAAAGACCACGTGTACCTGTCAATAAAGGCCATATTATGTCTTTCCAAAAGATGCCCATTGTTTTCGGGTTTCACTGTACTTCATTGTTCGATTCTTTAATACATACATTCAAACCTGTGAACAAAGGCGAAATATGGCCTTTAATGACAGGTGGCCTTCAATTGGAGGTCAGTTTGTTCTATATAATCAATGACGGTGTCTAGAAGAATGACCTTTAGTCTCTGGGTGGCTTTTATTCGGAGGTGACCACTAACACAGGTTTGACTGTATATGTGTTCGAGTTCTGTATAACTGTGTTTTATTGTGTAACTATTTTATACATGATGAAGCAACTCCATATTGTCAATTCTACCGTGTCTTGTCTAATATGAATATAATTATCAGCATGTGGGAGCTGCAAATATTGACTCTTTCTGGAGGTTGTTGATCTATAGTAGTTAGATTTAAAGTAAATATCAGCTTGGTGAAATTTTGAGTGTTGTTATGGAGAGGTTGTTGCTCTACAGAGGGCCGGTCTGGAGATGTTGTAATATTAATCAGAACCAAAAAACGAAGGGGTTTTTCGGACGAACTAAGTCCAGTGATCTAGCAAAATCCAGGAGTAAAACACGCGACGGGTTATTGTAGGAATATTCGAAAAACGTGACTGATATAAATATCTTTGATTTAAGAACTAAACCGAATATTAAGTATTTTATGTATATTACAGATGGCAGAGAAAAAACAGACGAACAGCAACCTGGAGATACATTTTGTATGGCGCTGTACGCCGCTGTCGCCTTGCTCGGAAGTGTTCTTCTGATTACTGCCATAACAATCGCGATTACCGGTTACAATTATCAACGCTCTTCAATAATGAAGGAGGAAATTAAGATACTAAAAACGTTAAAAGATGGAAAGAAAGAAGTCGGCAAAGATTCCACTGAATCAACTGTCCTTACCGAAAATGATAAGAAAATGCAACAGTCTACACATAGAGTCTGTGGAAATGATGGACATCCTGCTATGTACACTTTACAGAATATTTGCAACGAGACAAATGAGCCGTCTGCAAGTAACGGTGATTTAAAGACAACACCAGGTTTAAATGTACCCGCAGATTTCCGAACATACAGGCGGAAATCTTTAACTAAAAACATCAATTAAACATTGTTAACTTTTACTTTTAATTGATAATTGTGACTTGGCGCAATTATTGGTGTTTAGCAAGGGAGACTATTCATTATAGTACTACTTTGTTCAATTGCAGAGTTATCCGTATTGTATAGCGGGGAACAATAGCGGAACGTTAATTTTTAGAAGTAAAAGCGAAGCGAGTGCTTCTATAGTTATACACCTAGTTTTGTTTTGACAAAAACGTGACGCCATACATTCACGTTGAAAAATAGTACCATCGGTTGTATAATTCTACCGATTGCAGTTATGATACAAGTTGGATATATTGCAGGATTATGTTCATTTTGAATAATTACATTGTAATGGCAATTCCAACTGTAAAACTATTGAGTTTAATAATTCAGTATTCATCCGCACAAAAGTTTCATTCATAGTACGCTTCGCTACTATATACATGGGAATCGCTAAAAGACACTAGCAGGGCGAGGTCACTAGTTAACCGTAACTCCGCCTACCGGGTATATATAAAGTACGGAATGCACTCGACTTGCGAATGAATTTCTTATTTTCGAGATGGGTTTGTATACAATACATCTTTAATAAAAACATCTTCAACATAAAATTTAAAATAAATTAACACTCAACTACATCGCTAAAGAGTTAACACTAATGAAGGAAAAACTAACTCAGTCTATTATTACATATAATTACGAAGTTTTAAGAGTCAGACGTGTTTTACAGTGAACAGGAAGTGATGGTACGAGTTTACTATCAACCTTAACAGAATTGGGAACATGACAAGTGAATCTCTACCAAAACGTCTTCATTTCACTGAGCCAAAACTGACTATTTTGAGGAAATTATTAGTCCAAACAATATACACATTTGAGTTTGAAAAATGGTGCCTAGAGTTGGTTGAGCTTCTTGGTATTATCTAATGCACATCTACCAGATATTACAAATTACGTTTTAACTTTTGCTTCTGACAGTACTCTCAGTGCTTTGATTTATAGATATATCAGACCAACTCTTTTAGCAAAATATGTGCATTTAACTGAAAATGTATGTATCCGCTAGTTCGCCATCGAAGTTATATAGCGACATCGAACGACACATATTTAGATGTGGCGACATTATTTTCATATCAAAGGCGAAAGAAAACGTTAAATCTATATTACACGGAAGACATTTTGTCGCGAAAGGAGGAATGGTGAAACACCAAATTATATCAGTGCAAAAACCTGACAGCGATTACCTCAAGTTTAGGAAGTCGTTGCTATAACGACCACGTCGAGCAGACTGACTATACTAGTAAATATAATTCATATACATTTCAACTTGATGACGATTCCTCTCTCAAAATTGTAATCAATATTTTGTTTCAAATGTGGCCGTGTTTCCGAAGTCCTTCGAAATATCAATTTACGATTTATTTTCTATGATAGTGTTTGGATGAATTACGATGTACACACATTGTTGACAATAATTTGATGATTGTTTAATATAAATGTAGAGAGATGTATGGAACTGTGAGAGTATACTTACCATTTAAAAGTTCAAATGTCAATGAGATAAAACATAAAACTTAATAATCGTGATTTATTTCTGTTGTTAATGTTTTTATTTTTAATTCTCTAAAGATATTCTCATAAATCATGACCAGATATTGTATATTTACACTCTATGTTACTAAAAAATAAATCAAAACATTACTAAAGTCTTGTCGGGAAATATCCGGAAATGTCTTATCGTAATATGTTAAGTCGATCTCATTATTTACATGCTAATAAAAGTGTCGAGAATATACAGTCACGATAAATCAGTGAGGCATCGTGATAATTCTATTTGTCTTTTGTTTAACGGCTCATCCGACAGCAATGGTCATTTCAGAGCCGTCTGTAAGGTGAAGCCGAGAATCAAAAACCCACGACCTTTCGTTTAGGGGTCCAGTACGCTGTCACTGCACCACCGTTATCAGTTCTTTCTATCAAAATAAATGAAAAAAAAGATCAAAGTCTGAATTAGACTTGTCAATTATCTAAAAAAGTATATACTCGTAGATCAAACATAAAAGTGTAATCAGTTTGTGATAGTTGGCTGATACCTCTGTCCTCAATATATTCTCTAGATAAGTTTAAAAGCGACGAGTATTGAGAGCGTTTTACATAAAAACAAAATTTATAAAAAAGGTTTCAAACTTGGAACTTTTAATTACGTGTATTTTTGTCAAATTCCTGGATTAAAATTCTTATTTTTTTCAAACGAATATTCGTATTATTCTTATTTGTTGTATTTAATATTCGGCCAAAACACGGAAAATGGAATTCGGTCCATCCCTAGTTCTTAAACCAGACTCTCAGGCCTATTTTCTGGACAGAGAACTCGCACTTCTTTATATGAGTTCATATCTCCCGGGTCTGCAGATAGACGTACAACCATTAGAGATAATAATTGAAGTAATTCTGTGTTTGTGGGAAAAATGCATATTTGTGCGTAGAAATCACTACAGGCTTGGTAATTCTTTAAACAGAGAGACTATGAAGTACAAATGTATTGATTTTTTTCATTCCAGTTCTTTAACAATATGATGTAGTCTGTGTTATTTAGCATCATATAAAATTAACCGCTTCGGCAAAAAGTTCAATAAATACATTAGAATTCATTAAAAATGTAATAATTGTATTGTTTATTTATCAAATGTATTTACCTACCACATGCTATCTATACACGGATCTGTCCGGAATGTAAATGAGAGGAAATGATATCATTGTTAGGTTAAATAAATATAAATACTTAGCTTACTGACTGACTGATTCATGTATTCAGTGAATTGTACATTTATATATCTCACGGTATGGACAGATGTTAGCTATTAACCACTTACCCATAGGATAGTCTCTGTGTATATCTGTATCAATTTACAGGATAAAACTTCGTTACCACCACAATCAGTCACACTTCGGAAAAAACTTGCGAGTGGTTAATGACTATTTTTATATTAACCACAAATGTTTAACACAAATAACAATGTTAATGACATTTGCATATGCATTTTATGTTTATTAAAAGCTGATCGTGAGAAAAATGTGCTGCGGTCTTAGATGGCGAAACTTCTATATTTTCCGTTTTTCACTTACGATAAGTGGAGGTAATTCTGCATTGGTTATCGGTTAAGTGGCAGACGAACATACCGTGAGCTATCTCGTCTCGCTTCGAAGAGTTGAACAGAAGCGAATCATTGCTGAGTTAGCGCTGACTTCAAGTACGGATGTGTCATTATAACTCGGATACCACTGCTGAAATGATTTAAAATCACGTGGGATATTTCTGTGACTGTCCTAAGTTTACCATCACATTCCATATGAACTGATAGTAAAACTTTGTTTTATTTTATTCAGCTATAGTAACTGTAAAAACAATGAATATCCAAATAGTTCATCATCGGACATAGTTTCAATACATTTAATTTGATTTAATTAAGGAATATATTACGCTTAGGGTTCTACTATTTGCTGAGTGACAGAGAAAGAAAAACAATGGATGTAAACGCGAATAATTCATCTGGTGAATTAAATATCACCGAAGGAAATAATCAAACAATTTTGAACCAGTTTAATTCAGAATTTAATATTAGAGTGCTACCAGTAAGCATCGTGTTTGGACTTACAGCGTGTCTCGGATTTTTCGCCAACATTCTTGTGGTGTACGTTTATGGACTTAAATATAAGCAATGTAACTTTAAATATTTCCTATTCGTGATGGGACTTATTGGTTTGGTTCAGTGTACGATCATGTTACCCACACAGGTAGCTGAGATGCATTACTGGTTTATCTTTCCGACCTCGTGGTTATGTCGCGTGTCAGCTTACATTTTTGGATATACGGTTATTAATTGTTACTTTGTTCTTCTGCTCATAGCTTTAGACAGATTTAGGAAGGTATGCCGTCCATATGATTGGCAGATTCAGCCCGGAACCGCAAAGAATTTGTGTATCACAGTTTCAGTGGCATCTTTAGTGTTTGCAGCGCCACCTGGGATCATCAGCGGTCATCACAGATTTGTGACGTCATACAATGACGTAAACATAACCGTCACGGTATGTGCTACGGACGATATTTATCTAGACAGAGACTGGGCGGTGTATTTTCTGCTGCTTTTTGGGGGACTTCCGGTATCGATAGTGATTTTTGTAACGTGCATACTTTATGGCTTGATCTTACGGCAGTTTTATCTGGGCCCTGCAGTAGCCATGCGAAGCCTTTACGGCACATCGTCTACCGCTATTGCAACCGATAAACGTGTAGATTGCAAATCAAACATCTTGACGGCGTCATCGCAAGACCTAAATGGGACCCCTACGAAAATCCCAAAGTCACCAAAACTGATGACGAAAATCGAACGGAAGAAATCAAACAGATCCACCCAACTGAAGAAATTATTCCAATCAATCATTCCAGGACAAGGCAGTATTAAAAGCACAACATCTTCTGATTGCGGTGGACCTCTGCCTAGCGAAAATCTACGATCAAGTCGTTCTAACGTAGCCAAAAGTGGCGTCCGCAAAAAGTTGATGCGTAAGACATTGATTGTTTTGATCATTACAGTATCGTGTATAGTCGCATTAATAATCACCTTTTGCTTGCATACAATTGCTGAAACTATAAACATTAATGCATTATCCCTATCAGTTGTTAAGCTGAACGCTTTTGTGATATTCCACCGAGGGAGTTTTTCAATCATTTGTGCGATATTTCCAATAATTTATGGCATTAGAGACCCGAAATTCCGTAAAGCATTTCTGGCTATTGTTGAAAACATTTGTAGAAAGAAATCAGACACTTTGAATATCCAGGCCGGGAACAAGGGAGAATCAAACTGTTAGTGACAGTACTTTGAACAAAGCAACACAAATGATGTAACAGCATGGTATAGACATAAGACTTAAGTTGTGATATAAATAGTTGTGTCTCTATCTTATTTGTTAAGATACAACAACGTTTTAATGTATATGTATATGTTTATTCATTTTTAATTGTCTTAGCCTTTGATTTGCTCATTATTAAAGATGTTTTCTACCTCGGATTTTACTTGTATTATACGTGTAGTATGTGTCTTATGTTGATCATAAATGGGCCTTTTTAATACAAAACATAAAAAAACCTTGACGCGAAAACCACATTTAGTACCAAATTGAACTGTCTTAAAGTTAAGTTTCAAGTTTATTAAGATTATAACATGTATAAAGCCAACATATTTGTTTTGATCAGAAATGATCACTGAACAAATATACATAAAATGGAAGTTATAATTGATGTCTTAAAGTTAATGTGGTCGCATTATCAAGTTAAAATGTAGCCAGTCATGGTTTCCCCAGAATGTTCTCACCATGCTCGTCAAAAGGGGAAATGTAATAATTAGGGCAACAATATGGGAAATATATTATAGCATTTATTTTTTATGGAATATGAGATTATTTAATTGTTTAACTTATATATAGATATATTACTACACTGTAGTTAGTTACAATGGCGCGAAAACTGCTACGTTGTTCTTCCTTTTACATGATCATGTTGAAAACACTTCTTGTCAGGTGGAAATTCTGGCCATTTTAGGGAGAAAATGAAAGCATTTTGCTAGGGGAAACTGCCCATATAAGGCAATATAGTGAAAAAAATGGTAGCCGAGATGCTTAAACAAAGTCGGGAAATATTTTATCATTATAATGAGATGCCCTTTATATCAAAGTGATCACCATGCGAGGTTGTACGGTAAGAGGGTACAATTAATTACGTGCATTTATTACATGGTTTTGCTCGCTTATCCGACGTTTCCAGAACTTGGTTAACTCGAAAGCAAACCATAAGTTATTGTATTTTAATGGATTTAACAAGTTAATGATTCGAATAAAACTTAACGTAATTAAATAATTTTGTAATTACTGAGACTTTTAGCCGCATTTATTCAAGAAATATAGCATTTTAATCAATTTATTAACTGATTTAATTTCAATTAGGTTTTGAATAATATTCCACAAACATGAAAATTGCTTTAATGAATTATTCTTTATCATCAATAAAATACAATTATCAGAGGTAATTATACCGACACGTAACTAAAAGAGGATGATCGCTCGTTGTAGACAGATAGAAATGTATTAAATCTCGATTTTGATAAACGCGTGATTCAGAAAGATATTAAGAATCAATTAATATTCATTATCTATCTCACTTAGCGACGCGTCTGTTGGATATCAAAACTCTCAGAGATGTTATAAGGAACTACGAGGTTTCAATGCATTAACAAATTAATCTAAATTGTGACTAGTCTACGGCACTTACATGCACGAACATCATATTGGAAAAATCGAGATTTTAGCAGTCTAACAGTACTTATACATGTGGTATAAAGATTATGAAATATACGTCAAGGATAGATACGTAGCTAACCGATCTTAATAGGCTTTATTCATTCATTTATTATAATATAATAAGTATTATACAGCGTGCTAATGATACATCAGTAACCTAATTAACGAACCAATGTACGAGTATAATTAATGTACATACATTTTACTTAAATCTCACCATACAGTCCAATTAATATGATATTATTTTGTAATCTGTATATTTTTGGTTCTACCTCATATCATATACGAGTACATTTGTAGTTACAAATACGCTGAGGAAAAAAAATAATCTGAAAATCTGCATGAATGGATATTGGGCTGTCATTACTTAACAGAACTTCACGCTTTAACGTAAGAACAAAGATGCTTCAGGTTCACAAAAAGACCGGAATAATTAAATTAACTCAAGTACAATCGTTGTCACTGATATATATAATTACCTATTCTATGTACAGCGTCTTCCAGATTCTGTAAAAAAAACAGACACACAGTACAAGTACATTGTTCTTATCTAAAGTCTGTTCGATGGCATCACACCGTTTGGTAATGGATATTGTTTACATGTTTTTACCAGACGTATAGTTCACACACACAGGAATGAACGCGAAAAAATATTATCGGTCTACTTAATTATACATAGACATGCATCTTTAGAGCTTTCACTTAGGTTAAACATGCTTCTAGCTGTAAGATAATATTTTCCACGTTTAGAATGAAAAAAACGAACATCAGATAATATGACAGTTATAGACGATACAAATACACGAGATTCCAATCTTTATCAATGTTTAACGCTGGATATTCACCCTTGGTAGCTTCAAGGTATGAATATATCGTATTTTATATTGTGAGTCAAAGAAAACTTCTCTTCAGTGATACAATAATCTCATAGGAATGATTGCAAACTGATAATTACGCTTAATCATGTTTGTACAGGGATTATGTTGAAATAATTATTGGAATAATTATAAATCATGTATATTAATCATGATAATAGTGTAGCTGAGAACGAGAAACGAACCAATAATTAAGCTCATTTAGCTGATTAAGTCGCCCCAGCATGCTAGGTTGTTATGCGCCAATTAAGTACACCACGCTAATTGATTCATACCAAAGTCTAGAAAATATTGCAAAATTGCTTAAGCTGATTGAATAACAACATGATGGAAATCGCATTCGATTTGTTTTGTATTATTTACTCATTATTCTCCAGAACACTACCTCTTTGTTCTTTGTTTGAACTATTTAATGTCAGAATTTCTGTTAGGTAAATAAAACAGTAATGATTTTCACAGAGGGATAGAATATAAGAATGCTTTATGAGTAAGTTTGTTAGAATGTTTTTTTTTCAGCAAATGTTTAAGCAGTCATAACATGTTGTAAACGTTGCTACATTACATAGAAACATAAACATGCTTAAATTTGATAGATTCAATTTCACCGAAATTTTTATGCATCGTAAACTAAATAACACCTTTCGACATTTTTTACTGACTAACAGTATAAAAATGTTACAAGAATACGGTAATAAAGATAAACATCTTATGATGTAAATCATTTTTTCATTGTATACATGTTGATGTATTTTTTGATGAAACACTCTTAGGCCTTCCGGTGATCTAGATACGCGGTAAGATAAATGTAATTATTCTATTTATTGATTCAGTTACAATAAAATGTACTTGGTCAGACGGTCTATTTTTATGTATATTGTACGTAAGGGGAAATAGTTGAATTATTGAAACACTTAACCTTGTCATAAACTTTGCACCTATTAAATACATTTGTCCATTTTAGATTGTAAACAAGATGTTTTATTATGTTTAGCTGTGTAATACTTGTAGGGTCCTGTCTGTGAATGTTCGTAAGGTTTTAAACCATTTAACAAGGAAGTGACTCAGTACATAACTGTTAAAAGTAAAAATGAAGAAAAAAAACACGAAACTTTTATCTTAATGTTAATATGATATATTTTACTTCAAGTTTAGGTTTTTATTTCACGATTATCTTAAAAATGATAAACTTAATAAAAAAACATAAAATATAATTGAATGTATATTGATTATGATTTGAAATGAAAAATAATGAAAACTGTTTGCAAGAAAGGAAACTAAAACTAGTTTTAGTAAAAACGAACATTTAAATTATGATTCCATGATACTTTTCTTGGCTTAACCTGCGATAAAAAATCAGGTCATGAACAAATTTGTGGCAAAGACAATTATGACTTGAAGTGAAATGACCAAAGATAACAAAACTTGAAATATACTTAACGACATTAGAAATCGCAAGTTCTATGGATTCCAGATCGTCCAATCTTTCCCGACGAAACGAACAACTGCCAATTAGAACTACTTTTATGTGCATCCTCATCAGTTGAGCTGAAATTCCATACATTGTCAAGCACAATACAATACGAATGCACATGAAATAAACAAAATGTTAATCAATGTATTTAACTGAATTTTGATTTAACAGAGGTAGGTGTAGAAGGTCAAAAAGGTGTTTCCAAGTCAGGAACAAAAAACTTGCGTTTTTAAAGCTGTGAAGTATAAAAACCAACATACAAACAACATGACGCAGATACCGATACATTAAATTAAAGAAAATCTTTTTTTAATGTATACTGCAAACGAAGTGAAAAAAATACAATCACAAATGCCAAAAAAGACATTTCTTCATTGAGTTATGTAGTAAATAAACAAACAGCATTTTCACACAATATCACCATTTTATCTTGTTGTAAATCACGACAATGAATATTCAGTACAATAGGAAAATCAGTAATATACGAAAGCGGACAAAGAGGGAACAGTCGAGGCTGGTATCAATTCAAAATTCACAATTCATTTTGAGTATCATATTTTTTTCAAAAGGTTTAACGCCGATTTCATATTTTTGTTATATATTTTATTTACAGATCGGCAAATACTTGCCTACGGTACACAAAACAATACAAAAGCAATACAAACATGACAGAAATATAGAAAATGCACATAAATACAATACAAAACGTAGATAGATAAGTTACATACGGTGGCTGGTTAATCTTACCTGGTTTTATGAACTCAGTTTCGAACCCTGACCATCGGATACAAGCCACTGGACCACGAACGCGGCTGCAATATTATAATAGACTCACATTTAAATTATATCAATAAATTAACTATACCAATCATAAAGGTAGTTATACGAAAACAGATTTTTTAAAATCTTTTAAAAGTTAAAACCACGGTTTTGTTAATGAAAACGTTTAGACGGATAATTTCTATCGTGTCTAAATTATATTATTATATGATCTATAAATAAACACATTTTGATTGGCTTAAAGCCTGATCGATCATCTAACATAAATGTCATATTCAACGGAGAAACTTGATATTTAATGGATATTTCGGAATTTCCAATCTAAAATAGAACCAGGTCAATATTCATCACACAGTAGAAGCATTGCATATTTTGTTCTATCGTCCCTCCGTGTCGGGGGATGGAAACAACCGAGCAGTTTTTGTCCCCACCACATTTTCCTGGCTCCCGGGCATTTTCCCCGACCCTCGGGCAGTTCTTTCCCCACCCCATTTTCCTGGCTCCCGGGCATTTCCCCCATCCACGGGCAATTTTAGTCCCGGTCCTTCGAACAAATATTATCCAAATAATATATGACATCCTGCCGGTGAATATCACATCATATTTAATGGCTCACTAGTCAATAACTGTATAATATTTGACACCGAAAAGGTAGAAAAAAACATAATGTAGTATCATTGTTTTGTTGACTTAATCAAGTAGACGCATATCAACATTTAAAATACATTTAATGAAATCAAAATATTAATTTCCCATTGAAGATCATCTTTAACTACGATATATATCCACGTTGATTACACTCATATTCAACTATTTGACAAGCCTAAAACGATGTTGTTTTCATCAATTAATGGGACCAAGCATTACATGTACATGATAGCCGAACGGTCAATTAGCGCAGCCTGAAAAAAGGATTAAGTCGAATATCCAATTATGATAATAAAATATATATCAATATTTGGTTCGTTGCCAGATGCGGGGAGCAAGCAAGTTTTGTGTTCCAGTTCAATATTGATGCCATAGTTTAAACAATTCATCTGATATATTATGAGATTTCGTCATGGAAAAATTAATCATACCGTACACGCGCTGTATGGCAGAATTGTTCAAATGTCAGATTTCAGTATGATTGCTTTGCACGTCACTACCTTCTCGGGGAAAAAGTGATTGTTATATCACACCACATATTTATGTTAGGAAAAACAACCCAGGAATTAAATAACATCGACAGAGATGAGAAATGAATACCGGGAATTTATTACGTATGAAGCTAAAATGCTTTTAACTCAGATATCATATCTACCGCCCTGGTGTCATTTTGTAACACGTCATAACGAGAAACAGTGTAGAATGGTTTTACAGACATGTCTGTATTATCTAAATGACAGAAGTTCATTTCATGTTAAGTCTAAATCTCGAATTTCCATTTGATCCAATTTATAGAGGCATACATAAACCGCGGTAATGTTTTTATTTATGACAAATTCTGTACATAAAAAAAACAAAAACTTGTTAATAGCACATTGAATTAAGTAATGGTATGTAATTTGAGTGAAATGAGTAATGTGATGATTTTTGGAAACTGAATTAACATTCATAGCCGTCACATGCTTTCTACATCCGCTATTCAATTGTTTAACTAAGTCCCCATCCATGTTGCAGTGCAAATCTATGTAAGTTCAGTTTTAATGAGTACGTTCAGATTTGATTTTATGATAAAACGGATGTCATGAAAAATTCAAAGTTTACTGGTCTGAAAGGACCGGACAAACATACGTCTAGTACACAATACAATTTATGCGAGACACATGACCGTGTACCGTTTGTTAGACAAGGCACATGACGTTAGACAAGGCACATGACCCTGTACCGTCTGTTAGACAAGGCACATGACGTCAGTTAAGGTAGTTCGCGGTGTTGCTCGGCGAAAAAGAAAGTTTATTCGAATGACATGAAATTTGGAGAATTGTACACGAAGTAGCAGCGCTTATGAAAATCGTGTTCTTTTTACAGTTTGACGTCGGTAACCTAGCAACTAAACGACGTTAAAACGCCATCTAGCGGCACCAGCTATGTGAACGACTCGTTGTACTTTGACCCTTGTAGCTTTGCTATAAATTGTCATAAATTGAAAATTCGAACTTTGCGGATGAGCGAATGATGTGGTCTACCGAATGATCATTATCAATACTTTGAATATTCATGACCGCCCGGCGTGTCGGAAATTAATCGACGTCAAAGCGTCATTATGGGGACGTTTTTTCGGCGTAAAATATTCAGATAAATGCAAATGCAGCTAAAACGCCGTGGTAGAAGTTTTTCAAAAATTAACATTATGTAAAGCATTTATTTATCTACGTATTAAGTGAAAAAAATCTATACCTCTTCAGGCTACTTTTTTCAGTATCGTTACGTTTCCTGCACCACTTGAAATGAAAACACGGAGTCATTACGTCATTATTTTGGCCATTATCGCGCTTAATAATTGGTTTATTTTAAGCGCATGTTAATCTTATGTTTCCATAATAGATATATGTAGACTTTTAACAATTCCAACAATTATAGTTAGAAACGTAATATACTTTTTTAAAAACAATAAATGCTTTTGCCGAATCAGCACGACTCTATGGTCTTCTTTTAGAAAGTTGTAACGTTACGTATGCAGTAATGAAAATATTAACGTCGATATGTTACCATAATATTAAAATAACAATGTTTCTATGTTTACTGTTTTTTTTTGTTTTTTTTTTAAAGATAACAACATTTCTTGATAATTATTTTTTTACAATCAATAAATATATAAATGTAGTGCCGGTATTGACTCGTTACATACATTTTACACACCACAATGAAACTATGCTGTAAGTAATATGTATTTTACAATACGTAATAATCGGTTGATATACTGAATAAGACACGTTCAATCACGTACAGTTAGCAGGGTACAAGTATCACGTAATATCTTGGCTTGGTCCAGAAATGCCATGACGACTTAATGTCAGATTTATATGGTTGACATGTAAGCCTCTGCTCCGCAACATGTAGTAATAACCTCAGTGCCGGTGACAAGTTTTGTTTTTCGTAAAAGATTTTTGCAACTTCGCAACGACTATATTCTCACTGAAAACCTGATTTTTTTCTCAACATCCAGGACAAACATAATAAAGTCCTCTCATGTTGGAGCATCAGAAACTGCGTAAGGCGTAACTTATTCATTTTTAGCAATTTTCGTGTGTGTTTATTAATTCTGGATGTTGTTATCTGTACATGGTTAGACTGTCCGCAAAACCAGTAAAAGGCGTATTTTCGAATGATGACTTTTGAGTTAAATGCAAAATTTGGTTTACTGAACTTCTACAGCCACTGACTTTTCGGCGAAATTTATACACTTTTTTGTCGAGTTACCAACCGTCGTCACGTGCCCTGAAATTTATCTGATTTAGTTCAGTATTCGATAAATGTGACAATCAAGAAAATGAAATTTATTAGCGGTGTCAACTGGTAAATAATGGTGTGTAGAACGCTGTAAATAAATGATCTACCAAATTAATTTTAAAAAATCCATGCTGAACTCTAGTTGTCATAGCAACCAATAGAAAATCTTTAAAAAATGCCCTAACTTGTCAGAAACAACGATATCTACAACATTGATAATTGGTTTGTACATGTAACATTATCTAGTAGACCTCTACCAGGTTTATTCAAATTATGGTCATGTGGGTAAAAATTGGTCCCGCCCCGGGGGTTACTTGATTACACACAATCATAAATATATGAAATCTTTTAAAATCTTTTTGTCCGAAGCAAGTCCTTGATCTATGATATTTTACGTGAAACATTGTCTAGCAGACATTTACCAAGTTTGTTCAAATGTCAATTTTTTTATAATAGTCTTTTCTTCTTGTGATCGATTATAGGTAAAACGGTAAGAAGTAAGAGGATAGGTTTATAGTCTGAAATTTATATTCATATTCAACCGACTTTCACAAGTTACCGTTCGATCACTTGGTTATAGGAGAGTTGGAGAGTCGCGAGATATTTTTTTCAAACCGTAACTTTCCATTTACGCACACCCGCATTTTGTCTATATACTCAGTTTGAATGAAAAATATGTTAGTAACATCTTTTCCGCCATCATGTGCATTACATTCGTGTCCTAACGCAGTAACTGTTTGTAAATTGCATATTTGTATGTGCATTCATCCTGACTTTGTGGCGTGTACAAATTTAAACAAAAACGAACATGTACATCTTCGAACATACAGTGTTTCGGATTTTTTTCTCTTCACAATAATAATTTTCGTGCATCGATGTCTTCATGATCAAGTTGTAGTATAAATCAAACGATCAACCCTTAGATAAAACAACCAAATTTGATAAATATTGCTCCAACCAAACGATGTCTTTATGATTGACGTCATTTTGGCATGGTATGACTTTAGGAAATGTTACGATACTGAAAAAAGTAGCCTGAAGAGGTATAGATTTTTTTTCACTTAATACGTAGATAAATAAATGCTGTACATAATGTTAATTTTTGAAAAACTTCTACCACGGCGTTTTAGCTGCATTTGCATTTATCTGAATATTTTACGCCGAAAAAACGTCCCCATAATGACGCTTTGACGTCAATTAATTTCCGACACGCCGAGCGGTCATGGATATTCAAAGTATTGATAATGATCACTCGGTAGACCACAGCATTCGCTCATCCGCAAAGTTCGAATTTTCAATTTATGACAATTTATAGCAAACTACAAGGGTCAAAGTACAACGAGTCGTTCACATAGCTGGTGCCGCTATATGGCGTTTTAACGTCGTTTAGTTGCTAGGTTACCGACGTCAAACTGTAAAAAGAACACTATTTTCATAAGCGCTGCTACTTTGGGTATAATTCCTCAAAATTTCATGCCATTCTAACAAACTTTCTTTTTCGCCGAGCAACACCGCGAACTACCTTAAGGCACATGACCGCGTACTGTTTGTTATACAAGGCACATGCCGTAAGACAAGGCACATGACCCAGTACCGTCTGTTAGACAAGGTACATGACATTAGACAAGGCACATGAACGTGTACCGTCTATAAGACAAGGCACATGACGTAAGACAAGGCATATGACCGTGTACCGTCTGTTAGACAAGGCACATGACCGTGTACCGTCTGTTAGACAAGGCACATGACGTAAGACAAGGCATATGACCGTGTACCGTCTGTTAGACAAGGCACATGACGTTAGACAAGGCACATGACCGTGTACCGTCTCTTTGACAAGACATGTAACATAGTAACGTCTGTCAGACATGACACATAGCAGTGTAACGTCTGTTATACAAGGAACTTTTCCGTGTAACATCTGTTAAACAAGATGGGAAAAATAAATCAAATTACTGGAATCACATGGAACGGAAACAACATTAACAATTGCATGACGGGTATAGAAAAGCGTAACACTTTGGTGGTCTGCATCAAACTCCATGCGTCGAGCGAGTGAAGGCTATATCGAGAATATCGTTCAGATTCCAAAACTGAACCCAATACATCACCCTACAATTCACTGTGCTGTAGTTTCGGACAACAGCAGAACTTTCAGAGCTTTGATTAATACTAGGTGTTGTCGATACATTAATCTTATGTTTGCACTCTAATAAAGGGGATTATTCTCTAGTGCCTTCACCATATTGAATGCAATTTTATAAATTCTAATTTCGCCACGCGCACGACACCGTAGGTCCCGAAAAAAGACAGTGGTTTACAGCGCTTTGAACGAGCTATGACAGGCATCTAATATAATATGCCGGAAAATTAAATTTGACAATTTTTTTTTATCTGAGTCTAATGTCATGGATAAGACATACTCATTATCTATTTCAATCATTTTCCGGAAGCTGTTTGTATGATTAATGATATTATGAACAACATATTTAATTTTGCCTAAAATAAATCTTCGCGTATACAATGTCAATGCCTCTCAGTAAAATGACATGTGCGCTTAAAACGTACGAGTGGATTTAATTATATCATACTCATGTAATTAAAACCAAAGTATTACTCTTCTATGTACACTCCTTGAGCCGGGGAGCGGTACGAGTGTTTTGTTTTTAACCTGTATTCATATAATAATCTAATAAAATCATGACATAAGCAGAAATCATAAGGAGAATATTTTCTTTTATCTGAAACTGCGAGAATTGACTGATTTATATTTTATTTTACGACGTATGATTTCAGATATCGTACATTTTTATCAGTAGATTATAAAATAAATGAACAGTTAATGCGTGTGGGCTGGAATTACAGGTTATATAGTGAACATATTTATTGACTGATATGTCTCTAATGGCCTTACAGGTAGGCCTATTGGAATTTTGTAAAGGAATAAACTTCAAAATATTTCATTTTTTCTTCAGATTTTAATAAAATTCTAAGCCTTTTTTATATACATGTATTCATATTTACAGACCAAATCAGAGTTAAGTGATAATAAAGAAGTTTGTGATGTACCGAAGTACGTGTACATGTATAAAAGGTTAAGAATTCACCCTAAGAAATGTTTGATATAGTTGAAATCTGTATAGAAAAGCCTATACAATCTTGATATGAAAAGGGTTGGTTAAAATTTAAACTAGCATTGACCAATAGCAGACTGTTATCATAAATGATCCATTACCAAAAGCCAATTGTTTTCATTCGAAATCGAAATACACAACTCGAGCAACAAGAGATGATAACAGAAATTATATTAATTAGATATATTAGTAAACTATCTATTACTACTATAATTTATTATCATAGTTATTAATGCGCTTACAAGACACAAACGATAAATTAACTCTGGCCTATAATAATGATAACGTGGTTTTTAGCCCCGTGAAGTCGTTTCTTCCATCGGTCCTTCATATAAACCCCTTACGAAAATAACACTATCATATAACAAGTAATTAAATGAAGTCAGGCCTAAAAGTGTACAAGAGGTTAATGTTATATTCATCTTTCTTGTAGTATGTAAGCGAATCTGACTTCACTCGGGTAGTTTAGTACATACAGATATTTAAGTACACTGAGTCGATGTTTTCGTACTGTTGACTCTGAATCAGATAGAAAACTGACCTGACTGCTAAAATATGCTTATCGTTAATTGTACTGAAAATACATGCCAACAAGTATGTTCTGGTTCTGAAGGAATCACCCGGATGTAGACATTGTATTGAACAGTCGCATCAACGTAGATTATTGTAAATTACACCCATTCCCCAACACGCCATGTGTTCATCCTTTTTTAGTAATGGTGTACTCGATATGCACCGTTGTATTAAATGGCACGAACTATATCACAATGATACATTATAAAATTCATTCGTGTCTAAGATTTTAGATGATTGTTTACACGACAAATGAGGGACATTACAAACAACTATAATTACTGTTTAGGCAGAATCGGAAATAAATCAAGTTTTAAATCAACTCAATAATGGGTCATCTACGTTTTGTGATTTTTTTCGGTGAGACATTTAAAGATGGTTTTAACGTGATACCAACAAATCACTATTATGCTGGTTTTGCGTAAAACACATCGAAATATTCAGCAGCGCTGATCGAACGTTGTAATTTCCGTCGGGAGGAAAATCTTGAGTAGCTAATCAAATTCTAGAACGCAATACGCAAATCGCGGAATGCAGTCCGCAAATTTGCGAATGGCAATTTGCATTCTTACATATATAATTAAAATGGAATTAGATTCAAATTAGAATCGCTAACTGCAAACTGCGAGCTGAGTTCTATAAGTCATTAATTGTATGATTTCCTAACACCGTTTTATCCAGGAACTATTTTATCTCCAGACACATTTCCCGGTCAAAACATTTACAATTTCCAATTAATTGTCGATCGCACTCGAGTGTGTTAACAAGAATTATCAAGAATTCATGATGGCCGTATCTATGATCGGTGCCAAAGTACGATAAGACGCGTCAGAAGATTTGGATATTTTATCAGGTTTTTCAGTTTTCGTACGATACCTTTGACCAAACAGAAAAGTCAGTACAAGATTAGATTCAATGTGTTCGTGTCAATATTTTTTCAACGCACACACGCACGCACACGCACATTAAAACATATATACGTATTTTCCAAAGGTTAAGTTATATACGTCTTTAAACAAATCTTTATAGTCACGTTAAAAACAGTTTTCACTTCCAAAGATGGTTGTAAATGTGTCTGTTTTGGTCTGCTAGATAAATGTTTATCGAACGTGACCAAGCTTAGCAAAAGAAATTATTTCACATATGACAGGCACATTACATACCGGATCAATCGTAAAACTGGAAGACGGAGCAAATATACATATGCTGTCAAAACTAGATGTGTAGGCTGCCACCTCCGAATAAAGACCACCCTATTGCTTGAAAACCGTCATTGCTTATCTAGAACAGGACGACATCCCAATTCAGGCCACTTGTCAATAAAGGATGACATTTGTTAACAGGTTAGACTGCATGCATATCACTTTTCTTTTCTATTGTTTAATTACAATAATTATTCTAATTCGTATGGCGATCAACTGGTTTTAACTAGTTACGCTAATTTTTATGACGTTTAAAAGCTTGGAAACATTCGGTTTGTTCAATTAGATAAGAAGTACGGATTATGAATTAACTTTTTTCGTTGTGGGAGAATTTCTTTGTGAATATGACTTTTATTGCCTATATGCGATATCTTAATCACCACGACCCTCCTAGATGCAAGCTCATGCAGATAAGAAGTGAAATAAATGAGTTAAATTACTTGAAGCATACGTTGAGATTAGAACGGTGCGACTTCTTCAAAGTGTTTTACTAAGATATTTAACACACTGAGCGATTCATAGACAAGGTCAGAATTGATGTAAAAGTGTCACGGGTTGATTATGTGGAATTTGAAATAATGAACAAAGTCCACTTCAGATAAGATGATATATCAGGATTGTTTGTAACTTCGATAAGATTCCGCTACGTATGTTGACTGTTGAGACAATTTCCGAAAATTTCTTTTATATAAGTGTAACGTGATTCTAACGTAGGGCTATCATTACTAGGCGAACTTCTTACGCGAAGTTGTTCAAAGACATGCAGTTACTTGAATTCACTAATTGTTAATTGATTCGACTTTTCTCTGGTCTATGTCTACATGGTCATTTTCTCTGGTACTTAAAAGATTACATTGCAAACACTCTATAAAAGGTCGAACCAATCTAGTTTCCAATGTCATCGTCGTTGTATTTTGATAGTTTTGATTTGTTCTTAACACAGATACCAACGTACTTCTTTTGTTTCTCGGTCAGTGTACGTTTATAGATATCAACTGTACCTGACAGTTGTTTTTCTGTCTGCCTGTTAATTCCACTGCGTTGCACTTCTTTTCCATATTACGAAACAATTAGTAATTTCTAACCAGCTGACCATAAATTATTTCATCAAGTATGAGAACTAACATGATTAGAATTTATACAGTGTATATGTATACGGAACAGTTGAAGAAGTAGGATACCTATCATAAACACATTGTAGAACGTCATGACATTGGTTCTTTTATGACATGTAAAGGTGGGCAAGTACAATTCTATTAGGTTGATACATAAACAAGGGTCGTCATTCTAAACCAGACAGTTAGGTTTTGAACAATGATTATTTAACGCAACATATCGCTTTAAAGAATCAACTGAATTGCTAAAATCTGGTAATGATAAGCAACGGATTCCATGCCAAAATCACAAACAAATATTCCCGTCTTTCCGAAAATCCAAAATACAACATGGTCAAAAAGCCATGATCCAAAACCCACCCAATAATATATAAGATCCTACAAAAGCACGGTGGTTAACCGGCTCGGACTTTTGGATCAAATCAGCGTCCCCAGACTATTTTTGGGGTCGCTGATTTGATAAAAAAAGTCCGAGCTGGTTAACCACCGTGAAAAGATGGACAGACCACAGTCTCCCCGGGGCACCGCCTTGGTACGGTAAGTAACAAAGCTACATGGGTTTTAACTAGTGTTTAGAATTCAACGACAACCTCATCCCCGGAGATACAAATGTATAAGTATCTACTGGTAGCTAAGGTTTATTTATTTAGTTTATTTCAAAATGTTAGGACTTTGGCCTAGGAATCAACATACACAATAACAAGAGCGCCACAAGCGGTGCTAATGCTCGTCTGACACAGACCAAACATTACACCTAACCATGAAGCCTTTTTGACCATTTCAAGGTCAATACTTTTAGAATGGTGGTGTTTCTATAGACTTGGTAACATAACTACAACGACAAGCATTGTCGCACCAATACCTTCCATGATTCACGATCGCGTTTACTTGTATATGCAAAATATCGTACAATTCATAGTCAGAATAAATAAACTACATAATAATAAACATTGTACATATCCCATATACTAGTACACAATAGTTAACTGAATCTACAACAAAACCCATTTAGTCGTAATTTTCATCCATGCTTGTGGCGAGTTATTATCGAATACAACATCATAAAATCTCTTTTTTATTTTTTATAGCTCATGTTTATTGGTCATGAAAAGTTTCTCCTGCTGATCTGAGGTTCTTTTACATAACAACGATGCCATTGCTCTTGGACTGTTAAAGTAGATTAGTACCCTCAAAAAATATGTAAATAGAAATCTATATGATGCATAGCTGGCGGATTGAATGATTTTTGTTGGCTAGAGCCCCGTTTCTGATTCTTTTATGTCAATGGCAACGGTTCAAACGGAGATATTTTTGGCGGTATAATGGACGATGTCAATATTATAAGAACATAAATATAATACAGTGTCACCACTGTAGCCAGAATGGGCAATAACTTGTCACGTGGTTTTGCATCGTCATCTACGTAACTTGGTTATAATTTCATTAAAACTACGGTTCACTGTCTCTGCCACTTATCATGTTACTGTACAACAGTTTCTCTAACGATAACACAGTCTAGGAGTAACAAGTCACGAACATTTTGAACTTTTTGTAAGCAGCGAGTGATTTTACAACATATTAACAGGTGTCTATAACAATACTGTAATGTCTTTAAATTAATTGGTTGTGTGCATTTACCAGTTTAGAATACTGTAAGTATGTTATACTGATGAGGCAACAGTTTCAACATAGTTTGAGCAATCTGTTGAACTACAATAAGCATGTGTTGATACACCTGTACCATTATTTTGAACGTGAATTCGTTAGAAGTTAGATATCGGCTTTATTTTGTCTTATGTTTATATCATCAGAACAAAACACACAGTTTTCTCTCCTTTACGTGCATTGCCAAAGAAGCGCGTGATGTTCTACAAGAGGTACACTGTAGGCTGATCTAAACTTTATTTGAGAATTACTAGTAATGAGATTCGTGTTATTTGGGTTCGTGCCTTAGACAAAACATGCGGCTGTGAGAAATATTGAAGTTAGTGTCTACAATTAGGGTTACCAACGTTAGGACAGGTGTTGTCGACAGATAAATCTCTGTAGCTAATTACCAGAGCCATCCAGAGATTACCATTTAGATGTTGACTGTGATATCATATGTAGCAAAACCTACGTGTTTTGCTATCAACGGTGCAAGTATTATAAACGGATTATGTGAATTGTATCTCGTTAGATTTAGATTAAAATATATCGAAGACACTGATGTTGACAATGTAGCATGTTACGCTTGTACGAAATCAAAGATAAATCAACATCTTCTTGTCGAAATTTAATGTACTTTTCGGGCTTTTACACTTAATGCATTAACTTGTCACACAGATTCCAGTCCAACGTGAGAACAAAGGCAGCTCTTGAGAAAGACACAATGTTGGATGGTCATTTTGTTTTCTCATTAATCAATGGCGATTTTAAAAGAATGGCTTTGTTCACAGTTTCCCTTTCATTCGCAGAATGGCGTAAAGACATATTTGTAGATAATATTGTATTCTGTATTGTACATCATTAGGCGTTGGTTTCTTCCTGCTCAATACTTTTTTTGTGACATTTCAGTAGTTGTTAGAAATATCTACTACTACTATGTCTATAGCATCACGACTGTAATGTTAGTTTAATACCTATCTTTGACTGTATATAAATGACACACCGTTTTGTGAGTGTACAAGTTATAATTAACCTTGGAATTCTGATTCCATGAAGCTTAAAAAGACAATATTGAACTATCATGAACCGCTTCTGTGTATGCAACTTGCAATTTGCTCAACAAATTATTTATTCATGGAAACCATAAAATGACGGAAGAGGAATTTCAAACTTTGTCCAATGGTCACGAACTTAATTACTAGTACCCTACAAAAATGCACAATAAAAATCAGCTAGAAAATTGAGGAATTCATGCCAGTGAGTTGTATATTTGTACCTCTTTTACGACGAAACAAAACATGCTTATTTTATCCTACATACACAATTTCATGTAAAATAGTTTTTAATTAACAAAGACTATTCAACTATTCTTGTGGGAAATCTCATCATCCACGTTATGTTCTGAAGAAGTATGTCATATGATCGCTATCAGTGTGATGTTGGAATCATTTACAATGTTACTTCTTCCTGAGCCTCCGTAGAGAGAACTTCAAAAACTAAGACAAGGACGATAGCCTTTGGGATGCTGGTATTTTATGTAATGATGTAATGAGCTATCTTGCCGAGAGATGATATCATAGCCTTTGGGATACTGGAATCTTATTAATTCTACACAGCTTTATTGCAGATAGATGATATCATAGCTTTCAGTAACTGTTGTTAAATGTAACATTATGTTGTTACTTATGTTGTTAAATATGAAGCTGCCAATAGGATGAATGCTAGAACCGATACATTTATTTAAATGCATACAAGTCACAAGAGCACAATTATAAAAAACAACCGCGGTGGGCATGCTGTGCAATGTCTATTACTCATGTCTTGACAAAAGGTCGTAGCTTATAGAGTACACAACAATGTATGCAAGTGTGATCGTAAGTACGGGGGTAGGGGTACTGAGATCAGGGATAGAGAGGTAAGGGTAGTTGAAGTGAGACATTACCATCACATTGATTTACGTCAATATAAATGTCGCTAGGCAAAAACATACGTACGAAAGAAGCTCACGTTGTGTCTGATGCAGGCCATCATTATGTTGGATTCAAAGTTTTCAAATATTGATACTGTTTGCTGGTTGAAGTCGAAGTCTGCAATCATAAACTTTTAATCTGCATCGCAGTTTGTGATTGAAATGAGCTCCTGTTCAGAATTTACATTTATGAAGTCTTAGAGATCAAAGAACTTGGTTCTAATGATAAGTCTTTAAATACATAAGCGTGATAAGAGTCTTCAGAAATAGTTTAATTCAGTCTGCAATTCAGTGTTTTAATCTGATAAAGCTTTGATTTAAAAGGCGAGTTTAGACTCCGCCCTTCTGTGCAGATTACAGATAGGCAAATATACCGTTAATACTTAGATTTTGATACATATCTTTCAAAAGCATCAAACTTTTAATCAAACTATTAGGTAAACTACAATGTAAAGAACATGGATGGACTCGGGAATACAAAAGGTACTTTTGTGTGTGTATATATTATGTAGACTTATAGTTTTAAACTCTTATTTCAAATAGGCCTCACTTTATATATAGCATCTTGTTAGTTTTTCATGTATTTCTTTTGACTTTGACTTCTATTCGTACAGAAAGTACTTACAAATGAATTGCAAATATGCCGAGTTCATGCATGGTAATTTTCTTAAGTCTTGGAATATCTGAAGGTCTGTCTATGAAATTTATTTTTATTAACCGCTCGGTCAGATAAAAAATAGGTAAAATAATAAACTGTCAAATAACTTCTCAGTTCCTAAAATTCGAAGACATATAATTGTATGACTTTATGCTTTATAAAACAAGTCAAATCAAAGTAATGATGTAAACTTTGCGTTTTACGAAAATATAGTTCTAGCAAAATCACATGTTTACGTGCATAGAGGATGATATTTTTAGTGCCGTTTGACCGAACATTGAACCAACCATTCTATAAAGATTATTTTCTCAGCTTTCAAAGTGAGCCAATTATACTGAATATCAGTTAACCAGAAATAGCTTGAAAAACACCGTCCTCTTGTTCACTGCTAATAACTTCCCATGAATAGTTTGTGATTTTTATTTAATGGCAAGTTAATGGTGATTACAGATGATTCTCCTAGAACTGAAGCCATTAACGGTCACGCCATAGACCCAACATGCTGCTTTTCAGATTAAATGTTTTAACATTATAATATAGATCGGAATTCTATTCGCGTTTCAACAAGCGTGCAAGTTGATGATATATAATGCGGTTGCACATTAACGCTTTCTGGTGCATAATTATTCCACTGACTGCTGGGTTTTCTTCGACGATGCGGTATTTCTTTGTTATCATTCTCAAGACGGGCCATAATTGAAATGTACAATTGTTTGTATAATGTCATTCAGAATATTCTCACAATCACATCCTTTCATGTTTCAATTTTCTAGTGTTTGCTGAGTCGCAAAAGTAAGCCAATAATTTACTTAATATTCATTTTGATGTTATATTCTGTAATCAAAATACCACATTCAAACATAATGTATCTTTACATGTATTATATTCAAAATTATAAATCAAAACATTAAACTTCCCTATTGGGTCATCATCAGTTGTGTGTCTATAGTCCGATTCGTGTTAATGTTCACCTATACGAAAGTTTGAACAAATTTAATCAGTTTAATTATTTGAAATTTATTCTGTATTTTTATAATAAGACCGTCACTATAATTTTTTCTTTGGTGTTTAAAGTTGCATCAACAGTCAGAGTCATTTGGCGACTTTTCCACCTTTAATGTTCGAAGAAATTCAAGGTGTACATATGGGTAGAACCATCGATCTTACGTCCTTTAAGCTAGCTAGACACTTTCCTCGCGTGGTGAACCTTGTTTGGTCGATGGTGGGGGTCTTAGTCACAGTGGTGAGGGGATAACGATTACTAGTCAAACACTGGATTCCCCACACTGACATAACAACTCGAAATATATTTTTAAAAAACCAATCCCCGCGACCTTGACCTTTAACATACTGACCTAAAATGCACAGGTCCTGTTGAAGTTGCCATGAGGAACCAATATATAAAGTTTGGTGACTGTAGCTAGAATCGTTTTGATTTTACAGCCTAGGTTAAAGTTTGGTACAAACAAACAAACAGACAGGCCAAAGACATGGGGACATAAAAAGTGGACTATTTACTAGGATTGGTTGTATATAGATTTGTACTGTGACAGAACACAATACTATAACTCAGACCCTGAAATTCCAAACAGCGCTTGCTCTAAAATACTATCTTTACGATATACGATATTTCTCAAATATTTGACGGCCTATGTCTGTTATCAATGTGAAATCGGAATTCATACTTGTAAAGCTATTTATATAGCACTTTTCAACATGCACAATGAGGAAACACATCGTGTTTATTGCTTTATGAAATATGTTTTTACACTATTAAATTTATGAGATCTGGTGCTCACAGCAGGCAACTATAGTTTAAAGTTCTAACTTGTTACACTTAATCATTTTTGCTCGACAATCAGCCCGTATTCAAAAGTCAAGTACTTGTTCCATTGTCGCTGTTAGACTCGTGGTGTCAGAGTAAAACTAATCATAATATATGTAACAAAACAGACGTGTTGCCTTGTCTAAAACACGTTTTAAAGCCCCAACAGGGATATAAAAGGCAGGTAATGGCTGGTGGGTGGTTTCCCTTGATTTTTTAACTGTTTTCAACTCAGGGAGAGATTTTAAAAAAAAAATGATATTAAATGGTGTTTTTAATCACTGTAAACTATTCTGAATGAAGCAAAGTGACTCTTTTATCAGTACAGATAAGAAATTTCAAAATGTGTGAAGATTTAGGTTCTTATATTTTCAAAACAATTTATAACAGAAATTCAAATTTGCTTCAGCTATTTATAGATACAGTACAGTATGTCTGTTAGTCAGCATTCACTGTATGCCTATCACTGATAAAAAATTGTAGTGAGAGAGAGTTCATTTGATAAAACAATGTGGAGAGAGAGAGTTCATTTGATAAAACAATGTAGAGAGAGAGAGTTCATTTGCATCCGATAGTCTGATCGGATGTTGCTCCTTTAACGTCTACACAATTAGTGTTGCTTAAATTGGGCCAGTCGATTATAAAACAGCTGAATTGAATTAGTGGTGATAGTAAGCTCGATCTAGTACTCGCAATAATTTGTTGACAAAACTTAGCGCCATTGAAAACACAACTGTATGCTTAATGTTATGGTTAAACGTCAGATATATCTAACGGGTTATTTAGACAACTTCAATTCTTGGACCGAAAACAATGGTATGTACATCAGCCGAAATAAATGACTTAGTCTCGAGACACAGTTTTCTCCAAGATTACGCTGCATTTAAATAGAAAGAATTAGATCTAACAATCGTTAATCCATCAATGTAGAGCTCTGAAGACAGGGTGTAAGTATGTGAAAAACTCGACCAATGTCTTTATAGCCCGATTTGTTAACAAAAATGAGTTTAAAGATTGCATGTTACTAATGAACCATTGACGTACTTGACACAATATAGCGAACGATTGGCTTGTACTAAATTGATATAATATAACCAAGTTTGTACTTACACAATTTACAAACATTTTAATTACCTAATTACAAATCATTTTGGAATATGCTTACATGATATGGACGACGGACATGTACAGGTAGACAAGATAGGAGCATCGGGAGGCCAAAAAGCCCACCGCTCATAGCGTTTGAACGTCAATATATGATCTGGTGATAAGACATTACTTGGCTTCATTTCTCCGACAACTATCAATGTATGAAACAATGGCATCTCATACTTTGTAGGCATTCTGCAGGTGCTAAAGGTTGGGTTGTTATAAATCTGAATTCTTAAAATCTCTGCATTTAGTTACACATGTTAAACATAAGTTTTTAAGTGTTCTACGCCGTAGGTGTGCACCCACAAAACTATCCCAACTTTAACATATACACGTTGTAAACATACATTCAATGTGCAAGAAAGTGGAAATTCACAAATGTAAACATATTAATGTCTCTTCACTGTACTTACACAAACCTTTGCTCTACTGAAAACCTTTACCCTGCAAGTTAACCTTCGCTCTGCTGGTAAAACATTTACCCTGCAAGTTAACCTTCGCTCTAGTGGTAAAACATTTACCTTGCAAGTTAACCTTTGTTCTACTAGTAAAACATTTGCCCTGTAAGTTTACCTTCGCTCAAGTGGTAAAACCTTTAATTCCTTTATTGTGGCGAACCATTCTCTGCACATGTACTGGTAAAATTTCCACCGTTAAAACCTTCGCTGTACTGGTAAAACATTAACTATACTGGTAAAATCTTCACTATGCTGGTAAAACCTAAAATGTGTTAGTATTACTTTACTTGTAAAACTTCGTAGCACAATCCATTTATGAAGGACAATTCAATTTATCTAATAAAAATTCGATATTCCTTACAAATTAATTCAAGCTTACGAGATATGACAACACACAGAGCACATGTTTGATGAATTGACGGACAATTAGATGAAATGATAATGTTATATAATATTCATTTCAATATTATCCAATTATTTTCGTCCTGGTTCAATGACAGATATCAATCCGACATTTTAATCTAGGTTTGAATTCGACTGGTTAGGGAAATGGTTTCCGCGAACATCTCGATAAATAGAGTGTTTGTAGGTCAACATAACTCTAATTCAACTGCATCATTTCTATTTTGGGAAAAAGGTTTATAAATATGGAAATGAAATAAAAGCAATAAAAGATTATCAGAGACTAAAACAAACAAGGGACGTCAGCATTAATAGGGTTAGTCTGTTAATGGGATACCAATAAATTTTCTTGCGGCATAATAATGACAGATATTGGGCTGTTCTTTTTATTCCATTAGTGATATCTATGTCAGTTTTACTTGAATTACATTAACACCTTTACAGTACCACAGAATAATTCTTTATATTACAGTTGTCTTAAAGTGATGTTTCACTGTATGTGAATGTATATTTTCCATATCCTGCAAAGCCATCTAAATCTTGAAGAGGCACGAAAGAAATTTTGACATAACGATACCTCCTTCGAAATCAAGTTGTGAGCCTATGTAACTGAGGACGACGATGAAGTTCATCGCTTCATCGTAACTACAGATATAGAACGATCATAGACGCGATAGAAAGCAAAGGAAGAAGAAGAAGAAGAAAGTATTTACGAAGCGCTGTCTCATCATCAGACAATTATGGATTAGCGCATAATTCTTGTTAAACGCAATTACCTCCCTAGTTCTTATTATAAAATGCGTTTTGTGAGCAATATTTCAATTACTTATAATGTAAAACTGTAAGTAAAACTTTAGAAGTTTTCATGAGGAGAATCTTCTACTCGAGTTAATTGATGCGCTATGTTCTGTTAAGTGCATGTTGTAATTTATGTGAACTACGGCAGTACTTTTTATAAAAAGAATTATGACGCATGTCATGTTTTAATCTGTACACGAAATAAGATTTTTAAATTTGACAATAGTTGGGCAATACTTTTCTTTGTTATAATAAATTAATACACAGTAAAACAGACAAAAACTATAAGAAATGGAAATTCAAATCGTATCTGCTTTGCTAATATGCTGCTGATAACATACTATTCAGACAATCGAATTAAAATATTTAACGTTCTGTTTGTAATCTTTGTAACTTAAAAACTTATGTTACTGTGACATGATATGACAACACATCAATGCGACAATTTTGACAATTCTGTCGAAAAGGACTTGACAATATCCTTTTCATAATAATGCCGATTACCTGATTATTTTATTTAGTTAGATATGACAATAAGTAGGCCATTATCCTTTAAATTGTATGCCACCTTTCCCTCTTTACGAGAGCATAATTTCTAATGCATCGGTTCACCCGAAGAAAATGTTGATTTACGGTGACACGCCCAAACTTTTACCTCGTGTAGAAAGCTCGGCTTTTTTGTTTATAACACGAGTATTTGCTTGTACGGAAAACGAAAACCGGTCACATACTTTTAACAAAGCTACTCACGGATATAAAGCCAGCCCGGACCATGTACGCGGACCCAGGAGGATACCGGACTAGTTGATGAATCTTAGGGGTGTGCTTGTTGGCTACCATGCAAATGCATTTAGGCGACCTTCCACATTTAACATGCTGCAAGATATGTTTAGCTATCATTCTGATAGGTGATCCCCTTTTCAATTTGTGGAGGCCTTGTCCTTTAATTAAAGTTCATCCCTCGTGTTTCTCTTTTAGTCTTCGCGAATTATCCAGCGAGCGATCGGAGACTCTTGTTTCAAAAGACTATTTTATATTTAACATTGATTCTAATACACTGTACCTGATATTAATACATGCCTTATTAGCAAGTATCTCAGAAGAAAAAAATTATACAAATTAGCATCCGAGTTCTCCATGGGTGTTATTGTAAATTAGATACCGTAAGGTTCTAACATAAAGAGAATTGGAAATACCAATTTTCCTGTTTGATAATAGATTCTTTCATCTTTAATTTAGCTAGATCATATCTCATCATATCATAGTTTGAATAAAGTTGATGATTTTAACTGACATATGTATACGAATAGACTATTTGAAATAGTCGTATCTTGAAAGATGAGGCTAATCAGACAATGGAATCCAGAAAATGCCATGAAGCGTTTTTGCAACACCATCTGCAGTGGAAACTAAACTCGCACAGATTTGCACTGCAACATGGAATGGGAACATGTTTAACAATTGCTTGACGGGTGTAGACAAGCGTAGTACTTGAGGCAGCATCAAAATTCATGCGCGCCGAAGCAAGTAACAGCTATGGACAGCTGAACTGTCGTTAGGTTTACAAAAAAATATATAAAATCGACTGCATGAATCGTGTTGGCACTAAGATGCACTATTGTTTAACGACGCATTCGACAACTATAATCATTTCAAAGGTCGGAGAAGAGATACAGGAGTACTGATCCCTATCCTTGTTTCAAATTGTCCAGTTGTTCGTTTATCCTGCCCGATGTTAAGCATCCATTTTCTGTGATTTTCTAAACACTTTTTGTTGTTCGGTACGAACAATAAAGTTATTACCGTATTTAAAAAAAAACGCACAGTTTTCGTAAAATCTGCATACCGAACAGCTTCCATTAACCTTCCGCCTACGAACATAGTTCCATTTTTTCAATGCAATGGCAGAAATACAAATTCAAATATTACGTGCATATAAGTCAAAATCAAATGGCTATGCAATATCGTAAACGACAATACAAAACAGTCGTAAAAAATCTAAACAATCCTATCCCTCGGATTACTGCAATATTTACTATCAGTACACACATTTCAAGGAAGGGTGACGTCATAATCCTCATGCTTTATATGCTAATTTAGTCTGGTTCCTAGCTTCTATTGTAAACGTACATAAGTCATCATTGAATTCATGGACGATGCGATGATAACGAGTGTCAACCAGATATTTTAAAAAAGTGGTTCATCGGGAAATTTTGATCGATTGATTTAATGCTTATAACGTGTAACTTTTTCTTCGAGTGTGTCTTCATGTATGAGATATTACATTCTGCATAAGTTGAGTATACAAAGAGGCAGGTAATGTAGACTATAATATTATGATATTTGCTGAACTACTTTTGGTAATCAGATAGGAATCATAAACTCACCCTACAAAGAAATTCAACTTTTGACTGCTTTGCAGTTCCGAACAACAGCAGAACCTTCAGAGCTTTGATTGTAATTGTAAAGATGAAATAATGAAATGCAGTAAATTTCAATTAATCTATACACATTTAATAATTATTGAAACATGAAACCTGTAGCCACTCTAAAACGAATTTTCTTTCGATAACTGAGAATGAAAAACTTGAATTAAATTTTGTTATGAAATAAATCAAATATATTATAATGATAAAAACAATGCACCTTTTCATGCACCCAAAGTACAATTTCACAAAGTGGACTTCAATTTCGTTTAAATATGTTGAATGTAGTTTTATTTTTCTGGTGACTGTTTTCTCAAAGCATGCATAAAACGTTCCCTTCTCTTGTGATATCTGGTGTACAATAGTGTACGGTGGCATGAGTACTTAAACTAATGATGAACGATCTTCACATATTTTAATAGGAACACAACTGCTTATTTTATAGCTATTGATAAAATAAACGTATTAGACTTAGGAAAACTTCGATTGCAAAACAATAAAGTGCCGAGAGAAGAAATTGTTTGCTTACCATGTGCTAGATATGTGTATTGTATCAAGCATAAGGAATAAACTTATATCAAAACCCCACCCCTTTTAATCAGATGAGTCGAAATTACTGGTAATCCTTCCTGGTATAAAACGTATCAAATGCTATTACTTGCTGTTTGCCAGAATCGTAAATCTGTCATTTAACCGCCCCTTATAACTCCTTAATTTGTACAAAATCTTAGACACAATATGTTCATTATGTAGAACAAATTGAAATAAGTAGTTTGAACAGTTGCCAACAACTGTACCAGTATTTCTAAGACCATCAAAACATCAATTCAGAACATGCATATATATCATATACAAACAATTTAGCAACAATGCTGTACAAACAAGTTGTGAAACAACAGTTTGATAAAATCCTATATCATGCTCAGCAGGTGATGATCTAAAGGCTATAAATGCACGTGGACACGTGTTTTATGGTAATCAAAAGGAAATAAAAATAAAGAGTGAGAAAGAGAAAGTAGATACAGGAGAACGGGTAGTTTATATCCATACTATTATTTCAAACAGATACGTGGCTCGATAGTTGGGATGGGGACACTGAAAAAGCGTCCCTGAGAAATTCGATAGGCGGAGGTCGAGATTCGCACCCACGACCTATCTTTCAGTAGTCACGCGTGTTACCACTAGACCATTGATCACCCTGTGGTAACCTTTCAAGACTACTCTATAGCCCTATCAATGAAATAAAGAATGTCACGTTGGTGTGGATAAACACATTATTATACCGATGCTACGAAATATACAACTCCACCGTCATTGTGTTAAATACTTACTATTTAATGTATTTGACAAAAATGTCGCTTTCCTTCATAAGTGGAGATGTTGCTGTCTTCTTGTGGACGGTTAAGTTGGTATTGATTTTAATGTAGTCCAGGAATACTAGTTAGGTGAACCGATCGTCGTAGCTATAATTAAAATATCGTTGAAATGAAGATATTTATAAATATTGAATACAGGGGAGATCTTCCCCGATGCCTGTGTTGTAGGATTTTGCTTGAACATTAAAACCAAACACATTTCTAATTCATGATAAGCTTTATGAATGATACAATATTTCAAAATGTTATCAAGTATGAGTATTGTAGATTAATTCATGACGTCATTGACTTATACTATCACAGAAAGAGTTATTTTCACCGGTATAAATTAAATCATATTTTTTATTGAACCAGCGTGCGTCTTGCTGATATTGCACAGTAAATCACCAACTATATGGCATAGGAATGTAGACGTCTCATAAACAGGAAATTATATAATAAATTATTTCTTTACAACCTCTGAAAAGTACACCATTACTTTAATAATGTGTACCGTACTATGTTATGATTTGAAAGTTCATAGCTTTGCAGTATAAGAAAACATTCTTTTAGATAATTTTGCAAATTTCCAGAGAACAATATGTGTTTTTAACACACAATGCCCTCTCAGGGTGACCTTGACCTTTGACCTACTGAACTGAAAGTATCGAGGTTTCAAATGGAAAGAAGCCTTTTGTATTTTGGTACACCAAACCATTGAATCACCACATTGGTCTGAGTGAAATGACTGTTGGCTGTTGGAACTGACTGGAGACCCTGAACACTTGGTCGACCAAACACCATACTGAATATTAAAGCGATGGGGGAAATTCAGTAATTACCAGTGGTGCAGGGGAAGAGCGTCGGACTCCTAACCCGGAGGTTGCGGGTTTGAATCCCGTCAGTAGCGGAATTTCAGCGGAACCTTCACACAATCCCTTCTTTCGGCGCGAGTATTGGTCAGAATCCATCCATGAAGCTGTCATCGAGAGCAGTTAATATAAGTTGTAAGAACTTGCTCTACAATCTATGTAAAATAGATAAGTTTAAACTACTAAAACTACTATGCAAATTAATCCAGGATACTGACTAAGCATATTTGATTTGAAGTATATATAAGCATGTGCATATGGCATGTGTTGCGACCATGTTTTGAAGTTTTATGTAAGCTGTCCGGCTAGTTTATGGAATGGTGGTGGGTTATACCCAGCGGTACGCATGGAGTCTTTCTCCGCCGTAAAAGCAGGAAAAGTCACCAAAATGACACTGACTGTTGGCCCAGTAAAACATACTACGCAACATAGTCAATGTCTTCTTTTATATGATTTTGGCCCTGTAATTATATGTCACGGAATCCGGAAGAGTGTACATGATTTACGTTTGACTGTTCGTATTGTTGCGTAGTCCAGCTTTTCTACTGTCGATGCAATACTGTTTGCGTTTGCATTAATGTTTGTCGCAAATATAGGTTGCTATGCAGCTTGTATTTTTTTAGCAAGTAGATTTTCTTGAACATTTTTGTAAATATAGACCAACATTAATGCTTGCTAAATGTGTGAATATTGAAGTACCATTGTAAGGCAAAGAATGATATATGGATTCTTGAAGGTCTGTTATCAGATGTCTCTGAGAAAATACCATACTTAGTAAATATAGGTTAGTACTTTACGGATTTTCTTGACAGTTTTTTTCAGGCGTTAACACAGAAATATATATATATTGATCTCATTGGCTTAGAGAGTCAGATAAAAGTATATGACATTATTGTACAGCTTTCAATATCATGTAAATATGCCGCGCTACATTCAATATCGTGTAAATACGCCGCGCTACATTGAATATCATGTAAATACGCCACTACATTAAATTTCATCATACGTAAAAACTGTTCACAACATAATCGCTTCGAGTTTTATAGAAGCTTGTTTAGCAATTTGTGAAGTAATAGTTATAGTGGCGTCCGTAGTCGGGTGGTTATGGTAAATGCTTAATAATCCACTAGCACTCCCCCGCACTCACCGCTCTGAGTTCGAATCTCAACCGGGACATGAAATATTTAACATGTGCAGCTGTCCAGTCAGTTTATGGAAGGTCCGTGATTCTACAGTATGTACTTCTTCAACCGTTCAGCTAGAAAAGTCGCCGTTTCAACATCGCCGTTGGTGCGACGTTTGATCCCAAACAAGCAGTGCTAGTCATACATAATACGTAACAGTGGGGCAAGGTTATTGCAAGCATGTCGATTAGTGACATAAATGAATTCATTTGTCATGAATCAGGCTATGGATCAGACATATCAAAATCACCACTGAACAAACAAGGATAAATATCAAATGCATCAATTAATTGGTACAGTAACAAGAGCAACACATGTGCATGAAATACACAAGTCCCGGGGATATCGCCATTAAATGCACAACATGCATGATATACTACCGAGGGATTACATCGATTTAACGAACCAAGCCCCGTTCTTGTTCGGGAATTTAGAACAATAAGAACAAATTTCACATTAATCTATCCTATCACGATCCCCTGATTTGCAGTAAGTAGACTGGTATTTTAAGCATATTTGCAATGAAGAAACCACAATATTTATCATCCCAATTCATTTTTGATTTTAGACTGCCGTAAGGTTAAACTGTAAGGAGACATTCCTCACAAAATGGTAAAATATGTTTTGCCCTAGATCCAATGAACGAAATAAATTGTCAATTCATGTCTCTACAACGCTCAATAGAATTACATATTTGAATAATCTAGCTTCTAAAGAATTCAGCAATACTGTCTTCATCAGTGCTCGTGGGGGGGGGGGGGGCTTCATGGGAAAGATGGGCAATGCTGATACATGTATTTTAGAAATAAACCAGATTCTAAAGAGCGAAATATGGTGCATGAAGAGGTCTGCGTAAAATATAGATTGAACTATGACAGTGAGAAGTCAACTTCGACATTATATCAGATGATGCGAGGGACATAATTATAGTGATCGCATTGCACGTCCAAAAACCAACACACTGGACACTAAAAACGTACGACAAAGCAAGTTGACCAGGATCCGAGGTTATACAACTTGTGACCGGTCTCTGTGCTCTGATATCATAGTTTGTCTGTCGTAATATCTAAGTTAATAATGATCAGACAATAATGATATTATTGGTAGATTAGTCTGACATCATACTAGGTCTAAACATGTTCTAAGCACTAATTAGCTATAATACTATGAGAACGGAATTGTTGATATTTGAACTCTAAGACCGTTCTCAAGTTTACTACCTCGTAGTTCACAACTTATTGATTAAATCATATACAATGTAGTTCTCTATTTTTGTAGTCAATTCAGAATTCTGTGGTATTAAAAGAAAGTACAAAGATGGTCTGAACAGTTTCCCAAAATTTTAGTCTTGCTATTATCTCGTGAAAATATGATATAATTCAATAAAAAAAATATCTGAGTCTGTTATTGTGAAGTTGAATTTGGACTCAAATGAAAATGATGTTTTGAGACTTAATTTATCCGCCAGACCAAACATGTTTCACTATTGCATGACTAACATGTACTTTTCAAATAGGAAACAAATGGTAACATTTCTGGTAAAAGACATATTTTTATATACAGAAAAACACTAATAAAGTCATAATTGAGTTTCTACTTTGAATGGTCAGTAGTTAAGCTACATGAGGACTAAATCCCAATGACCTATAGCTACATTTTAATGAATTCATACAGATGAGATAAAACATGATACAGATATAAGGCGTGTTGTATCAATTTATTGCAATCTAACTAATTTTCAGGCGTTATCTTTTACTGCAACGTGTTCATAAACTGTGCGAAATTGATGTGCGTGAAGTTAGCAGCCTAGCAGCCTAGCAGCCTAGCAGCGTGAAGTTGGCAGCCTAGCAGCCTAGCAGCCTAGCAGCGTGAAGTTGGCAGCGTAGCAGCGTAGCAGCCTAGCAGCGTGAAGTTGGCAGCGTAGCAGCGTAGCAGCCTAGCAGCGTGAAGTTGGCAGCGTAGCAGCGTAGCAGCCTAGCAGCGTGAAGTTGGCAGCCTAGCAGCCTAGCAGCCTAGCAGCGTGAAGTTGGCAGCGTAGCAGCGTAGCAGCCTAATACATTTCTACAAATAAACTTCACAAGAAATCAAGCTAAACACTTAAAAGATACACGAAGTAATGTGAGTCTGTTGTTTGAAAGTTAATTAATTGGAAATAAAGGAATTTTCACAAAAAAATAATAATGTGAAATTATACGCTGCTAGCAGCGTGAAGTTGGCAGCGTGAAACTACGACCCAGCAGCGAAACAGCGTAATATATATTTCTACAGATGAACCTCGCAACAAATGCATAAAATAACCTGAGTCTGTTGTTTGAACGTTAATTAAGTGAAAATATCGGAATTTTCAAAAAAAAAATTAATGTGAAATTATACGCTGCTGGCAGCGTGAAGTTGGCAGCGTGAAACTAGCAGCGTAGCAGCGAAACAGCGTAATATATATTTTTACAGATGAACCTCGCAATAAATGCATGAAATAAGGTGAGTCTGTTGTTTGAACGTTAAATAAGTGAAAATATCGAAATTTTCAATAAAAAAATTAATGTGAAATTATACGCTGCTGGCAGCGTGAAGTTGGCAGCCTAGCAGCGTGAAGTTGGCAGCGTAGCAGCGTAGCAGCCTAATACATTTCTACAAATAAACTTCACAAGAAATCAAGCGAAACACTTAAAAAATACACGAAGTAATGTGAGTCTGTTGTTTGAAAGTTAATTAATTGGAAATAAAGGAATTTTCACAAAAAAATAATAATGTGAAATTATACGCTGCTAGCAGCGTGAAGTTGGCAGCGTGAAACTAGCAGCGTAGCAGCGAAACAGCGTAATATATATTTTTACAGATGAACCTCGCAATAAATGCATGAAATAAGGTGAGTCTGTTGTTTGAACGTTAATCAAGTGAAAATATCGAAATTTTCAATAAAAAATAATAATGTGAAATTATACGCTGCTGGCAGCGGGAAGTTGGCAGCGTGAAACTAGCAGCCCAGCAGCGTTACAGCGTAATATGTATTTCTACAGATAAACTTCAAACCAAATCAAGCTAAATACTTAAGAAAGCATAAAAGAACGTCAGTGTATTGTTTGAACGTTCATTAGTCGAAAATATGGGAAATTTCGTTTTTTTTTGTGTGTGTGAAATTAGACGCTGCTGTCAGCGTGAAGTTAGCAGCCTAGCAGCTTAACAACGTCATATATATTTCTACAGATAAACTTAAAAGCAAACCATGCAAAGACTTTAAAATGCATGAAATAATACTATTATGTTGCTTTAATGCGTATTAGACTAAAAAATGCGATTTTTGTCGAGTTTGTGAGTTCGGTATTGTAGCGACCACACAACGGTCTAATAGATTTCTACTGATAAACTGATAGAATAATACGATTATATTGCTTTAACGTTCAATAGAGAAAACTTAGTTTTTGTATGTGTGTGTGTTTGAAGTTGGAAGGGGGGGGGGGGGGGGGGGGGGGCGGGGATACACGGTGAATTAGACAACAATACTTTCCCGATGTACGGGAATTTGATAAACACCGCCGTAGCATATATGTAATAAACGAAAGTTATCCTTTAATTACCAGATTATGTAAGAACAATTACATACTTCAGTATATACTAAAATATAACAATTACCGTCACTAACATTTTATTGCTGCCATTTTTTCTTCTGTATACATTAAAATTGCAACTGAATGCTTAATTCTTCTTTTCTAAATCAAATTATTCTAATTATACATGAAATTATGTTTTACAAGATAACTATTATGATCTTCAAAAGAACTTGCAAAAAATATCTATGATGTTAATACCAGTACTGCTTGAGGAAATATATTGGTTAGAAATATTTAATTTAATTTAACAGGTAAAGGTGTTAGGATACGTTTGTATTAATTTCAACAAATGGACTGTTTTAATTTTTCAAAATCATCCAGACCTAACTTGGTAGATTCCGAAGTAAATTCGAGGTTTTTAACATCATAACTTTTATATGCAAAATGGCATCAAATGTGCACTCGTTTTGAAAATTTATTTTCATTCACCATATAAAATATGACCACCATCAAATGATATCTTCTCCGACCCTTGATGATACACGTGAGATTTTTAAGATCCATTCAACGATCTTCCGGCAAATCTCGGATATTTACGTCGTTATATTTACGGAAATAACCGGAATTTTGCGAAGATCATATCTGCCTATTAGGCATCCTTGTATATACAGTCACAACATGATGCATTATACAAGGTAATAAAAAATGAACGCCCAATCGAGTTTCAGTATTATTAAAATAGAAGACTAAAACAAATGCATTTAAAACAGTATGTATAAAATTATAAAAATCTGTGTAGCGGTTGACTAAATTTACTTTCGTATAAAAGCAAAATCGGTATTTGAAACACAGTTTATTGCTGTCATACAAAATTAGCATGATTAGTAAAAAATAAGTGGATTTCACAATTTGTTAATAGTCGATACGTTTCAGCGCCGTTTTTGAGCTGTCCGGGTTATAACTGGGACCATTATAGATTGTATAATGGTTCCAGGTTGGAAATAATTGCAGTCATCCTCGATCATGTCGTACTTAAAGGTACACATAAAATACACATACGGATACGCACCCTGTACAGTATAGGACCGCTGGAAGCTCTCGCGGCGTAGCGGCCTTACTATGATGCAGTGATTTTTTAGCGTTTTTTCCCATCCAAAATAGTTTCTATAGTTTGTAGAACGTGATTCTGATACATATCTCGATGGTAGGGTGTGTAATTCTAGACCGCTGGAAGCTAATGGCCTAACTATGATCCAGTCTGAATTTCTTGCGTTTTTTCCTTCCCGCAAAAATCGTTTCACAAAATGATACAAACTCAAAACCTTCTTTTTAATAAGCATCAAAACAAAAAAATCGTATTAGTTTATGCATTTTAGTCTTCAGCCTTCATACTTGTGTATTTTATGAAGAAATATGTCACAAACTTTGACTGAAAAAAGAAAAATCGTGTTAAATTATAAAGTGAAGGTGTATAATCAATGCGGAATATGTCCTTACAATACAGGTGTACGTTCGATGCCGGCTATGTTTATATTATACAGTTGTACGTTCAATGCGGGCGATGTTTCTATAATACAGGTGTACGTCTAATGTGCGCTATGTTCCTATCATACAGGTGTACGTTCAATGCGGGCTACGTACCAATGAGGATGGTGTACATTTTATACGTGCAATGCACCTATGATACAGGTGTTAGTTTAATGCGTGCTATGTTTATATAGTACAGATGTAAATTCAATGCGTATTGTTGTCTAATTCACCGTGTATCCCCCCCCCCCCCCCCCTTTCCAACTTCAAACACACACACATACAAAAACTAAGTTTTCTCTATTGAACGTTAAAGCAATATAATCGTATTATTCTATCAGTTTATCAGTAGAAATCTATTAGACCGTTGTGTGGTCGCTACAATACCGAACTCACAAACTCGACAAAAATCGCATTTTTTAGTCTAATACGCATTAAAGCAACATAATAGTATTATTTCATGCATTTTAAAGTCTTTGCATGGTTTGCTTTTAAGTTTATCTGTAGAAATATATATGACGTTGTTAAGCTGCTGGGCTGCTAACTTCACGCTGACAGCAGCGTCTAATTTCACACACACAAAAAAAAAACGAAATTTCCCATATTTTCGACTAATGAACGTTCAAACAATACACTGACGTTCTTTTATGCTTTCTTAAGTATTTAGCTTGATTTGGTTTGAAGTTTATCTGTAGAAATACATATTACGCTGTAACGCTGCTGGGCTGCTAGTTTCACGCTGCCAACTTCCCGCTGCCAGCAGCGTATAATTTCACATTATTATTTTTTATTGAAAATTTCGATATTTTCACTTGATTAACGTTCAAACAACAGACTCACCTTATCTTATGCATTCTTAAGTATTTAGCTTCATTTGTTGCGAGGTTTATCTGTAGAAATATATATTACGCTGTTTCGCTGCTGGGCTGCTAGTTTCACGCTGCCAACTTCACGCTGCCAGCAGCGTATAATTTCACATTAATTTTTTTTATTGAAAATTTCGATATTTTCACTTAATTAACGTTCAAACAACAGACTCACCTTATTTTATGCATTTGTTGCGAGGTTCATCTGTAGAAATATATATTACGCTGTTTCGCTGCTGGGTCGTAGTTTCACGCTGCCAACTTCACGCTGCTAGCAGCGTATAATTTCACATTATTATTTTTTTGTTGAAAATTCCTTTATTTCCAATTAATTAACTTTCAAACAACAGACTCACATTACTTCGTGTATTTTTTAAGTGTTTAGCTTGATTTCTTGTGAAGTTTATTTGTAGAAATGTATTAGGCTGCTACGCTGCTACGCTGCCAACTTCACGCTGCTAGGCTGCCAACTTCACGCTGCCAGCAGCGTATAATTTCACATTAATTTTTTTATTGAAAATTTCGATATTTTCACTTATTTAACGTTCAAACAACAGACTCACCTTATTTCATGCATTTATTGCGAGGTTCATCTGTAAAAATATATATTACGCTGTTTCGCTGCTACGCTGCTAGTTTCACGCTGCCAACTTCACGCTGCCAGCAGCGTATAATTTCACATTAATTTTTTTTTTGAAAATTCCGATATTTTCACTTAATTAACGTTCAAACAACAGACTCAGGTTATTTCATGCATTTATTGCGAGGTTCATCTGTAAAAATATATATTACGCTGTTTCGCTGCTACGCTGCTAGTTTCACGCTGCCAACTTCACGCTGCCAGCAGCGTATAATTTCACATTATTATTTTTTTGTGAAAATTCCTTTATTTCCAATTAATTAACTTTCAAACAACAGACTCACATTACTTCGTGTATTTTTTAAGTGTTTCGCTTGATTTCTTGTGAAGTTTATTTGTAGAAATGTATTAGGCTGCTACGCTGCTACGCTGCCAACTTCACGCTGCTAGGCTGCCAACTTCACGCTGCCAGCAGCGTATAATTTCACATTAATTTTTTTATTGAAAATTTCGATATTTTCACTTATTTAACGTTCAAACAACAGACTCACCTTATTTCATGCATTTATTGCGAGGTTCATCTGTAAAAATATATATTACGCTGTTTCGCTGCTACGCTGCTAGTTTCACGCTGCCAACTTCACGCTGCCAGCAGCGTATAATTTCACATTAATTTTTTTTTTGAAAATTCCGATATTTTCACTTAATTAACGTTCAAACAACAGACTCAGGTTATTTTATGCATTTGTTGCGAAGTTCATCTGTAGAAATATATATTACGCTGTTTCGCTGCTGGGTCGTAGTTTCACGCTGCCAACTTCACGCTGCTAGCAGCGTATAATTTCACATTATTATTTTTTTGTGAAAATTCCTTTATTTCCAATTAATTAACTTTCAAACAACAGACTCACATTACTTCGTGTATCTTTTAAGTGCTTCGCTTGATTTCTTGTGAAGTTTATTTGTAGAAATGTATTAGGCTGCTACGCTGCTACGCTGCCAACTTCACGCTGCTAGGCTGCTAGGCTGCTAGGCTGCCAACTTCACGCTGCTAGGCTGCTACGCTGCTACGCTGCCAACTTCACGCTGCTAGGCTGCTACGCTGCTACGCTGCCAACTTCACGCTGCTAGGCTGCTAGGCTGCCAACTTCACGCTGCTAGGCTGCTAGGCTGCTAACTTCACGCACATGCGAAATTGTTAAGATTTACCGACTTTATACGAGTCTACACTAATGAGTTTTATCACAGCTTGAATATAACAACCTGTAATTCATAGTAATAAGATACCACTTTCTCATTCATTCTGTAATCGACTACATGTATTATGTCAGCTATAAAATGTATGCGTTTTTTTATATTTAAGACAAATGGTTTACGTAATTTAGTACCAAACTGTTGAAAAGGGGACTACTTATACGAGACTAAAACAGGGCTCAGCAATTAATTTATAACTGAATATTATTAAGCTTCACGCTAATTCATTTGTCGGCTACGCATGAATACATTTTCCCGTGAAGGAATTCGTATCATATCAGTGAACTTTGGATGCAGCATACATGTAGCAGACAAACATGTCATCAATCGATTTCTTCAAAAAATTATATTTTTTAAATTTTCATCAGAGTTAATAACTCTTACAAACTTTTCAAAATGTGTCGTAAATAAAATAAAGTATCCAGGGTAACTATCAAACTGGGCAATATTATGATGTTGATAAGTAAGTAATGGCCTTGTTATTGGGCTCGAGACTGTCATACTAGCCTGAGGCCGAAAGCCGAATGCTAATATGACTGTCTAGAGCCAATTACAAGGCCATTAAGAAAACATTTACTTATTGACAATTTTATTAATTAACTATCTTATTTAGCAGCGGTTTCATAATGACCGAGCTAGAGAGCCAATCAGAATGACTAAATTTCATAATAGCCCAGGTTTTCCATAAAGCCGTGTTTTTCCATAATGGCCTAAAATTGTGTTCACAATGTCATGGTGAATTTGTTGATTAAGACGCCTACACACACTTACATGGTGTTTCTTTAGATATTAAAAAGACTTTGCCATGGCAAAAGTGATGATTTTCCCAAGGCAAGGCAATGTCAGAATGCCATGGCAAATCGGTATTTCATAGTTTTTCTTTGCTACATTTTAATATTGTCTTTGTTTTTCTAAAGTGGGGGCTGTATTTGCTAAAGACCGGCGCAGCAAAAACTTAAATATAAGTCATGAAATACAATAATGTATATAATTTCTTAAGCAAACAAATTTATTTATATAAATAGTTTACACAGTGATGAAGCGTTAAATAAGTAGCACATTTTTGATTATTCCTTTTATTCTTAATTTTCTTAATACGCTAATTAATATGGTAAATACCTGCGATGACACCGCAGGGACAAACGTGCATAAGAAAAAAAACACAATTATTTGATCAATGTTACCGAATGATGTAGGCCATTGACTTTCGCAAATAATATAATGGAAGAGCAAATAAAAGCAAAATATGGTACGGGGTTATATTGCAAACAACCGTATCTTGGCAAAAGGGTCGATTCGAATGTAACAAAATAGACAGAGTATCAGCATTTCCAGACGTAACATAACTTGAAATTTTATGTCAGCCGTTAGGTAATTATAGTCATTATGCAACGACATAAAACTTTGTACACGACTTGTCTCTTTAAAAATTGTGTTGATGTAACGATGAGAGAAAATAAAGTCTTTATAAAATCTCGTCTATACAGAATTCTCAAAAGTCTTCTTCCAGAATGTACAGATAGCTGTTTACATACAGGACCATCGCGTTTTTAACGATTCCATAAAAAATATTCAACAAACCAAAGACACAGTCCAAAATAAAGAATATTTTCTTCAATTCGGTTCACGTACTGTACAAGTAAGCCTGGTATTACTATCTCTAACAAATTCTTAAACTTATTTCATCTATTCAAACTGTCTTCCGTTTTCGTAAAATTATTTCATTCACTCTACAGTTTTCGTAAAATTCATTCATTGATTCTTCCGTTTTCGTAAAATTCTTTCATTGATTCTACCGTTTTCGTGAAATTATTTCATTGATTCTACAGTTTTTGTAAAATAATTTTTATCAACTATAACTGTTTTAAGTGCATTACAACTTTTTATTTATAAACCACGTGATAAGGTATGCAATATGTTAAGAGTCAACCCTTGTTTGAGTAAAATAAACAAGAAAGTTTCGGATATTCAAAAGGCTTTTTCAGTTCAGAACAGTACTAGTTTGTGGCAAGTATTAAAATGAATGTTCGAATTTTTCTCCTATGTTCTATATTGTTTGCGTTATGGGACACAAGTTCAGCTGGAATTACAGCCTACAAAGCACCAACTACGGGAGGAGGTGGTGGAGGTAAAGGCGGTGGTGGTGGTGGTGGAAAAGATAATTATTATTATTACTACTATGACGAACCAACTACAACCAAAAAATCAAATGGAAACGGACAAAAGGGTCCTACAACAACCACGAAACCAGTGACTACAACAACCACGAAACCAGTGACTACAACAACCACGAAACCAGTGACTACAACAACCACGAAACCAGTGACTACAACAACCAAGAAACCAGTGACGACAACAACCAAGAAACCAGTGACGACAACAACCAAGAAACCAGTGACGACAACAACCAAGGAACCAGTAACTACAACAACCACGACACCAATGACTACAACAACCACGACACCAATGACTACAACAACCAAGGAACCAGTGACTACAACAACCACGACACCAATGACTACAACAACCACGAAACCAGTGACTACAACAACCACGACACCAGTGACTACAACAACCAAGGAACCAGTGACTACAACAACCACGACACCAATGACTACAACAATCACGAAACAAGTGACTACAACAACCACGACACCAGTGACTACAACAACCAAGGAACCAGTGACTACAACAACCAAGGAACCAGTAACTACAACAACCACGACACCAGTGACTACAACAACCAAGGAACCAGTGACTACAACAACCAAGGAACCAGTGACTACAACAACCACGACACCAGTGACTACAACAACCACGACACCAGTGACTACAACAACCACGGAACCAGTGACAACAACAACCAAGGAACCAGTGACTACAACAACCAAGGAACCAGTGACGACAACAACCACGACACCAATGACTACAACAACCACGACACCAGTGACTACAACAACCAAGGAACCAGTAACTACAACAACCACGACACCAGTGACTACAACAACCACGACACCAGGAACTACAACAACCACGACACCAGTGACTACAACAACCAAGGAACCAGTAACTACAACAACCACGACACCAGTGACTACAACAACCACGACACCAGTGACTACAACAACCACGAAACCAGTGACTACAACAACCAAGGAACCAGTGACTGCAACAACCACGACACCAGTGACTACAACAACCACGAAACCAGTGACTACAACAACCACGGAACCAGTGACGACAACAACCACGACACCAATGACTACAACAACCACGACACCAGTGACTACAACAACCACGACACCAGTGACTACAACAACCATGACACCAGTGACTACAACAACCGAGGCACCAGTGACTACAACAACCACGACACCAGTGACTACAACAACCACGACACCAGTGACTACAACAACCAAGGAACCAGTGACGACATCAACCACGATACCAGGAACTACAACAACCACGACACCAGGGACTACAACAACCACGACACCAGGAACTACAACAACCATGACACCAGTGACTACAACAACCATGACACCAGTGACTACAACAACCGAGGCACCAGTGACTACAACAACCACGACACCAGTGACTACAACAACCGCGGAACCAGTGACGACATCAACCAAGGAACCAGTGACTACAACAACCACGACACCAGGAACTACAACAACCACGACACCAGGAACTACAACAACCATGACACAAGTAAATACAACAACCAAGGAACAAGTGACTACAACAACCACGACACCAGGAACTACAACAACCAAGGAACCAGTGACTACAACAACCACGACACCAGGAACTACAACAACCATGACACCAGTGACTACAACAACCACGGAACCAGTGACGACATCAACCACGATACCAGTGACTACAACAACCAAGGAACCAGTGACTACAACAACCACGACACCAGGAACTACAACAACCACGACACCAGGAACTACAACAACCATGACACAAGTAAATACAACAACCAAGGAACCAGTGACTACAACAACCACGACACCAGGAACTACAACAACCAAGGAACCAGTGACTACAACAACCACGACACCAGGAACTACAACAACCATGACACCAGTGACTACAACAACCACGGAACCAGTGACGACATCAACCACGATACCGGTGACTACAACAACCAAGGAACCAGTGACTACAACATTCACGACACCAGGAACTACAACAACCAAGGAACTAATGACTACAACAACCACGACACCAGGAACTACAACAACCATGACACCAGTGACTACAACAACCGAGGAACCAGTGACTACAACAACCACGACACCAGTGACTACAACAACCACGACACCAGTGACTACAACAACCGAGGAACCAGTGACTACAACAACCACGACACTAGTGACTACAACAACCGAGGAACCATTGACTACAGCAAGCACCAAACCAATCATAACAACAGGTGTGATCTCGCCATTAGCAATCACAGAAAATATTGTTACCACGATGCATACAGCACCGACAACAACATCCTCAATGACAGTGCCGACGGCTGCTTCAATCATAACAACTTCAGCCAAGACACCCACTGGAATAGACGTAGCAAAATCGCTCCACAATGAGATTTTTAAAGACTACGATACGCAAGTCAGACCTTCAATAAATCAATCAGCTGTTCTTCATGTACAATCTCTTTTCGTTCCAAATAGCTTGTTGGAGTTTGACGTGCGCACACAAAAGCTGTCAATTCTCGGATATTTCCGATTTGACTGGTATGACGAGCTGATCAACTGGTGGCCTCGATTTTACGATTATACGTTTAGAGTAAAAGTACCCGTAACTGATATATGGTATCCGAAACTATTCATCGCAAAGGTACAAAGTTTTTATAAACATTACATTTTCTACATGTGAATATTAAATCACTTCGCGTTAGCGTTGACGTGTACACATTTATGTGTGGCTTTAGAAGAAAACGAAAAATAATGAACTTACGTGATGTTTTCCTAGTTCGAATGACAGAAAATGCGCTTGTTACGATAACATTGTGACGTCACTAGGTCACATGGATTCCCCACACTGATTAAAGCCCACTTCGCCTTTATCTACCCCTGTCTCTCCCTTGGGTAGGCCTGAAATTAACATAACTGTCGCATGGGCCGTTAAGCAAATAATGAAAGTATCAAGTGCGCGAGATAATGAAAAGCTACTAACAGCACAATATTGATCGCACTTGAATATATATACGGTATTAGTATATTCTAAGGGCGGATGTAAAACAATCGTCGGTACCCACTTTTTAAAATACTTTTTAATACCTTTATGGAATCTTCCTCAATTTTGTTGTATCTTTTTAGGCATACGGAGGCGACGGCCATATAGGAAATACAAAAACTGACCTAGCACAAATAGCATACCGCGGATGGGTCCAGTGGGTTCCTGATGGCACTTACAGGTATGTTCATTTCAAATTCATTATCCAACGTCCGGGCATCAATCTTTCTGGTATGATATCAGACATTATTTTGTATAAATATTGTAGTATTCGTCTGTGTATGACGGTTTTAGAATGTGTATTGCTTAAAGTAGATTTTTTCATCCTAAATTATGTTCAAATATATAAAAATAATGTTTAAAGAAAAATATGACTGTAATTCAATCCTATTTAAATAATCTTCAATGTGTAGGAATGCGTTAGGATCCCTACACCTTAAGCTATATCTGGCAAAAATGCTAAAAATTATCAAAATCATCCGTTACTAAAACACACAATGGAGCAGGTAGAAACCTGACCAAACACGCACGATGTATCATTTAAGAAACTAAGTAGTATGGTGCCCATAAAAGGACTTCAAATAGTGGCAGACATGTGAAAGGTAAATTTAAGGGCGATTGAAGAACAAACGCAGCTCAAAGCACCCCTTGAAGGCTTTCTAATATGCTAGATACAAGAACAACGTACAATGTCATGCTGAGTGACAATTGCAAAGAGTACCACCTGAAATGAGTAATATATTTATAATTCTATCAATCACTCCGCAGAATTGATATGTCCCAAATGTAACAACAACATGTGATTCGGTTATTTACTGTTCCCTGTTTTGGTTCATTTGTAAATATTGCTTGTTCCGAAGTGTTCCGTACTTTATATATTTTTTGTGATATTTTCGTATATCACTGGCATTAAATTTGCATTTCCTTGTCAAAGTTAACAAGTCGCGTCAAATATTCATTATAATTTAAATTTAGGTAAATGTGTACGTTTCTTATCACATACAAACAATTATTCTGTCAATAATAGGACAAGTTAAATGTTTGTACGGCGCAAAATCGCATCCGGCAATTCAATACTAGAATGTGGCCTATGTAACATTTTTTATCAGGATGTGCAGTTTCAGATCAAACGAATTTGTTATTTTGACTTAACTGATCCCGAAACTAAAGTGATCATCTACCCATCAAAAATACAAACCGTTGATGTTTCATGAATCTCATGAATCTGGTCATATGGTTCTACAGTTCACGAGGTACTCTATATGTAGTCCCTGTTTCCACCCTAAAATTAAAATCAGGGGAAACTATCATCTCGATGTATCAGACGTTGCAATATCTGCTGGAATGCATTGAAAATATTTAAATAAAGTCTCCAAAAATAATATACTCCGTTGTCTGAGGGTACGTTGTCGTAAAAACCTGGTATAACGGTCCCAAACATAGATTTTCAACTGTAAAGTGACCATCTGTATCGAACCATAAAGTGACCGTCTATGTCGAACCAATTAAGTCATCATTTCTCACCTGATCGGACATTTTTTGTATTGAGCTCCGAAATCGATACTTAACTAACGACAATTGTGTAAACAAGTCAGTGTCCACGCTCGCGATTATAAAATTAGTCTGTGAGAATATGTTTATAATGTTTTGTTTATTTGCGACATGTTGCTAAAATAAATACATCGAAACGTATAAATACCGTGTTCCGTATCTTATAACACGATTAAATGATTATTACAACACACCGACGATCGCTCCAAAATGTAATAAACACAGCGAATTTCTCTAATAATTTATACATCGAAGTTCATTTAGATCGAACAATTTTTCCTAAGTCCTTTGACATAAAGAGTTTCGGCTGCATTTTCAAGAGCACGACCATTCGGGCTACCAAATAGCAAGATGCACTAGACTGGACCAGTAAGCTATTGATTGTCGTTCGGACCTGCCTTAATGTCGAACCCTGTCGTCACAGTGCCCATATAAATACTAAACTAGTTCTCGTTGTAGCCCACCAGGCAGAGTCAAATTCTCAGTCGACTGAAACCACTTTTATTGAAATATTGACACGTTTCTAGTAACTTATAGGTGATTGACATTGACGAGACGACAACGATATTAAACAGCTACTAGCATTCGGCGAATGTCACGTGATCATTGAGGCTATTAGCGAGTCCGATTAACAACTTGAATAATACACAGTCTGTACGTACACATGAACACCACTTAAAAGTAGTTTTGCTTCATCCTCAGTAATATAACACAATGCTTGATAGTGTACTAAACTCAACGCCATGTTTGTTTACTATAGTAGGATTGGATTCGGTTCGTTTATTGACAGATGGGCAGATTCATTCCCGTCGTTGTTTATCGAGCTCGCTCCATTCTTAGACTATAAATAGCGACTGCGTCATCAAGCTAACACTAGTTGGTGTGAGTAACACGTGACCTCGCTCTATTTCTGTTTTGTTTATATCACGTGATGACCATTGCGGATATTTCGGGCACTATCAGTAATCTGCTTCGGTGCAAGAAGTTGCGATTTTGCATTGCCACTTAAAAATAAGCATTCCAGATATGATCAGATATAGCTTTACACACTTTAAGACACCACAATCTCAATCCAAAGTTGTCATTCGTTATTCCTCCCTTTATTATATCTTATGTATGTAAGTACGTATGTATGTGAGGGATAAGGGTAAAGTTGAAGACACTGCTGCTATTCAAGCATGTGTTGGCACTTTGGCTTCTTGACGCATTTATTTTATCCAGATTTTGGGATATAAAAGGAATGACTACATGACCAGGAGACGATGTAATGAATTCCTACACATACATAATATACAGTTCCACCTCTCCAAAGCAATTCCCTTTGGCAGAATCAAAAATATGTTATTGTTTAGAGAATGTTGCTTCAGAGAGGTTGAATTAATAGTTACATCGTACAGTGGGAAAATCATATTGTTGTAAATGTTAAATGGAGGTCTTTGCTCAAGAGAGTGCCGCTCTATGTAGAATGGTTGCGCTACATAAGTATCTTGTCTAACGTGATGGGTTAATGAGTGTGTCATAATTGCAGCATTGTTTGTGATGTGGACATCCAATACTACCCATTTGATGAGCAAATCTGCCATATTTCGTATTATATCATGGGTGGTGATTTAGATGCGGTAGAATTACACCATGAGGACGATGTAGACCTAAGTGAACTGGAAGAAAACTCATCATGGGAATTCGTCGAGATTACCAAAACGATAAAAACTGTTTCAAATAACAACCATGTTGATATTCAGTTCCGTCTGCGCCGGCGACCAAACTTTGTTGTTTTCACGTTATTAACTCCGCTTTTAATGATGGCGTCGCTAAATGCCGGCGTCTTCTTGGTACCCGCTGATTCCGGAGAAAAGGGCGCTTTTGCAATTACGATCGTTTTCACGTATAGTATCTATGTCACAATTGTCAGTAGTATGTTTCCTAGCACATCTGCTAAAGTATCATATCTGATTACCTTTATCGTGATTCTCATGTCCTTTAGTGTCATATCAACATTTTATGTTATAATACAATCCAAGTTGTTGTCCAAAACGGTTACAAAAACAAACGAGCGCTTAAATAAACGGAGAGAGTTCTTTCGAAAGCTTGACACCATTATTTTTGCGATTTTCACAGCCTTTGTGGTATCGTCTTCTGTTGCATTCTTCGGCCTCCTACTGAAAATGGTCTCTTAATAAAATAAGTATTGGTGAAGAGTTGTATGTGTACTGTAAAAGTTTCTAATCATACATATAAAAAACACGACCAGTAATGCCAGGAAGTCTGAATAGCAATTTTGGAATTCGTTTAGTACTAGAGTTATGACTTTTTTTACTTACCTCCTTTGATAGAAGTTGCACAATATCTTTAGTTTAGGTATCTAGATCGTTTTTTCCCGCTGTTTACTTACAATTGACCGTTTGAAAAAACAGGGTTTTACTCTTCTGTGTGGATATATTGTTCGCAATTATATTATAATTAAGACACACAGCTTTGAATGTGATGAAGATTTGCATTGATAGATTTTTAAAGTACAGTCATATGTTCTGTTTGATATAGGTAAACATATTGCATTTATATGTACATGTATTATCTTAAATATCTAACTTTTCCTTTGTATCTTACATGTTTTGTCTGTATATGTTTGCTTGCACCTTTGTAAATATGTCTCTGTCAAATAGACTGTAAAATAATTTATATGTAATAAAGTCTTCTATAGTTGCCCTTAATGAGCTCTGAGTTTTTTTTCGGTATAATCTAAATTTGAATTTGGTAAACAAATAAGGTTTAAAAATACTTTAAAAACATGACTTTGTTTAGCAGGAATAATGTACAGTACATATATATGGTTTGAACCATTTTAGGCAAATAACAAGTTCCTAGTGTATGCAAAATCACTAAAAAATATTTTGTTGATTGTCTGTTTATATCGAGTTTTACACCCCTTTTCAACAGTCAGAGTCATGTGAGGCAGACAGTTCATCTAGCCATCGTTCCGGGGAAGTACCAGTACTAGACTCCCATCCTCCATAAGCAACTGCCTACATACAGGTTACAGTGATTTTAAGGCAGCGATCCTAACCGTCGACCAGGGAGGCGGGTCATTTGGTGTTTAGTTTGAGATATAGTTCGTATGGAAGTGTAAATATTATAATATCATGAAGAAAAATGACCAATAGCAAAAAGGTAAGTTGGAATAAAAAAGCAATGTAAGCTTAGCAGAAACCAAGGGCTGCTTGTATGCCTTACTTATGTAAATCTATCAGTTATGACCTCATAAACGCTACTAGTTTTTATTGGCTCTTGACAAATAATAATTTAGAAGTATGCATTTGTTTTTTTTTCGCACACAATTAACACATCTTAGATATTTGAACTAGTATATTTATCTTGCGAAATCGCTATATTAGTTGGTCATTTACTTTATGGCAATAAGTTAGAATAAAAAATCAATATAATGTAATAGGTTGCGACACTTTTAAAGAGATTACAGTAACTATTTTTTTCAAAGACAAGTGTAGACATGCCTATGCCATATAATATACTTCATGAAGTAGACTTACTTGTCCATGTTTAATTATAAGAGATGTGATATATATTGAAGCTGAAGGGCTGACATACATCTGTTTCGGGGCCATCTATCATATGTAAATGTCTTGTTGTAGTTGAAAGACGACATTACAGTATACTCGATGTAATGACCTTGAAAGGATTGTTTGGTTGGATAAGGAGACATTTACCTATCGACATCTCTACAATCCATCCTCAGATGCTAGTCGGGTAGTGTCACTTAATCCGTTTATAAAATGCTCATAAAAATGCTTATATACATGTACCTATATTTAACAGCTTTAAAAAATACAACTTTTTAAAAAATTTTGTGGTTGATGTAATATTCCCCATCATCAATTTCATGGTCAATGTTTAACTGGAGTAATTGATTTGTCAATATTTTTTTTGAATATAAACAATAGTCTAATACTAGTATAAAGTGAAAGTAGAGACATAAGTGACGCGGTAATCATAACACATTTATCAGACTAGCTCTGTAGCAAACATGTAACATATATGGTGATATGTGGATATCTTATGAGAGAGATATAATCTACAGCATTAAATGGTAAGACACTATGTCGAGTAACTAGTTATAATCACTAATTAAATGTGTTCTAATAAGTTTTAATGCGGACGGCAGCCGTCATCATTATCTTCTTCATACCCGTTGTGCCATTCCATGATATTTTTTCTGAGTCAAATCTTTAGACGTTATCATAATTCTAATTAGAGAATTTTATTGAATTGGTCAGAACCAGTGTCACTCAAGTAGAAACTAGAACGACCCTGTCAGAACACACATGAGGGATATTTACAATTTTACGACTTACGGACCCAGTCCACAGTCTCAGTGTATAAGAGTCCTTCTGAAGTTCATCATGCAAAGTAACTTCATATCGAAATTTCCAAACTTCACTGTTGAAGTATGAGTTTTTCACACAACAATAGTCTTTTCTATGGACTAGCATCTGGTTGTCAATGATAAAAAAATATATTTCGCTGATCGAAAAAATGTGTATACTTACAAAAGAGAAGTTTTTTTAGGCAACGGAAATCGTTTGACTGGTTGTCGTTTTACATATCCGGAGTACCGGCTCCCTGTGCTCGCTTTACATAAACTAAGGGAACCGCGTTTTTGTGCAGCACCTTGTATATATAAGAAACGTGTGAAAAAAGCAAAGTGCGCGACCTACTGACAGGATATAAACCAAGTTTATGTAAAAATTGTTTTACAATGTATAACGTCCACAAATAATGTATATACATGATAAATATTTATATTCTGCCTGAAAGCATATCGGAGCAATATAGGCCCGACACGTGTGCCATTGGAGATGATACATTGAGGGATGAATAATGTATTTTTTAACATAATCAGAAAAAAAAATCATAAAAGGTATATACATATAATTATGTATATATGCATTAATATAAATAATGGTACAGTTAGTCTCATTTGTTCTAAAAAAATAGCACGCTAAATAATCCATTTTAGAACTTGACTTAGATATCAGGTAGATGCAACTTCTGACCAAGTTTGGTGAAGATCTGATGTACACTATTTGAATAAGAGTCAGTATATCGTGTTGAATGTTTAAAATGCACTTAGTGTCCATATGACCTAGGTTTTAACCCGGCATGACATATATTCGAACTTGACCTATATATTATATAGATGCAACTACTGACCAAGTTTTGTGAAGATCAGTTGAATACTATTTGAATTAGAATCCAGACAACATGTTGAATGTTAAAAATGCACTAAGTGATCCTATGACCTAGTTGTTGACCCGCCATGACCCATATTCGAACTTGACCTAGATATCAACTAGATGCAACTTCTGACTAAGTTTGGTGAAGATCTGATGTACACTATTTGAATTAGAGATCGGACAATATGCTGGACGCCGCCGCCGCCCGCTGCCCGCCATGGGGTTTCAAATAAGACGTCCTGTCTTTGACGGGCGTATAAAAAAGTTGTAGAATATAGCATTGATCGGATAAGTAATGTCACTTGTCTTCTTTATTGTAAAATACAGTCATAAAACAAACAGACATTGATTGTTACATTACCGCAGATACAACCAATGTTACCAAGCCTAAAATACGTCAAGAACCCGAATATTCTTTACCCAAAAGGGTGGAAGATTCGTCTGGTCTGTGGTTCATTTTTGACAAGAGTTACATTACTGCCCAAAGTGGTGTAACCATATCACACATCTGATCCCTTGGAGCATTGGAAATAAACGGTAATGATGCAAGACGTATCAAGAATGTCGTCTACAAATCAGGAAGTCCAGACATTGTCCTCTGATCAAATCTATAAATTCTCGTTTTTGATTATACTCATTGACATGGTCTTCCTTTAATGCTTCCTGCGGTTGGCTGCTACATCTCTGTCAACTAAAAGGTTACGCGATTAATGTCCGTAGATTACAGATATGAATTGTCTGATTCAAAGGTTGTGCAATAAACTTTCTCATTAAAACGATTCCCTTGATAAAAAGGCGAATTACATTAACAAAAACATGATATGGTTTTCCATTCACAACATTCAGTTTAATACATGCCAAGTAAAAAAATGGCTTATTTCAAAAGTTTGACTGCAATGTACAGGAGACTTAAACTATGTATTCATTTGACACGGAATGATGTTTCATTGTGTTGAATTAAATACTTATTTATAGATTTATTTCAACTACAAAATGTTGCTTTAAAACAGAGTTCAGACGGATTTGTAATGACGGCAACTTTAAGGCTTTCATGAATAGTCGAATCTGTGAACAAACACAAACAAAGGAGAGAAGAAAATGTTCTCATGTATGGATGTTTTTTCCGAGCCTTGCATAGTTATTTATATAAGTCTTTTCTTTTTCTTTATCCGTTCTAGGAACAGGTTATGAGTTAAGATATCAAGTTAACTGGTTTGATTGGCACATAAATAAGAGTTAGTATTAAGAAGAACGATTTAGATTTATCTTTGAAAAGGCCTATATCATTGAATGCATCTTCACTTTAATCCTCGATGCATAGAAACTGAACATCATTTTTGACAAAAGTGGAATATTTGTATCGTTCGATTTTATCTACAAACATTTGCAATAACTTATAATTATGTCCAAATAATAAATATGTATTTCATGAAATATATTGACGGTATCTTAATGAATTGATATATGTCCTATTATAGCTTTTATCAAGACGGGGTCTTGAGCTTTGGTTTGATTCTGTGATATTTTACATGCGCTCACTATAATGTTACCAATGCGACTTAGTGTTACACGTAACTATTATAAATCAGTTGCACCGTTTTAACTCTAAGAAACATTGATAATATATGATATTACACATTCATTCTTCTTTAATGTTTCTTTAATTAAGGTAAACATCGTCTAACTGTTGGATCCGTTTCTGAACCTTAACGTGTAACATTTGAGTTCTCCATGTCAGCAAGCTTTGTGACAATTGTATTAAAATTCCTTTGTTCTAATCAGGTACATGATGTACGTCCAACAGTACGTCCAACAGTAGAACATTTTTAGTAAAAACATATACAAATATAGTACAACCTCTCCAGAGTGGCCTCTTTTAAGCAAGAACCTCCCTTGAACAATAGCATGATTTTTCCCACTGCACAATTTAACTATAAGTCTAAGCTCTCCAGAGCAACAACCTCTCAACAACAGCACACTTTTGCTACTCCCAATAGGTGTTGCTTTGGAGAGATCGGACTGTATCATATTGAAGCTTGCAATAGTTGATTCGTTGATTCATGCATAGAACTACATTAAGATACTTCTTCAAAGACCGATGGAAACAGCTTGAATTCTATGTCCTCGTCTACTGAGGAAATTACTATTAGATTCGTTTCTCTCAAACACCTGCTTCACACATCTCGTGGAAATGTTGACAGTTGCTGATCGATGATAGGAAGTTAATAGTATTCAGTTACAGTACGTATTTACCTCATATGGAATTGGCGTATGTCCCACAGCATTTAAAGTACAAACTGTGTAATGTATGTATGACTACAACTGTGATAAATGACAAATGCGGTAACTGTCCAGGGAAAGTAGCTGGGATGAAATACATACAAAACAAAAGCCACCCATTGAAAAGACATAACGTGACCTTTATTCGGCAGGTATTTTGTTCAAATCAACCAATGACGGTTTTTACAAGAATGGCCTTTATTCACAATGTGGCCTTTATTCGGAAATTGCCGTTAACACAGGTTTGCTAGTATATCTTCATGTGACGTCAGTCAACTACTGCAAATGTTCCATCAAATGGTTGATCCAAATTTTGGTTGAATTATAATTATGTTTTTATTCCAAAAAATCACAAGGGAATTATCCTCAGTTTGTAGTAACAACATACAAGTTTGACAGAATCCAATACCAGTAAATACATTTAACCGTGTTGCATTTATATTCACTTTTGCTTTATCAATTAATATACTGATGTTTGTTAATAATTAGCTTCGTTGTAAAACCATCCCACTGTATTATATCATGTTTCCCGTGGGCAATGTAGCTTACAGGATTGTTTCTGAGTAAAACCATCTGGTAAGTAGGGGCCATTTTAAGACATATCTCCATATGATAACCAGTTTTCAATTTAAAAACCCAGATACTCCTTGTTTGCATATAGACGTTAAATGATGATATGTTTTTTTTCTCTAAATCAATGGCATTTTTGTTAACTCTGATTTTATTAAATAAAAAGTTCTGTGTTGGCTTAGATGCATGTATGTCTATGAAACGGGCCCTATGGGAGTACTTCTACAAAACACATAATGAAATTATTTATCATATTCTACAGTTAACAAGAACTTTATGTGTAAATATCTGGATTAGGTTTTATGAAGTTTAAAAAGTCGAATAGTTTTCAGCGGTTAGATATTTTACAGACCAGTCAGATTAAGTTTGTATTTTTCTGCAGTTGAGATGCTGAAGTTATTACAAAATTTCATTACGCCAAACAAACAACAATGGCCGCCGAAATATTAAATATCGCGTGATTCAATACGACTCTTTGATTGGACTGTATCCTAGTGTCATAACATCTTAGAAGGGTACTACAATTGCTTCGAATTGCGTTCGCCATTGCTTTTCGGTAAAAAAATGTTTGTCTTGTATTCTTGCGTCTGTGAGACGACACTTTTTGAAGAGAAATTCGTATGGTAACTATTACATGTACACGATAATTGAATACGAATGTGTTTTTATACTGTTGTTATTGATATATGAGAACTCTCAAAGATAAATATTCACACCACGACATATATTGATTAACTAAACAGGCAGTGCTTGGAATCACGTGATTTCGAAATAAAAACATGGCGGATAAATCACCCAAATCAATCCCAAAATCAAGCAACATGTATGTCTATTGACTTATCGTTGTTTGAGATGTTATGCGTATCCAATTAATCTATTTTGTTGTTAAATGACAACTATTCTCCTTTCAGAGCCGCACTAGAGACAGGGGAGATAAGATAAAGAGAACCGGGCTTTCATACCCCGACTTTATAATATGCCCTATGACAACAAATTACCTTACGTACCTTTCTTCAAGCCTATTGTAGCTTTCGAGAACAATCTTGAAATTTTGATAGCATATTGACATTTTTCACAAGTCTCGAAATGCATTCAAACTTAAGTAATAAAATGCCCTGATATATCGATTTAATTGATTGATTTTTCGCCGTTTTCATTTCAGTATCTAATGGTTCCCCGCATTTGAATTGATTACTTCAGGCAACGAAAAAAACGAAAGCATAGAAATCCCACCCCTTTAATACTGAGTAGCTCTACTAGCAGTGATCAGATGAATATGTTCAACTTCGCTTAACCATACCGTAAATATTGAGACAAACATATCTGACTAACGGTCATTTCATTCAGATAATTATGTTATCTATACTTATTCTATATAGGCCTACAACTTACTGTGCAGAGACCCAAGACGCTAGATCTACTTTTTATACTAAATTCGACAAATATCGAAGTTTCACAGCTTGACTCATACGTAATAATTTCAATAATACTGATAAAGCCTTATTTGGCTTCCTTGGTCAAGTGGTTATGGTCTGACTACTGATCACACTTTAAATAACAAATGAATGCAGCATGCGATGAAGCTGTCCATCTAACGTACAGGAGGTGGATAATAATCTAGATCTACTGGTTTTACCCAGATATTCGCCTAAGGTCTTCTTTCACAGTTTAAAAGTTTTGAAAATTGCAAAATGACACTGGATGCCCATGCGGCGAGCAAACGACGATAAAACGATATGACAGTCCCTTCAAAATGATTATGACATCACTGTAAATTGATATGACGTCACTACCAAAAATGATAGGAAAGACTGCTCTGTACGACAGTGTGGGGAATCCACGTGACCTAGTGACGTCACAATGTTATCGTTACAAGCGCTTTTTCTGTGAATTGAACTAGGAAAACATCACGTAAGTGCATTATTTTTCGTTTTCTTCTAAAGCCACATAACTGTTGCAACTCCTTACATAAAGGGCTACCTCCGGTTCAGATTTTTGTCACTGTAGGCCCTCTACTTTTTTGCTTTTCTTGTCCAAACCGTTTGACAGTGTTATGAAAATGAACGTTATTTTTACAAGAAAACTTTGAAAACAGTTTTTATTGATTGTGACAGTGAAGCTTTGGCCTATTGGCTGTCTAGTAGAGGAAATAATTTTCAGAAGAGGTCTGGTTGACAAATAACGTAGCACCAAAGAGTAACAAGGCATGTCATATATCAAAATGTACGGAAAGGAGTGTAGTTTACCGAAGCCCGGCAGGCGTTTGGAATTTTGGCAGCGAGAACAAGACGGTTAATAATAAAAAATAAATAAAAAAATAAACAATACAGGTATTGAATAAAAAGTTTATTTAATACTGACACTTGCAAATTGATGACCGAAAGGCACAGAAATCTTCAATTTCTCTTGATTTTATGTCTGCTTAAGATGTTGAATGTTATATGACTGTGGTATTTAAAGTTGATTGCACTAGATCGTATTTCAACAGGTTTTGACATGAATTGTTAGATCTAGATGTATTACTGCCATTAATTCATATCACTGTCCTGAAGAAATGAAATATAATAAATTGTAATAGTTAGTACATCTGAACTTTGATTCATATCAGATACAAAATCAATAAAATCACATTTTCCTATCTGTTAATGGTATTGTGGATTTACTTTAGCGTAACACATCAAGTCGAGCCACGGGCAAATATATTAATAAAAAAGTACGAAATATAAATGCTGAACGATAAAACCGTTTGTTTGCATTGAATTGATTTAACTGAGCGAGTGCAGAAAATAAATAGAATCGTAAGGTGCACGTGTACTGTAAGTCAACCGCATTTAACACGTATCTGCACCATGTCATACGACATACTTAGAAATAAGAAGTCTTACACACATGAAGAGACACAAATAATCGATCAATTTACATTACTGAGCAACAGTACATGACAATCGTTTACAATTTAAAGCAAAATAGATTTGAACACAAAAATAAAAACTTCAAATTGTCACTTCCAGGATGCATTTGACATAAACTCTAAAAATTCGTCCGTTGCACAGAGACACGAACATTAGTGATGCTGAGTAAATCAATTAACGTTTCAAGTTTAATTTTCCAATTTTCTCTTGACTTTGTTGTTGTCTAAAACCACAATATATTAGTTCTGTTCTAAAACTGGTATCCGTTGGCATTTCTTAGATTAGTTCTCGAAAGCTGCATTTTTATTTCTGCACATCGATTAGAAAGAAGATGTAAGGAGAAGAAATCGTTCTACATAAATGTCTGTTTTACTCTGAAAATAAATCGAATTACACGATGTGAAATAATTTATCTGCGGGAGATAAGTTACCGAACATCCATTGTTGTCATTTTAAGTGCAACACGAGTTTGATAAAACATTTTGCAGCCTTTATACAGTACGATTTTATCAAACTGCCAAAGCTGAAAAATATACGGTCGCTGATCTGACGTATACTTTTAGCTTCGTACCAAATTCGATAGAAATGGTCAGGCCGCCGCCTATAACCGAACATTGTTGAAAACCCAAATAAACAAAGTAAATACATATACATTTGACGACATAGAAGATGATCGTTTTAGTTATCGAATTTCATCGAAGATAGAAATAAATCGAACGCAAACTTGTGCCGCTTTGACAGTAACTGTTTCATAAAATCTCATTTTTTTTATCGCAATTCGGAGACAAATATGTAATAATTACTTCGTCATTTTATCACGTGGTAATAAATAAGGACAATTATTAACAAAAGCTAGAGAATTAATTACTTATAAAATGTTTAGCTGTTCTCGAGACAACCAAAATGATAACTTACCCTCAGAAAGAACTAAATATCTGATTTACTGGAGCTATTGTTATAATTGATGCTATTTAAACGATACCTCCGGGGTATAAACAATTATTTTTATGGTTTCTTTATTTTCATTTTAAAGCCCGGTCTATTAATTGTCTCTTATTATTGAGATTGGAAACTAACATGGCTAGACAAATACTGTAAACTCTATACAAATACTTGTAATTGACGTGATGTGTTTATTTGATTTTTATTGTTGTTTTTTCTTAATCTCAATCATTAGCAATAAGATCTCTCGATTATTTTGGAATGGCATTAATAGTAATAATTTCATAATTGAGCCTCAAGAACGAGCTGCGGGCTTGAAATGTGTATCTTATTAACATATTTTACGTAATTATATTAGTAAAATATGCAATTGTTACTTTAGCCACTCAGAAATATACACCTCTTTGTTACAGTCAGTATATTAGCAATTGTTACATTAGCCACTTAGAAATATACACCTCTCTGTTACAGTCAGTATATTGTTAGCAACCCAAATTGACGTTTTACACTATTTTCAATTGTTCAGTCTCTGAGCAACAGCCCCCTCATTTCAAAAGCCATTTTATCCGTCCCATCGGTGGATGCTGTAGAGAGGTTGCGATGTACTTGTTTTTTTTCTGTAAATAATTCTGACTTTCATATTTTACTGACGCCAATGCCTTTATAAGACATACTGTGTTTTTATGAAGTACATTACATACAAAGATAACACTCTCAGAAATACTGAACCTTCTCAGTTGTTTACTATATCAATTATTCTAGGATTGGACTGAAGTTGTATATAAAACGATGTATCATTATATGTTATTGATAGTGAGGTGTGCAAGTAAATATTTCTATTGTCTCATGTTTACAAGTATACAGACGCCGCTACGAATAATTGAAATAAAACAAATCCTGTGACGAGCTTTCGACATAAACATTCAAAGAACGAATTACTTAAAATATGTGATTTTTTTATAACTAATTAAACTAAATACTTATATAGTAGGTTTCATTTATTTATTATCTGTCTCGTCGTAAAAACATACATTTAGATTACATAAAGTTGAAACAGACTTCGCAGTTCACTGTGGCAAATAATGTTGCATGATATATTCATTACTTTAAGACTGCATGTTTTTAACTTTCTGATTTTGACTAAAATAGTGCTTATTTGAAAACTGTACACTTGAACTGTGATACAACGTTATAACGAAACATTCATATTGCAAGATTCAAATCGCGTTAAAATACAAATTAAAAATAAATCATTTAAATCTTTTTAATAAGCATTACGAGATGCTAGGATAGATGAATAAGGGTAATGGAATGGAACTATTAAAAGATTCTCGCCACGTATAAATGATTATTGTGTTTCGAATGACGCAAACTATTTTGATCAGTCTTTGAGTACTCATACTTTGAATGACTATTAAATCCTAAACTTTTGCTTTCAGCTCATATAGCCATTAGAGTAATAAAGTTAGCATTTTCTCATTGTGTCCCAACAATTACACTGGTTAATAACCCCACGAATGAGTCTCTAAGGAAACTGATGGAATTTGCACTGTTAATGAATCGTAACAAAAAGCGAAAACGCTTTCAAACATCCATTTATGACAAATGTAATTCTGTGTTACCGGATTTAGATTTTTGTGTTCGATGCTTTTTATCCTTGCAACGATTTCCAGAAGCTTTATGGAACAATATTTCTAAAAATATTGTACAAATTCATTACATGCTTATAGTTTTGCCCTCACTTAAGTATTGCGAAGTTTGTAATATTGTCTGAAGTGTGGGCATATTTCTTCAAGATTACACCACAAATAGAGAGGAATGACAAAATCAGAGAGATCTTTTGCGATTTAATATTCTGTTACATATAATGATGAAACCGCGCTGCTACGATATTATCTTCCGTTCCGAAAAAATTCTGTCTAAATACCGAAACAGTTTCATTGTAAGAAGGAATGATATAAAATGATCATTGACTGCTGTTTAATGTATATGGTCGTTTTATTGGAAGTGATCGTTATACTGAGGTAAACAGGTTTTCCTAAATGTTGATCCTATCTGTTGGTTTATTGCCTCATTAGCACTCATACAACAACCACTGATCATATTCAAGCCCGAGGAATTGTCACTTATAAATGAAAAGTTAAATCTTTAAAGAAGACAATGTCTGAAGATCAAACGAAACACATCTTTCAGAAGATCCTACCATAATAAATTAACCGAATGCCAGTCTTTATTATTTGTGGATATTCATCACTTGTTTTGAATTCCTGATATTTTTGAACCCCTTTGTTTTGTTTATTTGTTTGTTTATTTGTATTTTACGATCCTTTTCAACAGTCAGAGTCCTATGAGGCAGACAGTTCATCTAACCATCGTTCCTTGGAGGAACGAACCAATAATAGACCCCCATCCTCCGTAAGCAACTGCCTACTTTATCAATAAAGAGACATGATCGGTAGCTGTGCTCGAACCCATGACCTTAACAACTAGACCACGGAGGCGGGTCCCTTTGTTTTGTAATATATTATCCTCTAGAGTTTATTTGCTTCGTGGTAAAAAGTAAAACCGAACAAAACACAACAGTCGTTTTCCTGATTTTCTCCTACATAAATCATTGATTGAGAGACAAAGAAGGTACTTCATAAATTCTTTACTGATTCCTAAAAGATAAACATCATCAAAATGCGCTATTTTGTAAAATGGACTTTTTACAGTAATAGTCTATTAGTGCGTGCTTAATATGTTCTGATATCTAAGAGCACTGGTTTTAAAACAAACTTAATGCAATATCAACAGGAGGTTTACATTTCCAAGCCTAATCAAAAGAGGGATCAGAAAGCATTATACTCAAGCTTGAACTGAACCCGTCCGGTGTTTCCAGGTAAATGCGATTACTTTCAAGAACAGATATATTTTAACGTCATCAAAGCTACACTAGAAAATGTAGAATCACTTAATTATGGTATTACATCTTTAATACTGTACTTTTCTGATATATTAGCTCAAAGTTGCACAAACATGATAAAATTACAAGAACCAACAATATATGACAAACGACTTCAAATAACTAACTTCTCACTGATAGAGGGTCGTGGGTTCGAATCCAGGTATCGACCCTGCCTTTAATGTGAACAAGTAGCCATCTTTTGAACCAGTTGGTCATAATACTAAGATGGTCTCTGTCTGAGAGGTTACAGCATTCATGACCCTTAATTTGATGAATTAGACCAGGTTTCAGATTTGAATAACATTAACCTCCAATTTATGAGGAACAGAAACACCAAACTTTAAAAACCACAAATCATTGTAAGAATGAAGAAATAAAACAAATTATACATTTCGCGGTTAATGTTATTTTGATGATATATAATTACAGATGTTATATAAAAGCATTATCGTCATTAATATCGGATTTATTTCAAGATGGAAATTATGAACTTCGTGAGAAGTAATTTGTTTTATTATTATCTTGCAAACTTATCATTTTTTGGGGGATAAAAACAATTTATTTATAATTATGTATTTTTTATTGAAACCAAATGAAAATGAACTTGTGGTTTCTTTTCCCGCCGAATTAACTAATGTATTTAGGTAATTTTATGTGTTTAAGTGTAAAAGCTGTTTTTTCAACGCGCTTGGACGAAAAACGTATCAGTTAAATGAACAGTGCATTTCAATTCTTACTTCGCTTTCTTTCTCAAAGTATACATATATCCATCAGGTCCACTTAGCTCAACATTAGGTTTAGGGTTTTCCAGTTCGTTGTCAATTTCTTGTGGAGTATAAGATTAGTAATGATTTATGTATAAATTTGATTGATTTTTTTTCGGTCGTTCGTCCTTCTGTTCGGACGCATGCTCGCTCGTACACACGCATGTATATATGATTTAAGATGGCATGACTTCGCATAATGTTTTTTGTTTTTTAGATTTTCGGAAGGTTTGGCTAATTTGAATTAATTGTTTTAAATATTTCTTTGGGTTTTACTTCTATTGAAATTGAAATATTGCGTCAGTAATTTGTATTATTGCGTTTGATTTTATTAATTAACCATAAAATACAGACCTGGAGGCAAGGTATTTATGTTTTCTAATTTTCAATCGTTAGATCTTTTTTCCACTCAAAATTGAAATAAGTGATCGTTAGAGAATATGTTTCAGCTGCTGTCATTCATTTGAATGGAATCCTAGCCCAAACAATGTATTTATAAATGTTTCCTAGCTGAAAGAAGACGACTTCTGGGTAACATCACATACATTGTATTTATCATTCTAGATCCTCATTCAGTGAGTTCGTATTCTATACCCCGGACCCGGAAAATCTAATGTTTGGATGCTATCCACTTAGCTACAAACGGTCGGTGATTCTACCATTACAATCTGGACGAGTCGCCATATGATGCCATCTGAAGGTACATCCCGAAACGAAAATATGCTGCTTTCATTCACCTTTTTAGCAAGGTTCATGAAATGATGACAACAAAATGGAGATGGTTCGATGTGTGCGTGTGTGTGGGGGGGGGTCGATGGCCAAGTGGTTATAGTATATGGCCCCACTCCGCTATGAGTTCGAATTCTACTCTGGACCAAGCTTCATATGCGAGGCGTAGCTGTCCTGCTAGTCAGTTCTATGTAGGTGTACGCCTTGGATCTTCCTCTCCAGTTAAAGCTAGGAAAAGTCGTCTAAAGTGACGTGAGCAGTAAGTGCGACTATTAAGCTAAAAAAAGCAGTTTAGTCGGCTAATGGGTATGTTTTGTCCGGATGGTAATAATATATTACCTTTTGTTATATCTGGTCAAAAGATGAATAAATAAATTATTCTCCGGGTTTTAAATACATTCAATACTGTATTAGATTTATGTACTCGATGGTTTTGTCTGCTAAATTTACATCGCTGGTGTATTGAATGTATTAATAACTCGCCATCTGCAATCAGTAAACCTGAATAACAAGTGGTTCATTACAAATTGTGAGACAACACCATTCATTCCTAGCAATAAAATCACTTGTCAAGTTTCATTCTGCAATGCAACAAAGCGTGAAAAATAACAAATAAGGTAATATAGTTATTAATAGACTCAACATAATGACATGGTGTATTTGTATATCAGAGCCGACGTTGTTAATTTAACAATACTTAGGGCGTTGGTGTATACTTTCCGGTACATTAATGTCTATAATGATACAAATGTTGCTAACCACAATGATACCTGCGGGTGAATAACACAATCTAGAATTGATTCATTTTCAGTATGATGGTCCATTAGACTCAATTACTGTATCTGGAATAGGTCTGTAAAACATGATGATACATAATACATACAGAAAACCTATCCCGGAATCCGTTATATATCAAGACCAACTGTCCTGTTTTACTTCAATATCAACAAAACATAACGTCAACAGTACAACGTGTGCGTAAACGCGCCACATGATGACGTTATTAGCACGTCCAGACACTTATCCTAAATTCATTTTAAACTTTCACGTTCAACTTAAAAGACTACCTCATTAAAATGGCTATACTTCTAGGTTTCTTTAAACTCCCCTCTGTATTTCCGTGATATTTGGTCCAAAAGATGGTCCTCACTTTCTGGTTTTACTGTCAATGATTAATACTGATAACAATCACAAACCATTTAGGTCAAGTCTTCTTTGAAATTTCTATAAGCACCTCTCCAAAGATAGACTGTCATCTTAACATTTTATTTACATAAATACGTATGAAATTAAAACCCTTGTTCAAGACAAAGCAGAAAATGCCTGTCATTATACTATGCAAGTACCCAGAACCCATATAAGCACGGACAGATGTCGAGGATACACTACTCAATAAATGACAGTTTCATATATCATATTAAACATTATGTCGGCTTCTGTGTCGAGATTGGTTACATTTTTTAGATAAAAGAGACGGTAATCGAGAAACTCTTGCAAACATCCCAGACATATTGACAATAAATGATCAATCATTCAATGACACAAGAGTTTGATTTCTGTCATTATAGTTCAGCTTTACATTGGTGTCAATCGCTCGGCACGCATTTATTTTGATGCGGACAGAAGTACTACGTTTTTCTATATCCGCCATTCAATTATTAAGCTAGTTCACGTTCCATGTTGTAGTATAGTGCAAGTCAATTTCCATGAGGTGTTTCAGTACCTTGATTTTGTATGTAACCATTAACCTGCTGAATTCCCAAAATGGACTTGTCCAATTTCCATTTCGGAACAGTTAATGAACAAGAACAACTATAACAAAACGTTATAGTTAGACGAATTACAAGAAGCATTGGTTTAAGTTTTTTGTATGAAGTTGCTTTTTTCATAAAGTATATTGGCCGTCTACTTTATTCATTCCTCCATTATGGAGAGTAGAACATACTTACAAGTTATAGCTAATACACATATTTTGACAATCATGAGTACTTGACAAATGAATACATTCATGTATATAGTTCACATGTACATGGTATTACCATACCGTACATCAATGGAATAAAGTACACCCTAAATACTACCAAATCCACCATAGTCTGATATGATACAACCACATTAAACTTACTCTGATGTTGTTCCCGATATTATGCCACGTTAACATCATAGAACGATGCCTACATAACTTACTTGCGTTTCAACAACAGAGCAGACGAACAGATTCAGTCAAACATGACTGCGACGAATAGCCAGTCCAATGATTGACCAATCAAAAATGACCGAAATCACCATTAGCCAATCAAATGGCCAGGATTAGCCAAACTAGTAATAGACAATACAGTAAGTACTCGCAAACAGCTATAATAAACAAATACTCGTAAGTATAATTCGTCTAGAAAATTTCAATGGATATCACCATGGACATTTAGAAGTTATAAGTCACCAACAGTAGGTAGAGAGCCTGGTCAGACAGCGTGTGTGTACAGGTTGGTCAGTCTGTTCTAGTGACAAAAGCTTAGTAGTTTCTGTTTCAACAATTGTAAGTGCTCAGAAATTGAAACATAGAAATTCCATATAGTACTAGGTTTAATTTTATAAGAATTGAACCCTGTACCTAGAAGAAAAGATGTCCCGTTAGTCGGGTATGAATTTACTCTCTGTCTGCAGACTACCCTCGACACCGTCACAGACTATGTAAGAACACAAACTACGCGGGTAACTTCTTTTACGATCTGCAGACCCTAGCGAATAGGTAGCCATTTTGATCGACTTTAAAATATTGATTACAATGCCTTTTAGTACCTCTTCCGACGGCGTGGCTTGGCGATAATGGTCCACCTCCAGAGAAGATGATAAAATATTAGAACTAAATGTGTTTCTCTACACTTCTTGTGAAATCCATGCCTCCTGAAATGTGTACTTACGAACTAGACATATTCTTTAGATTATCTATCTAAAGGGTGCGATTGGGTTTTGCCGCATATAGGACATATTAATATATTAATAACACTTATAATACTATATAGAAGGTTTATTTTAAAAGATCAGCAGCCATAGCCAATATGCTGCCATTGAATAATGAAAATACTTAAATCTTCATATTTGTTGGGCTTTTGTCTCTATAGGTAAAGGGTCATCATTCATGTAAAGAAATAAACAAAATAAAACTCATCAGAACGAACCCAATTTTGTTACATGATGTATAATTAATAAGTAACGAATGTTAATATAACAGAAAATATTCATTATTGGAGGAGTTAAATTTTAAGTTAAGTTTTATTTCAAGGCAATATTTCCTATAGATCACAACAAAATAATAAGACTACTAATTCAGTCGAAAGTTCGCGTCGCTAGTAATATATCCCATAATATTCAAAATATGAACGATAACTAATACTTAACAACACAGTTTGATCATTTTGAAATTAGCACAAACTATATTACGTACATCGAAATAATTAAAGCAGCATAAATTAAACTACGGGAAAACGTTGTCGTCATGTTGACACTGATGACATCATGTTGTCACCGATGATGGTGCCATTCATAGAACATCGTTCTGAAACTGTTAAACTGTCACCATAACTATGAAAAAGAAGTGTAATGAGTTTGGAAAGAAGCACAAAAAGCAAATTCAAAGAATTGTACGGAGATTTGAAGACACGGGGTCAACAGCTAGTACATGGAAGTCACAGAAATCAAGGGTTTTGAAAATATCTAACAGGCGAAGGCAGCCACCGAGAAAACGCCTCACAAGTCTGTTCTCAAAGTATAATGTACCATCACTAAATCATTAATTGCTACAATTGTTTACAGAATGCTGAAATATATAAAACGGAAGCCTTGTACTAGTTCTGTCAATGCTAATTAGATGATTGCATATAATTTTCATAAGACGAGGCATATTTCACTTGAATGACCAAGAACAGTTGTATAAACAAAATATCCTGAGGATCTGAGAAATATTTTTACATTTAAAAGTCATAACATACTGTTAAGGTAACGATTGGGCGGAGATAAGTGTTAATGTGATAATTAATACTTTCTTCTTTCAAGCTTATAAAGAAACTGTTGACATGGTGAGCATAGACCACTAATTAAATCTCTTAAGCAGAATAAGTGTGCCATCATTACGATGGAAGGGTAAACAAATTAATGTAGACACTAAACGGTTTCAGTAAGACGATTCGACCCCATAAGAAGCCGTCGATTTGATTGATATAACTAAGAAACCCTCTTTAAACAGAAATGTTGAACGATGAATGACGGAACAAGATTAAGACACGAAAGTTCATCGAAGATTGTTAATTTTGTGCGAAAAATCGCATAGAATAATATTCATTTATAGGATTGAGTGCTGTTTAAAATCAATGCAAATTACCACAAACAATGATTTTGTCGTATTTGTTTTTACATTTCTCCGAGTTCTGTAGGCTATTTCTCTTGCCTACTACTCAGGCAACAGTCTGTGTTCAGAGACGGACAACTCAGCCTTTCTATTCTGTTTTAAGTGTGTTTTAATTGGTTTATGAATAAGGCCTAAGTAGTTGCTCTTTTAAAAGCGAAGATGTGTGGCTACCATTACATCTATGGAATGTTTTATTGCTATGATATTCTACTTTTAGTGCAAAAGTTTTGGTTCGCTCTCGCTAAACACCAACATTTCTTTCTACAGCACTATGCATGTTAGTTTCGTTTTCCTGTCGGAGATTCTTTTCGTATTAGCTTTTTTAACGTTTTTAGAGAAAAACTTTTACGAATTCACAACCCATATAATATGCATCACAATCATCCAAATCATAAAATGATTTCCTTTACAATGTAATAATTTAGAACATTCTTGCCAATATCTAATCAAAACATCACCCTATGGCGTGAATCACAACATGTTGTCTGATCACATGCTACAATATCAGTAATCTTCTTTGTCTGTCTGACTTTATCAATCATTTGCTATAACTGGTGTATGAAGTGCTTGTTGACAACTGCTAATGGATGATCTGTTGTCTTATTTATACCAGTGTTGAACACATGTCGATACAATGATATAGATGTCACTAAAATGCATTAAGAAATTTATGATTAATGAGTAAAGGTATTCACTCTGCGAGCCTGTAATACATGAGCGAACACATTGGTATCTAATGTGTTAGAAAGTCTTGTTGCCAGACACATAATTTCAAATTATTTGATTGGGTGCAGTCATTTGTATTGTAATGAAGTTTCAGTTTACTGAAACTGTTCGCGATATTATGGAAGCATTGCGTTAAGATGTACTTAATGACATTATGGTCGGTGGATTTCCCAAAATATGATATTCGCTGAAGCAATATTGGATGAACTCTAAGGAATAGTTTTGTCGTAGTTGAATTCGATATTACATATGAACGGTCTGTGGGACCACATTCGAAACAGATCATACTTATAACACATTTGTATGCAATATGACCGTATACATGTATACATGTTAAATATAATGACATGATGTATTTGTATATCAGAGCTGATAGTTTTAATTAAATCATGATTTATTGAGGGACAAGTACGGACTATACATGTGTATTACAAATATGTAAAATTAAGAATCATCAACAAAAATTAAAATGACATACTTAAATTCTTTCCTTTTATTTAATGGACTGGTTTTTACCAATTATGTTCATCCATTTCATTTAGCTTTTTAAAGCCTTTATCAATTATTGTACACTTTGCCTATAGGCATAAAAGAAAAAAGCGCCAAGTTTATGAGCAGGAGGTTAAAAATAGTTAAGGTTTCAGGAAAATGTTTTGTCAAATCTATGACTATTTACTTCATTTTTGTCTGACCAACACATTGTGTCTGACACTTCTTACAAGTAGTCATAGTTGGTAACCCCACTGTTGTGGAAGAACAAGATAATCTACGCTACATTTTGAAGTACAGCAGATTGATTAATGACTTGATAAAGAACTCGGCCTTAAAGCGCCTTCTACACTAATTGACAATGTTTTTGAAATGGCTTACTGGTCAGTTTCATTCTGTAAAATATGTGTTTAACAGTTTCGACTTTCGAGTGTTCCAAAATCCTACTGGAAGTGATTGTCGTCCGACGTAATTCTTCAGTAGCGTTTCGCTTGGCTGTATGGGATTCCCAACTTAAGGTTCGAGGATTATACTGACGGTATTTGTAGATTTCCAAAGACGCTCGTTTTTAAAATATCATTGTCATAGTTTTCAATATTGACGTTTAGAAATACAGTAGTTTGGGAATAGGTTTATGTGAATTAAAAACAATCGTAAACATTATTTATATGTTCAGTAAGGGACAATAATTATTCCTGATTGTGTTCAATGTCATTCAAGAAACGTTACCACAGTGAATGCTTTTGTGAACAATTCCTAAGAAACTGAAACAAATAGAGATGTATATTGCACTAATGACTTACAACAGATATGTTTATCTAATTTATCGTATAACAACCTTTCGGCTTAAATAATAAGCCTTCATAAGGGCATGATAAAATAAAACAATGTTGCACAATATCTTACTCGAAGTACGAAAAAGGAGACCAATCAATACCACGTGAATCATGTTTATGGAGTCTATGAATAGATACCGTGTCTAAAAATATATATTATAAAAACTTAACTGGCTTGGGTTGTAAATATACCGTATAGTCTATGTATGCAAATCTGGCGGTTCTGTAGTACAGGTGGAAGTTCACCTAGAAGGTATCTTTCTTCATTGTTTGTATTGCTGTCGATAAGACTTATATTTTTTGTAGAAACGTCGGTTTAAATAGCTTGTCTACGTTTAATTGTTTTTTGTTGGTGTTGATCCTAAGAAAGATCACATCCAACTGACCCAAGTAGGCACAGATGGGTGCTACGCTGGTGCCCATCGCTGTTCCCAAGGTCTGAACAAAGTTGACATCTTTTAATCAACTGCAACGTTTTAGAGATAGAGAGAGAGAGAGGGGGTGTGTGTGTGTGTGTGTGTGTGTGTGTGTGTGTGTGTGTGTGTGTGTGTGTGTGTGTGTGTGTGTGTGTGTGTGTGTGTGTGTGTGTGTGTGTGTGTGTGTGTGTGTGTGTGTGTGTGTGTGTGTGTGTGTGTGTGTGTGTGTGTGTGTGTGTGTGTGTGTGTGTGTGTGTGTGTGTGTGTGTGTGTGTGTGTGTGTGTGTGTGTGTGTGTGTGTGTGTGTGTGTGTGTGTGTGTGTGTGTGTGTGTGTGTGTGTGTGTGTGTGTGTGTGTGTGTGTGTGTGTGTGTGTGTGTGTGTGTGTGTGTGTGTGTGTGTGTGTGTGTGTGTGTGTGTGTGTGTGTGTGTGTGTTGCTGGTCTTTTTTTTTCAAGAAAATAACTGCAAGATTTTATTCCACCATCACGAGGTATATTTTTGTGTATATGAAGACATGCAGTGTGTCAATAAAATGTTTTACAAACTTTATGAGGTCCTTTAATTTCTTAATAGGGCAAGGATCTGGTAAATTGCAATGTTACGGGCTTAACGCAAGGTTTTTGAAGTTCATATTTTAGGTCAGATAGTTGCTTGCTATGGAGAATATTGCATGGTTTATTATTTTTTTAAATAAAAAGATAAGCTTTGCAGTTACTTTGAAAGAATTATTTTAGCAATGTATTTAGGTGAAGCAGGAAAGGTGACGAATGTGACATTGGCTAATTTAAAACCATTTTTTATATGCATTAATGTTAGTACATTTGTATTATTATGGCACTGTTTTTGAGGAAAATGCAAGTATTTATTTACAGTTACTGAAAAAGAAGTATCTGTTCTAATTGATACATTCAGTTATATCAATTATGTGACGGACGTAACTCGGGAAAAGGGGAAACGTGAAATATTTTAACTTTGCACCACACATCAATTTTCCCATTCTATTATGTATGTACCCACTGACTTTTTGTCACCGTCTGTAGCACGCTTATCTGTCTGGGTATTGTTTGCATTTTGACAAGGGCAAGTGCAAATCTAATTTTCAACATTAACTTGTCAGCAATGCTTTTCTTTCTAATTTTAAAGTGATGAACTAACAGATTCAAAGATGTTTTGTCCCTATGTATGTTTCACTTTCAGTAAAACAATCTTGGACCTTTCATTTGTATGTTCGAAGTGTCAACCTTTTCAATTACATCATCCGGGAGAACTGTGTGTAATATGTCACATTCGCTCCTGAGACAATGGCTTTGAAAAAAGTCGAACATATGGCCAGTGGTCCACCTGTTTTATATATTTAGATTTTGATGACATGTTGAGCTACCTGTCCAATGCAATGACAATGCGTTTATATACACTCCATATATAAATGTGTGCAGTTTTAAAACACTGTCACACCCCTACTAAACGGTGGCTCATTCACATGTTTGTGATCTTTTAAATATGAGCCATCGACACATCCATTATGGAGCCATAAACAGGTAAACACATTTGATAAAACTATCAGTTTCTAAGGCACACTTGTTTTTCAAAAATCGAAGAATGCTATGCCACCCAGAACATTTTTCTCGTCATTTTGCATGCATTTCCGACAATAAATACTCTAAAATGACATTGCTAGAACTTAGAAATTATAAACTCGTGTGTTTTCTTTCACGAGGAGACACATCTCGGTGATTTCTCTTCCGTGAAGTGGATGCTGGACCATTTTTAAATCGTGCAAGCTACATTGTCCCAACATCCCTTCTGTCTCAACACAAAAAATAACTCACATAGCTTGCTTTAATTTGAAACGAAATACTCACATTTTTTGCAAATGTGACTGAGCCATCGACAACGTGCTGGAGCCATCGGCAATGTGTAAGAGCCCTCGCAAATGTGATGGTGCCAACCCCATCATGGGACTTTTACAAATCACAAAAATGTGAAAGAGCCACCGTTTAGTAGGGGTGTGACAGCTGACCTTGGATTCATTGCGGCAATCCGTAATTGTGATGTTTGTGGACTTAAGGCAGGTTGCGAGTTTGGAATTTCTTTTTCTATTTCCTTACAGAAATCGTCTTGCGAGTAGCAATCAGGTTTGTAGTATTACATATCGTTATAGTCTTGGCCCTATGGCCCTCTTGTCAGATTTCTTAATGATGATAATTATGTCTTCTCTAAGGTAGTTAAATGATGATATTTCCTCTGGAGATGAATACAACTTAAATATCAGTATCTATTGGATTTCTTTACTTAAATGTCTTCCGATTATTTGTCCTTGTCTTGACATGATGTCTTTTCATCACATTATTCGTATACAGCTTTCTCACCCCTACCAATTTCTCCCTCTACTTTCTTGTGTTTCTTCCATTTATCTGTTAGCCGGGTGCATTTACTGACGAATACTTAGTAGTTCTTTTAGACTATGAAGGTACTGTATCAGTCTCTATTTTCGATGTTAGATTCTGATTGCCTCCATTTTACTTGCTTGCTCGTTTCTCTTTAAAACTGTTTTCGAAGCGTGATTTTCTTGTGTGTCTGTTGTGCTGCTGGATTTGTCGGAGTTTAGCTGCTTTTGCTTATGTTGCAGTGATGATTACTTCCCCGTGCTGCGTCCTCGCTGTAAGTTGTCTTGTTGCTGCCTGGGGAACTGACGTGTTCGCCGGTTTTTCCTGAAAGATGTTCAGAAAATGTCCCCTGGTGCTTGTTTCTGCCGTATGAAGAACACTGTTTAGACTGGCTGGATAGTATCTTTATAGTCTCATTTGACGAAGTCATGGTATTTCTGTCTACTTCTTTGCTAGCGTGATCACGCGTATACTGGTAAACATGACTTTTCTGTTTCTTCACATGTTTTGCCAGAACTGTATTTTCTTGTCTTCAATGGTTGTAAATAATTATATCATGGGATGTGTTGTTTGTCTCACGATCAAATTCTAGCATTTTACCTCTTGACTCGTGTAATTGGCTTTGGGGGCCTTCTTCGAAAATGGGAGTTAGTTTCAACGACGATACTGGTCCACCACTGCCAAATTGAAGTTTCATTCGGACTCCATTTGGATAATTTTAAGCTTATGTGACTACTTTCTCATCTGATAAGCGGCCATTTTTTCTAAAAGATTTTTCGAGGTTTCCTGTGTTCGCATTGTTGATAGATCAGCAAATGATGACAATGATAGATATAATACTCCTAGTTGTAGCAGGCAATTTGATATCGAGTCACCAAATTGAATCCATTTTGTAATAGGTATATAACGCCGACAATCGTTCAACAAAAAACAACTCAATTAAATGCATATAGAATTGTACTCGATGTTTGTCAATTTGGTACAGTGAGAAAATGGTTTCAGGCAAGTCAAACCGGTGTATGACAAAACACGCCTAAATCACACATCAATAATTTCCATTCTGGGATCGTGTGAGACATGCGTATAACCACTTGGTCTGTATATAAGTGAACGTTTGTAGTTTAGAAAGATATGTTGGATTCTGGAAATCAACATCAAGTGCATCTTGAAACTAGACTTTTTGCAAGTGGCAAATTCTTAATCTATTTTCTTTAGTTTGAACAAAACGAATAATGATTGGTTCGATTGGTGCCTTAAGGCGTTACTGTTTTCGTCTGTCATTGTTTACTCGTGATTATAAGTATTATATGATGTGTCAGTGAACTTAATGTTATTGTTGAAATAACGATCCAAATGTGGCAACAATGACGCATTGTAAGCAGATTAATGATACATCCAAGTCATTCGTTCTCTATGTACTAAGTCAATTTTTCATTCATACGAACATTTCATACATTGTCAAACAATGCATTAAGTAACGATACTAGCAAAAACACGAGCAGGCGGGTAAAATATTGGTTGATATCGCAACCCGCGTGTATTCCTGTGGCGCGTGTATTTTCCTGGTATCGATAGCATTCACAATCATCTGTTGACTAAGGACGAAGTATCAAATACGTTGTGTAGTACATATCTATATCGACTTGTACATATATATTGTTTGTAAAAAAATGTAAATTGTATTCTTTTCATCTGATATATGTCATGGTTGCTGATAACTTCTCAAGAAATCCGAAATATTCACCGAAGCCTTATAACAGTCAATTCGAAGAGAGACTATTTTTTATTAAAATGCGCCGAGTCTGAGCGGTGAGGTTTGTTTAACCAGCCATATCAAACATTAACATATACGTGATCGCCTATAAATCATGTAAACTGAAATGTGTTCTAAAATCATTGTTTATCATCTAACAACAATTTCTAACAAAAACGATGTATTCCGTAACTACATAATTCACAGCAAACATTGGTTAATTATTTCGGGCTTGACATTTAATTTTCGAACCTAAATACATTTCAATGTTTTATTAATGTGTTATCGAGTAGAAGTCTCGATTTCTAGTATTACCAATCACGCAAGCTGTATTCATTTCGGAAATATAATCCGACTATCGTTCCTCGAACTGTGATTAATTACGAACTTGCAAAGAGAGATACTTTCAAGAATTTAGAATCGCAACTAAAGCTCATGGAAATGTGAATAAAGCACGCCAACGTGTCATTTTCCTAACAAACGAATTTATTGATACATATAGTATTTCATAGAACGAAAGTAGCACTGTGTATTATAAAAGTAGGTTTCAGTGATTACCATAATTCAATAGGGATGTAGAATCCATTCAAGCTTAATTATAATGTATGTTATGCAAACCAACTATATCTGTGTCATATTTGATTACATGTGCTGCCAAAACCTTTATGAGTAATACAACATAAACAGGCTAAATGTAATTTATATAAAAAGGGTCAGATAAATGTCAGTTGGCAGACATTGATGTTGCGACACACGAAGTAAAGTACAGAAACTTAAACAGTTTGCTTCGGTGGACTCTTCGAAAACCACTCAAACCTCATAGTCATAAACTAAATCACACAATCCTCACAAACTCACCAAATTTTTTTAAAAATGACGGCCACTGCAAGAAAATTCCCCGAAACACGTATCCGTCAGAAATCCCCACTTGCTCTTCGGAAACCCGATTGGCTACCACTATCTTTTCATAAAATATTTACAGATGTAAACGAAAGAAGTAATGAACACGATATCTGCCGGTGGACATAAAGCTTTTCAATAGTTTGTTAGAGAGATTTAAGCAGCAACTCACATTCCTCAACGTTTGTTTTTCAATGAAAGAAAAATCCGGACCCGTGTTTATATACTTTTGCCATTGCTCCAAATTGATAGATTGCCTGCATCCTTTAGACAGATTTTATTCACAATAAAACAAAATGTTTAAGGAGACCATTCTGTCTGATACTAATTTCATAAAATTGTCATGTGATGTTAGAATTGAAATTGTCACTCTCATTAACCATAGATTTTGAAGAAGGTGTCTGAATATCATCGCCTCAGGTTGATGACTTGATAAAGTAGTGAATACAAGATCCTTCTATGTTTCGTAATTCACTTTACCACAAGGGACATCCGTAAAAACAGACCATACAATCTTAGAGAATGCAGCTGACAATGTGAAGATCAGCTGAGTTAACACTTTTTTATATTGATTGTACAAACTGTTGCAAAAGTCTACCAGGATATATCAACTGAATGATATCAATGTTGAAAATGGACGCGAACTGCAAGATAGACACGATGAAGTAAAGCTTTAATTAGTATATTGTTCTGTATGTCAAAGTCAGACTCCAGCGGGAATTGATATGGAAATGAGCTTACATTGTTAACATTCTTCTTCTGTTTCTTAAGATCTTGCGATTTTGATTTTAAAGTAAGGACATTAATAATTGACAACATAATTGAATAGTTCGTCCCCGACTTTGGTTGACAGTACATTTAGTTATACACACTATGTGTTATACAATTACAATGAAGTAATCAATGAATTCGTTCTCCTCGTTTTTCCCGAAACAAATCCTTCTTTTTCTCTTGTTTATGGATGTAAATGAAATATAAGTATGTTTTGGAACCCCACGATATTCACTAAAATCATGTCCCTATGTACATAGATTTGCAAAATTTAATACATTTTTCTAAGATTCAGTTACAGCTTTTCATTGAAACTTACCAAAGTGTTCTAACTAAGAAATTATTGTTTCCCATGCTTTATCAAGTAAACGAGATGTTTCTGAGACACCCCCTCTAGATAGTTTTAAAGGTGTCGATAAGGATCGCGTATCGTAAAGTTCCGATAGCCATATTTTTCTTCATAAATAAATGTTTGAAACTAACCACGTGGTAACAGTTTGTTTGTACCTTTAAATTGGCCCCCATATATTGACCGTTGTCTGTGGTTATTTTTAACATACATTTTTACTATCAATTTAATCTAATACAAAGTGTATAAGCTGTACTGATTCATTAGAAAAGATTATTTGTCGCTGCTAAAATGCGAATGTGTAATAATTTTCTCTAACATACGCATGCCTTCCAATCCAAAACAAAATCAAGTATCAGTAGCATTAATGCGTCTCAGATCTATACACCAACGAGTGCTGGCGACGCAAATCGCGTAAATACATAAAACCAGAAATCCGTAAGTAGATAATTGAAATGTTTATGTGCACTTTTAGTACATACTTGACTTTCCTTAATTGCATCTCTCAAGCAATTAGGTATTCCAATCCATTATACAGGTGAATTATTCGTTATCCTCTGTTTCGTAATGACATTTAAATTACATTTTTGCAGTAAGTACTTTCCACGAGTACAAAATATTCAATCAAACAATATCTATGGTAATTAATCAAACTTTCTTTTACTGCAGTTCTTATCTTTTCATGATTTGTCTGTTATCTTACGTACAAATTTGCTACTTCAATTTAATTGTTCTTTTTTGTTTGCTGCCGGCATTTATCATCATTGACAAGTTGTCTGTTGAATTGTGTAATGACACATTGTGGTTGGAGCGTACGACTGTGTTCGTCTGTTTGAGTTTTACGCCCCTTTTCATCATTGAGAATCATATAAGAAGGACAGTTTACCAAACCATCGTTCCTGGTAAGAACCAGTACTAGACTCCCATCCTCCGTAAGCAACTGCCTACTTCCTCACATAAAGAGATATTTTCTTTATCCAGCGTCTTTATCGTGTCCATTGTTAAGCACCGATACAAGCATCATCCGTTTCCTGTGATATTCTAAACACAATATTTTGCTCGGTACTGGGGTGCGGACCCTGATAAGGCGTCATTGAAATGTTCAAAGGTTGAGCGAGATTCGAACCCATGTTTAGTAGTTAAGTAGTTTTGGTTAGAAGTCCAGTGCGTTCAGACCATCGATAACCTTAGATGTAAGGTACACGCGCATTAATGTGGCAGAGAATTGACACAATGGGATGGTATTCTGAAGGCTTTCCTTTTTCTGACAGACACGTTTCATGAAGATACTGTCTCATACAGACACAATGTGACAACACCTCTAAACAAACATAGACACACCTGTTACATGCTGATAAAACCAACATTACTTGTTAATCCTATAACCGATCACTAAACTATTCGTTTGTTCTCATTTATCAACAGCGTCTTGTTCAATACTTGACTGTATCGCAGCATGCTCTATGGCTTCTTGTTATGGCTCCTGACTAGTTATCACAAGTCCGATAACCGATGTGAGTTCACATTTCATATAAATGATGTGAGTAAGCTGTTCGACTAGCTTACGGAAGGTCGGTGATAACTTCACACCGCAAGGCCGCTAACTTCACATCGCCAGGCCGCTAACTTCACACCGCCAGGCCGCTAACTTCACACCGCAAGGCCGCTAACTTCACACCGCAAGGCCGCTAACTTCACACCGCAAGGCCGCTAACTTCACACCGCAAGGCCGCTAACTTCACACCGCAAGGCCGCTAACTTCACACCGCCAGGCCGCTAACTTCACACCGCAAGGCCGCTAACTTCACACCGCCAGGCCGCTAATTTCACAAACATAGGCTCTCTCCGTCGATAAAGCTGGAAGGGACCCCCAAATGATCCTGGCTGTTGACGCGACTTTGAAACCTCGTGGTTAAGTCAAAATGCGGCGATGTGTGTAATTGATATAATCAGTTTAAAGCTTGAGAACAATTTAATGTTAAAAGGATTATTTTATGCTGGTTCGTAGTAAAACTATTGTTTCCGCTTATCTGAACATCAAGAATTCATCGTTCATTATTTTCGCTATTAGCTGTAATACATTATACCTATCTTAGCGTTAAATCTCAGTACAAATATTACATGAAGTTATACTTTTAGATTAGATGGATACCCCGTGATAAAAAAAAACATGTTGTGATACATATTTCCCTGAAAATGTTATCGAATGTCCAATGGTTTTTATATTAACATGTAAATTATTCTAACAACGATCGCTTTTATCATCAATCAGGGAGGTTTTAGTTAATTATCTGTGCTGAAACGCATTAAGTGTCCACAAAGTGTAATTGGATCTAAGAACTATACGCACAGCGGAGAGAAAATATTCAATTAAGGTTTAATATCAGTGTCAAGAATCCATCTTGAACTTCAAATGAAAGCCACCATAAAACTGACAGACTCTTCATAACTTTATAGTGAATAAACGAAGCACTATTCCTGACTATTTATCATCCTGTGGTATCAGTTACACTTCTAGTCACGTGTTAAGTATAATAGCAAACCCCAAAAAATTAACCTAATTATGCCGCTAAGTTAAAGGGGCATGCCCTGGAACTGAAGCGTCTCGAATAGCAATCAATTTGGTATCATTGTAATGCCTAAATCAATTAATGAAAGCCCTGTAAAATATTTACAAAATATTCTGCTAGTTTACTAAAAAAAACACATTTTAAGATTTACCAAACCTGCCGATTTCGGCCTCAGAAATTATTCGTCATTTTCACAACTCCACCCTTTCGGGATCTGTCAAAACCGAAAACCTCGCTGAAAAAATGTCAACAAACTGAAATGGTAAGTATTGCTCATGTTATGTTCACTTGAAAGGCAGCGCATATGCTCAGTTAAACTCTCAGACGTATCGGAAATATTGTTGTCGTCAATAAAAGGCTGTAAGCCTTTTATTCAAACCGACATACAAATACCGACGTGCGCGTTATAGGGTCATTTTTGAACGCACATTCTTCTTTTACTTTTCGGTAATAATTGGTTTTACAAGTGACAAACGCATTTTTGGTGTACGAAAAAAAAGGCACAGCAGTTCCTGGGCATGCCCCTTTAATACAGACATACAGTGCAACTTCTCCAAAGCAACACCCTTCGGGAGTAGCAAAATTCTATTGTTGTTAAGAGGTTATTACTTTAGAGAGGTCAAGAGAGGACCGCTCTGGGGAGGTTGCATTGTACCTCATTGAATGTCCACTTGAATATAACCACCATTATCGTTATTATTAAGACGGCTATAACGCCCAATTATATATTAAGACTGGTGACCCACATTTCTCCAATATTTCAGATAAGAAGAACTTCTACTAAGACCCATTATATATTAAGTCACTAAGGTGTTCTTAATAGCAAGAACCTAATGATATTTGTTCTTATCATAGTCTGTAAATAAGAGTATACGGAATTCTATAATTAGTCCATATAATTATTGTTTGCATATCTGTGATGGAGGTATGCCTTGAAATAAAAACCAGCTACATCTCATGTTTTACCCCTTTACCTATTTGTTTTGTTACAGTATCACTAGATGAGACTTACGTTCAGCTATTTATTCGGCATTTATCTCGTATTATTGACTTTTAGTTCCATCTATGTCGGAATCAATTATGCTTTTTGAATACTAAGGCTCGACCCGACCGCATTTCATGTTTTATGACTTTTTTGTTTGTGTGTTTTTCCCTAAGCCAAAATACATAAAATCTCTTTATTGAGTAATGTACTCGAAATATGCTTGTTTTCGAAAAAGATAGGACGTTCACAACTTTTCACACACTGCAAAAAATCATAGAGAAAGTTAACGATCGTATTGAACACGCCTAGTCTTGACGGGACGTATTATTGGAACAGCTGAGGTGGGTCGCGGATGGAAGACACATCATAGTTGAACAGTTCCACTTACTCTTGGCCCACGGTCCATGGTTAACACATTGTGTATGCCAGCCAATAAGAAACGTATTCACATATACTGTATGTCAGCCAATAAGGAACAGATACACATATGTTGTATGCCATCCAATAAGAAACAGATGCATATATATTGTATGCCAGTCAATAAGAAACAGATACACATATATTGTATGCCAGCCAATAAGAAACAGAGTACAGATATATATTGTATGCCAGCCAATAAGAAACAGAATACACATATATTGTATGCCAGCCAATAAGAAACAGATACACATATATTGTATGCCATCCAATAAGAAACAGAATACACATATATTGTATGTCAGCCAATAAGAAACGGATACACATATATTGTATGCCAGCCAATAAGAAACGGATACACATATATTGTATGCCAGCCAATAAAAAACAGATACACATATATTGTATGCCAACCAATAAGAAACGGATACACATATATTGTATGCCAGCCAATAAGAAACAGATACACATATATTGTATGCCAGCCAATAAGAAACAGATACACATATAATGTATGCCAGCCAATAAGAAAAAGATACACATATATTGTATGCCAGCCAATAAGAAACGGATACACATATATTGTATGCCAGCCAATAAGAAACGGATACACATATATTGTATGCCAGCCAATAAAAAACAGATACACATATATTGTATGCCAACCAATAAGAAACGGATACACGTATATTGTATGCCAGCCAATAAGAAACAGATACACATATATTGTATGACAGCCAATAAGAAAACAGATACACATATATTGTATGCCAGCCAATAAGAAACAGATACACATATATTGTATGCCAGCCAATAAGAAACGGATACACATATATTGTATGCCATCCAATAAGAAACGGATACACATATATTGTATGCCATCCAATAAGAAACGGATACACATATATTGTATGCCATCCGATAAGAAACAGAATACACATATATTGTATGCCATCCAATAAGAAACGGATACACATATATTGTATGCCAGCCAATAAGAAACGGATACACATATATTGGATGCCATCCAATAAAAAACGGATACACATATATTGTATGCCAGCCAATAAGAAACAGAATACAGATATATATTGTATGCCATCCAATAAGAAACGGATACACATATATTGTATGCCAGCCAATAACAAACGGATACACATATATTGTATGCCATCCAATAAGAAACGGATACACATATATTGTATGCCAGCCAATAAGAAACAGATACATATATAGTGTATGCCATCCAATAAGAAACGGATACATATTGTATGCCAGCCAAAGAGAAACAGATACACACATATATTTTATGCCAGCCAATAAGAAAAAGATACACATATATTGTATGCAAGCCAATAAGAAGCAGATACACATATATGTATACCATTCAATAAGAAACAGATACACATATATTGTATGCCAGCCAATAAGAAACAGATACACATATATTGTATGCCAGCCAATAAGAAACAGATACACATATATTGTATGCCAGCCAATAAGAAAACAGATACACATATATTGTATGACAGCCAATAAGAAAACAGATACACATATATTGTATGCCAGCCAATAAGAAAACAGATATAGATAATTATATTGTATGCCAGCCAATAAGAAAACAGATAGACATATATTGTATGCCAGCCAATAAGAAACAGATATACATATATTGTATGGCAGCCAATAAGAAACAGATAGACATATATTGTATGCCAGCCAATAAGAAACAGATATACATATATTGTATGGCAGCCAATAAGAAACAGATACACATATATTGTATGCCAGCCAATAAGAAACAGATATACATATATTGTATGGCAGCCAATAAGAAACAGATATACATATATTGTATGCCAGCCAATAAGAAACAGATAGACATATATTGTATGCCAGCCAATAAGAAACAGATATACATATATTGTATGGCAGCCAATAAGAAACAGATATACATATATTGTATGGCAGCCAATAAGAAAACAGATAGACATATATTGTATGCCAGCCAATAAGAAACAGATATACATATATTGTATGGCAGCCAATAAGAAAACAGATAGACATATATTGTATGCCAGCCAATAAGAAACAGATATACATATATTGTATGCCAGCCAATAAGAAACAGATACACATATATTGTATGCCAGCCAATAAGAAAACAGATAGACATATATTGTATGCCAGCCAATAAGAAACAGATATACATATATTGTATGGCAGCCAATAAGAAAACAGATACACATATACTGTATGCCAGCCAATAAGAAAACAGATACACATATATTGTATGCCAGCCAATAAGAAGCAGATACACATATATTGTATGCCAACCAATAAGAAAACAGATATACATATATTGTATGCCAGCCAATAAGAAAACAGATACACATATATTGTATGCCAGCCAATAAGATGCAGATACACATATATTGTATGCCAGCCAATAAGAAAACAGATATACACATATATATTTTATGTCAGCCAATAAGAAAACAGATACACATAATTATATTGTATGCCAACCGATAAGAAACAGATAATCACATATATATTGTATGCCAGCCAATAAGAAACAGAATACACATATATTGTATGCCAGCCAATAAGAAACAGAATACACATATATTGTATGCCAGCCAATAAGAAACAGATAATCACATATATATTGTATGCCAGCCAATAAGAAACAGATAATCACATATATATTGTATGCCAGCCAATAAGAAACAGAATACACATATATTGTATGCCAGCCAATAAGAAACATATACACATATATTGTATGCCAGCCAATAAGAAACAGATATAAACGTATTGTATGTCAGCCAATAAAAAACGTATACACATATATTGTATGCCAGCCAATAAGAAACAGATATACACGTATTGTATGTCAGCCAATAAAGAACAGATACACATATATTGTATGGCAGCCAATGAGAAATATATACACATATATTGTATGCCAACCAATAAAAAACAGATACACATATACTGTATGCTAGCCAATAAGAAACAGATACACATGTAAATGTATGTCAGCCAATAAGAAATCAGATACACATATATTGTATGCCAGCCAATAAGAAAACAGATACACATATATATTGTATGTCAGCCAATAAGAAAACAGATACACATAAATATATTTTATGCCAACCGATGAGAAACAGACACACATATATTGTATGACAGCCAATAAGAAAACAGATACACATATATTGTATGGCAGCCAATAAGAAAACAGATACACATATATTGTATGCCAGCATGGCAGCCAATAAGAAACAGATAAACACATATTGTAACTGATTACAATAAGGAACTGATTAAGACATATATTACATATGTCAGACAAAGCAGAAACAGATAATCACATATTGTGTTGTAGGGGACACCCTTGCATTATCATAAGCATTACCTTCAAGTCATAGGACTTTAAACAGTACAAAGTCATGCATAATTTTGTGAAAGTATCTTTATTATCGGAGGTGATTCGTTGACTCTTAAAGTCTACAGACTGTGGAACTCCTATTTGCAACATTAACAACCATGTCGGGAAAACTAGTAACAATAGTATTTCCTAGAATATCATTCCAAGTAAGAACGATATAAGCTTTGTGCTTTACCATTAGCATCAGTATAATCGTAAAATCATCAATAAATCACCATTCATTCTGGACGTATCAAATAAGAATGGAAGATATCTACATCGTTTACAGAAACAATCTTACGTTCAAATGTCGACACAAACTATTGAACTCCCAATCATTATATTCTTACATGATCTAGTGTAAACTTATATGGAAATATTCAACTGTATAAATCATCTATAGACCTGGATCTACATGAAGAATAATCAACGAATCTCCAAGAATTATTACCTCTACGACACCCAGTCATGCCATCGATTTCATCAGGACAGCAATATATTTGAGTAATAGCGGTCTGTGAACTTAGAATCTACTTTTACAACTTGTTTGTCATTTTCTTTGTTATTACTCTTTTTATCTTTTTAGAAACTTTATTATTGTATTTTTAATTTAAATTCACGCCTAAGTCAGCCATACTATCATTGACTACGTGTTAGTTACTACATTTATATATTATTTGTTATACGTACTACTTTGTGACGCGTAGTACAATAATCATGTCTGTATGGCTGCGCCATGCCAAAAGTGTTCTGTGTTTTATTGTTGCAATTTTGTGTTCTTATTACTGCTCTCAATTATTTAAAGTCAAGTCATTGTTGAGCCATTACATCGTACATGTCATCCACCGAGCGTTGTTTTATGAAATCAAACCTGTTTAAACAGACCGAACAAACATTCGTATTGACCACACAATTGGCCGTTTTAGAATTATTCATAATTCCCTCCTCCCGGATGTTGGCAGATGAACAGTTTTTTTTTCTTTAGAAGACAGTGAAATTATTGATAATAATTTCCTCAATAAATCATATCAATATGATTACAACCAACCTCTAAAACTATATGAGTCATATAATTAATTTATTATATAGATACAATGATACGAAAGCCTTATTTATGCCGTAAACTACGATTAATGTCCCGCAATAAAATGCTTACAATACCTCGTCAAACGAATAAATTATTATTAATGTAGAAAAGAACGTTTGAAATAGCAATGAATAAATCATTTATTGTAAGAGCATCAAATTGGAATAACCTCCCAATATCTTGTCAGTCCATTACTGTGGAAATCCATAGACGACATTAAAACTGCTTTATCTAAAATAAATCAAATCGATTTGTCCAGAAAACTAATATTCCATGTCTACATTATCATTTCATTGCCCATATCGGTGAAAAACAAGTATTATTCTGCCAACTGTTCACGGGAGGCCAATGAGACAATGCAAAATATTTCAAGTAAATGTGTTCTGTTATCTTAAGACGCAAAATCAGCACGAAGGTATGCATGAATAGGAGTTTTATATGGTACAGTGGTGTAAAATGTTTCGTACAAGTATTATTCAAAGATTTGTAATATCAACAAATGTATAGTCAAACTTGTGCACAAAGTCCATTGGTTAAGGCATAATTTGACTTTATTGACAGGTGACATTTATTCGGATGTCATTTCGATGTACATAACCAAGCACGGTGATTGTCAAGCCCACTTGCGGTTAGCTCGACATTGTCGTCACAATGGCATCTGCGTGTCTGTACGATAGTTAATTAGCCCGTCCGGATTTTCCATGTCCGGACTGACTGTATCACCCTTATGCATTGATATACAATTTATTTGGAAATAACATGGCATAATAATGTTAAACACCGTGCAACAATGCGTCACGCTTAAGCCATAGGCAATAGCTATAATGTCAAGGTCAAAGGTAAAAAATGTGGTCTATGTTTTGTGTCCGCACCGTAACGTTGTCGTTCCTTGGTGGATTTTTTAAGTGCTTGGCAGAAATATTTACAATCATGACATGATGTGTTATGCGCAAGTCCAAGGTCGGTAGACTCAAGTTCAAGTCACACTTAGCGGTCAAACGTCAAAAAAGAGTATAAGACAATATCCGGGAAACTGGACAGCTACCTAACATGTGAAATTTGTATGATTCCTGATATTTCGAACTCAGAACGGTAAGGAGCTAGTGATTACTACCACAGAGGCCCGCCCCTCAATGGTTTAATAAACGAATAAGGATACACTACCTGAATGCATATTTGTATATATAATTCCTAATTTGCTTCCACAGTTTGTTTAAATACAAACAAGTCATAAAATAAATGTTAACCTCATTGAAATATTCAAATATGTATCACCCAAAAGCCTTTTTTAAAAAGTATTGGCACTTATTTTCAGACATTTCCTCAGACGAAAAAAGTGTTGATAATAATAATAATTTGACATTGAATTCCAAAACAAGCAATATATAATTGATTTGTTGTTTCAATGAAAAGTTGAACACGGAACTGTTTATAATACAATTTACACCTACCTAAATTTATCTGAATAAAAATTCTTCATCAGTCAATGTTTGCCCTTTGTTCTTTTTATAAATGTATATGTCCTCATGGGCCGCAAAGCTTAATAAATTGACTAAATGGATGACACATAACTCAATGTAAAAGTCGGTTGGATGTGTATATAAATTTCAGGCTGTATTTTTGTTGTTCATCCACATATCTATTACAACTTCAAAACGCTTTACTTGAATGCGTACGACTAGCACCGTAACTGAGAATTCCTATGCAAATTAAGTGATATAATGATTTGAAGACTTCCAAATGTTCACATATTTATGCAATGTAAATAAATACTGATTATATTGATGTAAATGTTAGATCTTTATGTACTGACCTACAAACAGGAGATAACATAATCTTCTACATATTTACTGATCAATGTTAATTGGATATATTAGAGGCAACTCGCGGTCAGAAAATTCTTATACAGCATTTAGTTTGGTTCTGAAATAAGAAGTTTATGCAAGGCTTTAAAAATGTTGCTGTTCTGCAACCGATACATTACAAACTCCGTCGACTCAAGTATTATTTGTAAATAAAGCTAAAGCTCGGCAAGATACGCCTTCTCACTCATTGGATAGACCGTCTCTATCTCCGGCACCAACCATGGATTCTCTCTAGGCCGGTTTGATTGGTCAAACTGTTCGATTTATTATAAGTAAATACTAAGCACTGGGCAGATAATCAAACTGCAACATAGGGACAGCCTACATCTTTACAACTCAGTACAACCCGTCTCCGTTGCCGAGTGGTTAAAGTCGCTGACTTCTGATCACTGTAACCTCTCACTGATAGAGGGTCATGGATACGAGCCCCGCTATCGACCATGTCTCTTTATGTGAGAAAGTAGGCAGTTGCTTCTTCTTCACAGTAACGATGCTATGTTGAACTGTCCACCTTATAATTATGACTCTGACTGTTGGAAAGGGGCATATAACTGGATTAAAACAAACAAATACAACGCAGTGTCTGACTAGCCGTGCATGAGAGGTGATTCAAATAATGATACAATGATAAGTCAGACAGAGTTTTCTCCCTTAAATAGTTGAAACAACAGGTTACAACAATAGCAGGTTACTTCCCTTTGACTATAGGATGGGTGAATACCAACCCTGCTACACTCTCATATTCGCTTTCCTGGTACGATTTTTCAATATGAACCTCGGTGCGACCATGTGCTGGGCCTGTTACCCGGCGATCTAGGTTCAAATCCCGGTCTCGGTTGGCAATACCCTTAAAGGAGTAAAAGAGACACGTGGCTCTGTCTGCTTATGTTGTTGCTGTGTTGTCGTTCGTATTATCCGGATACACGGTGTTGTCTTACAGACAGTGTTGTCATTTGAAATAAACGCTTTGTAATTTGTAAAAGAAATCCCTTTTAAAGTTTTTTTGCATTTTCAATATGCCGAGATCTTCATGATAATTACATGAACGTACAATCTGCATGCTTAGTGTCACTTAGCGCATTGTCATCACGCAATCTCATGCTCGAACGACTCCAAGTTGTTGACAGCTCGTCCGGGTACCACCAGATATGAACTGGTCACAAATTCAAGAAGTGTTAGGGTCTTAGCTTGCCCTAAAATAATATGTAATCATCATTCCCATCTAAGATATGAAGGCATGCCCCACGCCTCTTCACGAATTATTTTCACTTTAGATTGGATATGCATGCTGGTTCATTTCGCAAGGCTTTAACGAAAAAAATATTTGTGAAGTTTTCTTGCATTTTTCCCTGCTAGATTTATTCATTTTGACTTCTCAATAACCAAATGATTTTCCACGAAAGTTGCAAAAGTTAAGTAAGTACTGCATGCACGTTGACATTGATAGAGGCCACAAATTTGATGAACTTCACAAGTTAACTAATTTATTATTCGGGGCTTTAAACCAAAAAAATAACCGAAGTTAATTGAATTAAAGATATTTTAATTGGTATAAGGTAAACATCTTGTTAAAGACCCGTCTCTGTGGCCGAGTGGGTAAGGTGGCTGACCTTAAATCACTTTATCCTCTCACTGATGGTCGTGGATTCGAGCCCAGCTACCGACCATGTCTCTTTGTTTGAGAGAGTAATACAACTTACCTAATCATTTCTATTCATCATCGCACCAGTTGCTCATTCAACATTATGTGTGTTTAGTGGATAACGACACACATACTAAGGGTGTTATGTGCAAAACAGTGTAGTGCATGTATTGTAGCACACGTAAGATTGTAGTACACATACGATTGTATGGCATACATAATAATGTTGTTATGAACATAACATTGTAATGCACATAATATTATAGGACACATAAGGTTTAGTACACATGAGGTTATTATACGCATCAATATAAGAACAACAACTCTGACATTATAATATAGAGCACGACATGAACGACAACACTGACTCACTGATGGTAGGAACATGACAGGAAGGACAAATCTAGATAAACGAAAGATATGTGGCATGTTGAGACTATGGCTATTGAGACAGAATACGCTAAAAGAATGTAGGTCGATACACAGTTGGGAAGTTAATTCATAAATACAGCTATATTGTTACCAATACAGTATTATAATATCTTAGACAATGACGGAAAAGGAATTCAATCCAATGAAGAATCGTAAGTATTATTAGGAAGGAGGGGATGTATTAGTTGCCGTCGGGAACTCCTTGAATTTCTCAACAACGCTGAGGCCGCGGCCATGATCCAGTGGCTAGTACGCTGGATTTGTAACCCCAGCGTTCCGGGTTCGATTCTCATGAAAAATTGACAAAAATGTCGACTTTCCATCGCATGTGGAGGAGTTGCTGGTACCTTGTGGAAGGGTTGCTTAGTACTGGTTAGAATACAGTCCAGGGAATCTGTTTAGGTGAATCGGCCGCCGTTTTTAACAATGCATTGTTTAAAAAAAGGTGTTAATCCGAAATACATAAACTCAGCAACATTGAATGATCCATTTTTTTATACGTAGATTTACTCCTGTTTATGTTTTTAAACCTTAGTTTACAGGGAGTCAGATTTTGATTCATAAAAAATATACAATAATAACAACTCTATGGTCGAACTTCAACTTATTTAATAGTTTATATACATGGTATGTGGACCGATTCAGGAAATTATGTGCATATAGTTATGATATCGCACCAGTAATGAAATAACATGACATTGTACACAATAAAGGAATGTGCTGTAGCTAAAAAATAAACAAACAGAACAAATGAATAAACAAAATTAACATGTAGAACAAAAACAGGTCTTCAGTACCAAATTCTGCTCATCGTTTCGATACTACATGTATATCAAAACTGTCTTTATAAACAACCCGCCTACATGCCTAACGGAAACAATGCAATGTACAAACATGTACAAAAAAATCATCATCTAAAAAGTAGCTTATGGTTAGTGCCTAAAATGACTGTTCTACATTAACTTAAAAACGCTAACGAAAGCGGGCGTGAGCGAGCACCATGCGTATCTAATTCGTGTAGAACAGTCATTTTAGACACTAACCAACTTAGTGTTTGCCCTACTTTCCCCCCATCGTACTCTTAATAAAAGTAGGCCAGACTCGATCTGCTGAAGAGCCCAGGCAGTCGTCTTCATGAAATTAATTGGTACAAAATTCAAATAATCTCGGCAGCTGATTGGCTGAAAAAAAAGGGCAGACACTAAATAATGCATGTACTGAAACCAAGGATAACAGTAATGTCCAAACAGAATATTTCGTACGAATTACAATATTACATGATTATCGGTCTGTTTGAAGCCAACACAGTAAGTGACATCAATTAGTGTTCGTGCGGGAAATGACGCCATCATGCTCATAATTTTATGACGTTGAGTCTTCGCCCTTACGCGACGAAAGGGGATGGATGCGGTGACGGAAAAGGGAGAAGACTCAACTCGGTTGGATCCTGATAACGTCTTTCCCCGTTCGAAAACCACTTGATGTCATTTCCTGTTTTGGCGTCAAACCGACCCAAATGAAGTTTAAATATTTCTACAACTTATGACACAAATGTTGCACAACAATAATGGACAAGAAATCATATTGAATAAGTGATATGTGAATATCGACACACCGTTATCTTATCGTTGTCTGATCGACTGTATATATGAAGTAGCAATAGGCAGACAAGAATAGAGTGTTGATTAGTCTCCCCTTTACATTTACAAATACCATTTGGCTTTGCTATAATTATGACCTGACCAGTAGTAAATAGTAAAAGGCTGTACCTATGTAAACAAATGACACGTATGTGCTAAGACAAGCCATATGGAGTACTGTGACAAGCGCAGTCTAAATCAAGGAAGAGCAAAATAAGTTTCTTCGAAACAGTGGTCCCGAAACGGTGATTAACGAAAACACAATCCTTTTCGTACAGTATTAATTTACAGGAGTCCTTCCATAATAATTGTAGTGCAATTTGAAAAGTTTGCTATGGAGTATGGAATGGGTTTGTTTACAAATTTCGCGAGTCGTTAGCTAATTGTGTAAAGCGCTTTCCGTCTTCTTCGTAATGGCGTTGTCGGAGACTCGCTGTCACCGATGTCCGGAACATTTAATGAAGGGGGACAACTCACTCTGTGACTCAACTCCGATCGGCGGTGACTGTTAGGGCGCCTGAAACGTTTAAATAAGTCTAAAAATATTTTCTGAGCACTATGAGTCTCCTCTCTTACGGATATTTCACAGAAGTCATAGCAGTTCATTTCCTGGGCTTTTTCGCGTCCTTCAGCACTGGTTATCATCCGATCACGTGACCGATCCGTCTTGTTACCCACTAACACTATTGGCATACACGATGAAGAATTCTGATTGTTTCTGTAGCGTTTTGAAAATGAATTGATTAAAACTTTTAGTATGCTACATTCATTAAAGCTACATCTGTCGGTGATGGAGTAAACAAGAACGTAGGCATCCGCCCATTTTATGTTTGCTTCAAGTTTGTTGTTTTCCTCCTGAAAAATTGAACACAAGGTCAGCTTAATTTACTACACAAACTTATTGTTGACTCATTATGATTGATAGTTTACAGAGCTAACAACAGGTAGGATTGGAAATTTTGCAATGAGTCTTCAATTGCGAATTAAAATAAACCAAAGGACAAGTATAAGAATGCAGACACAGCTTAGGCCATTTTATAGTCTAATTTCTAATGCAATTACATGTATGTATGTACTGGCTGTGTTTATGGTGGTTCATAGAATATGTAAGCAATTAATATACTTACCGTTTGCTGACCTTATACTAACCATATACTAGTAATAACCTTATACTGACCTTACTGGTTTTATTATACAAATCTTATAAATACTTATAAATACAGATGATATAAAATCATCATACATGGTGATTAAATACAAACCTTATACTGCTCTTGTACTGATTATATACAAACCTTATACTGATCTTAAACTAACCATATACTAAACTTATACTAAACATATACTGACCTTATACTAACCGTATACTGATCTTATTCTAACCATATAATAGTCTAATACTATCCATACATTAACCTTATGCTGGCATTACACTGACCATATATTAACCTCATGCTGATCTTATACTAACCATGTACTAACCTAATACTAACCATATGCAAACTTTATACTGAACATAATTATACTACCCTTAAACTAACCTTACACTAAACATATCCTTACATTAAACTAACCTTATACTTACTTGATACTTTTAGGTTAATGTTAACGTAAGGCTGTAGAATAACAAATCACAAGTCTGAACAAGACGGGGTGTATCAATCATAAAATTAGGTTTATCCGTGCATTAATTTAACAGTTGGATTAATGTAATTATGACATAATGTTCAAGACTTTCTTATTACCTGAGCAGCAGTATCCCTGATTTCTAACGTAACCGTCTCGCCTTCTGTACACTTGGTGTATGTGTAAGTATTTTCTGTAAATAATATATAAAACACTTGTTCATATGTTTGCTTTGGTAATCACAGAGTATACAGTGCTGTAACAGTTATGAATGTGTGTACCGATGTAGTTCCCAGAAATGCACCTTGAGCGGCGTATTAGGCGGGTACGCTTGGGTCTATAGACTCTATACATTACAAATTTAAAACCGTTTCTTATAGAAATATTATTGTACATTGAATGTTGAGGCTAAATAAATCAAACTCTGCACTTCCTACAGGGATTTCTTAATATTGAAAAGCTCGGCAAGTTTTATCAAATTAACTGTTAGAAAACTCGACTGTATGATTCATATTAAATGAGGTAATTTAATAACAGTAATGCCCGTTGTCTATAATTTCGCGGAATTCTTCAAGTTAAATTCTTAGTTATCAAATAATCTAGGTTAGGCAGACTCCGAGACAAAATCTTATTTTATTAAAGGGAGATAAATCGTATGACGTAGTTCGTGAAGAAATCAGCAAGGATTTATGTATATATCTGTTGTTTGACGGACCATTCGACATCTATGGTCATGTCAGAACTGCACCAGAAAAAAGGGAGATAAGATACAAGAGAACCGGGCATTTATATATGTACTCCTTTCGAATATTTGTTCGTGGTTCTTTATCGTGCCCAGTGTAAAGCACCGATAAACCCTCGTTCTTTTTTCCTGTGATTTTTAGACACAGTACTTGGCTCGGTAAGTTGGAATGGGGACAAATTAGCAAGGAACTGTTCACTGGATTTAGCTATAAGCCACATGGGGTATCATGTTTGTTGAAAATATGTGTGTTGATTCAAGTGATCATGAAGAAAATCGAGCAGCGGATCAACATTACAATGCTCTGAAACTGATAACTAATTATTCTTATTTATATTTTCTTGATAGTTCATCGATATTAATTCATGTGAATAGATGTGTTTTAAATCTACGCGTATTTTGTTTGCATCTAGATACTCAGTTACAATCAAGCCTAATAGCCATAAAGGTATCCTTTTCCTTAATATAGAGATTTTACTGTGCTTACCTAGATCCGGATCATAATCACCGATGAATCTCTGTGTAAGAAAACGAACTGTCAAAGCTGAAAATACATGAAATAAAGGAATGTAATGCTAAACATGTAGCAATAACATGTCTTATAATTATTGGAAATATGCTAGATTTTGACAGCTGATGCATAGCTCTAGATTTTGACAGCTGATACATTATACTTGATTTTGACAGCTGTGACATGAAACTAGAGTTTGACTGCTGAGTCATTGTTCTACATTTTGACAGCTGAGTCATTGTGCAAGATTTTGACTGCTGAGTCATTGTGGTAGATTTTGACTGCTTAGCCATTGTGGTAGATTTTGACTGCTTTGTCATTGTTCTAGATTTTGACTGCTGAGTCATTGTGCTAGATTTTGACAGCTGAGTCATTGTTATATATTTTGACAGCTGAGTCATTGTTATATATTTTAACAGCTCAGAGATTATACTATATTTTAACTGCTGAGTCATTGTGCTATATTTTGACTGCTGAGTAATTGTGCTAGATTTTTACTGCTGAGTCATTGTTCTACATTTTGTTAGCTGAGTCAGTATGCTAGATTTTAACTGCTGAGTCATTGTGCTAGATTTTGACTGCTGACAGATTATACTAGATTTTGACTGCTGAGTCATTGTGCTAAATTTTTAACTGCTGAGTCATTGTTCTAGATTTTGACTGCTGAGTCATTGTGCTAGAATTTGACTACTGAGTCATTGTTCTACATTTTGACAGCCGAGTCAGTGTGCTAGATTTTAACTGCTGAGTCATTGTGCTTGATTTTGACTGCTGAGTCATTGTGCAAGATTTTGACTGCTGAGTCATTGTGCTAGATTTTGACTGCTGAGTCATTGTTCTCCATTTTGACAGCCGTGTCAGTGTACTAGATTCTAACTGTTGAGTCATTGTGCAAGATTTTGACTGCTGAGTCATTGTGCTAGATTTTGACTGCTAAGTCATTGTGCTAGATTTTGACTGCTGAGTCATTGTTCTAGATTTTGACTGCTGAGTCATTGTTCTAGATTTTTCACTGCTGATTATTGTGCTAGATTTTGACAGCTTTGTCATTGTGGTGGACTTTGACAGCTAAGAGATTATTCTAGATTTTGAGAGCTAAGATTTTGACACCCAGCGATCCAGTAATAATAATTTCAGGTTTTGATTCAGCAAAATATGATGTCCGTTTTCATAAATTGATTTCTGAACCAAAATTCGCGGTTACTGACACGATTGTTTGCAAACATACATCAAACCTGTGTATGATGGATACGACAAACGTTTAATACTGCCATGAACTCATTTGTATAGACGTTTGACGATAAATCATATAATTTCACACATTTATATGAATATACTTATTAGTTATAAATACAATGAACCTATCTGGATTATTGTATATTACAGTATTTACCTTGACCAGAAGTAACAATGGCCGACAATTGGGCGCATATTTATGAACTTATTTATCCTATAAGTATCTAATCTCGAAATAAACCTATTCTCGAACTCATGTTCCGCGAGTTGGTTGCATATTACCGGATATGTGAATGGCGTCATCAAGTTCGTCAGCCTAGTAAATCGTTTACACACACTAAAACATGTGATACCATCCAGCATTTTGTAATGCATCATTTTTTACATGTAAGCTTATATTACTTTTACTTGCCCTGACGATGCGTTGCAAAAAACATCTTTGCAGGCGCCCCATAGTCAACAGCTTCACACGTCATATTACAGTCATGTGATAAGCCATGTGGTCGCTATAGTTTGCAGTTTACTCTAACACATGCTGCAGTACAGGCCATACCCGCTGTCTTTAATGTAACAGACGAGTTAGCGCGAGTATTTCTACCCAAACCTTTTTACATTGTTTTCGGTTAGATTCACGGTACTGACGGTTCTGTGCAACACGCAGCTACGAAGGTTAAAGAAATGGAAATACCTGTAAAACAGCTGCAAGACATCATGGTGCGCCACATTTAACCTAGTATGTGTTTTTTATTGCTAAGATGTTCGAGATCAATTTTTTAGGTGTTACGTATAAAATGATGAATATTAAGATACAAAATAATATTGAGTAACGGTCCATTTAACTATGAATATGTCCTAACTGAGAATCCACAGTTGAGAAAAATTGTTACAAATCTGACGAAAACAAATATTTATTATGCTCTGTCGCCATCAAGTACGTAACAAAAGGTGTAATTTCAAGACTGGTTTGTCAATATAATGGTTAGAAATGCACCTGTCAGAGACAAAATTAATCACCTGGATCAAGTTTACAGCAAAAATGACTGAGTCACACATCATTTACACGTATCAAACTTGATTCTGTCTCTCACCAAATAAGTCGCACAATTTCCTTTGGCAAACGAGCCAATTAAATGACTAAGAAATCTTACAAACGTTCTATAAAACAATCTTTGAGAGGTATAAAACAACGGTTGTTATGCAGGCATATCTTACAAAAAAATAGCAATAAGTTAACGCCCTACTTGAACATTATTTTTAATTAGTTACATCGACATCATGTAGGGAGTTTTTAGCAAATCGTTTAATTTACCACCGTAATGCATCGTTTTTAATTGACTTAATTAACGGTGTTAACAGATTAAGACCAGACCCATCATTATGTTTTACCGTGGCATAAACGGGGCATTGGAAATATTTTATTTATCGCTATTTACGTAGCCACGAGATTGCTATTACATATGCACGCGATAAATACAATATTTCTTCGTCCCCTATTTTAGACTTTTGAATTTTTCAATGAATGCTTTGCTTGTAAGCACTGCTTCAAAACTGTCTCGGTGAAGCCTGAGTTACTTACAACTTTAATTGGCCGAGACAATGACTTTATTCGTTATATACAAAATTCCAAGATCAGACCGTAAATGTCAATTACATTTTTTATGTAATAAACTAGAAGACGAATTTCATTTTGTTTTAGCATGTCCATTATACTATGACCTACGAAAAAATGTATTAAAAATACTTTTGGAAAAAAACAAGTATCCCAAAATTCATTGAATTGATCTCTTCATTGAAAAAAAATAATGTTAAAAATTTATCGACATACGTACTAAAAAGTTTTGAAAGAAGACTTGACTTTAACTAACTTTTCTCCACTCACTTATCATTATGTGTAAGTCTTTGCAAACAATGTATACCTAGAGCTTTTCTCTCATTTTCAACCCTTTTTTAAATCTTTTTATTTACTTATTTTTCTACTTTTGTTTCATCCATCAAATAATAAATACATGACTGTTTATTCTACAAAACGTTCTTCATTGCATTAATTTACTGATTGAAAATAGCATGACCACCCGGAACACATCAAGCAATATATAGTTTATACATGTCGTACTGTGTACTCACGTACTTACATTTCTGTTATACATTTATATTTTGTTCTTGTACAAGTTTACAACAGAAACTACGACAAGCCACTGAATCCTGTTTGCCAGAAGTATAACGATTCGCCGTAGATTACTGTTAACCAAATTTTAACAATATGTACATGTATATAAATTTAAAATTTAGATGCATTATATACAGTATGTTAAATGTTAAATCAAAGTAATTTGTGTATCGTGTATATAAATGTATGTCAAGTTATTATATGATGTAGATTCCTAGGCCAAAGGCCTGTTATCTTGAAATAAACTATAATATATCTATTGGTTAACAGTAATCGTGAATAACGGCGAATCGTTATATTTCTGGCAAATAGGATTCAGTGGCTTGTCGTATTTTCTGTTGACAACAAGAATTTTGTGACCAGTCGTTTTATCCGTTGGGCCGAATGAATTTAATGGTCAGTCGTTATATCTATCGACCAGATGATGACATGGATGGTTACACAGATCATGCAGGTTAAGACATCAAAGATGATTTATGGTGATGGTTAGTTATTGTAAAGACGAGGACATATATGGTATTTTCTGTGAGTTACATGATGCGGATGAAGAAAACACAAAAAGTGTTCCTGATTATGATGGTTGTGGTGACCTTAACAATAATGTTGGCATCGATAAAATATGATAGAATCTATGATATTGTGCATTCTGAATTTGAAATTTTTAACATTAGTTGTTTTAACATCTATACCAACATTCATTTTTGACAATGAACAGAATCATCAGGTATTTGTTAAATAATCATATCTTATGATAATATTCATCAAATATTTAGTTGACCCCGCTCTACATGTAAACTAAAGGTCAGTTTCCCAGTGAAACACACATTGTAGATATTAAATACGTACGTATTTCAATCGACCCCGTTTAAGTGTAATTTCCGTTACTACAATATCTACAACAATAAATTGTTTTATTATTTTTCAAGCACACATTAACCGGACAAATGGTAGTATAATGAAAGCTATAATAGAATCTGTTCAAATACTGAATGTCATTGTATGTTACGATCGCTCGTAAATTGACTATAACAATGTTACATTATTATCTTTGCTCAAACAAATTTACATTGTGGTCAATCGTTGAGGTGGTCAGCACAAATACCAGTGTGGTGTTCTTCTTTCCTATTTAGTTTATCAATTTCGAGTTTCTTACTAATTTCTTGAAGGTAATGCATTCGGTTGTAATTTTTCTCTTTCGCGCAATTGACCTTAATGCCTACATCGTCAATTTACAGTAAAACCTGTGAACAAACGCCACCCTTGGGGAAAGACAAAATAAGGCCTTTATTGACAGATGTTCTTTATCTGGAGGTCAGTTTGACTTAAATAACCAATAATGGTTTTAAGATGATGGTATTTTCTTTACTCGGAGATGACAATTTCTGTGTATTTCTAACTGCGTAGATCCACCCATGTAGCCCAATCTAGTATTAAGCTACCACTCCATCTATGCCGGGCAGTGTTTTGCAACTTAATTTTTTCCATTATTATTATATTTAAAACTTGTTTAAACGGCTCTATACTGATACTGACCGCTGTACTTCCCACGTACAAAAGGTCCATATCATTTAAATATCATTCTGTCACACCCGTTGGTCAAGTGCCGTAATATATAGGTGTTGACTTAAGATAACAATAACCTTTTTTAATCAGATGCGGGGAACCAGCTGGTACTTAAAAGAGTTTCAATCAGTACGAGTCATTAGTGAATACACAGGCTCGATAATTATATGTATAATATCAACCGTTACAAAAGTTTGCTAGATTTTTTTTTCATTCAGCCCGTGTTTGAATTATAAAGCAAATACTATTGACCAAAGGACACGAACTGATTAGTGTTTTACCATTCATATGATTGATATTTTGGAAAGTGCAAAATTGTAAATTTGTAATTGTAAATGCCCTTCATTTTAAATGCTTTTAAAACATAAATACTTTTCCTTGTACTGTGCATGACAAAAGTCCTTAAAACTAAGCCACAATAGTGTCATAAATTGTTCTATATTGAAACAATTTAATTTCAATTGTAATTACACTTAACATTTCTAATTGAATCCTACATTTTCCCCGGTCATTAAATTGTGTTTTCTTATATCACTCAATAGTCTTTACATCAATATTCTTAGAGATGCACTTGAAAAGATTTAATGTTTTAATCACAAAAGTAAAAAGGCGGCACTAAAGTCTTTGAATGAAAGGATTATAAAATCGGTCAAATTTAAATTAGATATAACACTGAGCACGTATAATTGTGAAATAATACTTAAGTATGCAGCTGCTCATAAGACAATGAAATACTTACAATATATCATATACAATTAGCTTACTCCAAAGTCGTTAAATGTCAATAGTCAATAGCAATGTATTTTGAACCTTAATTAGAAAAAAAGCATAAAGATATTCTAAAACTATTAAAATAAAAAAATCATGAAGTTATTCTAAAATTTAATCAGAAATATACATGAAGTTGTTCTAAAAGTAAATCAGAAATAGTTATTCTAAAACTAAATAAATAATATTAATAGTAACTGTTATTGATGATGCTGCAATTGGGTGATTGTATGTAACACATGAATGTGTTGACAGTAGTGATGTTGATTATTGTGCTAATGATAATAGTCACTACATTTGTATATAATACTAATATAGATGATGAACGAAATTATGCAAATCAAACACAAAAAATATGGCCGGTATAGTATTGACGATGATGATTATGAAGCGGATAATGATTATAATAATGATCATTCTGATGATGATTCAAATGATTATAATGCTTCTGGTGAATCTGATAATGATGCTGATAATGATGATGGTGATGCGGATAATCATTATAATAATGATGATTCTTATGATGATTCAAATGGTGATTATGATTCTGGTGAATCTGATGATGATAATGATAATAATTATAATGATTCCGATGATGATAATAATGATGATTATGATGATTATTCTGGTGATGATGCTGATTATGGTGAAAATGATTGTTTGCCTGTTGTTATAATAGTTGGGATATAAATGATGTTACTGACGAACGAAACAAAATTGCTTAATCATATCTTTCAATATAGACAGATATTGTGTACGTTATAACCTCGTATTTACAACATGAGACAGAGTAAAGACTAATGATTTATAATGTGGTAAACCGACTGTTAAAGTTGCTAGCATCAACCAATACGTTTCTATCTTTGTATATGTATATATGTATATATGTTTACCTATAAATATATTGTGAATGAAGTAATTAATGTCAAGTACGAAGATTTGATAAAGAGAAAGCTTTATTAGTTTCATTGGAACACGAAACCAAATAGTAATTACTACATTTTTATTGCATAACCCGTGTCAATGCTTGGTAAAATACGTGATGTTTTTTTCACAACCGCTCAATAACCACTGAAGGAGGTGAACCGAACTGTAAATATATTGAGAACAAAGATCTACTAACATCAAAAGGAATGTAGCGTTCTTAACATTTTAGTAGACACAGTCGATTTGACTTTAATATAAACTTGCATTAAGATGTATATGTTTTGTTATATTTGCATAAACTTTATTTTCATGTTTAACTTCTCTACATTTCGTTGGCTTATTCAGCAAACCTGTATGTCATTTTCTCCCATTTTGAGGAAAGTTTGGCGTAAAAAAGCGATTCAGGGGTTTGTGGAATTTTGATCAACCTTATTTATGTGAGATCTAGAAGGGTGAAGTATGTTCATTGTAAAAAGCTAATTGCGACATAAAAAATAATACCAAAATCACAATATTGCCTAGATGATTTAATTAGGGGGTGGTAGAAATAAGTCGATAATTTATAATATCGTACACGTAATAAATATTCATGTTTCACCGATTACTCGACTATACCAACAGTATAATTTTTCTATCTTGAAGATTTACGATCAAAACGTATTCAGCACATTTTGAACACACCATGCTGATTATCGCGCAGAGAAAGTATCCTGGTGACTAGAAAAACATATCGTTACAAAATAATTTGAAGGAAACTTGGCAAACGGCCGTATTGTGGCGTTACACCGTGTCTGCTGTGCTTATAATCCACTAAATGATACAGTCAATTTTTTTTGGATATTAGCATCTCTTAATAATGTACTAGTAAATATATAACTATATTAACACAGTAGATGAAACTGAAATTAGAATACATCGAACCTCACTAGGTAATTTGTTTTAATTAGTGATTGTAATCAGTCATGAAAATTTCGTTGATTAATCAGAGGCAAAAGTCAGTGATTAATCGATTAAAACAGATTAAATAAGAAATGATCAAATATGTTAGTATTGCATGAATTTAACATCCCTTACACCAATTGAATAGCACAAAATCAGTAAGAATTGAAATATTAGATGATTTAACATCATTAAGATGTTTGAGTAACCATCACCTCATAATATACTGATTATTAAACAAACCACATTGGGCCAGAATTATGCTGCATTTATAGATATACATGTACAGCTCGAACAGCATCATCTTTAAAGTAGAACCGTGAAAGGTCTGCAGTACTATAACTATGTACAGAAATCAACAATCCGTTGACGAAATGGGAGCATAGTCCTCGTCACGTCAAAGACCAATCGTCAATGATTCGTTGAATAAATTATTAAACAGAACATCACTAGTTTTAATGTTAAGACTTAGTATAGTAACCACTTATCTCAAGACCAGATCTTAATACAGTATAACCTCTCCATAGCGGCCATTTCTTGATCATTAACCTTCCTTCAACAACAGCATGATTAAATCATTCCCACTGCACGCTTTAACTATAAGTTTAACCTCTGTAGGGCAACAACTTCTCAACAACAACATAATTTTTCTACCCACAAAGGGTGTCGCTTTGAAGAGGCTGCTCTGTATGCCCTATATACTTCAGTATGATAATAAGACTGCACTAAATTTAGATTTTTTTCTTTGAGTCATAAGGTGGTCAGAATATCGAGGGTCGATGTTTATCAGTACTTACCAGATTTTCCTACACCGTTCTGTCCTAGAATTACAATCCGGAACGGACGGTTTTTGTAATTGTTCGAAAGGCGACGAAATATCGGCGAAGACATGATGTATTCACTACATTCCAAGGAACAAACTACCTCTTCACGTGGAACTATTTTTTGCAACTAAATCCAAGTCGTTATTATCACCATTAAATATTATGTCTACACTGAACATAAGTTTGTAGCTGATTGTACATTTACAAAATACGTAGTGGGGAAAATAAATCCTTCACTTCCTTGAATAATTTTCAGAATTACACATTTTCTGTCATTGCCAGTAAATAATTATGCTTGCCAGTTGTTATCGGTTCTTTTCGGTCCATATCTCAACACTTGAAGCGCCTCCGTGACAAAACAAAGGATTGAGAAATTATTTCTTATGATTCCGAGTTGTAAAGCACAGCAACGAGTGTACCTCAAAACTATATAACAGGTGATTTCTTTGATAAAATAATTCCGTCGGATTACATCTGCAGATTTTATTCTGAAGAATGAAGAGCACTTGAATAGCCACCTTGATTTAAGCCCCCGTCTAGCGTGACACATAAGTTCATCGAAAAGCTATACTCTTTTTACTCTGAAAAAAGGACACAAATGTGAAATGTCAATTTTTTTCACGGAACGCCGAAATATTTAATTAAGGATTACAATTATGGTATTCATATAGAAGTAATTATTGTTTCTTTTCATTCACGGCCCGTTCACCATATTACCTATCTAATTATAAATCCAAAATACCGTATTCATGGAAAATTACAATAATAACGATAGTTATAGAAAACTAATTTTTTTTTGTCAGCAGAATTTAAAGTAATTGTAATGACATAAATATTCATCGCTATTGATAGAAGTATAAACATGACATATCGAATCAAATGCGTTAAATTGTCTAAGAGAACGCGACGGCCGACGTAACCAATATCCGCAAAGTTACACTTGAAATACAACCATAATTTATCACACTCGATACGCGTATTAATAGAGCTGTAAGTTATAGACACGTGGTCAATGTTGGTTGACTTTTTCTGGACGATCAGATCTGATTATTAATTTTAACGAGTATTGATTTATTTGTTTTTAACACAAATGCAACGAATAAAAAAACATAAATCGATCAAGTATTTACATAGTAACGCCGGGTATAACAACCTAACTTTTTATATTATTACCCCTCACTTTTTTCGTAATGTTAATTTCCCATAGGCAAACAGGAAACATTTTTACTGTTACATTCATGGTATCATGTGACTGAATATTTTTTTACCTTCGGCCTTGGGTAACAGTACTTTCCTCAGGCTGACATTTTTACTGTTACCCACAAAGCTATGTGTTATTTATATACTGTCACATATTTGGGCCCTTGAAAAAATAAATTATACAAATTCACAATGTATGTTCATTAACATAATTTTATCGACATTTGGCTATGATTATATAAGTGTATCATATATATAATAAGAGAAACATGAGTAAACTATACATCCGCATAAGAAATAGTTCGAAATCAAATACCAAGTACAGTTAAACCTGTGTTAGCGGCTACCTCCGAATAAAGGCCACACTGTGAATAAAAACATTATTTCGAAAGCCGTCATTGATTAATTTAAGAATAAATTCACCTCCAAATAAAGGTCATCTGTCAATAAAAAGTCACACTTTGTATTTCCAAAGGGTGGCATTTGTTCACAGGTTAGACTGCACATGTCAACAGTAATACACAAATGTATATACTATAATTATACTAGTAGGTACGTAAACAAACTTGAATTTACCACACTACGCTATAAAAACTTTAAACACTACAATACGCGTTAAAAAATAACGAGTATCATCATTAGACATATCTTCTTCGACATTCATATCAGTTCACAATACAAACAAGTTAGAAAATGAACAATCTTTGCTTTATAGTAAATATGTCATAATAAACAACCTCATCAAGATTTGATGCATTACAACGTAAAACATGATTACATTGTAGTTATAAAACAATTCAGAGTGTATCTTATGTAACATTCGCTACTTAAATGTCTCATTTATAATCAAAGTATTAAATCACAATCAACATAAGGACTGAATATCACCTACGAATAAAGACCACCCATAGTAATAAATGACATTCTTTTAAAAACAACCAATTATTCAGAACAAAAATGACCCCCCCCCCCCCCCGAATAAGGATATCCATTCAATTAAGTCTAATTTATGTCTTTCCCAAAGGTGAACGTTGTTCACAGGTTTGACTGTACATGAACACAGTTTTATGATATCACGTGTTTGACACGAAAACTGTAAAGATAATTCAAGAATGCATAATCAAACAATCAAACTGCTTGGTCACGTGCGTGCGTGATTGGAAAATTCGATAATAGTAATTTAAGCGTAAGTATGTAAAATAAGAGAGATTCTATATCATTATTGATTATATTTTATTACATAATTTCAGTCTATCGTTTTGTGAATATTTCGACAATAAACGATCGCCTTGAATTATCGTAATATCAATAGATACAAAACGTGTACAGTACAACCTCTTCAGAGCGGCCCTCACTTATACAACAACCTCCCTTCAACAACATCACGATCTTTTCCTACTGCACGATTTTACTTATCATTCTAACCTCCCTAGAACAACAACCTCTCAATAACAACATAAGTTTGCTACTCCCGAAGGGTGTTGCTTTGGAGAGGCTCCCCTGTATATGATTAAATGTGAAATTCTTCTCATTTTCGATTTGTTGTGATTATTTTTTTATCTTTAGGTACGTTTGATTTGTTCTAGATAGCTAAATACTAATATCAAGGAAAGTTCACCCCATTCAATTTTCTAAAAGTTAAAAATATAACAAATCATGAAGTGTTGAATACTTCCATGTGCTATCTAAAAGTCTGTGACGATCATAGGACTAATATAATTCTTCACTTATCTATACACCAACAAAATGCAATCTTAATATTTCCAAAATTGTGTTAGAATATTATCTGCATTTATACAATCGTTTACATAGGAAACAAACGAAAACTCTGTGTGTACGAGGGTTGGTCGTTATTCTTCATATTAAGTATTACAATATCATATTGGCTTCAAATATCGAGGACTGGTCAAGAGACATATCGGTCATCTTAATTCGAGACCGCTAGGACAGCAAATGCTGAGCATTTAGTTACACCATAGCGTCCCAAACTTGGAACTGAAAGTACATTATTAAACAACAATATTACAGCCTACGTCTGACTGGTTGCCAAGCTTAGGTGACAAAACAACAAATACTTCTTCAACATATCATACGTAGGTAGGAATTCATCGTAAGAAGAAAACGTACGTCCCTGTGTATTTATTTTGTAAGAAGAAAGCATGTACCTGTGTGCTTATTCTGTAAGGCAAAAACATGTCCCTGTGTGTTTATTTTGTAAAAAAAATATAAAGTTCAACGTACGATAGTGTCGACAGAGTTGTTGGTAAATGAACAGCAAATTATTACTATAATAAAAACGAACAAGAAAAAATGTGTTTTTGATGATGTTTAACTACGCAATCTATTTTCTATCAATCTGAATTAAAGCTCAAAAACGGTGTTATGTAAGTATTTATACAATAAGTAGCTTCATCCTATGCAGCTATCAATTCACAGTTAAAAGCAACACGTTTGATTAAGTGAAGATGAAGCCCTATGGATTTGTAAGGAATAAAGCACCACCCTAAAATTAATACCTCATTATTGGTACGCCTAATGTTATAACCGGCATGAGTTGTATTTTTATCATGATGAAGTTCACATAAACTCTGTTAGAATGCTAGGAATTGGGAATGTTATGTTTTATTTTAGGTATTTATCATCAAACATTATGTTATGTATTTCAAGGGACTATGAATGATTACCACGTTAACACGGAACAAACGTTAGAAGCCGAGATTGGAAAATAAGGTCCACAAGCTGTCTATCGCAACCTGATTTGATGCAAATCATTATTAATAATTGCATTTTTTATGCATGTCTACATGGAAGTATAAAAGTATGAAGTACATGGTTTATTAATCAGTTCATGTTATAAAATCCATTTCAATTGAGAGCAATTCAGTTTTTTGGACTTTTAAGATTTATTTATTTACACACACATTGTATATGCTAAATTATTATGTGCTGTTCAACGGCCCATCCGACAGCTAATTAATGTAATATCGGAGCTGTCCCAGGGAGAGGGGAGGTAAGATACAGGAGAACCGGGCGTTTATATCCATTCTCTTTTCGAGTATTAATTTCCTTGTTTTTTATCGTGCCCTTTGTAAAACACTTATATCGCGATTTTCTAGACACAGTACTTGGCTCGGATGTTGGGATGGTGATACTGAAAGGGAGTCCCTGAGAAATTGGTTTTGTAGTCCAGCACGTGACCCACCAGTCGACACCACTGATCTTCCCGGACTTCTCAAATGATGGCACTAAATACTATCATTATAAGGGTAAATCGGTTAAGTTATGCGGTTTATGGGATTTATGAGTTGTATTTCATTTTCTACAGTAGTAAGTAAATGAATATAGATCATGTCTATTTATGAATTAGTAAAGCATTGAACGTAACTGTGATTCGGACCCTTACATGTAGAATGTAACAACTAACAAACACATTTACAACAGAATCAGTTGATTTTATTTTTTTGATGCAGCATAATTCAACACAACAGCGACGGTATTACACTAATATATTACGCATATTAGATTACAGGGATCACACTGTAGTCAATGTATAAAATAAACGTACCTTAAAATGTATTAACAATTCCTTTACAAACAAAAGTTACCTCCCTATTATAAATCCTCACCAAACCAAATTATACAAAACATACACATGAATTACCGTAGAAATTGCGACTGAAATTACGTCGATGACTGCACCAGCAGTGATTTACCAACATGCTCAGTTATCACTTAAATCCTTAGAATTATATAAGAATATGTGATTGTTTTATCATCAAATTCAACGTATGATGATAAGAAATGTTCGTTAAATTCTATTTTCTGTTCTTGTCACTCTAGCGCGGTTGAATCCAGATCCCCGCAAGTTTTAAAATACGAACTAATACTCTTGTTGCGTAGTTTCAATCGTAATCGACATTTACCACCTACAACACGAAATACGAAATTATTAAATTACTCCCAACTTGTAAAGAAGTTAATATTCCTTAGATAAATCAACATGCAAAGATGAATCGACTAATAGATATAATTTGTAACAATTTTCCATCTTGATATCACTTAAAAATTGCCCTGTTATTATATCCGCCAGTAAAATGTTGAATGTGGGTAATTGACAGTTTCCCGTACTTTTCCGGTATCGAAGTTTATAACGACTTTCCAACAGCAGTGAATTCTGTGTCAAATATTAAGTATGACACTAACAGTTTACCACTGTATAATACGTGTATCGGAAGTTATTTCTTGTTTTCTGATACAGATAATTTGTCTATCTGTGTAAGTGGAAAGTGAGTTATGTTGTTTATGCTCAAATAATTCACAAGGGCGGTTTTAGATTGAGAGGATGCCTCCGGGCGACCCTCCACATAAACATTTTCGCTGCAAATATTCCAATAAATAAAAATTAATTAATCCTACTGATTTTTTTGTTAATTGTTACATTATCAGCGAATAGCTTGATTATACCACGAAGTATACATATATAGCGTGGGTCGGGAGCAGAACATTATTATTATACATTATGATTTCTAATTTACGCCTCGCAACATCAAATAGAATAAGGCATAAATTAAAAGTGAACACTGTTTAATAATGTTACATATCATGATTATGAAACATATAACTAATTATCTTGTCAATTCTTATAATAAATCTCATAATGTGGTATTTACAAAATTAGCACGTACAAACTTGCACATCGTGATCTCTTTGTCAAGCTGGTCGATTTCTTCTGTTGATGTAAGCAGGAGATTCGTATACCTAGGAAGACCAGACTGGTTGCTTACCAATGGGTTCCTTGGATGAACAATTTTCACGATTTTATTTACTATTCACCATTATTATATGAAAACTTCAATACAACAAAATGGTATGAGTCCTCTGGGTGACTGTATTTCCTCCTCTATTGTTGATATTATGTTATGTGTAAAGTGGATTTTGGGTTTGTGAGTTTAAGGGATGGAAGTATTTTGGGGAAGATTTTCGTTATATGTTACAGTGCACCAAGGTCTTTGTACAGACTGTCAGTGGGAACCAATTTAGGACCGATGTATCCTCTACATTATGTACGATGTCGCATATAGGTGATAATAAACGGTCAAATTTATCATGTAATTATTGAAATTCTACACATTTATTATGATTTTAGAATGTGTTTAACTTGTTTTAAAATATATAAACTATAATAGGTCATTGAGATACAAGTCAGCTACGCCACTGATCGATAACTGACTTGTAAAACGATCATACATGTACATATTGACAACCATACAGACTAAGTAGATCCTTTTCCAATTTTCAGAAACTGATATCTTCCGTTTATAGGTTTGTATATGTTGGTTGTTTAAACGGAGACAACAAGTTAACAAACATCAAACTGAGACTTTATTGTTCAGTTAAAACAGTAAATCACAGTCACATCAATATACTACATGTATTTAATAATGTGTGTCTATAATAATATGGGACCTCACTTCAAAAGCAAGATCGCCCCTCATTCATTAATACGACCACTTGTTTAAGACCGGTTTTCGATACAAATATTTTCTCTATATCCAACTTGTTAACGAGGATTTAGTATCGAAGTACTGAAAGTACTCATGGAAACTGAACATGCATACACTTGTACTGCAACATGGAACGGAAAATGGTAGTACTTCAAAAGGCTCGTATCAAAATGCATGCCTACCGAACGAGTGACGGCAATGGAAAGCGAATCTATCCATACCGAACTTATTAATGCATTTGGCCCTCTCGTTAAGTCAAATTGTCTCTCTTGAGATCGATGAAAAAATTGATATCGCGTTTTGTTGGTTGGTAAATTGCAGCAACAGATTATATAGGGGATATTTCATTTTTTATTATTATACTATCTTTTTATTTACTTTTTCCAATATGTTCATTTTTCGTTCTTTAATATGACATAAACAGTATTAAGACAAGGAACTTATCATCTTCTTGCTTCCATTCTCGTTCAAAATGTACTACTGTATGCCTTACATAATTACTATATACATGTAATTACTTTAGAATTTCATAAAATCGCTGTTTTAATGATATTTATTTAGTTGCAAAATAAGCTTTTTTCTCATTATTGGAAAACTTTCAGTCTCTAAATATTAGAATAAGTTGTTTTGGGGTCCAGAAGGCAGTCTTAATATAAAGGTTCAACCGTTTACTCACATAACGGTACTTTTATTATCCTTTGTGGTTTGTTCATTACTGACTTGGTGTACAGAGACATTAAGAAACGTATGTTAACACAACGACACTGACATATTACATCCTCCAGCATCCATGTACATTATCTTGTCGTCTGACAATAAAGCTGACAGTTTCGCTGTTACAACAGCATATACATTACAGCCCGAGACAACATCTACTTTTAACATTCGACCAGATTTATTTCTCAATATTTCCCCCTAAAACCGCATAGTTCTATAGACGTTTGCCCGTCCTGTACGTAAAATTAAACATCAAATACGGCGATTTACAAGGAACGTAATCAATATGATTAAAATCGTATGACCTATTTTATGTTTATAATTATACAATATATCAGAGGCTTTTCAATGAATATATAATACTAAAAATGTTACATGTATATGAAAAAAACGTTACGTTAAAATCATTCATGAGTATACATATTTGTGTACTTTGCTATTGCGCCAAATTTAGCAACATGCGTGTGGCATGGTAACATTTACCAGGTGTTGAATATGCATACATATTCATAACATGATCAACTACATAGTCACTTTGTCAATATGTGCCTTATGAAAAAACCAATAGAACGAACAATATCCAATTTTAATGAGAGTTAGTTAAGTGTTGTAAAACAATACACGTCATGTACTATGTTCTATTCACTTTTCACTATATTTGCTGTAAATTATAATTTGTTATGAAATGTCTATTTACCTTTATCTTCTTATTTGCCCTCTTAGATATGTACTACATTGTATTTTGCCATTTGTTGTATGCATGTGTTTGTATAATAATGTATATTGTACGACGAGCTCAATGATTACATAAGGATGCACCCATTCAAAGCTAGGACTTACGTATATACGTATATAAGTCATTGGTAACAGTTTTCCTCTTTTTTATTTTTACCAACTAGGCGCACGCGGATGCTTAACAAAATAATAAAACAGAATGGCCTAATAAAGAATTCGAAACATCCTTAATGATATACACAGTATATAGAAAAGTGAATATATGTAGGATATGAATAGACCACGATGATTGTTTATGCTTGAAAGAATAATTCAAAATATAATGCACTCTTCAAAGAATGCAAAATGAAAATAGAGTATTACGTTTTTATTCTGATTACACGAAAGTCGTCCGTCATTCGTGTTACAGACCATAACTCATTAGTGGAATGGTGCTCTCATTCTTGCAGTTGTCTTAGGTGACTATATAACTATGATCTGTTACTTCAAAACGCTAGACTATGTCAAAATCTACACGTCTGCGCGAGACATCGTATTGTACCTAAAAGTTATCATATTTATGAACAATGATAACGTAAGTATGTCCACAATTTTAAACCATCAAGGCAACATAACAGTTGAAACAGTCAGCGAAATACGTGTTGTTATTACATACTGAATGTGACTATAAATGAAAGTTAAATAAGGGAGGTAACAAAAAAACAGTATTGTGTGTACTTTTAAGACGAGTTACCAAACATTGACCGATATTTATTTGGAAAGCAGGGACATTACTGAATACGATGTTTTCATTGTTTTGTAGATCTATATTCATGATATTGTTACTGGAGTACAATAATACAAAGGCCATTCTTAGGAGAGACAAAATGTGGCCTTTATTGACAGATAGCCTCTCTTTGGAGGTCATTTTGTTTTTGATTATTAATGTCAGTATTTAAAAGCATGGTTTTATTTACAGGGTAACCTTTATACGGAGGTGGTCGCTAACACAGGTTTGACTGTATTAAAACGTTGCATAAAATAAGGAGTGAAATAAAATATATGATAAAATATTAATAATAATAATTTACAATTAGTAATTAGATTATTCTGTGTGGATACATTATGTCACTTTAACAAAATAATGATTAGCTCTGGACATTGGTCTTCAATTGACGAGTTATACTGTGCATACTGTATCATCAAATATTTAGGGTTGGGAGAATTTGTAAAATCACTGAAATCACGAGAAGCATGTGTGGATAGTAAATATTCGGTTGTAACTGTGGAATGTCATTGACGGAGAACAGAGGCGTAGGATTTGAGTTCAACCAGAATAGTATTTACGTCTGTAAGTAGCTAGACATGTCGTTTGGTCCATTCAAAATATGTATTGATATATGTTTGAATATTATCAGAAAATAATACAACTTGAATGTTAAATCCAATCGATAACTACATGAAGTTCCACTAATTTATACTTCATATGCAAATAAAATACGGGCAATAAGAATTTTGACCGAGACCGCAATGTTGTCAAAGGTCGGAAAAAGAGAGTATTCCTGGGTTAGTGGAGATCAGGCTCCGAGGTTATAAAACTTGAGATCAGTCTCCTAGCTCAAATCTCATATCTTGTCTATCATAGTTTATAATTTAGTTATAATCAGAAAATAGGAATTTCTCTGGTACATTAACCTGACAGTATAATTGATTTGAACATGTTATTTAAGCATTAGTCAGCTCTATGTTTTCAACCATAATACTTCGAGAATGGAATTGAGATCTGAGCTCAGAAACTGTTCTCAAGTTTTATAACAATGAGGCCATATCTTGTCTTTTTATGTTTATTGGTGAATTGTGATCAGTTAATATTATTATTGAACATTAACCTGTATAAATGATGATAATAGAATTATGTCAGATCTTCATAGAAAATCAACGGTACTTATCGTGCAGTATCGTCTCAGAGAAATGTGTAGACAATGTAGGGAACAAATACGACTCTTTTAGACTTTTTAATTACTGTATGTATTGAGTATTTTATCATTTTAACAATTTTATCATATCCGCTAATATCATAATGTTTGTTTGTTTAGTTTTACGCCCCTTTTCAACAGTCAGAGTCATGAGGTGGAAATGTGAGTTCATCTTTGCCTTGTTCTTTGCAAGGACCAGTACTTCCGTAAGCAACTGCCAACTTCCTCACATAAAGATACTGATATCATAGGTAGCGGGGCTCGAACCCACGACCCTATATCAATGAGAGGTACAGTGATTTGAAGTCACTCGACCACGGAGGTGGGTCCGCTAATATGTATAATATATATAAGAATCGAAAAGCTCATGTTGACAATAGTGGAAATAGTCAATGAATTACATGTAGTTCATACATGCAGAATATTACTTTGAAATGACTTAAACAAGGGAGATAACAATAAAAGTCTTGCGGGTAAACATTTACGACTAATTACCAAACATTGACCGATATTTATTTGGTACCAAGCGAATTATTGAAGACATTGTTTTGTTTAAATACAGTTTGCATATTGGGAATATTTAGTATTGTAACATTATGATAATAAGGTTTATTGCAGGAACATAGACTTTCTGTTACATTAGCCAGACTGTTTGGTATTATACTCATACGAGTAATGGTGTAAATACTTGCAACCACATATTCATAGATCTTAGTACAGGTGCACACATAATAACATTCTAAATACAATGTAACTTATTGTTTTAACGCAGAATAAAGGGAATGAAATTCGAAATCATTACTGTACATGTAATAGAGCTTTCGAACAGCGTCTGTGTTTTCAGTCACAAGTTTCTTGTCTGTCACTAAATTTCTGTGAAGGGATTACAGTAGTTTAACAAGACACACAGGGGTGTCAACGATTCCATGGTGAAGAACTGCTTTTATGTGTCCAAAGGCAAAGAAGTTATACCTGTCCATTGATTTATATGCGTTCAATGACTCAGCAGTGTACACTCCTGGGCCCCGTTCTATCAACAAAGCGTAACTTACGTCAAAACGTAAGCGTAAGTTTACGTTTACGTCAATATTTACGCTTTACGTAAAGTGTTCTACGACGGAGCGCTGAAAACGTGTAAATAACGAATGCGTAACTTTTTGCGTAAGTGACGAAACGTCGAGACGCAGTCTAAAAGCAATTGTGGACCTATGACCCGTGACGTCAAAATCGCGCTTTCTATCAATATTAGCGGATGAAATCTGTGTCAGAATTAAATAAATAACAAATTTGATAATTTCTTAGAGAGGGGAGCTTCACTGGACAATATTATTCAACCCTTTCAAAGATATGGATGTTAACAATTTTTACTCAACCAGACAACACTGTATCTCATTGATACATCGATTGAGAAAGTGCATAACTAAGTTCTTTTTCTACCTGATGTCATTTGTAACAATGTCAACTATAACATACTAGACAGTTACGAGTACAACCACAGACACCACCAAGTACATACATGCAATATATTTATTCATCATATGCATTTTAATAACAACCTTTCAGAATTTATATGCAACTATACCCTGGTGCTATATAAATATATGCAGTTTATCTACATGTTAGCCTTCTAGATTCAAGGCAAATATGCTTATAAAATTAATAGATCGGTAATTGTTAAATTACGCACGAAGACCTCTAATCAATATTTACTCAGCGTGCTGCTCAAAAATGATGAAATTCACATTTGCGACAAATGAAATTAATATATCAATCGACTTGGCTGTATAGGGTAATCACAGAAATGTGGATTTTGAAAGAATGTTGAATATTGATAAATGTTTTAAAATAAACAGTTTTGCCTGATAATCCGACATTTCTTGCTGACCTTTACATAATAAATATATACATGTACATGTATAGGACAATAGGAATGAAAGCAATTTCAATAATCACTATCATATTTGTGACTGTAATACCCCCTTTTGGGACGCAGGATTCTGGCTATTTTCAGGCAGGACGCGGGACTTAGCTGGAAGAATAATTTATTGGCTATGTGGAAGACTAGTAACAAGTAATCATTTTGCTTTGGAGCTGCGTATTTCACGTTTCCAATTTGACAAATAAAGATAATTACTTGTTTGTTTCGGCTTTTAATATCAGGCAACAAAACATCCAAAGTGCTATGTATTTTCATTGGCTTTACAACCAAATGTACCCACACCGTATACCCGAAGAGCCGAACACAGTTGCTCAGGCAAACACAGTTACCGACAGTTACGAATGGAAAGTAAGTGTCGGCTTAATTTATATTTATCTTGAAGCATCCGAACAAAACCACTCGTGTTCATTTATTCGCTATTAAAAAAGGAACAGATACTCGAAATTGTGAGAAAAACCCGTGCAGTTCAGCGAGAAATCGCAAGGTTCGCAACTTTTACAATAAACCATGCTTCGGTTCTCAAAAATACGAGGGCATACCGACTTTATGCATCAATATCTCTGCGGAAAATGGGAATAAAAAGCTGGGATTTCGCACATTGAGAGAAAATAAATGGGAGTAAAGAATGGTATCTTTAAAAAGATTAAATAGCTGTAAATGTTCGAAATTATGTTTTTGAATTTTACTTCAATGGGATGCGAGACATGTCCCTTAAAATATGGAGAGACGCGGGACCCGGCGGAAAAAATAAAAGAGACTCGGGGGATGGGGTTTTATGTACAGCCTCATATATGATGTCTTGTCAGTTTTGATGGTTGAACAGTCTTATTATTTAATTATGTGCATGTCGCGTAATGTTTAACATTGAATGGTTGCCTGTATATATCTTCAGGTTCATTACTGTTGTCATTTACAATGTCAGGTATTAAGCAATTCATGTCCAAACACAAATTATGTAACTTTACACAAGCCAGCACCACCCTGTACACTTTTATGAAAACATATATACAATTGAGATCCCACTTCCTATTCCCTCAACTCGTTTAGCCCTTTTTATGGGCGAAATAAAGGATCTTTTGACTTGCCTCAACATCAAACAGCATTCATGACGCCTTCTAGTAACGACTGGCGTAACTTTACACCTAGTCCTAGATGGTGTAAAGTTACGCACGAAATAACGTCAAAAATATTTACGTCAATATTGATAGAACGCCACTTACGCGTAATTTACGACTTACGTCAAAGTTACGCTTTATTTCAAGCGTACGTACGTTGATAGAACGGGGCCCTGGGTACCGTTTTACTAACATACTTACGCTAGCGTAACTCAAAGATTTGCGTAAGTTTAACGTAAGTGCTTAAGATCTACGTAAATGCGTTTTACTAACAGAACCTGACGTAAGTTTTTGCGTAGACGTTAGCGTAACTTTACGCCTGCTCGCACCGACCGTATCTATTTACGTTAAGATGGCCGCGCTTTACAACAGAAGGAGAATGCAGAGGGAATTTAGGGAAAGGAGGGATTTGGCAGATTTTAGAGACGGAGAAATTGTATCAGAATACAGACTGGACAGACGATTGATTGGTGATGTATGTGATCTTGTAGAAGATGATGTGGCCCCGAAGACGAGAAGGTCTCATGCTATACCGTGTTTAACAAAGGTTTTAGTCTTTTTTATATCTTATTTTTTCATTATATGTCAATATAGTTGATCAATAGAAATGAAATGTCGTTCAACGAAAATAGCCTACTTTCTTAACCCCAAGTCTTGATCCGCCTCTGCAACTGACATGATTACTTCGGTTGTCTCCCGTACCTACTGCATCCTTGACCTTAACGGTGTAAACAATGAAAATCGATGTAAAGTTACGAGAAAATTACGGATTAAATTTACTTTCTTTGCATCCAATAGTGCCCGTAATGTTGACATTTGCTGTTTAGCATCACTACTTTCTTGCGAAAACCATGTATTCTGTTATGACTGTCTATTTAACATTTAAATTACGTTCAATGTCAGAATTTTCGGTCATCGGAAATTTTGACTGACTGATAATCTAAGTTGGACTTTGTGGATGGACTGTCTTGTTCTGAACCATTTTGTGGTTGTTGTACAACAAGAAGATTATTTTCCAGGATGTGTTGAAATAGTGTTAAATGAGGAAAATGCAGAAGTGACAGTCATATTGTACCATGTAGAATACAACAATTTTTAAACAAAGCTTAGATATTTTCAATGGCCAAATGTTTGAGTTGACATGCAGACAGTTAACAAACAATATGAAATATTATAAGCAAAATGTATTCTGGATAGTGTCAGTTCATGATGGCAGTTGTTTTTCTCTCAATATGACAAAATCACATAGGAATATGCTATAATCCATGCAATGTTTTAAAATGTTTCTTTCCCTGCGTGTCAATTACTCAGAAACGAATATAATGCGTTGTCAGTGCTTATCTGCAGAATACTTTGTTTAAAAATTAACTTGACTATATAATTATGCCAGTTTGTTAAGTATGAACCATTTACAATTCTGTATCATAGATTTGCAATTATCAAAGGATGGTAATACAACGTTTCTGGATTTTTTTGTGACTTTAAAGGCTTAAGTTATCATAAATATTAATTAGATTTTGAAGGTCAAGTTATATAGTCTTGACACACCGTACATCTAAGGTCAATTAACCACAATTACCGAGGAAATGCTACATAGTATAACTGTTTAAAATACTTTTATTCCTAATACACATTTTGAAAACCAAAAAGATTCAGTGCCTTCAGCGCTTTGATCTTGATACGGTTACTATGACCACCATGAATAAATGTTAATATGTGTAATCAATAGCCATAAGCTTTAAATTTAATAAACTGATATGAAAAAAATATACAAAAGAAACCCCGACATGTACATGTCCATTAGAATAACTCTACAAGAACCGCAGATATTATAGACCTACCATAAATACCATGTCACACTAGATGAATGCATAAATGTGAAATAGTTGTTGTTGACATTGAAATTACCTCAACACATCAGAAACTAATTGTAAATGTATAAAGAAGCAGATTTTGTTTTCATTTGTTAGTCTTATAGCGAAAAAAAATACTTCAAGCGAGTTCGCCATAACGACCTCACCCCTATACATCTTTAAAGGGTGACAGTCCAATCCAGTACTTTTTGCCAATTATTCGATTTACTTCCCTTCATTCGGACATCGTTTTATATAAACATGTATGGATGATGGGATTAGGTATTAAATACAATAACAAAAGAAAGAATGTGCGATAAACAGAGTAATAAAAGATGTTTGCTTTAGTGAATAAGGAAGTTTCGTGAAGCACATTTTTATCCGGAGTTCACGAAATGTGTTGATAGAAAATGGTTTGTACAAGTACGAATTCTTCTCTGTAAAAGTAATTGGTGTGTTATATTCAAACTGATTGAATACCATGTTTTCATAAATCTTAGTAATTTGTGTAACTCAAAACATGCTATAGGCATGTTTATTTTGTCAATGCACAAAAATTAGTCAAAGAATCGTATCACACGAAAAAATACATTTTGGTCAGCTACTGGGACTCGGTCTTTTATTTATGTCATTTCAATATCTTACATTTACGAAAAGAAAAACAGAACACACATATTGCCAATAGAACTCCGTGAAACAACTATTATCTACAAATATATCTATTATTTATAGATACTCAAACTGTAGAGAAATATAATCAAGTGTTGCCAATATTTCCATAATCTTTTAAAGAGCCATATAAACTAACTCTGGCCATATTCACCTCATTCTTCATATTATGAGTTTGAGAAATATAGGAATTTTGTTGAAAATAATATGACTTTTAAATAGGGTAACCTATTTTGGTACCAAAAGCGATAGTTTAGATACAACGTTGGTGATATATGTGCGTAATATTCTATAATGTCGGTGATATATGTGTTTTTATAGATGCAGGATGTTATTTTGATTATATTTACTATTAATTGCATATTGACATTAAACTGTTCCTTGTTACCTTCTCCAGAATTTACCATTTTTTACTAACTCACAACAATGGTTGACTGGCCTAAGCCGTTCAATGTTGTTAAGTTTTTGACAACTAATTAATCAAATACATTTAAACTCGGAAATGTTGTTATAACATCAACTTCAGACAACATCAGTCACATACAGTCAACATTAGATAACACCAACTACAGTCCATATCTGACAACATCAATTACAGACAACATCAGATAACAACACATACAGTCAACATCAGATAACATCACATAATGTCAACGTCAGATAACATCAATTACAGACAACGTCAGATAACAACACATACAGTCAACATCAGATATCATCAACTATACAGCCTACTTCAGATAACATCAACCACAGTCGACATCAGATAACAATGCATACAGCCAACATCAGATAACATCGTATGCAGTCAATACCAGATAACAACACATACAGTCAACAGCAGATAATATCACATACAGTCAATACCAGATAATATCACATACAGTCAACACCAGATAACATCACATACAGTCAACACTAGTTAATATCACATACAGTCAACATCAGATAACATCACATACAGTCAACATAAGATAATATCACATACAGTCAACACTAGATAATATCACATACAGTCAACACCAGATAACATCACATACAGTCATCATCAGATAACATCACAAACAGTAAACACTAGATAATATCACATACAGTCAACACCAGATATCATCACATACAGTCAACACCAGATAATATCACATACAGTCAACACCAGATATCATCACATACAGTCAACACCAGATAACATCACACATAGTCAACACCAGATAACATCAACTATACAGTCTACATCAGATAACATCAACTATTCAGTCGACATCGGATAACATTGTCTACAGACAACATAAGATAACATCAACTTCAGACTACATCAGATACCATCAACTATTCAGTCAACATCGGATAACATCGTCAACAGTCAACATCGGTTAACATTAACTCATTTTCAGTTAGACAGGGCAATCACATAAAGCAATTGTGGTCCAAAATCAAGATTCAAATAACGTGTTTTAAGAATTTGCGTTTTAAAGTTGCATCATCAAACAATGTCAACGCGTTCTTTTTGTGTCTGGAGTACTAGGAATTAAATTGACAGTTTTTTACGCACTGTATGCATAAGTAAACGGCGACGTGATTATAAAATGTTGAACCTTTATTCAATAGAAATTTTATCCGATACACACATGCTAGAAATATGTAATCTTGTGTTTGAAGAATAGCTTTTATCAATACTTAAAAGGTGAATGTTCCTTAAAGTTGAAGGTATCATACAATCGTTGTAAAATATGTTTTTCAAAAATGAGCATTTTCTTTACATCGGAATAAGTAACATGATTTTCACGTAGTACATCGGCAACACTTAGCTGATAGAAGTACATCACATCAACATTATGAAACTGCATATTTGCAATGTACAGAATGTCAAAAATGTAACGAACCTTTCGTTGTGCTGAATGTGCGTTAATTCAACGAAAACAATGTATTAGTGAATTATGCTAAGTATAAAACCCTTCAGACAAAACATGTTGGAAATCATTAGAATCTAACATAATTATTGACAGAAATGCCTATATAAAACATTTTTAGAGTACAAAGGTAACGAACCTTTCATTTTTGGTCATGACTACGTTATAACTTACAATGCAAATTATCTATATCATTCCTTCCATGTATAATTTCAACATAATATTTCTGGATAAATGATAATTTATTTTGCTAAAGCATTGGACATAAAGCTGCTTTACGTGCGCAAATGATTTTGTTAATCTAATAAAATATTATGTTCAATAATCCTTGTTGAAGTAGTGTAAACTTTCTTTTGACGTCGATTAATTTCCGACACGTCGGGCGGTCATGGATATTCAAACCATTGATGATTATTACTCGGTAGACCACAGAATTCGCTCATCCTCAAAGTTCGAATATTCAATTTATGACAATTTATAGCAAAGCTACAAGGGGAAAAGTACAACGAGTCGTTCACATAGCTGGTGCCGCTAGATGGCGTTTTAACGTCGTTTAGTTGCTAGATTACCGACGTCAAACTGTAAAATAAACAATATTTTCGTAAGCGCTGCTACTTCAGGAATAATTCCTCAAAATTCCATGCCATTCTAACGAACTTTGTTTTTTGCCGAGCAACACCGCGAACTACCTTAAAACGGTTTCTGCTTCCTAAACGAGCGTTCGTGTGTAATATTTTAATCCAAATAAAGGTTTTCTGACGACAGTCACGAACCTTCAAAATCTGATACTTAGTGGCATTATTTAAAAAGCTGTTTGACATTGAGCTTGAATCAAACTACATGTATGTAGAAACGATCCGCTATAGGACCTGGTGTCTGATAAGATTGTCATCAGAAAACAATATATCACTATTGTCTAGTAGTCAAATAAAATGTCGGCGACATAGCAAATTGGATATTGCACCGCCTTACTGAAAATGGCCGAACTACAGTCTACAACAGGTAATATCAACTACAGTCTACATAAGATAACATCAACCACAGTCAACATCACAACACCAACTCAGTCAACGTCTGATAGCATCAATTACATTCAACATCAGTTGACAGTGTATCAATTACATTCAACATCAGTAGACAGTGTATCAATTACATTCAACATTAGTTGACAGTGTATCAATTACATTCAACATCAGTAGACAGTGTATCAATTACATTCAACATCAGTTGACAGTGTATCAATTACATTCAACATCAGTAGACAGTGTATCAATTACATTCAACATCAGTAGACAGTGTATCAATTACATTCAACATCAGTAGACAGTGTATCAATTACATTCAACATCAGTAGACAGTGCATCAATTACATTCAACATCAGTAGACAATGCATCAATTACATTCAACATCAGTAGACAGTGTATCAATTACATTCAACATCAGTAGACAGTGTATCAATTAATGTACTGAACTGAACTTACATAGACTTACACTGCAACATTGATCAGGAACTATGAGTTAAACAATGCGTATGGCAGATGTAGAAAGACGTAGTACATCAAAATCTCGCAGAATAGATACCATGGACCAAACTTTGTAATTTCTATATACTGTTTGATAACCTATCATGTTTTATGTGGTCTTGTATATTAATATCAATGCATAATGTCGCTCCTACGTACAGCGTCATGATTTTGTCTGTCTATGTTTTTTGACAAGTTGACCACCTGAAAATCAACAGAAAACATCAACACTTTGTGGTCTGAACATGACAATTGTAGCTTAAATTTGTGTGCAGTGCTCGAGAACATGACTTAAGGAATATGGAAAAAGTCAACACGACTGTATGTTTTGTGATTCACATCAGTGTTACGTTCTGACACGATAATTGGTCTCAGACAAAATATTGGACGGGGTAAACCAAACAGCGCATTTTGCATTCGTTTAAAAATAAAATGAAGAATATCATCTTTTAAATGACTCTACGGCATGGTAGAAATCACCTGTTTAACCTCCGTCCCGGACGCGGGTCATATTCGATATAGGATCCAGAGATGGATCGAACATTTCAGACCAGGATAGTGTAATATTTAGGAAAGAAGACAGATGGGGTACGGGTGACCTCCCCCGCAAAAGGTGATAATTTGAAGAAGTGAAATGGTGCATTCTGGTTAGTTTTTGGTCCGCTTTCTACCTCATTTAATTGGTTGCGGTTGTGCTAGAAAAAAACTTGACAAAGAGAGAAAGATCACAGCGCTTCAGAACTGAATAACTGAATGCTTTTTCAAATCTATCTATGGGACTTCTTGGAGGGGGGGGGGGGGGGGGGGACGACGGGTGCATCCCATACTTGAATCCGCCTCTGGGATCTGTCATCATTATCTAAGCGAACCGTCTGTAAAAAGACATTTTTGAAGAAAAACCCATTCTGTATCTATTACATAAAAATGTTCTACTTATGTTCAGACAGCTATGGCGTTCCATAGTTTTCTGTAATCGTGGTATATAACTCACGTGCTCAGGATTTGTGTTTGTCTTGTGTTTTGTATGTTTGGATTATATTCGTGATTCGTGGTTCAAAAACGGAGAACTTATGTGAGCACTTTTAATAGTTAATTGGGAATAAAAATCAAATAATGATATCATTAATGAAATTCATTTATCAAGCCGAAATTAAAAGTGGTTCACACCTTTTGACACAAAGATTACGTTCAATAGGCAACTCTAAGTCATCGATTGAATTTTAAATTTCGGATTATAGGTGTGTAATTACGAGGTTACATGGTTTAGACACTTATTTACACTTCGCATATGTCATAGTTCTCGGATGCAAATATTCGGATATTGGATGTTTGAATTTAACTACACATGTGCAGGGAAAACTTCATTTCGGATTATAAATATGTTTTCGGATAATCTGTAGTCAAATAATTGTGACTGTTTATTTATAAATGTTGCTTGTCCTAGCGAACCGCCTGCAGATACCTGTAAGGTTCCCTTTTAAATGTATAAACAAACTAGATGTTTTGTCTGTGTTGATTTGCTAATTATGACTTGTTGGTATATAACATGATAAGATGTGAAACACAGTTTTTCTCCTGAATAAAATTGTGAATAAGGAATTGTATTATTATGAAGTACATTGATTTTCTAAAAACATATGTATTACAATTTATTTTCATCAAGTTCTTAATTATGGCCTTTAGTCAAAAGCACGATGTTGCAATGGTGGTATTGTGATATATTTTATGGAACATTTAACTTCCAGTAAAGGTATCCAGAATTATTATGACACACTTCCAAGATGGTATGCATATCTATTGTACCTGTTTTGTGTGAAGATCTTTGGTATATTCAATGCTAATTTGTTAGACATTATTGAGAGTAATGTAAATGATTTTACTAGTTTATACCCTGTCGTCTTAAGAAGTGGGGGATTGGAATGAATTAGACGCCATTTTATTGGGCGTGATTTATGTAATTCTGAAATTGATGAACATGTAGTAACCCAGGTACTAGTGTACTTGACTTTTATAAATAACTATTCAGAACTAGATCCGAAACATCTATATGTTTCAGGGTTCATGAATGAGTTGTAGTGATAGCAAACATTCAAGAGTCTTGCACTACGAATAACTATTTCTTGTCGATAAGTATACTTTTAGGCTTTCTTATGTACATACATGGACTCACTTACCACGTTATATATAACTGATTGAAACTTCCTGCATGTACATCAATGTTCACCAATACACATGTATATATAATATATTTACCAATTACTCAGTTACTAACGTGTACATATAGTTGATATTAGTTCATTATGTCTTGCCATTGGTTACTGGAAGATACCTATTTGTCTTAATTGCAGCTGCACAAGAACATGTACCGGTACTAAATATTCGTACTATGTTCCTGACTGCTTGTGATTTGTACTTAAATGCCAGGACTAAATTATTTAATTATTTGTGATTTGTACTTTTTTGCAGTACTTAATTTCATTTGAATGATTAATTTAACATTTGATTTCAGGACAACGCAACGTACAGTAAAATCTCTGACAAAATGACGTTTTTGGGTGTTGTATGTGTCCATGCATTTTAGAATCGGACATACTGTTTTCCAAAACGTTTTAACAGTATGCTTAGCCTAGTGATTGTGCTAAATGCAAACATTTGAAGCGTTGCAGTATGAATAACCCTTTTTGTAGATAAGTATACTTTTTCTTAGTATATACATATGTAATCACGTTTACTATGATATTCACAGCTGATTGAAACTTACTTACATGTATAAGTTTACCTAAAATAATAATGTTTTTGATAATAAGTTGATATTACTTGCCATTAATTTTTCAAAGATAACATTATTCTTAGTTACTCATATTAGGTACTTTCTAGTTAGAACTTAACTGCATGTGATTTGTAATTAAATACAAGAAGTAAATTATTTGTGTGATTTGTACTTAATTACATTTGATTTGTTCTTCATTCCATTGAAAACTGATTTACTATTGAATTTCAGGGCAAAGTACCAGACCATGATAACTGAGATGAATTGAAGCTTTGTGCTGTAATGTGTGTCCATGCATTTTCTAGTTGAACGTGCTGTTTTAGAAAATGTGTTTATTATTGTGCATAGTGTTAAATGTTTGTGCTTAGTGAAATGTGCATAGTGTTTGTGCTTAGTGAAATGTGCATAGTGTGTTATATATTTGTGATTAGGAAATAGGAATTATGGAATGTATATAATTTGGGATTTAGGATTAATTTTATGAAGTAAGTGGATTTTCTTGGACAATGCACTTTAATTTCACAATGATAGGTTCCCTCACATGATTTAACTTCACGTGCACTATTTTTTAGGATTAGGAAGAATCATTTTTCTTAAAGTTTTGAAACAAATTATTAGTTTTCGTTTTCAAATACCTATGGTTTTATAATTAGGACATTTTCTTTTCAAACCATGACTACGAAACATATATGCGCGACAATGTGTTTCTTTTAATTTTCATAGTATTCATTAATTTATGAGGATGGTTATACAACAAATATTTTTTCCCGAAATAGACAAACATATGCGTCAAGTTCATTCCAATTCAATACTGTAACAATAAAATGAACTAACTAGGGAGATAATGAACATATTAACCACATTCCCGGAATAAAGAGATGCGCGAAGGGTTGTTTCGAAAAATTTGAACGGAATAAAGTTTTATAGTTTTCTATTTATTTCCATAATAAATAATTTTAAAAGTGTAAATGAGTACCTTTTAAAATCACTTACGACATGCAACATGTTAACTTTTTAAAGATATTGACAACTTAGATCGGTTTATCAAATGAAACGCATACAATACAATCAAGATCGTTGGAATGTAGTAGATCTAGTCTACATTTATGAGACGTACGAGAAATGAAATTCCATCATATATCATGGTATTTAAATTATTAATAAAGATAGCTAACAAACTTGATTTAATTATTTTGACCAATATATTCTCGTCAATAAATGAATATTGACGATATCATTGACTATAGTATTGAATATGGATGGGTCCCTTTATATATTTACAATATATGTAGTTAGAACAATATATACTGAATACGCCCTCATTTCGGTCTAAATGGAATATAACCCAGTCCATAAAATGAATAAAAGAAATCGGCAGCGGTTATGCTATTTGACACAACGCAATACAAGAATTGTATGTTTTGAACAAAAATGTTATACATGAAATAAGTAAAGAAACCGTATGACATAATTAAATATTCATTTTTGTCTAGGATATTTATTATCCTGGAGGTTGTTTTTTCAACCAACCCGGCTAAACAAATTGATACCTATGATGCGCCATATTCTTACAATTGATGAACAATTTATATTGAAATCCTGTAACTATGTACAACCGACATTTATATACAGTCATTAACCTTCCTATTTGTATAGTCAACTTACACTTAATTTATTGAAACCAATTCTCATCAAGAAAACATATGAGTGTTATTTTTTTCATTGGAATATCGTCAGCTTTTTTATTGCAATATGAAAACCACATGAAAAATACAAATAAAGCACAATATACATGTATACTGCTGCGGATCAACCATTATTTATTCCAAACAATTAAAAAATCAAAGGCATTAAACATAATGAATGAAAGAAATAATTTAATAGCCGTGTACATATAAGATTTGCGAACTGCAACATGTGAATAAATCGATACACATAATACACCGAGTCCGCGATATTTACTGATTGTGTAAGTTGAATATTCTTTCAGATCGATCATTAAGATATCAAATTTTGTTTACTTGTTGCGTTAATTTCTTCATTTCGATATGCTAGGAATCAAAGTTTGTATTTAAAAAGAAACAATAATTTGTCCATTAAATATGCCAACAATCTGAGACATAATTAATTTTATTCATAGATATTCACAATTTGGCGTGCTCATTAGAGCTGAAATTATGAAAACGAATTATTGTGCATAGTGTATATCAATTGCAAATAATAAAATATGAGTAACGATCTGTCGTTTACAAAATGTTCTCATCATTTGGTAAAAAGAATTAAGAGTATAATACACAGTGTCGGCTATGTTAACTTGTTGTAAAAGACGTTAATTTCTTTATTTTAGATCAGTCTGTTAGTAATCAAATTTTGCATTTAAAAAAAAATAAAAAGAAGTCATATTTTATCCGTGGAATACACCAATAATCGCGCGACAGACATAAATTCATTTAATTCTTTGACATTTTAAATATTGTTGCGACCGAATCAATTGAAATAAATCATTGCGCATGATATATATGTCAAGTATAGATTATCAGGTCCAAGTCTACATACGTGACAGCAATAGATTCACATGAAAAGTACTATGCATAATGCTTGAGAAGCCTCTTTCTTCTTCATTTCTACACACACCCTTCTCTCTCTCTTGATTTATACAGTAATATATTCCTTTCCCGCTGTGTTACTGTCTAAGTTTTTTTCATACTGTTTTCTGAATTATTTTTACTTTTTGATCACAAGACCCATATCCCTATATCTGTATGATTTAATCTTTAATCTATTCTATACATACCAATAGTTAAATTGTTGAATAGTTCTTGAAATTTAACTGGAAGTCTATCAATCAACCGAATTATTGGCCGTAAAACAAATATTCCTGCAAACTTCCGGCCAAAAATCAAACAATTGAATATATAATTTATTTATTTAAGTCTCATCCACATTTACAAATGTAATAACTAATATATAAAAACAAATAAAATAGGTGGTCATTCTGATTAGAATTATAAGAGACTAGAATCATAAAACAACTATTTGACAAAAATATTATCATTGAAACCTATCTAAACACCAGTCCCTAGTTTTAATAGTATTTAATATAAAGGAAAGTCTGATAAGATTGTATATTTACTTATACATATATATATATATATATATATATATACAAAATGAAAATACCAAAGTAGAGGATTTTGTGAAGTAACTAAATATCGGATATTGTTCATTAAAAATCCCTATAACTATGGACAATGACGTGAAATAGTCCAGCAAACCCATAATAGATAGAAAATTCATTTTCATCTTCGATATTTACCATTCTGCAGATTCTTTCAACCAAAGCATGTAAACAAACCAATACACATGTCGCTCGATACATAGACTATTGGAAAGATAACTTAGTCCAAAATTTAGAATGAATTTCAACAATATCTTGTATGTATAATAAGTACACGAGACGTGCGAATTGCATTTTTTTATTTCCTACATGGATAATATCATTTGAATCTAACAAATTCAACTTTTGTATGAAATAAACGTAGCGCGTTATATATATGTTGTTTACACATCATTCTCATCTCGCATGGAATATAAATACACGAAACCCAACCCAATTATACTTTGGACTTATATTTGTTCAGTTTCATTATAATTCGCTACATGCATAATACTCATTTGAATCTATACATTGACAGTTCCGCGTGAAATACATATAACACTTTGATGACTTTTAAACTCATTATATAAACTAGCACATTTTCTCAATATACTGTCTATAGAACAGGTACGAAATAACCGCAAAATAAGTTCGACACATTTTTATTATGTATATTGACTATTTTGATATTCATTCAAGCAAGCAATACACATTAAGGAATACACAATGATTCACACTGATATTCACTGACATAGTATTACGTATTATTAGTTTCTACAGTCCGACATAATTATATATGAATACTCAGCCAAATCATGTAAACAAAGATATATACATGTCGTTCGATACATCATTAATGTACAACGCTCAATTGAAAGCTCAAAATAATTTAAATGCTATACACTATGCATAAACATATGCGTAGCCCGCTAGTTGTTTTCAAGATATGCTCATAATATCAGCTCATAATATTTCTTTTACATTCATGTTTTCAACACAGTTACAAACACTATTGAAACCATTTTATTTCAAATAAATTATTGCGTACGGTATATATCAACTCAAATTCTAATATATGTATAACTGCTTGTTGTTCATAAATATTCTCATCATCAAAACTTCTGAGTACGAAAAACGGACGCAATATCTGCGTTTATTTCTTAATTTTGATCGGTCAGAAATCAAATTTTGCATTCAAAAAGAAATCATAAGTTATCCGTGAAATACGCCTACAATCCCGCGACATGAATTCATTCTGTTCTTTGATATTTTTAACGTTCATGCTATTCAAATAAATTACTGCGCACGATATATATAAAATATACGTTAATTTCATCATTAAAGATGTCTAGATAATCAGTAATTTAAGAGTCTAAAAATATGCAAAGCCGCCTTTTTGTTGACGAATTATTCTTCGCACTATAGATACCAAGCATTTTCGTCATAGATATTTTTTATTCAAGACACAAAATGCGCACTATTCAATACGCAGTGTCCGCTATATCCACTTGCTGTGTATGACTATTTAATGTTTGATAATGAACATAAAAATCAAACAATATTTGCCTTGAAATACTTCAAGAACCCCACTCAAAATTTGGCTCTGAAATACTAGTATGTAAATAAATATTGCGGTAATAATACCGTGTAAAGCATGTATACAAAGCATGCGAATTAAATTAGTTCATAAATTAGGCCATTTAATCAACGTTTAGCCGTTTCAATATCACGTGCAACGTATATTGTCATTAATGTAGGATGTAAATAAATATTGCAGTAATAATTCCGTTTAAAGTATGTTTTCAATTCATGCATGTTGTATTAGCTCATATATTTGGGTATTTACTTTCGCCGAGAACAATGTAAATATACCACCAGCATAAATTTCGTGTATTTTGACCCTGTTAAATTTTGTGGCAATTCATCAAATATTGTATATGACATAATCAAACCGGATTTGCAACATGGGTATTAATCATTTTATTCCGATACAATCATAAAAATGTATTTTTCAACCAAATCATTGGCTGTAAAACTTGTAAACAAATTTTCCTGCAAACTTTCGGCCAAAAATCAAACAATTGACGTGAAATAATTCAGCAAACCCAAAATAGATAGAAAATTCATTTTCATCTTCGATATTTACCATTCTGCTGATTCTTTCAACCAAAAGCATTAAACAAACCAATACACATGTCGCTCGATACATAGATTATTGGAAAGATAACTTAGTCCAAAATTTAGAATGAATTTCAACAATATTTTGAATGTACAATAAATACACGAGACGCGCGATTTGCATTTTTTTTATTCCTACATGTATAATATCATTTGAATCTAACAAATTCAACATTTGTATGAAATAAACGTAGCGCGTTATATATATGTTGTTTACACATCATTCTCATCTCGCATGGAATATAAATACACGAAACCCAACCCAATTATACTTTGGACTTATATTTGTTCAGTTTCATTATAATTCGCTACATGCATAATACTCATTTGAATCTATACATTGACAGTTCCGCTTGAAATACATATAACACTTTGATGACTTTTAAACTCATTATATAAACTAGCACATTTTCTCAATATACTGTCTATAGAACAGGTACGAAATAACCGCAAAATAAGTTCGACACATTTTTATTATGTATATTGACTATTTTGATATTCATTCAAGCAAGCAATACACATTAAGGAATACACAATGATTCACGCTGATATTCACTGACATAGTATTACGTATTATTAGTTTCTACAGTCCGACATAATTATATATGAATACTCAGCCAAATCATGTAAACAAAGATATATACATGTCGTTCGATACATCATTAATGTACAACGCTCAATTGAAAGCTCAAAATAATTTAAATGCTATACACTATGCATAAACATATGCGTAGCCCGCTAGTTGTTTTCAAGATATGCTCATAATGTCAGCTCATAATATTTCTTTTACATTCATGTTTCCAACACAGTTACAAACACTATTGAAACCATTTTATTTCAAATAAATTATTGCGTACGGTATATATCAACTCAAATTCTAATATATGTATAACTGCTTGTTGTTCATAAATATTCTCATCATCAAAACTTCTGAGTACGAAAAACGGACGCAATATCTGCGTTTATTTCTTCATTTTGATCGGTCAGAAATCAAATTTTGCATTCAAAAAGAAATCATAAGTTATCCGTGAAATACGCCTACAATCCCGCGACATTAATTCATTCTGTTCTTTGATATTTTTAACGTTCATGCTATTCAAATAAATTACTGCGCACGATATATATCAAATATACGTTAATTTCATCATTAAAGATGTCTAGATAATCAGTAAAAGGGACTAAGAAAACTATGCAAAGCCGGCTAATTGTTTACAAATTATTCTCCGCACCTTAGATAACACGCATTTTTGTCATAGATATTGACCATTTTAATAGTTTTTCAAGGCACAAAATGCACACCATACAATATGCAGGATCCGATTTATTCACCTGACAGTGTGTGTATGATTGATATTTTTTATAATGAACATAAAAATCAAACAATTGCTTAGAAATACTTCAAGAAACCCACTCAAAATTTGTCTCTGAAATATGTAAAGAGTAATCGCGGTAATATTATCGTGTAAAGTATACATACAAAGCAGGCATATTATATAAGCTCATAAAGTAGGCCATCTAATAAACGTTTTGTCGTTTGAATTTCATGTCTAACATATAAGGTTATTAATTGAGGTTTTCAATCAAAATATAGTTGTGAAATATGTAAATAAATATTGCAGTAATAATTCCGATTTAAATATGTTAACAATTCATGCACATTGTATAAAGTCATGAATTAGGGTATTTATTCAAGATTTTGCCGTGGAACTGTAAATACATGCATACCCCAGCATAAAATACAATATTTTGCCTTGACTAATTAAGGCAATTCATTCAATTGAAATATTGTATGTGACATATTGAAACCAATTTTGCAACAGGTATATTACTCATTTTATTATGATACATTCATAAAAAATCTGTTTTCAACAAAATTATTGGCCGTAAAGTTTGTAAGCAAATACTCCTAATAAATACATACTTTCGTAAAATGAACGTAATGCGTATGTTGTTTACGCATTATTCTCATTTCGTATGAAAAATACTCGAAGCTCACCACTGTAAAAACTTTTGCCGCGTGTTTGATCATTTCAATATATTATATGAATATAATTTTTTTATTTGACAAGATAAAAAATCAAGCAAGTGCCCGTGAAAAAAAACGTCAACAAACCCACAACATATGTACAATTCATTTAATTTAATATATTTACATTATGCAGAATCTTTTCAACCAGAGCATGAAAACAAAACAGTACACATTTCGGTCGATACATAGACTATTGGGAAAGATAGTTTATTCCAAAAATTAGAATGCATTTCAACGATATCTTGCATGTACAACAAATACACGAGACGCGCGTCTTGCATTTATTATTTCCTACATGTATAACATGATTTGAATATAATAAGTTCATAATTTCCGTGAAACAAACGTAGCACATACGTTGTTTACCTTTTATTCTCCTTTCGCATGAAAATGAATACACGAAACCTAACGCATTAATACTTTGGCCTCGTGCTAGGTCAATTTCATTTTTCGCTACATGCATAGTACTCATTTCATTCCATAGACTAATATTTTGCGTTAAATATAAATATCAAACTTTGATTACGCATAAACTCATTATTTTGCGCATTTGGTCAATATAATGTCTATGGAACAGGCCGGTACATAAGAACCGCAAAATAAATAACACACATTTTCATCATATTCATTGATCATTTTGATAGTTTGTTCTTGCAGCCAATACACATAATAGAATACACACAGATTCACGGTGATATTCGGTGACAAAGTATTACGTTAATTTCTTCAGTCCGGCATATATATATGAATTTTTCAACCAAATCATGTAAACAAAGAGATACATATCTTGTTCGATACATAGCGTATTGATGATCAAGGTTTACCTCAAAATTAGAATAATTTAAATGTTATATACTTTGCATATAATATGCGTAGCGCTAGTTGTTTACAAGATATTCTCATCGTATCAGCTCATGATATTTTCAATTTCATGTTTTAACTGTTTGCAGCCAAATCTTTTTTAATTAATTATTGTGCACGATAGATATCAAATATACGTTACGTTAATTTCATCATTTAAAATGAAATCATAATTCGTCTGAGAAATACGCCAACAAGACCGGGACATAAATTCATTTTCTTCTTAGATATGTTTAACATTCATGTTATCGAATGAATTCAAATGAATTATATGACATGTAATATACTAATTATGCGTTAATTTCATAATTTGTGATTTCTAAATAATGAGTATAAGACACTGAATAAGTATGCTAAGCCGGCTTTTGTTTACAAATTATTCTCCGCATATTTGATACCATGCATTTTCGTCATAGATATTGAACATGTTGATAGGGTTGGGTTTTTTTCAAGAAAAGGACACCTTATTCAATACACAGTGTCCGCTATTTTACTTATTGTGTATGATTGATAAGTTTTGATAATGAGCATAAAAATCAAATGATTTTCTTGAAATACTTCTAGAAATACTTCTAAAAAGCCGCCCCGCTCAAAATTTGGCTCTGAAAAATGTAAATTAATATTGCGGTAACAATTCCGTTTAAAGTATATATACTAAGTATGCACATTATATATATCCTCCTTTTCTCTGTTGTCTCTCTTGATTTCTTCTTACATTTATAATACATAAATCATTATCTTAACTGACTTGCTTATTTACCTTTCTTATAACAATACATGTATACTATAATTACTAAAGCCTATTTTTGCCACTTAATTGTTACTGTCATATGAAAAATGTATTGCGTTATTTGTATATTCACATGGGCCTATGGCTTACTGAAATTTGAAATAAACTATCTATCTATTATACGCTCATAAATTAGTTTTTTTAATCAACGTTCTTGCCGTTTGAATTTCATGTACAACGTATAAGGTCATTAATTGAGGGTTTCAACCAAAATATGGTTTTGAAATATGTAAATAAATATTGCAATAATAATTACGTTTAAAGTATGTTTACAATTCATGCGCGTTGTATAAGCTTGTTAATAAAGGGTATTTAATCAAAATTTTGCCGTGAAAATTAAGATATACCCCAGCGCATGAATTCCGCAAATTTTGACCCTGACTAATTAGGGAAATTCATCAAATATTATATATGACATGATCAAACCGGATTTGTAAAATGTACATTACTCATTTCATTTTGATACATTCATTAAAAACGTGTTTTCAACAAATTATTGGCCGTAAAACTTGTGTGAACAAATATTCCTACAATATTTCCGCTTAAAGCATATCTACAATTCATGCGCATAATATAAACTCATTTATTAGACCATTTAATCAACGTTTTGGCGTTCGAATTTCATGCACAACATACAATGTCATTAATTAAAGCATTCAATCAAAATTTGACAATGAAATAAATGAATAAATTTTGCGGTAATAATTAATTTTACAATATGTTACAATTCATGCACATCATGTAAGCTCATTAATTATGCCAGTTAATCAAGGTGTTACCGTGTACATATAATGCTCATATTTTTTACTTGAAATCATTTTGAAAATACTATTAACGCGGTTTGTAAACATTCGATTCTTAATCAAACCAATACTCAGTATTGTAAACAAATACAAATATCGTTCGATGCATAGTCAATACTAAAATATTCCGAGACATTAACATTTTGAGTAAGGCTTATGAATGTCTTCATTCTGAGCGGTTAAATTAAAATTTTGCATTCAAAATGAAGTCATAATTCGTCAGTGAAATACGCCAGCAAGCCCGGAACATGAAATAATTTTCTTCTTGGAAATCGTTAACATTATTCATGCAACTGAATGATTTCAAATAAGTTATTGGGTACGATATTTACCAAATACGTATACGTTAATCTCATCATTTAAGATGTCTAGATAATGAGTAATTTAAGAGTCTAAAAATATGCAAAGCCGCCTTTTTGTTGACGAATTATTCTTCGCACTATAGATACCAAGCATTTTCGTCATAGATATTTTTTATTCAAGACACAAAATGCGCACTATTCAATACGCAGTGTCCGCTATATCCACTTGCTGTGTATGACTAATTAATGTTTGATAATGAACATAAAAATCAAACAATATTTGCCTTGAAATACTTCAAGAACCCCACTCAAAATTTGGCTCTGAAATACTAGTATGTAAATAAATATTGCGGTAATAATACCGTGTAAAGCATGTATACAAAGCATGCACATTAAATTAGTTCATAAATTAGGCCATTTAATCAACGTTTAGCCGTTTCAATATCACGTGCAACGTATATGGTCATTAATGTAGGATGTAAATAAATATTACAGTAATAATTCCGTTTAAAGTATGTTTTCAATTCATGCATGTTGTATTAGCTCATATATTTGGGTATTTACTTTCGCCGAGAACAATGTAAATATACCACCAGCATAAATTTCGTGTATTTTGACCCTGTTAAATTTTGTGGCAATTCATCAAATATTGTATATGACATAATCAAACCGGATTTGCAACATGGGTATTAATCATTTTATTCCGATACAATCATAAAAATGTATTTTTCAACCAAATCATTGGCCGTAAAACTTGTAAACAAATTTTCCTGCAAACTTTCGGCCAAAAATCAAACAATTGACGTGAAATAATTCAGCAAACCCAAAATAGATAGAAAATTCATTTTCATCTTCGATATTTACCATTCTGCTGATTCTTTCAACCAAAAGCATTAAACAAACCAATACACATGTCGCTCGATACATAGATTATTGGAAAGATAACTTAGTCCAAAATTTAGAATGAATTTCAACAATATTTTGAATGTACAATAAATACACGAGACGCGCGACTTGCATTTTTTTTTATTCCTACATGTATAATATCATTTGAATCTAACAAATTCAACATTTGTATGAAATAAACGTAGCGCGTTATATATACATGTATGTTGTTTACACATTATTCTCATCTCGCATGAAATATAAATACACGAAACCCAACCCAATTATACTTTGGACGTATGCTTGTTCAGTTTCATTATTCGCTACATGCACAATGCTCATTTGAATCTATACATTGATAGTTTCTGCTTGATATACATAAAACACGTTGATGACATAAAAACTCATTAACTAGCTTAAATAATTTGCTCAATATACTATCTATAGAACAGGTACGAAATAACCGCAAAGTAAGTTCCGCACATTTTTATTATAAATTTATATTTACTATTTTGTTATTCGTTCAGGTAACCAATACACATTAAGGAATACACGCTGATATTCACTGACATAGTATTACGTTAGTTTCTACAGTACAATGTATAATAAGGTCATTATTGAGGTTTTCAATCAAAATATAGTTTTGAATATGTAAATAAATATTGCAGTAATAAATCTGTTCTAAGTGCGTTTACTCGTATGTTTACAATTCATGCACGTTGTATAAACTCATTCATAAAAAATGTGTTTTCAACAAAATTATTGGCCGTAAAACTTGAAAGCAAATACTCTTGCAATATTTACGGTATAACATATTAATTGAAAAGTCTAATGATGAGTAACGGCTTCTTGTTTACAATTTTCTCATCATTTAGTAAATGCCAAGCATTTTTGTCACAGATAATGACAACTTTGATATTTTTTCAAGAAATCAAATTCACACTATTCAATACAGTGTCCGCTATATTTATTTGTTCCTCATTATATATATGTCATACATGAAATTTTGCTTTTAAAAAGAAATTGTGACAAAATTTCATTTTGTTCTTCGATATTTACAATTTGGCGTCTTATTTTCGAACAAAGCATGTAAATACGCAGCTAGACTTGACGTTCAATACATATATACTTTGGCCAAATGCTAGGTCAATTTCTTTATTCAATACATGCATAATAATCACTCGAATCTGATAAATGCATAATATTCGTAAAATGTTGTTCAGTCATTATTCTCATTTTGTAACTATGAAAAATAAATACTCGAAGCTCACCCCTTTAAAACTTTTGCCGTGTGTTTGATCATCTATCTATCTATATCTATCTATATTATTTTTCAAATTGAAGATAAAAATCTTTGCGTAAAACAAACGTAGCGCATATGTTGTTTACACATTATTCTCATTTTGTATGCAAATGAATAAACGAAATCCAACACATTAATACTTTGGCCGTGTGCTAAATCAATATCATTATTCGCTACATGCATAATACTCATTTGAATCTATATATTAATATTTTGCGTTAAATATAAATATCACACTTTGATTACGTATAAACTTATTAATTTGCGCATTTGATCAATATAATGTCCATGGATCAGGTCTGTACATAAGAACTGCAAAATAAATACCACGCGTTCTCATCATCGGATACCTAGCATTTTTGTCATATTTATTGACCATTTTTATAGTTTTTCACGATGATCCAATACTCACTATTAAATGTCCGCGCAGTTTAAGCGTAACTAGTTTTTTATTAGATATTTATAGTTTCAAGTTTATTGGTATTATCGGCATATAATGCCTCTGACCATTTACAATTTATATACATGTCAAGATGGTCAAGACAACAGTTTTTATTTTAAACAAATAGTATAAATAGAAAAAACATAATGACTATATACATACTTCTCAATTAATACATTACATACATACATTTGCATATTTGAAAATTTTAAATAAACAAAATCAGTGCAAGCACACATATTTGAAAGAATATAATATAATAATTTATAAGACTTATGCAAGCGAATCAGTTAAAATAAATTATTGCGCTGGATGTAGATCATATCTACGTTAATTTGATCATCTAGGACACCTCAATAATAAGTATACGAGAACCGCAGCTCGAATGCATGCATTATATACATGGTATTGAGTCCACGTTCATTTATAATGTAACAGTCTTAGCTTGATTCGTTTTTATGATCCGTTCAACATGTTTTGTATGTATATTAATGTACCACTTGATTTGAAGAATTGTGTTCAATTGTATATATGTTTGGTGATAATTGTTGAAACACTGGATCAAAATCCCAGGTTCTACTGTTACTAAATTGAATTAACTTATTACTATTAAATATATAAGGACACAGTTTTGGGTTTACAGATACTTTTACTTTCTATTTATTTATAAGTTGTCACAATATTTATAACTGAAACAAGTTGTATGGATTATAATAAACAAGGTGAACAATAAATAAGATGAATCAAATACTCAACAATCCTAACCTAACCTAACTTAGTTTAATTTTACATATATAAAGACCATGAATTTAGAAGGAAAGAAAGATAATAATTTAGTCCATGAATTTAGAGCCCCGGTCAAAATATATAATAAAAGTATCCCTTAAATTTACAAAAGAGGTGGCAAAGTTTGGACAAGTTGCAAATGTCAGTGAACTGAGCACTGAGTGCTGGTAACTCAGCCTTATAATATTACCCTTTCAGGGAGAGAAATCATGAGAATTTCATTATACACTCTTTTTGAATGACACAGGGGTATACTAAAACATGTACAGTGTAACACATAAACTGATGGTTAAAACAATGCGATTTTAAGTATATCAAGTGAATAAATAACCCCAATGACTAGATAGTTGAACAATATTATTTAATGATTGCTTGAATAAACATGTGTAGAAGGTAAAATACCTTTAGATTAAATGTATTTAAGAAGAATCAAAATGGACTTATTGTAATAATAATCAAGCATAGATGTTGGATAGTAACTAAAAGTCAATTCTGCCACAATAACATTAAATTCTCTATAAACAAATTGACAAATAGGGCATATTTTGCATGAAATCATTTTGAAAATACTAACTGTGAAACGCGTGCTTCGTAAGAATTCAATTCTGAATCATATCAATACATAGTTCAATACACAATATTTAATATATGTACACACATTATCAAGGACTTATATACATGTATGTATATAAGTCCTTGACATTATTAAGTACTCGATATTAACATGTTGTGCAAAACGTTAATTTCTTCATTGAAATCTGTTGCTATTGAAAAAAGAAAAATATCATAATATGCTATAGAAATATGTTAACAATATTTCAACATTAATTTGTTTTGTTCTTAAGATACATACAATCAGGTAGTTGTACCTGGTACAATTTGGCGTGCAATTCTCAACCGGAGTATGAAAACATATATAATTTTTATACTCAAATTCATTTGATACACATTTTATTGATGAACAACGCTTATTTCAAAATTTGGATGATTTTCAATGCTATACACTTTGCATATATAAAATATGCTTGTTTTTTACTAAGTTTTCTAAATTTAATACCATATAAACTCATTATATTTTTCATTTTTCTTATCATTAAGTCTTTCACGTGGAAATCATTTATCATAATATCATTGAGCATGATACATGTACTTGGAGTGCTGCGCATTATGTTATTAATCAACGTGAATACCTTATCAAGTTGAGAAAATCATATGTAACTAACATATAGACATGATAAGGTTTTTGTTCAAAATTCATTACCATGTTATAAAATCATTAATTTGAACGTTCAATCTAATTTTCATTAAAGAAATATGAACAAACCAAGCCCTCCCCCTGAAAGCCCTGATGCCATGCGTCCACCCCCTCTACTCACTTTCTTGAATGTAACCCCTCCCCCCCACTCCCCCAACCTGAAATCCTGGATCCGCTTCTGATGATTGCATGTATATAAGAGATTTCTTATATGTGTTTCTTATATAATCTGTTATACATTCTTACACTTCAGTTTGGGTTTTGTTGTTCTTTTTTAAGCATTGTGAAGAAATAGAAACATATAGCTCTGGTATTGTGTCCTATCAGGCAATAAATTTATGAGTTAAAGCAATATGATGTGTACATACATATATTTCTAAATGCAGTACAAAACATTTCACTAGCAGTATTAAGGACTTACATACATACATATGTATATATCAGTCATTGGCAGCAGTAAAACGTTGATATTTACTCCATTATGTTATCAATTCAGTCTGTAGATGGTTAGTACCACCTCCGTACGGATTTGGAAGCACACAGAAAATGCCGTAGAACTTTTAGTGCATAAAGCGGTGGTCCCAATACATGTCGTACATGTAAGTGCGTGCTGTCTACTTGCAAAAACATGGGCAAATATTGGCGATCCATACATGGTGAGTACTGCCTCTGTACGGATTTGAATGCATACATGTAGGCATGCCATAGCTCTTTAAGTGCATGAGGAACTTTTGCTGCGTTCGGCCTGTGGTCGGGCTACGGATTTACTCCAGTACTCAAGTTCATCGTACTAGCATGCACTTACATCGTACGAGTGAGAAAGGTACGGTTCGCAAACAGCACGTGCAAGTACGGCCTTTGTATGATAACGTGGCAATCGCACGACAATAGTACGTTGTAAGCACATGTCAATCACCACGTGTGCAACGTGCTAAGTGCGCAGCCGCTAATCGCTAGACGTGCCGTGAGGGTCACGTACATACACCTTATGCAACCGTGCATGTACGTACTTCTTCCCTGCTCTTGCCACTCCCTTCCTTCGTTTTCAGAAAAACATGGCAGTCGTGGCTCCAAAAAACGTATGGACTTAAAACATGCACGGTGGGTTGTGACCGAGCCTTAAGCGTACTTCGGTATATTCTGGTAATGGGGGGTATTCTGGTAAAACGTGGGACCGTTAATAACTTTCCATTTTAACTATTCATACTTTTAAAACAACTTGCATTCTGTAATAACCCCGCCACAAAAGAAGCAGAGACTTCAGTTAAAGCCTCTGCTTCTATTGTACTTCAGAAGTACTTCATCAGCGCTGCAAAATTTAAAGACCCGCTTCATCTGAAGTCCCGGGGACTTCTTTCATACTTCTTGATACGCTTCAGATGAAGTCCCCTGCTCCACCGAAGCGCACGGGGACTTCAGAAGTACTTCATAGACTTTAGGATGGATTGATTTAATCTATTTCTTATAAGGAGGGGCTTCATAAGCGCTTCAGTATATTTAAAGGAATGGTGATGTTTGATGACATCACAGGTCACATGGTGTAAATTCAAAAAATGGCTGACTGTTATAATAAGAAAAAGTGTGCCAATAATGAAAATGGAAAAACTGCTAAAACTATGATGTTAATACACTGGTAAGTGTACTGGTTTTTAAGTTCTTGTATAGATAAATGTTTTACACCTGCAGAAAACCTAACATGACAGTTTCATATATATTTAGAGACAATTATGATAAAACCAAGTGGATGGGGTGTGATGAAACACTTGAGAGGCTGCAATTTGACTGTGTTGTAGTTAGGTACATTATTAACAGAATTAATCCCTATCTTATAATGTGATCAAACTGCTATTATTGTTAAGTTAAGTTTTCCAAGTATATATAATTAAATTATTTAAGAAAAGACTGGCTCTGCATGTCTGAAAAACTTCTGAATATTTCTCTGAATATAGTCCGAGTGAACTCAATGTACAATATCTAAATATTATTTTTGAGTGTTGTCTCAGAAATGTCTGAATTATATCTGAATACTTTTTCTGATTACTGTCTGATGATGCAGACATGGCATATCAGACATTTCATGATTTAGCATGATGCATGGTCTGAACATAATTTCAAACAGTGACTTCAAATAAGTAGGCGCTTCAATGACGCTTCTTAGAGGTGCTTCAGACACGCTTCTGTTTGTGCTTCAAAGGCGCTTCTGACAAGGGACTTCAAATGCGCTTCAACCTAATTTGCATACTGAAGCACATCTGAAGCGCTAATTAACATAATTGGGACGGGACTTCAAATGCGCTTCTCCATTACTTTCATACATGTAATTTTATCTGTATCTGTGAAGTTCTCTTGAAGCAGGAGACTTTAAAAGTACTTCTTTGATACTCCAGGGGGAAGCTTCATTTGTACTTCAGATATGCTTCAGATGTGCTTCGTTTGTGGCGGGGAATAGTCGTTTATTTCAAAACAAATTAATTCCAGTTTACCTGTAATCTTAAGGTCAGATAGCTTAATTGGATAAAGCAACCCAGGCCAGTAATTGGCTATGGGGAGATTCGGGTTCAAATCCTGATCTGACTTTTATTGGTAACCGTTAACAACTAGCGTCTGCGCTCACAAGGAACCAGTGTAATTACTTCAAATTCAACTTGAATTGTAATGATTAAAAATTCTAACTAAAAGTACATCTACTTATCTACTTGAGACAACTTAGGGCTACATGCAAAACCATGCATTTATGGCATGTTTAAGAGCTGCAAACGTTGATGCACCATAAATACAACATATTCAATAAGGATTTAAAACCTTCCTTAATACCGAATATCAGAGGTTTTTGCTATTAAAACATACCATTTAAAACACCTGGATAATGATTAATGAATTGGGAAGGGGCAGCACCATTCTTAATATCTAAACATTAGGCTTTATAATTATGTGATTGGGCAGCATAAGCAGTTAGGTTTGCAAATAACTACATCAATACAAGTTCAAACAATAATCAAACAGGAACTACATATCATCAGTATTGGTTACATAAAATATGTTTATGCAAGAAAAGACCAATCTCAATCATAAAACAACACACATTTTGCCATTTTTACTCCTTTTATGCTGTTGTTTGTTGTATAAGCAATGTATGCAAAGTAAATATTAGTCAATCATAAAAAATAGTAGAAAATCTTACAAATTCATTGCTAAAAAAAATTCAAAACATCAGATGTGGCAAGTTTGTACAAGAAATTACCAAAGTAAAATGATGAGTTAGGTTCAATCTTGCATGGACAAAATGCCATTTTTAACCTCAAAACTGGAGAAAACATGGCTAGAGGGAGTTCATCAGGTGAGAAATGATCTGTTTTATGCAAAAAAGGTCCTAACTCAATTTTGACCAAAAGTGTCAATCGGAACTCCTCCGCGTTTGTCTAAAGAAAGTGCCTCAGACATAATTAATAGTAGTTCACGGGTTACATTCTACCATGGCTGACCTTGGGAATCCAACAATGGAAACAGCCTGTTTCTCTTTCAATAAGAATTTGATGCCCGTTTTATCAATCGTGAACGATAACCATTTGAAAGTCTGAAAATCTGAGAAAGTAGTGACCGGAAACCAAATAACAAAAAATTGTAACCCTACACTTATCATAATGTACAAGGTGTATTTCTCAGTTATGGAAATGCCCAAGTTCTTATGATTGCAAAAATATAGTTAGATATGGTTTTGTATGGACGCCTTCATTTATAATACCATTTTCTTATTTTGACAAATGGATGAAACCCCGTTCTAGGCAGTGCCACCCACCTCCGTGGTCGAGTGGTCAAGGTCGCTGACTTCAAATTACTGTAACCTCTCATTGATATATAGAGGGTCATGGAATTGAGCCCAGCAACCGACCATGTCTCTTTATGTGAAAAATTAGGCAGTTGCTTACCGAGGATAGGACTCTAGTACTTGAACACCTTCATGTTGTTAATGGGAAAAACCAGTACTAGAGTTAAAGAATCGCCCGCCTCATGTGACTCTGACTGTTGAAAAGAGGCATAAAACACAAACAAACAAACACATCTATTGGCTTGCACTGACTTATTTCATATTAAACTAACCAGAACATAACAAAACAGAATACTTATTACATGACTTTAATAATACATGTAATTATATACCAATTTTATATGTCAACTTACAATAAATGTATAATTATGCATTTTCTATGACAAATTCTGAATGGTTCATTTTTAACTTTCTTTGCTTTTTTAGCTAAGACTTTAAGACAATCGAGGGTCTCTAGACGGACAGACTTTGTGAATGAATCATGTTTCGGTAGCTTTCAGTCCTTTAATTTTAGTCATTCAGATTTGTCTCCCTTGTAGAGATCACGGAGATCATGGCCTCCAGGCCTACGGAAGTTCTTCCCATGTTAATTTACAGAAGTTGTCTCCTGTTTATGAACTACTACCTCGTAAGTGTTGATTCCTGTTGATAAAATGTGATGCACTAAACGTTGAAATGTAATTGTTGACTGTTTGTGTTGTAACTGCTGGTTATGTGAATGTCATATGTTTTCGCGAATTTGCGATTTGTGTCTTTGCACTGTAAGTAGCTTCAATCATGGTTGTTATAATTTATAATTTCATATTACCAGTGACGAAAGGGATATACAAATATTTTAGGATCAAACAAATCAATAAAGTTCAGTGTGTTCTAGGTACCGGGGGTCGTAGCTTCACCAGTTGTGGTGTGTACTATCCCTTGTATGCCCATTTCTGCGGTGACGCTATATTTGTAACCATCGATGCCCGGATGATAACAATGACTCGCACATGCATGTCGCCTCCACTTCCGTTTTCGCCAGGCATTTGTCGGCAGGGAACCAGACCATTGACTGTTTACATTGCATGCCGTGGCTTTAAAAGAAGAATTGCTTAAATGAGAATTAAATGGTTGCATGATTGCAGACTTGTACCGTTGTGCATTTTAACACTTGTAAGAGTTAGGAAGGCGGTAATAGGGACGGCCTGTATACTGTGTACACAAAAATTCTGAATATATAGTGGTAGGGGATTGTTATGTATTTCTGGCTAAGTAGGTTTTGTGGAATTGCTGATATTTGTATAGAAGAAGTCTACTGTTTGGAACTATAATTTTCACTTTTGGCGGGTTATGTCTAAAACTCAGTACATTTTCCAGACAGTCGGATCGACTAAAAGGAAAAATTTACCAGACCGGCATGGATACTACGTGACAGGTCTGGCGGTCCGACAGACTTTCAATATGACTGCTGATAAGGCAGCGTAATTAGGTCTAAGTGTGTATTGATTCTTTATCGTGTCACTTGTAGATTTCGAATAGGATTACTCGTAGACATAAAGGATTCACTAGTAGATAAACAGTGCAACAACTGCAATATTTTTTTCATTTATTTGCATTGAACAATGTTAATATCAGAGGAAAGCACTTAATTGATACCATAATTGATTGATCTAGGTAGGCCTACAGTTTAATCTATTTTAAGATTGACACCAAGAATTTATTTTTTGATTTGCAGCCATGACGATATTTTCAGCCTTTACAAGCAACAAAACATACTTTTCCACATGATTCTTATTACAAATTCTACTTTAGTTAAGGCTTTGAATACGAGTTGAATTTAAAACCAGCAGAAAAAGACAATGTTCAGTTTTCTGCATTCACAATTACAAGTTAATAATATTTTTGGATAGTCACATGAATTTCAATCATAATTGACCGGGCAAAAATTTGATCAGGCCCATTGTACGCACTTTAAATAGACTGAGGATCGAGTGGGATGTGGGAATGCACATTATATGCACCAAGAATATGACACTCTTATTTTTTCTTTTATATTTTGTTCTTTTATACATTTTTTTGTGCAGGTATGCACATATTATGTTATTTTTCTTTGCACAGATGAGCGTGAGTGGGAATACTGAAAATATTTATTGTGTTGAAAACGTTTGACATCTGTTTTAGAATGCAAATACAAATTTAGTCATTCAAAGTGTCGTGCAGTTGTGACGTGCAAAAAACAAAAGTAAGCAAAAACTTAAAAAACAAAGATGAATGTGGTACAGCTAGTAAGCCTAAGAAATCAGTGACAGTTAAATGGTTTACACATTGTAAACCAGACTATGAGAAACATAACGCAACTAAAATATTTGTTGTTTGTAGACAGTATAATTATGAATGTGACAAATGGTACATTTTTAAACATATTTTTTTTGTAATTTCATGTGAACCTTAAGTCAACATTACCTAAAAGTTCTTTGAATGATTTCTTTAATGTGGATCTTTAATTTGGATCTAGTCTGCAGCTCATCTGTAGAAAAATATGTTATTATTGAAATACACCCAAAATTGACAAATTGTAGTTTTATACTGTTTGTTGTGCATGCTGTCATCAGGCTTTGTGTATTTTTCACAGACTTTTACTTTATGGCATTTTGTGTTCTAGGGGATAGAGGAGGGGGCCAAGTTAAAATTCTGTATTGGAACATTAATGGGCTCACTAGTGAAAAGATGGAATGTAACGATTTTGTGAACGTTATTGTTAATAATGATATTAATAATTATATTTTTGTATGAATCATGGGCATTAAGTGAGAGTAAAATGGATATATCTGGTTATGTATGTCACAACATCTATATATAGAAACTTTCAGCATGATAAGGCAGGCAAGGATCTAGGTGTAGTGGAGGCATAGTACTGTATTACAAAGAATCAATCAAAGATATAAGAATTGTTAAAACTCACCAGAATTCAATGATATGGTTATATAACTTGATCACATATTTCTTAAAACAAGTAATGATATTGATTTATGTGGCATTTACTTAAGGAATGAGAATTCTCCAGCCTATGATGTTGTAAGCATTGATTTCTTTGAATTGTTAGAAACTGAAATAAGTTATTTCAAAATCTTGGTGATGTATGTCCAGGGTTTTGTTTTACTAAGAAAGTGACGCCGATAGTCGGCGTCTTCCCCTCGGAAAATAAGCTATATTTTTCAAATAAAAAAAAATTCCCTAAGAGCCATGAAAAAAATCCAATATTTTTATGATTAAGAACACATTATCATGTCCATTCTTTTTAAAATTCGTCGCACATTAAATAATGCTTCAACATACTGCATCTAGGTAGTCTTTTTGACAAGTACATACGGTGGTGATACTAAATATAGCTTTTTATTACGTCACGGATAATGTGTACCAGCATACGAACCTCGTTACATACGAGCCTTTTCATTTGGAGCTCGGGTATCGACTCGAGTCGAGAGTTTTCCAATTGAACAGCACGAGTAATGACTCAAGTGACGTCATTTAATCTCTTCACCCTGACTCTTGTAAACCCCGCTCCAACCCAGGGTTAGTCCAGTTTCAAAATGGCAGAATACGTTCTGTAAACGAAATTACTTATGTATTTTTTTTTAAAGATCTAGTCTTACACTTATTTGCAAACAGAATGTTTGTTGGTACCAAACAAGTAAGATGCTTATTTAACAAGACCGAAAAGCACAATATGGTCGCATTTGTAATTAAAATAAATGAATGTTCAGCGATATTTTATTGTTTCCAGTGTAAATCACTCACATGCAAAATGGCTGCTTCTCAAAAACCAATAAAACATGTTCAGACACGGTATTTTGACATGAAAATCAACCAGACCTATAATGTTAGTATATTGTTTACCTATGGTATTTATGTTGATTTACCGTGTTTTGTGGATTTTCGTCTATTAAAAAGTTGTGACTATGGCAAGGTCTGTTAAATGAGCAAGACTATGATATATAATTATATAAGTGTTAATTAATGTCTTTTAAGTTTGAATACAAAAAGACAGCGAAATACCCCTGTATAGAGGCTGTTGGACTGATTTAAAACTTTATAAAATCAGTATTACGTACAAATACAGGGATTTTTCCCCAAATTTGCTTCTTTTGAGTGTTTTTCCCCTTTTCACCAGCGTCCAGCGTCTTCCCCCATTCCTAAAAAAACCTGATGTCCTTTTGTATGTGGTGATTTTAACAGCAGGATAGATTTGAAACATGATTTTGTTAGATATGGTAGCATAAATGATCTGTTTGACAATGATGATAATGTTCCCGATGAATTTAGCAGCAGGGTCTTGTACTATACAAAGTATAATAATTTTGGGTCCAAAATTCTAGATTTGTGTAAATCCATGTGCATTGAAGAATATGTGACAACCGAGGCTTGTTCACTTTTTTGTCACGAAATGGTGCATCAGTGGTAGTCTATTTTTTTTTATGCAAAGAATGTAATTTCACTAGTCTCACATGCTTTAGTGTTAACAGTATTAATGAATGGAGTGATCAAGATCACACACCTAATTTTTCATTATGTTGTGATAACAACTTTCAAAGCGAACAAGACGAGGTTTTTACAAAATATAAATGGTCTTAGAAACACAAAGACCAATTTAGAATTAGTCTTATTGTCCAGTTACCGCTAATTAATCAATTAGTTATAAATATTGAACCTATCGAGTCTTGTATTGATTATGTTGTGTTGGATTTTTCAAAATGTTTTGAAAGATGTCACTTGGCTGATCATTTTTTTTGAAGACTATAATAATAATTCTCATACATCAAAGTTTGTAGATTTTTCTGCGTTAGACAAAAATGGAATGGCTTGATAAGGAATGTGTTGTTGCACAAAATAGTTATTGATAGGGCTTAAGTGTTTTTAACAGTTGTAAAAATGTACAATGTTTCAATGTACAAAGAAGACAAAACTGAAGATAATTTGAAACACTTTAGAGCATGTAGGAATAAAGTACAATATGTTACATTTGAAGCTAAGAAGAACTATTTTACAGAAATCTTTAGAAAATAATAAGTCAGATCATAAATCTTTGTGGGAATATTTGAAAAATTTAGGTCTTCCATCCAAAAAGGGTCAGGCAGAATGTAACATTGATTTGAAAATAGATGATGACATTTGCTTTGACAAGTCTAAAGTGGCTGAATAGTTCAATTCTTTTTACACTACAGTTGCTTCAAAATTAGTTGAAAAACGAACTTCTACCATGTCACAATATTTTCAGCAGTAGTTTTGTGTTCAAAAGGAGTCAAAGCTAATAGTTTTTGTTTTTCATTAGTCTCTGACAGTAAGATTTTTAAATATTTGAATTCTCTTAATTCAAACAAAGCTACTGGGTTAGACGGTATCCCCTCCCGCTTTGTTAAAGATGCAGGCTCAATGATATCAGCCCCACTCACCCACATAATTAATTTATCCATTATCCAGGGTTCTGTGCCCGATGACCTGAAGTCAGCTCGAGTTGTTCCTTTTTTCAAGAAAAATGACAAGACAGAAGTTGGTAACTATCGTCCAGTCTCAGTTTTAAGTGTTTTGTCCAAAGCATTGGAAAAGGTTATCTTTGATCTAGTTGAAGAATATCTGTCTTCAAATAATTTCCTGTATGATTTCCAGCCTGATTTCAGGCAATGTTTCTCTACTGACACATGTCTCATTCATCTTTCAGATTATATTAGGTTCCAAATGGATAAAGGTAATATTGTTGGTATGGTTTTGTTGGACTTACAGAAAGCCTTTGATACTGTGGATCATAGCATTCTGTTGATGAAGTTGAAGGCACTATGTCTCTAAAAGGTTAATTACTGTTCAGTGGTTAACTTAAATAATATTTGTCCGATCGACATCAATTGGTGGATGTTGGTGGTAACCACTCTTCTCGAGCAACAATATCATGTGGTGTTCCCCAGGGCTCTATTCTAGGCCCATTGTTGCTTCATATCTATGTGAATGACATGTCTGGTGCAGTGAAGAATAAGTTGTTACTGTATGTAGATGATTCAGGTATTTTGGTCTGATAAAGATAGGTCTGAAATTGAATCAATATTGAGCTCAGAAATGAATATTCTCAGTGAATGGTTAATTTGTAATAGGCTATCTGTGCATTTGGGGAAGGCAGAGTCTGTGTTGTTTGGCTCCAAACCAAGGTTCAAGTGTCAACCCAATCTCAATGTTATATGTAATGGTCAACATATCGTAGCTAAGGATTCTGTTAAGTATCTTGGAGCCACTCTAGATCAAAGTCTATCCTTTGATTCAATGGCTCTAGGTCAACTATCAAGAAAGGTAATACTAGGTTGAAGTTATTGTATAGGAAGAGTAAGTTCCTTAATCCAAATTCTAAAAGGTTACCAGCAACATACCTTATTCAGTGTCATTTTGACTATGGTTGTTCAGTTTGGTGTAACAGCTTGAGTCAGGAACTTAGGAACAAGCTACAGGTCACCCAAAACAAAATTATCAGATTTGTGTTAGATCTAGAAGCAAGAGCTCATATTGATCAAAGTCATTTTGTCATGCTAAACTGGTTTCCTGTCTCAAAAAGGGTTGATCAAATCATGTTATATCATGTGTTCAAAATCTACAGTGGTAGAGCACCAGGTTACCTAAATGAGCATTTCATTCCACTTAGTTCAGTTCATAACCTCAGTTTAAGTCCAGCGTCAAAGCCCATCTGCTTGCTAGTGTTTGATGTTGTTTTTATAAACATTTTAAATATCAATAATTCTTAGATAACGATGTAAATTCTATGATAGTAATTTTATTCTGTGAAAATAATTATCTCTAAGATAAATTTCTATTCCATTTTCTTTTCTTTTTTACATATTAATGTTATTTGTTGTTGTTTCCTTGGCTATTTACATTAATTTTATAAAAGACCACAATCAATGGTAGTACTCTTTGTCATCGAGCACCTGCTAATTACTGGATACACATTGTACACTTGTTTGATTATTCCTCCTGGACTCAAAGTTAGATTTACTTATTTCTGCATGAAATTGCGGCCGCCAAATTGATATAAAATAATATCACGCACCATTGATTTACTGTTGCATATTATGTTTTCGTGAAAATGGTTTGTAGTAAGTCACTTCAGTAAAGGCCTGAAAACGGGATAAGTTTTAACTTGTGCCTGATACATCCCGTACTTTTCTTAAAATGCCATAAAACATGGAAAAACTTCTTTATCTCTATTTTTTATCACACCAGAGAATAAACTGAGTGTGCATGGTAACGGTTTCTAGTTTGTCATGAAGTAAACGTCATGAAATTAATGAGGCAGAGACATTGATTGATACATGTTTTCAAAATTATAACTTCACAAGTTTGAGTAAGCAAAGACACTGTTTATATCATAAGATATGTTCACACATTTATTATTTATGATGTTTCATAAAGGAACTAGTTTTGTGCTTCTGATTAAAAAGACTTGTTACGCATGTGTCAATCTTATGTTATTAGTAGCAATGTCAAACGTGTATTTTAGTTTTTGCCATATTTTCAGGGTATGTGATAAATTCGTGTAGATTCAGACATGAATTTATTGAACTCGTGGAATAAAACAGTATGAGGCTGGCCAGAGGCTCGCTTCATACTGTTTTATTATTCAACTTGTTCAATAAATTTGATATATCCTCTATATATTGGTAAAATCTCACCCGCTAAATTTTATGTTCATATATCTGAGTCTATATTTTAATAGGTCATTATGTCAATATTTCTGAGTTTATACTTATGTCTGTAATTTTTTGTTAATATATATTACTGAATTTATACCTATATGTCTACATGTTCTTATTTCTGAGTTTATACTTATATCTGTATGTTCATATTGCTGAGTTTATACTTACATCTTTATGTTCTTATTTCCGAGTTTATATTTTATACTTATGTCTGTATGTTCATATTGCTGAGTTTATACCTACATCTGTATGTTCATATTGCTTAGTTAATATGTATATCTGTATGTTCATATTTCTGTGTTTATTCCAGCATTGTAGATAATTTTTTTGCCCATATGAGTAATTAAACCCCCGCTTTTCAAGGCATGGGGGTAAATGGTAAAATTTCAACTTGCTTGATGGGTAATTTGACTAAAGTTGTATTTATAGACAAAAAAGATGTTTCCACATAAAAAATTTTACTTATTTAATAATAAGTCAGGTGTTTAACACTCATTTCACTATACATGTACTACAGTCTATGCTTACAGTTTACAAAAAATGATCATATATCTGCCTAATATCTATTAAGAACTATCATAATTGAAAACGTATCCAACGATGATTTAACAGCTAGGGTGATGATCAACAAAATCACAATTATAATATCATAGCAGAAAGCTGAAAACGGACAACTAAGATTAAACACTGTTTATTTGATTCCGAATCAACTCAAAGTTTTGCCAAATAACCTAGAATTGGAATATGTCAATCCGGCCATCCCTTTGAAGTGTAGAAACACCGGTGATTTTTTGTCGATTTGTCACAGTAAATTCCACAAACGTTGTCAGAGGCGATACTCTGTTATCTCAGCGGATGTTAAAATCAGCTGTTGGATTAAATAGACGGTGACGTCACCATGCTATAGTCCATATTAAAGATTGATGTTGACACTATGCTGTCAGATTTTCAAAGTTTGTGTAAGTCCTAATATATTTGCGTCTAATGTATGCTCGGAAATGAAATTTTCTGCGTATCCTGATACTTTTTGATACTTAGCAGCATGGCCAGTTTGGACTTTGATTATTATCTACAAGTCACTGCCTGTGATGTTGCTTGAAACATATATAAGTCCTGAAAATGATCTTAGCTTGATAAAAGTAATTATTAAAATTCCGAAAGCGTGATCGATGTTGCAACAAACGCCTTCATCTTACATTGTGTATGGAATGCGGTCACATCCGAAAATATGTAAAGCTAGATCCCAGCAAACACTTGACGTTGTAAAAACATTGTACAGACGTTGTACCCTGACGTTGGATGACCGTTGGATTTAGGTTGTAAATGAAAGTTTTTTAGATGTCATTTCCCGACGTCAATACAACGTCGTGTATACAACCAAAATCCAACGTGTTTTCAACCAAAATCCAACGTGTATACAACCACAATCCAACCTGTATACAACCAAAATCCAACGTGTATATATTTACACGCCTGTAAGTAATTAAGGTGATTATATCAACAAAACTCAGGGATGTTCAAACAAAGAACATAATGACGCCAGTTACTAATCCTGTATAATTAGTTCTTCATGAGGATACTGAACACTATTAAAATAATATTGCTCAATAATTAATATGTCTATAACCTATATCAGAAAGTTTTAATCTCACAATACAACCTTGTCTAAATTTATCATTTGAAATGTCAAACAAAAAACAAATTTTGTTCATAATTTGGAATATATCTAATTTATTCTTGCAAATTATTACATATACACATGTAGACACGAATACCGTACATAATTTTGTATAAACACACAGTAGATGATTATTCAGTGATCATGAACACTTAAAGAATTCGTTTAAATGACATGTACAAAACAGTTAGAAACTAATAAATTAATCCCTCTGGTTTCCTGTCTGTGATTCTGGAGTCTACTTCAGTGGACAGGCCTGGCTGGCATCCTGTTCAGTTTCCTTTGACATAGACTTCATAGTATTTGCTGAAATAGTAAAAGAGCAAGCATATTCAGTTGGAAGTCATTTCATCTATCCAAGCTAGTAATTTGTACTATTTGAAAAATATACAGTCTTCTGTGTTTCTGTTATCAATCTGCCATGATGAATACATACTAAATTTTTCTAAAGACTGGATTATACCAAGCAATAAAATCAAAGAGAAAATTACACAAGCTCACAGAAAACTGAACATGCAGAATTTATTCTAATTAATATAATATATACCTAATAATATTCAATATAGGCAAATGCAATCTCAAACGGTATTATTTAGACATGCATTTTGCTATGAGAAATCCCAGCTTTTTTACTTAATCAGTGTTTGTATGATATTATGTTGTAGTCCTCATACATAATTTTACAACCATGACTGAATTAATTACGGATTATTCAGAAATAAAAAATGATAAATTTACCTTGAACAACGCCAAACAAGCTTGACTTGTAGAATTCCATCGTTCCCAGTCATGTTAAATTTGGACATCAATCTGTAAACAATTATAATAAACTATAAGTTAGAGCAAATGAACATGTATTACTTATTCAAAAATTCTTTAACTTGACACATGAACATTGAAAATAAAACTATATTTATAAGAATTCAATGTAGTATCAACCAGTGATCATAACTCAAAAACACGTACATATATGTCAGGCATAATAAATCCAAACATCCTTCTTAATTAAATCTGAAGCATACAAGTTCCCCACACGAAATGAATAACATAATATTATCTCTCTCAAATTTTCATTAACACATTTCCTTTGTGCATGAAGAACATTTGACCTGAGGACTCATCAATCAATTCGGGCACTGGCCAGTTTGGCAGTTGTCAGTAATAAAACCTTCTCTGGAATAGTTTCAAATTAAGTTCATGCTGTTTTTCATGCTCAATTTTGTTGGAAATAATGGACATTAAGACATGTACATGTAACTGATACCAGAACAGTGATTGTGAATATTTGTGTAGTCCTGAATTTAGACTTTACACAACAGATAGTTTAAAATGTAATTTCACCAGTTTTGTTTTACTTGATTTTTAAAGTGTAACAAAAGATGATCGCACTTTTAAATAAAAATACATTTGACTACCTATAAGCGAACTTAAAAGCGACCAACACGATATTGGGTGCAATCAGTTATGAAATTGATTGATTACTTGTTCGATTTAAAATAAAAGTTTGCTGAATTTCCGATTATATATGCATGCATCTACATATGCATCTTTTTACTGACATTTTTAATACTTAAATCACACATCAAATTAAATCATAAATTCCACTTACCTTAAAATCCGAATTTGACAGATCTTTTGAATCTTATCCCGAAATCTTTTCTTGGGACCGTTGAACACTATTCAATATAATTAACCGTTGCTGGTAGTTTTGAATAATTAGATCTGTCCATTTTCATGTAAATTAAACGATTTTAATCCATTTATTTTGTAGGTTTTATGAAGAATATTTTTAAATTATTGTCGACAAACTTTTCTTTATTTAATTATTTTCAAATAGTGTAGAAAAGAATTATCGTAAAATTCGAAATAACTGGACCCTCGAAGCGACGCCTCTCAGTAATATGAAACATTTTAAGGGGAGTAAACATGTCAGAGTGTTTTGCTATTTTTAACTCATCCCTAACATAATAATATATGCGAAAGAACAAGGTTTATATGTTTTTTGTTTTTTCATGACACTATTCAATTTTCGTTATGATTTCAACAAAATCATTATCTGACCATAATCCAACGTCATGCAGACGTCTTATTCAGACGTTGTATAGTCGTCGTGATTCTTACGTTGAATCAACGTTGGATTTAGGTCGCCGACGTCGCGACTTAAATACAACGCATATTCAACGTTGATACAACGTCGGGTGTTTGCTGGGATGCTACGTATTTTTGAATTCTTGCAACAAATTTCATTAAAAGTATCTTATGTTGGGACATTAATTGTTGATATTGATATTCTATCAAATTTCGGTTATCTCAAACTAACAAGATTCTACTGTATTTGTTTAAAATTACTTGCAATGCACTTTATACAGTGGGTTTATTTTAGTATATAATCATGGTTTAGTTTTTAAATCTATAAATTGGTGAAACTTGATTTGACCTGACATCCAAGCCAGATACCTTAATATAACCGTCGCATCCGTCAAAAACTTCAAATCTTATGAAAACCTTGTTCACCCAGCATATGTCATGGTCATGATTGGATTTTCACTAAACCATGTCAGAATGTTTGTTTTATGTTATGTTGGTCAAGTTTAAACATGGATCATATAGGGTCAGACTCTAGGTCAAGTTTAAACATGGATCATATAGGGTCAGACTCTAGGTCAAGTTTAAACATGGATCATATAGGGTCAGACTCTAGGTCAAGTTTAAACATGGATCATATAGGGTCAGACTCTAGGTCAAGTTTAAACATGGATCATATAGGGTCAGACTCTAGGTCAAGTTTAAACATGGATCATATAGGGTCAGACTCTAGATCAAGTTTAAACATGGATCATATAGGGTCAGACTCTAGGTCAAGTTTAGACATGGATCATATAGGGTCAGACTCTAGGTCAAGTTTAAACATGGATCATTTAGGGTCAGACTCTAGGTCAACAGATCAAATCACAGGAAAACTTTGGTATCAGCAGACCTCATGACACAGGTTCATTCAAAACAGTGTTTTAATGAGTAAACAATGATTGTCATGTGAGTGATATAGGTCCATCTTGGCCCTCTTGTTTCTTCTTTTTTAGGTTAGTTCCTTGAACCAACAAGGGCTAGCCTGTTCATTCCATGAAGACAATGCTTCAATTCATCCGGTGTCAAGTCATCAATATTGTTCCACCCAGTTTACCTCATTACAATACCAAAATTATCAGCCATATTCACTTGATAAATCATTCCACCCATTACGCCCAGATGACCTGTACAGACCCCAAGAACTGTTCCCCCAATTCAACCTACACTAGACTTATTACCAACACCTACTGCAGACAAATACTGATCAAGTTGGTCAACAACAACCACAAGAAAAGCAGACGTATTCCAGTCTGTCTTTAGCAGATGTATTTAAAACAGTGGTTGAGGATTTTTTTATTTAGAAACAAAGTAATGAAAAACCAAATTATTCATGTATTATTATGTTTGATTTCATTTGATAAAATGGGTTTATTTCTGATTTAACCATATTTTAGTTATATACTGTAGCTGGCTCACATAAACTGTATTCTAACCTGTACTATCTTGCCCTTTTACAAGAAGTAGACAACTTCTCCACATATGGAGTCTCGTAATTGACCTTTTTGTCAAATGGGTATGACCTACCGCATTTGGGAACCAAGAGTGTCTGAGTTATGTCCAGAGCCAGAGCACTTGCATGACCACAGTTGAAGCTTTGTTTTGTTTGAATAGAAATTATTTTTAGTGGCATATCATTTCTGAAAAATGATGATTTGGAATTTTGTCTTGCAGATCCCTGTAATGTCTGAAGAGATTTCAAGAGGGGAAAATCCTTAACGACTTCCTGGAGAATGCAGACAGTTCTGATGCTGTTACATATATACATATATATTGATGAGGTATAAGAGACTAATAATGTGTGTGCATGATGTATGTGCACACTCATATTTAAAAACCAAGGAATGAAAATTGTGTACTTGTATCTCAGACAAAAAGTATTTGTACATTAAAAATTATACAAGCCTGTATGCATGAATAAGCAATTTTATTGTCATTTTATACATAAACTTACTCAACAGACATTGCTTTCAAGCTTCACTGTCTAGTTATGGTATTATGTTGTTGCTACTGCATTCTAATAACTTGTTTTGATTTATAATAGGTTAGAGCTTCTGAACTGGAGGAATATAAGACCAGACTTTTAGAAAAAGAGAGAGAGCTCAAGTTGGTAACGAATCAGTTGTTAGAATTGCACAAAGAATTGAAGAATGCAAAGAAATCTCTGGTTGTGCAGGAGTCTGGTTGTAAGATTCTTTCATTTCAAATTTTATACCACCACAAACGATGTTTGAGAGGGGGTAATTATTGGAGTCACTTTGTCGGCCGGGCTGTCCATCCACATTCCAGAGTTATGTGCCCTTGAACTTAGCCATATAGTGTACTATCGCATTCTTGGAGTCAAAGCAGCGTGGGGTATTAGTCACTTCTGTGACAAAGCTCTAGTGTCATTTGGCTGTTTGTTACTCTGTCAAGTTTAAATGTTTGCAATGTTTTTAAAAAAATGATTAAAAATAACAGAATTTGCTGGATAGGGTGGCTGTAAGGGAGGAAGATGCCAATATGTATCATGGTTTTGGTCAGTGCAAAGTCAGGAATTGTTTTTAGTTATAGTTGCTCGCAACCCTGGTTCAAAATCACTGATCATTTACCATAGAATTTGTTTGAATCTTGAGAGCTATTCATGGAAGGAAATTATATAATTAAATATTAAATGATACTGTTGGAAAAGAACTAATATTTTATTAATACTTTAAAATTTACTGAGCTTTAAAGATGATACAGTTACAAATGTACATGTGTATTAGTAAAGAATTGTACATTTATATTTCATTTAACCCTGTCACTGGAAATGTTCATTTGTGTTGTAATGTGTGAAATGTTTGACATGTCTATTTTTCAAATAAAATCTGTCTTGTCTATAATTAATGTATTACTTATTATATTTTTTCAGTACTTGGAGTTCATTGTTAATACAGCCATGGTAATGCTGAAATGAAAGAGAATTTGGAAAGGATTGACAGGTTTTTGTTTCACCATATTTCACATCTAGCTGTTCCTATGATAATGTGCTTCTTAAGTTGGCAGTTGCTTATCATTTCTAGGTCTGATTTTCTTGAACAAGTTTTCTTGAATTACTGTATTAATGTCTGTTTATTTATACTAGTTATTTTACATATTTTTTTTGGTTTATTTCTTTCAATTTTGACAATATGCAGTTACATTTGTAATTTGGAAAACAATCTGTGGCAATACATAAGTTATTTGTACTTTTTTATACAATATATCATTTATATAATAAATAGATGTATGTTTTTCTCTGACTTGAATACCCATCTACCTCATTAAAGTATATAAAAGTATGACAGTCCTATTACTTGCAGATTAATAGTTTCAATGTGATAACAATCATACCCAAATAGCATATTGTAATCGACCTTTACATTTTCATAAGCTACTATAGAAAGGGAGATAACTCAAAAATTAAAAATAAACCAAACCAAAAGTAAAATATTTGGAATAATGATACATTGATGTATGAGTATTAGAATTATTACTTACTGATGTTGATATTGCTGTAAATAGATGGAGAAATTGGCTGCTGATTAATGATTTGGAGTTCAGGAGTGATTATTTATTCAGATATTGTCTTTTAGAAATGAATAATTTTTAGAATTCAGGAATGAAAATTAATTGCTCCGCCCTCACTGGCAAGAAGCTACTTTTTTGTAAATGGACTAGGATTTGATATCTTATAATCCTTTCAGTCAACAGTCAGATCAACATTTCAGTTTTCTTCATTTATATAGGATCCCAACATCACAAAGTGTGTGTAATCTAGCAGTGAGAATGGAAACCATTGTCCCGCCAATCAGCCATTGATTTATCAGAAAAGCAACTAACTGCAAGACATGGTGCTGTAATCTCAGTTTGGTAATTTCTTTTTCACATCTGACAATAATATTAACTAAAGTTTATAAACAGATAAAAAAGTTGAAAAAAAAGTTTAAGAAATATTAATCCATTCCTGTTTCTTTCTAAATACAGTCATACCTGTGTTAGCGGCCTAAAATCATCACTGACCATTTAGAACAAAATGACATCTGAATAAAGGCCACCTGTCAGTAAAGGACACATTGTGTCTTTCCCATGGGTGACCTTTGTTTACAGGTTTGACTGTGCTCTTTATTTTCAAGACTTGCACATTGCATGCGAAATAAATTTAGCAAATTGAACACTGGCCAAAGAATCTCTTATTTAACAATTTCTGCTAAAATCATTATGTATAATCAAAGTACTAAAAGTACTGTCGGAACGTGATATTTTCCACACGAAGCAAAATAAAGAGAAATATGTAGACATATCATTCATGCCCATGCAAATTTTTTTTAAATTTACACTAATGGACGGACTTTTCATTTATACATAATGCAGGTAATATACATGTAATATGTGAAGGACATACTCTTTACTTAAGTCTCTTAGCATAAAAAAGAAAAAAATCATTGGAAAGTTTAACAGCACTTTAATTAAAGACAGTTAAAGAAATTGCATTAAAAACTCTTTGTTATACACAAAAAAGTGACCAACACATAAGTTACAGTAAATATCAACATTGATACTTCTGATTTTAACACAACAGAACATCCTCACATTGAACACAATCATGGTCACTCAAATCAAAAAGACCCTGACACGATAGAGTATAGGGCCTATAGCGCCTATAGTTAAACTAATGTTGCACGAGATTAAGACATGATGATGTAATTCTAAATACTCTTGAATAAAAAGAAATCTTTAACTATCATTTTTTAAAAGCACACAACCAGTATTTTACGTTTGTATTCAGCGACTCAAATTATTATTTGTTAGCCATAGTTTAAACATTCGACCTCTGCAGGTTACCCGACGTGAACTCGAAAACAGAAAGTAGAACTATATTTACGGAAACAGGATATGCAAAAAAGCTACATAGGTGCGCTATTTCATTGGCTAGCTAATACGTGGGTTTATTTCTATGCATTTGAATATGTCATGTATTTTACTGACATGCACATATTTAGATACATGACTCTTTCCATTTGTTTATGATAGAATGATTTGAATTATATTTAGATCCAACACATTTAAGTCAGGAAATATACCAGCTACATCTATATAATCACACAATTAGTTGAGTACTATCTCGTTGTGCGGCTGTTCCTTTAACTAAGCAGTTATGGAGTCCAAGGAACGTAGATATAGGTATACGAGTACAAGGAAAGGTGACCTATCAACACTGTTTCGATTATTATTTGAATATTAAAATATTGTATTATATATTTTTACAATTTTTCCAAAAAATGCTAAGTTGTTTTGATATTGTTCCAGACAATAAGAATTCAATTCCATATTTTCCTCAATTACAGAGTCTTAGTTGTCAGACTAAATGAAGGTAGAAGCTGTTCAAGCTTACACAAAGAAAGACCAGACTTGTAAATCTTTCTTCCCTGGTTTGATTGTTCCTGAATCAGAGTGTCTGGATGCAGGTGTACCAAGTATACAAATTGAAAACATTTGTACCAGGAAGTCATCTACTCATCAGATTTACTATTAGGAAGGCCGGGGAACATGCCATTTGGTAATAATAAGCTAAATAATAGTATTGTAATAGGAGGAGAAAAATAATGTTCCCAATGCGGGGCTCAAACCCACCTCCTGCTTGCAAGTTAGATGCTTTACCAACTGAGCTAATAGGACTGGTGAATATCCCAGACAATTTATAAATATTATATTGCACACAGGTACAGCATCTTATATTACATGAATATGTAGGAATAGAAAGACCCTTGAAAGTTTTAAACAGTTCTTGGTGCATTTTATGAAGTACAGCCATGCTTAATAATGCAGCTTAGCTGAAATTGTCAATAATTTAATGCAAGTACAGTTCTCTTCCATGAAGGGTTACAAACTATTAAATATAGGTACTATGGTATGATAACTATTACCTTATTAAAATAATGTTTCAGGCATTCAACATATACTAAAACAACTAAAATTGCTATCCCAGAGACTGGAATATGCTCAATGAAATTCACAAATTATGGTAACTGCAATTTTTATAGATCCAATTTACTACCTGCATGTTAGAAGGGAGGCTAATCTCATACAATGAATGAACATGAAATTGTCTCCCTTGTGTGTTTTAATTTTTTAAATCAACTTTGCTTGTAGATGAACTGATGCAGTAGAATTTCTATAACCTAAGAATGGCTCAAACATGTAGGATCATATGTTAGTGCACTCTGTATGTGTCCAACGTATGAAAAATAGAATAAAAAACAACAATTTATACTACATGCTGATGAGAGTCACAGGGACAAAAATTTAGTTTGACATAGACGACATTTGGAGATAAGTGAATTAGAGGTAAGCAGATTAATTTCATACAGAGAAAGAGCAAAAAAATCGGGACCCAAAGAAACAGTTTGACATAACCAAAATTTTGATATAAGCGAGTTTGACATAACGAGATTCAACTGTAATACATAAAATTTACAAGTACACAGTGAAAGACAATTATAAATTCAGCTTACAGATATGAAGTCATTAACAGATACAATAATTACACTACATTAATAATCCATTTCAGTGAAATACCTGTCACAAATCATGATGTTTCTATCCTGAAACAGCTGAAATCAAGCCCTGTGTCGCACATTTTAGGGGAGACAACTTCTCATACCACCTATGCTGATACACCTGTAGGCCAACATGTGGTTGGTAGTCTGCTCTCATATCAAGTAAGTATAGTAACAATATCACTTTCAAAATAATATTACTGTAAATGATTATTATAATTACTTGATCAGTAAGCCTTGAGTAAGTTTGAGACAAAACAACACACTGACCATACTTTATTGATGCAAATCTTATGAGACAGAATTTCAAAATTCTTAATATGGGCTATAGCTCGCTCAACATGCACACAGTGTTTTGCTATCATTTCAGTTGAGTTAGCCTCAGCTTGACTATATGTTGCACCCATTTCTGACCAAATGCTGGAACATTAAGTTTTAGACCCAATTCTTTGATCTCATCAGAGATATGGAAGCCTTTGTTAACCATGACAGCATCACCTTCTTGAATTTTTCCACATTCCTTCAATTGTTTTTATAATTAAAGAAATCATTAATCCATAGTGATTTGTTTATCTGAAATTGACCCTGAAAAAAGCATTGATGCAAATATTACTGAACCTCTGGGGTCAATACCAACTAAACCTTTCAGGGTGTTACAAGACTAAAATTGTAATCAGAATACCGTAACACTGGCTCTGATGAGTCAATGAGATGGGTCTCTCAATTTTTAGCTCAGTACTATCTATAATAACCAATGTTGTTGGAAATGCTTCCTTAGGGAACAGTTTGTAATATCGATCTGTTTGGAACTATGTACATTTGCATAGATATATTTGTTTATATAATCACGATACTGTATGTACTTGCTTTAATAGATTTTAATCTTCATATATAGTTTTGTACTGGTTTGATTTGTAATGATTCAGCCCATAACACATCTAATTTTTGAATTCTAAACTGAACAATTTACTTCTATGCATATGCTTTTAATTCATTTGTCCATATTTACCTGAATTTATGTACGACCACAACCAAAGTGATCAGCTACAGACTAAGCAGATCTACCATGCTCAAGCATCTTAGTTGCAGCTACATGCTGTTCTAATGTTAGATAAACTTTCTTCTTAGTAATCATCATCAACAAGCCAACAATTGATTGATATTAATTTATTGCCATAGCGGCAAAATTGGCCACGCCCCGGGTCACTTAATTATTCAAAGGCTCATGATAAATTTCTCTAAGAGTCTTTTTATCTGGTGAGCGATATAGGGCCATCATGGCCCTCTTGTTTACTACTGGTACTGGATTTTTCTGGTATCAATACTTCACAACTGTATCGTAACTATTTTTGTTACACATAGAGGAGAGATTTTATTTTTGAAGTGATGTATGTGTAAATTATTGAGCTGTACATTGATTTTGGATTCAATGTTTTGTGTCTCTTCTGGTTTATTTTTTGTTAAAAATCTTCTTTTTTATGAAAAATGTTGGATTTCAATGAAATACTTCTATCTTACCTCATACATTTATGTACTTCTTTCAGATTTGAAAAATTATTATTGAATGTGAAATACCTTGCACTACATGGGATGACATTTTTAAAGTTTAATTATGAAATCAAACAGTCCTGTCTTTAAATGGTTGCACATCTTGTACATTTACTCAGACTTGAAAAAGTTGCTTGGAATGGTTACATGTCTTGGAGATTATGTCTGTAAACTCGAATATGACAATATTCATTTGACATAATAGGCCACCGGCCCAAAATCAACATAAATTATTTGACTCATATGTACATGTCAGGGCGCATAAAAATTTGAAACCAAAATCGGTCCAGATCCGCCGCCCCCCATTTTAAATCCCCCCTGAAAATACCTAAACATAAGTTGTCACCACTGAACATGTGCATCTCTCGCGGTTTATCGTTGTATAGGAGTGAAAGTCAAAGTTTATATCATTTCAAACAGAGTATGAAGCTCCAATATGTATTATTACACTCAAAATATGAGCTACTAAGACCTGTGTTCGATTAACTTTCATGCAGAACTGTTCTGGAGTTAATTGAGTAAAAGCATCTGCATGTAATCAATGTGTAGCGAGATTTGTATTTGTTTATCTGAATAAAATTTATTGTAAATTTGTTTCATGATTGTATTCTTTTTTATCAAGATATATATTTCTTTTTTAATAGACTTGATTTTATTTATTGCGTTGTGCTGCAGCTAGCCACTATTTCCTTAAGCCAAATAAATAGTGTTTGCCCCTGTGCCACTTTGAGGCCCAGCACATCCGACTTCGACAGGGATTGTGTTTTTTTTGTTGTTGTTTTTCTAACATATTGCATAATTATGTACACAATCTGGCCGCACAAGAGATCCACTCGACCATTTGCAGGGTCAGCAAAACTAAGCAATCCAAAATGCTTTTAAATACCGACTAGCTTATCCTGCTTTACTGTGTTTTTGAAAATTTGTCTACCAGTGCCATGAACGCCATTTCTGACACGCCACTTGCAAAATATAGGCAATGGGTTGAATTGTGACATATCTGGTCCATTGATGGATCTATGCATCAACTCATGTAAAGTCTCTATGCTCAGACTACACCTGAGCCTTGACTTAATGAGGTTTTGCTGAGAGAAACCTCTTTCACATTCAACAGAAATGACTGGCATTACTCTACAGATTGCCATCAACTTGATCATATTTGGAAAAAGCTTTTCAAAATGTTCTGTTGAGATCATTTCTTTAGCGAGGATTCCCTTTGTCAAAGGAACCTGGTCGTCAGAAGTTAACGTAACTTCATATTTTTGCAAACATGTGGTTTCACTCGACTTTGGCATCATTTGCATTTATAGGTGGTATGTTAATTCCCCTTTTCTCGCCGAAATGGTTTAACAGAACATTAAGCTTTCTTGAACCAAATTTAGCCTTATCTTGTGCTGTCTTGGGAAACATGTTTGGGTTGAAAATTGACATGGCATCCCATAGATCAAGTCTTGGAAATCGAGTATGCAAGCTCTGTATCAGAATGTGGCAAAATTAAGTCACAGCTACAGGCAAGCTGGCATCTCTATGCGAGCGTTTCATTTCGAAACCATGAAATTCCTGTGCATGTTCATGAGCATCTAGGAATTTAAACAGACTTGTGCCAAAAGTGGCATTCTCAGCCAGATACTGCTGCTCTATAGAATTACAAACAACGGTCAGAGTTTCATTCAATTCACTATAACTGACATCACGACTTTGAAATTTGCACGACACATTGGCAATGTCCGCCATGATATCGCTGAAGAAGTGAGTCAGAAAAAGAAACCTGTATGACGTCATGGCACTGAAGAGCGATTGTGACATTGGGTCATCTTCTGTGCAGAGATTTTAGCAGCGACATTAATGATTTGCGTACGTTTGTGATGCAGTTTGAAAAGCTAAGCCATCTTTAACTTGGTGAACTGCTAATGGCTTAACCGCTTAACCTTGGGGTCATCCAATATATCCTGCCAGACTCGGAAATGCTCAAGTCTTTTACTCGATCTACTGAAGAACATTGTGTAGCGCATGCAACATGCCTTCATAGTAGCTCACTTCTTTTACAGATTTACTGCGTCAAGTTTTTGAGCAATGCAATGCATATTTAGCATAAATGGATTCTCATTTTTCAATCGATGTGCAACACTATTTTTTTGGCCAACCATCACAGCAACGCCATCAGAACTGAAGCCATAAATTTTAGACACATCTATATTGCAAGCTCTCATATAACTGACAAGTGTAGTGTACACAACACTAGCATCTGCAGCAACAAGTTTAATTAATGTCAAGTAGCTTGTGTGCAGTTCTCCATTATGTGCTTTTCCATACCAAGATCTGTGCTCTCATCAATCATAAGCCCCAACGCAGGACCATTTTTGAGTTTTTGTAACTGTGTGTCATCTAGATTCTGAGAAATTAGACTGATAAACTCAAAACAAGCATTTTTATCTTGGTATAGGCTTTGTGTCGTTACATATTTGGAGTTGACAGAGAGTTGCATACTTTTTGACAGGTAAGTGTGTCTTAGCAACAGTATAAGCAGTTCTAATAAGCCTGCATACAGCTTCCTCTATCTTATCAGATACCTTATATATGCACTGAGGAACTGATGGTACTTGCTTTGATTGAATATTAGAGTCAAGCTTAACTGAATCCAAATGCCGGCTACTGCTCTCATGCTCTTTTAATGTAGAGGCACAGAAATTTGTCAAACCCAGCTTTGAAAATTTCGACTTTACTTTGTGCAATATACAGAATGAACAAAACATTGAACCATTTTCAAACTTGAGCCATTTAAACTCATCTAACCAGGATGTCTGGAAACACTTAGAACTTTCATCCGTTCTGTGTTTTTTAAATTTTGGTTCAGACGGAGCGCAGTTACTAAGCTTTCGCTTTCTTTCGTTTTCAACTTGAGAATTTTGATTCATTCTCATAACAGAAAACGCATCACGGGTCCCTCTACCCGTATCATCGAACGGCTTGCAAGTCTGGACGATTTTATCAGTCGGTTCGCCACCCCGACTTTCATTCTCATGTACATGTACTACATGTATACATTACATAAATAAGATACAAACATAAATGCAACATAATTTACATGCATACACACATATATATTACATTGTATATCAATGGGAAAAACAAGAAATGAATTTAACATATTTGGAATACAAATACACACACTTACATTTATATATATTAATTTACATCAATGTGATACAAAACATTTTAGTGATACAATTATTACCTAAATGTTCAATGTCAATTGGTAGATGATAATGTATGTTTCCTTTCAATTAACCCGTAGTAAGCATACATACCAAGGTTTTTTTATAATATTTTCATTTCTGTTGCTCATTAATATATTGAATGATTGCATACACACTGTTGTAATGCTTTGGTGGAATATATTTAGATCTTAATAATGACAAACTTGGACACACTAAAACAAAATGTATTTCATTTTCCACCCCAGAACCACATAGCTTACATATACGTTCATGTCTTGGAATATTTTTGTAACTTTCAATTTCAAGATCATGTGATATAGTATGTAAACGAGCTTAAGCACTTTTGGTATAAATACAGTTTAGCACAATCATGAATACTTTGGTTTTGTCAATGTTAACCTTGATAGCATATTGTCACAGAAAGTTTGTAAAAGATTGAGGTGTCATTGGAGACTGATTATCGTATCAGCAGCCAACGCTAAGACACAAGACCGTAATATCCGGAAACAGCTGTATCCCACTATAAGAGCCTGACTGTTCATACATTTTTACGAGTTAATTTATGAAAATTACAAAAAGTAAAGGTGACGCCATGCATCCTTGTTTAAGACCAATTGGACAATTGAACGAGTCTGTTAAACCACCGGAAGTTCTTACACATGCTTGAATGATTTATATATTGCAGTCATAGATTTGAGTAAATTACCTCTGAAACCATTTTCTATGCAAATCATCCATAATTTGTCTCTATGTATCATGTCAAAGCATTTCATAAAGTCTATATATGCAACATATAGTTTACCACACGGTCTAGACAATAATTATTGCTTATTAATAATGGACTGAAGTTTAAAGACATTGTCAGTAGAGGAATAACCCTGTCTAAAACCTGACTGTTCCTCACAAATTTTATTGTAAACGTTTACGTAGAAAGTAATACGTCTGGTCAAAATACTTGTGTGCAATTTACCGCAAATATCCAGCTATGAAATACTGCGATAATTTCCAGGTACATTGATGTCACCTTTTTTGTGAAGAGTTATTATTACTGCCTTGCACCATGATTTAGGGAATTCTCCTGATTTGTACAGCTGATTGAACATTTTGTTTATGATATGAATGAATATATTTATACCATGTATAAAGAATTCAGGAATGATGTTATCTTCTCCTCCTGTCTTACCGCAGTTCAAAGACTTGACAGATTTCAATATTTCCTCATCAGTTATCTCTGAGTTGAATATACCGTCTTCAAGCTCATTAAGTTCTGTTTCTTGTACATTATCTAAAATAGCGTATGCATCACTATTGTCTATGTCAGAGCAAAACAGCTGCTCAAAGTGGGCTTGCCATTGATCGGGAGTTATTGTATTGTTCACCGTTCGCCTTGAACCACACATAGTATTTAAAAAAAATTCCAGAATGACCTGAGATTTTTCGACTTACTAATTAAATCCTGTAGCCTTTCACTATTGTATGCATTTTGTTTAGAGTCACACAATTCTTTGAACTCATGTTAAGCATTTTACATATCTGTTCAAATTTTCTTCAGATCTATTTCTACGAAAATTTCTTAGAAGTATGTTTTTATTATATTTGGACGACTGACATTCAAAGTCAAACCATTTAGGCTGAATATACGTGGAAATATGGCTTTGTCTTTTCCAACTTTGCTACATCTTGAATCTAAAATTATTTTTGTGATATAATTTACACACTCTTGGGAATGTATATTTAGTAAGTTTCTTCTATAACTATCTGAGTTTGTGTCGTCAAATACATAATGCGTTCATGTTACTGGTTCTCAGTTAATATTCCTGTTTAAGACATGTTTGAATATTAGTTTGCATGTAATATAATGTTAGCATTAGGGCTGTCCCAATACGGCTGCGTAACGGTATGTACCAGTACAGTGCTGAACGATATGCGTATCGTATCGGAAGGTCCCGTATCAGCTGTATCGCGGTTTTTATTTATATTTAAAAAAAAACTCTTAGAATGTTGAACAACTGAACTAGATTTCCGAGTTTACTCTCATATCATCGTCGACAATCCTAACGCAACTTATATCCGGGATTCCATCTCCATATCAACATAGACAACTAGACAACGAATTCCATTCGAATATTCAGATTTTGTCAAGTAGATATTGACTTATTAATTGTATTATGCCACAATGTAATTTTACATAAAACTGTGGTAGCATTTTGCCGATTGAAACAAAAAAGCACATACGTAGTTGTCTGTAACAAGTGTCAATGCGATGTCAAGATTTCAACCTTAGAACACATGTTTCGTCATCCTAACATCCAAGTTGAAGGTTTCAGAAGTTCGTTTATCAATTTAGTATTGTTAACAAATTTGACAATCATATCCCTGATTCTTTAAACAATTTTATATGGCTAGGTTCTATTCTTGATATAAGGTCATTTATGGGACAGAGATTAATTTCTCATAATTATTTAATTTCCACAATATCAACTGATATATATGTGAATCAAATTGATGACTTTAAGTACAAGACAAATTTAGTTTTACACCTGTTTAACAGTTAATTAGGACTTTCTAGCACCAAACCAGTGTGCAGAGTTCTCTAAAACACTAATTCAAATGTATTAAAACAACGTTTTTCATTACTTTGAAATACTTCTATATTGTATCGTTGATATCGCATATCGCTAGTACCGTATCGCAATACGTATCGTATCGGCTGAGATCTGTGTCGGGACAGCCCTAGTAAGCATGTGTGAAGATTCCAATCTATCTTCAACTTTAAAGTGACAAAGACTATTCCAAATACTATCAGTAACAATGAGGTAATCAATGACACTGCATCCGGTTGCACATGAAAAATTATGTAAGTAACATGGCCAAGTGATTTATTGTCATATACATGACCATTTGCTATATGCAGTATATAAGACTTGCATAGTTCTAGCAAGTCTTTCCAAATGAATTAAGCTTCTTGTCACATGAGACTCTGGGTCCTATATTTTCATCAGTACAGATATATTGTAACAGTTCAAGATATGGTTCAATGTCAAATAAATTGCGTTTACTATCTATGTAGTCGGGGTTATTTGATGTTCTTGCATTTTTATCACCCAATATAAGCAGGTCAGCCATGTCATTTACTCTTAATTCAATAATTAAATCTTCCAATAATTGTATACCTTTCAAGTCACGGTCTGTATAAAATGGGGATAACTCTGATGGTAGGTATGTAAGTACCAAAATAGTCTTTTTTTCGAACAAAATGCCACTTTTAACTTCAAGTATGACCGCAAAATTGCGGGCAGAATTAATTTAAGTCTTTGTACAAAACCGTCAAACTTCCTTCTAACAAATGATAAATTTATCTCAATATCTTTAAGGATTTTGTTTTTTTTAGTATAATAAAATTCGTAAACACCCAATTACAGCTGTCGGACATTGCCGAGTATATAGCAATGCATTATGGGATCGTCGAACGATATCGTTTGAGCTATTTTTAGCAGTTGTGAATCCATGTATGTATAAAAGTCCTTGGAAATATGAAGATAAAGACATAAGTATAAACTAAGAAATATGAAGATAAAAACATAAGTACAAACTCAGAAATATGATCATTCAGAAGTAAATATAAACTCAGAAGATATGGACTATAGAAGTAAATATAAACTCAGAAATATGGACTATATAAGTAAATATAAACTCTGAAATATGAACATACAGATGTAAGTATAAACTCAGAAATATGGACATAAAGACATAAGTATAAAGTCAGAAATATGAACATGCAGAAGTAAATATAAACTCAGAAATATGGACTGTAGACATAAATATAAACTCAGAAATATATGAACGTACAGACGTAAGTATAAACTCAGAAATATGATCTTACAGACATAGGTAAAAACTTAGAAATATGAGCACACAGAAGTAAATATAAATTCAGAAAATTGAACATACAGAAGTAAATACTAACCCAGAAATTTGAACATACAGAAGTGAATATAAACTCAGGAATAGGAACAGGCAGACATAAAGCGAAAGATGTAGATTTACAAAATGAAAAAATCGGGGGGAATTAAGTGGCCCAGAGGGGGAAGAAATGGCCTAGGCCACTTTTGTCCTGGAAAAAATGGCCACGGGGGAGAATGGCCTGATACACCGGGATTTACAGGAAAATTTGAAAAATCTTCTCCAAAACCACATATTAGGCCTAGAGCTAAGATATTTTGTATGTAGTAATGTCTAGGAGGCCTCTTCAAAATTTGTTCATATTATGGTCCTGAGGTAAAAATTGGCCCCGACCTTAGGGTCACTTGATTTTACTTGGACTCGATCGTGTAGAAAAATTTCTCCCAAAAAATGTCTACAAATGACTTTTTCCTGTTGAGCATTTACAGCGCCATCATGGCCCTCATGTTATTAAAAAGCGAATGGCAAATCCGATGAACAAATAATTAAACTGGTTTGGCCGTATCATCCTTTGTAAAATACACAACATATTCTACACTGGTCAATTTATTGTACAAGGGTTTGCAGTAATTTTTTTAGCTCACCTGAGAGTGAAGTATTAAATTAGTATTTTGTCTGTCGTCTGTCTGCCAATAATTCTTCAAACGACTTTCCTCTGAAATGGCTCTGTCAAATTTGAAGAACCTCCACAGGAATAATCTTTGGGCGGTTCTTTACAATAGTTGCTAAAGGAATGTCATTCCGTGCTGTACTCTGGTTTCCATGGCAACCAAAAGGAAAATCTTAAAAAATCCAGTCTTGAACCACATGGTCTAAAGCTTAGATATTAGCTTTGGCGCACCATCTGAGACCCTCTAACAAAGCTGCTAAAATAATGTCCCTGGGATTAAAGTTGGCCCCACCCCAGTGGTCACTTGTTTCAAATAGATTTATGTAGGGGAAAATATAAAAAAGTAGCTCTAAAAGCACAAGGTTTAGAGCTTAGATACTTTGCATGTAGCAGCATGTACAAAATTGCTAAAAATGATATCCCTGAGGTCTTATTTTCCAATACTTGTTACTTATTGCAGCACAATTTAAATCAAATTCATAAGTGATATTGCCACAACTCATTTCTCAGGTGAGCATTGCAGGGCCACTTGGCTCTCTTGTTTGTTAATCATTTTGTTTACACAGTATAAAACGGTTCAGTGCTTTCCTATCATTCCATTTGACAACCAGTTGTTGATGCAAAATTCTCATGCTTCTTGAAAAGTGTACACACGCTTGTAAGGAGAACCAGTTTTCGATCAGATTGTTAGCAGACAGGCACATGGTAGGTTGATATTTTACTAATGAAATTAATTTTAGGTCACAGGTATGTGAGCTTTATACAATTAAATTATGAATTCTTTCATCAGATGATTTTGTATTACTATTTTATAGTTTGTTTAATTTTCTTCAATTTCTTTGTTAGGATATTGTAATGTTATTGCTGAATGTTTTGAAAAAACTTACTGACCATGTCTCTTTTTGTGAGAAAGTATAGGCACTTGCTTTTAACTTTTCCATGTGCTTTCAAGTGACCAAAAAGCCCAAACCTACCTATCCTATTGTAATGAACAAGTAGCCAGAAAAATACATATTTCTTTTATGCCTAAGGAGACCCAGGTGGTTATTTGAATGTTATAATAGATATTTTGTAGTTGATGTTCAAGCTCGGTTATTTAAAATATATTTACTGCTTTACTGGCAGTATTGTGTATAACACAGGTGCCTGATGTATCTGGTCTGACATATATTATTTATTATGTGAATATTGGGGGCGTGTCAGACCAGATACGTCAGGCACCTGTGGTGTATAACAATAAAACATCATCATAAGTGCTCAATGATTTATTTCAAATCTAACCTTCTTAAGCTGGACAACAATCGGTCGATTTTTTAGCTCACATGAGCCATTGGCTCAGGATGAGCTTTTAGGATCGATGAATGCAGGTGCCCGTCCACAATTAGGGTGTTTACACTCTAGCATCCACAGCTATATATTGATTATGTTCGATTATGGGCAAAATGTCATAAGTATTTCCAGAGTTATGGGCCTTTGACTTAGAATTTTCTTTTTCCAGTTTTGCCATCCCATTATAGCGGGCAGTAAACCAATTGGATTCTGTACCAATACTTGCCTTGCTCTCCATATGCAGCAGTCTACATCTCTACATGTAATAAATGTTCAATTCATAGAAAATATGAAAATAAGATTGAAATTATGTTGTTGTTGTTTTTGTAGATTGGTTGTCAGAACATGAGAGAAAAATTAGAATGAAATCATCTACTTCTCGTCTTTGTGATGCTGCAATGGAAGAACCTTCCATTATACTTCTGTACTGTGTATATGTCTGCTTCAGGTATGTAGAGCCTGGTAGAGTTGCATAGATATAACACAAAAATTGTCTCTCCTTATTAGCAATGAACAATGTTTTTGAAAAGTTTTTTTCTATTGAGCTGTCAGTTAAACATGGTGCCCATACCAAGTTCTTCTCAATGTTATGTGTGGGACAAAATAAGTAAACAAACGCTCAACAACAAACGCTTTCTTTGGAAAGTCACGTAGTATTCTGTTTAATGAAATTTACCCTGAAAAAGTCTTGAAATCTGATTGAAATTTTCCTCATTTTGTCAACAGTATAATAACATGTCTTAAGTGTACAAAGCTATGTCTGACAAGAAATGCTGCATAAATTTCAATAAGTATATAATTACATTGTTTTCATAACCTTTAAAGCCCCATGAGCTTTTTACTATAGAAAATATATGCAAAAAACAAACATTTGCTGATATTATCCCAAGATAATTATTACCAACGAAACAGGCCATTTTTCTTCTAAAAACACTCATTTCGCTGTGAATTTTGCTTTTGTAAACTTGAAATATATTGAGCGCGTGACGTCACTTAATGCCGTGTGCATAATATGACTGCGGAAAACACAGCTTTTCTATAAATAGTATTTATTTCAATGATATTGAAAAAAATATGATAGTGGTTTTGTAAACATTTTTTCTTGCTATAAAGTATGCACAGGAGGAATACACACCAGATTCCCCTGTTATAGAAAATGTATATGCTTATGGGACTTTAAGTGTTTTCTGAAGAGTTTTACCAAAAACTCTCTGTGTAATTTAACAAACATGATTGTTAAAAGTTATCAAAACAAAGTGTTCCGGAACATTTTATTCCTGCACTGTTTAACAATTCAAGCAGCATTTGTTGAATTCAAACATGCCCTACTTGACTACATAAATGCATTTTATCTTGGAAAAGAGGAAAACTTTTGATTAAACATTGAAAATGTTTAATTTTGTTGACTTTTAATTTTCGAGTTATCTCCCTTGTAATTCTCTTTATATATAGAAAGTATCCACTCTTATGTATCTATCGATATTTAGAAAAGAAGTATACATTTGAATTTCTTTTCATTGAAATAAAAACAATCATTTTTTATATACTGTAAACATTTGTAGCAGCAGGGATCCTTATTTCATTAAAAAAACTGGATAGATATGACATAAGCGTAGATTTCCAAAATAACAATGTTTTGATAAATCTGCATTAGCTGCATGGGGCGTATGTGCTTAGCGCTTCGCTGATTATTGATAAAACCAACAAATGCATTTACATTGTATATTGGTTATTTTGGCGAATTATTTATATCAATGAAATAATTTTTCAATGGATACTGTAGAACTGGTTTTATTCGTGTTCGTTTCATTTTCGCTAATATTCGCAAATCGAATACCTTGCAAATTCATAAATGTCGCGAATAAATGCTGAGTTTTATATACTAAAAAATGAGTATGTCCGAAATTACACAACTTAAGTCGGTAATAGTATTTTATGGTAGAATAATCAGTTTAGTTAATCTGTTGAAAGCAATATAAAACATGTACCTTTAATGTTTGCAATCTAATTTTTTTATTGTTTTGCTTTTACTAAACTATTGTTTGTTGAACAATTTTGGACATTGTTTTAACATACTACGAGGGGGGATCCAAAAGTTTTGTCACAGCCTCTGTTTCTCGGCCTGTATTATGTAAGTAAGATATAACAACCAAAGTTGGCGTACATGTAAATTACTGTATTGCAAATACCATACAAAGTTTGGTGCACTATATGATATGACTTCACGTCAGGAATAGTATGTCTAATTATATGCGCTATTTTGTAATAAGTTATAGTTTTAAATATGGAAATCAATAGCACTTCTTTAGTGAAAGTAAGTGCATTTTTGTTCAAAATAATTAAAAACATATTGGTGCATTTATATATGGTAAATATAATTCAATCTGACGTTATATTTTAGTATAATTGTAGCAGTGACAAAACTTTTGGATCACTCCTCGTAGTAACAGTTTTTCACACTTACCTACTTTTTGTAAAACATAACATCCACAACAATCCCAAACTATTATCAATCTATTGTTATTATACTTTATTAGATATAAAACACTGAATCGCAACTTAAATGTCTAACAGATCAGGTGTGACACACAAATATCAAAGCAATGACAGCATGTTTTTTATCACACTTTAATCCTGAATATGTCGCGAATTCATAAATATGCGAATGAAGAAAACAGCTGATTTTTAACAAAAAGGCAAAATTTGACCTCGCAAATTAAAGCGTTCTGCAGTACTTCTTTTTTGGCTTCGTTAGTATAGATACCTATTAAAATTTACAGGTAGCTTCCAATATGCATTATACTTGGGTGTGATTTTTATCACATACAAACAATTATTTTGCCAATAAAAGGTCGGTCAGAAATAGCTTTATACACTAATAACAAAACATGATAGACCATTCAAATTTCAATAATTGACTAATGAATATCATATGGTGTTTTTATTTATAATGTTTGAATTCCTATTGGTTGACTATGTACATAAAGCTCTCGCTTTAAGAAATTCAATTTTGAATATCAATAGGTAATGATTAACAATTGTGAGTTTCTGTTATGTTCATCCTTATTGTATTGTATACTATATAATCTTTATATCATGACTTTATGTATTTTACTCATATATGAATAATTTGACCATTACAATGTATCTGTGTAAATATTCATGTGACTTATACATTTGTACTTGTATTTCTTTCCCAATATGGATTATGTACTTTGTAAACATCTGAATAAATTATCTGTTCTGTTCTGCCAATGTGTAACTCAAAGATTACAATTTGACTTCTGCTGAATTTGCAGCTTTATTCTACGATTGTGGAACAAACTCTGAAGATGGTTATGAAGGTCATGTTCGGCTGTACCTTCACCAGTATCCATGGAAACAAAACAACTCAGTTCTTTATTGAAGAAGATTACCATTCTAATGAAGATAAAACAATAAGATGATTATGTGTACTAAAGATCAGATATTACAGGCAGGAAATCAAGAGGTAGTTTTATTGTACGTAGTAGTTTTCTTTAATGTATATAGTGTTACCTCCATGAATGGTCACCTCCAAACGTTAGCCACCTCCTTATAACAGCCAGTATACTAGCAACCTAGATTGATGTTTTACTCTATTTTCACTGTCCTCTCAACCACCTCCTTACAATAGCCATCCTTGTCATTCCCATTGGTGACTGTTGTAGGGAGGTTGCGCTGTAAATTCTTATTGCTATTGTATGGTGACATTTTTCTGCATACACTAAGTGAGTTAATTTTTGTGAGAAAATGTTTTACGTTCATCAAGGACATATATACATACATGGATTTGCAACTGCTAAAAATAGCCAAAACAATATTGATAGACAATCCATTGCGATACTCGACAGCTGTAACCAAAAAATAAATATAAATGTAGAAAGTGAAACTTTTTTTCAGGTCATTTTTTAAACTCTGTTTGCTGCATACAGAAAACGTGTTTTGTTGAGAAATAATGCATTTCAAACTGTAAATACTGAAGTTGCGAATCTATTTATGTACCGGTATATAAGTTCTTGCTTTCACGAAAATATTTTTCGTCCACTTATTAGGTGGGTTAGGAGATAGGTTATCATTAAAGTGTGTCATGGGTTCCAATATGGGTTCAAATAAGCTTCATTGGTGCGACAACGAAGACGGTGACTTTTTTTTTTTTCAGTTTTTCAAATTGTTTTTAGAATCTGTACTGTGTTTTAAAAAATGCATCAGGCTGTTTTTTCAGTATTGTTGCGAATGAGAGATAAATGTCTCATTATTTGGCATTGTAAACCCCTGCATAGTTTTATCAGTTTCTTTTAAGATTTAATGACGGCAAAATATGACATTCTTGTATTTTTCATATTTGGAAATCAATAATACAGCATTGCAGTTTTACAAATTTCATAACTCGAAAATCAACAAAACCATACCCTCCACTAGGTGGCGCTATTTGAGTGGTCTCCATGGAAATATCCTTTGAATATATCATTTCTGCTTAATTTTCGTGAGGAAACCAGCGACCCACCCTTATAGTCAGAAAATCTTATCATGAAAATCTGATAGATTTTCAAGAAAGTAATCTAAAATTAATGAATTATGCAGAAATATGCCACTATACTATTGCCTTAATGAATGAACCTTGATAAACTCAAGTAAATCTTTCGGTATTCAACAATTGCATGGTGGATGTAGTAAAATAGTAGTATATAGAAAGCTATCTATCATTCTGTTTCCAATAATACTGTGGTACAATTAAGATTTTGGAACCAGTCTTTGATACAACAATAAATTGGGAACCAGTTTATGACACATCAAAGATTTGGGAACCAGCTTTTGATACAACAAATATTTGGGAATCAGCTTTTGATACAACATAGATTTGGGAACCAGATTTTGATAAATCAAAGATTTGAGAACCAGTCTTTGATACATCAAAGATTTGGGAACCAGCCTTTGATATAACAAAGATTTGGGAACCAGTCTTTGATACAACAAATATTTGGGAACCAGTTTTTGATACAACAAATATTTGGGAACCAGTTTTTAGACAACAAAGATCTGGCAACCCGTCTTGGTATGTTGCTCTACTATAATAACGAAACAGTGCCGAAGCAACCAATGAGGGGATAAAGTAAATTGTCGAATTGTTTTCATTTTCCAGATTTATTGTCTTAGCTCCAGTGGGGATTTCAGATATGCAAAATTTGTTTTGTAAGATTTTCTGCTAGTTCACTGTTTATTGAATGGCTCTCTATCTATTTTCTAGATAATCCGAGAAAAATGCTCCGCAGTCAACAAGAAAATCTTATGACTAGTTGCTGGTAAGTAAATCATTTATCTTATATTTGATCTGAATTTTGATGAGATTATAATGACTAAAAACTTTGGTGATTTAAAATAGTTAATAATTAGTTCATGACTGACATTACTATCTGTCAGTATTGAACCAGGGAAAACCATTAAAAATATTTAAAAAATAACATTGTGAAGCCTGAAACATTCAAGTTCTGAGTTATTTATAAAAAAATAATCTTGCAAAGCCAATGATTGTTTCTAATTTGTACTGGACATTCCAAAACGTTGCTAATGGTTGGAAATAATCAATCCTCATATTGTTGTTTGATATTGATTAATTGATAAAATTTAAAGCCAGATATTGTGCGATTTTATTAAACTGACAAAAGCTGCCTAATTTCATAGTCAATGCTTGCATTTGTGTTTAGCTTTGGTAAGGTTTGATTACTTTCATAATTTGTTACACTGGTTGTCAAATGTACATGTATTTAATGATATGCAACATAATATTATGTAAACATGCAGAATGGAACAATCCCTAACAGTAAAATAAACAAAAACTATCGACTCTGATAATTTAAGAAGCTAAAAATAATCGCATTCAGCGACCATGAAATTATTATACGCTATATTGGATTCACGCTTGACGGTCGATCGGTCGGTCCGTGCATCTGTAGACACATTTTGTCCGGACAATTTCTCAGCAACTACTTACAGGATTTCCATGAAACTTCACAGATGTGATCAGTAGTAAGCCTAGTTGTGCATGCTTAAAGAATTGTTCGTTTGGGTTAATTTTCACTGAGTTATAGCCCTTTTTTATACAGTACCTATATACAAAAAGCCAAATTTAAGCCAAGTTGTCTATGCAATAACCAGATTTTGTTTGGATTTTCACTGAGTTATTGCCCTTTGCTTTATACAATAGGTAATTTTTGTCAAACCATTTCTCAGCAACTACATGCAGGAATTCAGTAAAACTTCTTAGAAATAAAATTAAGTGATAAGTAGTTTGCCAAGTTGTGCATGTCCACAATAGGTTTTGTCCAAGTAAATTTTAATGAGTTATGGCCCTTTGTTATTTTTATATAATGAATTATCTAGAAATTGGTCAGGATATTTCTAAGCAACAATTTGCAGGTATTAAAAAGATGAAAATGCGCTATATTTCCCATTGTAAAATGTAACAATAATTGTGTCAAGGTGGCATCCGGGGGTATTCATCATCTTTAGTGATAGTTCTAGTTCAGCTTCAACAGGTTAATAAAACCACACTGTACCAGCAGATGTCAACCTAGTATGTAAGAAGTCTATGATGTAGCATTTTATACCTCCAGCATCTATAAAGCAGGAGACATAATTATAGTGAATGTCCTGTCTGTGCTTCCATCCTTTCGTCCATCTGTACAAGAACACCTGAATACTTAGTCAATTACTTACACAGTATTATACACTTGTCATTCACGTAGACACTTAGCCAGTTACTTGCTTAGTTATGTATGATGCAGGAGGCATAATTATGGTGATTTCCCTGTCCGTTCGTACAAGTTTTGTAGTTTTTACCATTGCATCTAGCACCAACACTGCTTAATTACTATAACACTTGAATATGTATACAGTTGTTGCCTATGACGTTCTCAATCTACCCATATCAACCAACCTCACTTTTGACCTTGACATAATTTGGACTCAGAATTGTTAAAATGGACTTATCTCGACAAGCATGCCACAGGGGTATATGCAAAGAATGAACACAACCGAGTCGCAGCATCTTGTTGCGTCTGTAGTGTTCTTATATTTCTTAAATCATAGTGTTCTAAAAGTTGTTGATTTCTGAAATAATGTCAATAAAACTAACAAACACTAACTAAGGTCTATTGTACTGTAGATACCTGTATGAAGTTATTTCTGTTTTATTTTTTATCTGATGTTTTTGTAGGTGATACAGCTGGGATATAATCTTGGATGTAGGTATGGTTTACTGTGAAATCTTTCAACCCAACAATGGAAAACAAACGACTTGGTTAGATAAATATCTCCAATAAGACAAATTTTCTAATTGCCTTCTTTCAGTTCATTCATAAATGAATTTATAATTGAGTGAAACATTTCCCTTACATGTTAGTAACTTAGTTTGATTCAGTTTTAAAATGTGTTTATTGCAGATACAACTTTTTACATCTTTGTTGATTATTGATTAAGTCACAAACTGATCATCATTATCAACTGAACATCAACTATTTAATGTACATTTTTGTGCCCCACCACTTTTTTGGGTGGGGGTATAGTTTTGTATACATTTTTTATACTAGCTATGTTTTGTTTTTTGACTCCACATGATTGATTGTACTTGATCCTTGATGCTGATCTCGATGTTTACTAAGTCTACTGGGTACAAATGTATCATAATTGAATTTAATATATAAATATTATTACTTTCCTAAGGAAGAGCAGTATTATATGCAAGAATGACATTGACAAAAAAACATGTGAAATTTGCAAAAGATGAACATTCTTAATTTCTGCCTGTGCATTGTTTATATTGTTTAACCTCTCCACGAGCGGCCCTAGCTCTCTTGAGCAACAAACTGCATTCGAAAACAGCATAATTTAACTATTAATTCAACCTCTCTAGAGCAACCATACTAAACAACAACATAATTTGCTACTCTAAAATGGTGTTGCTTTATACTTGTATTCTTCGTACTTAACTGGTTATACTTTATAGTGAAATTTTATCAAACTGTCAAAACTTAATAATTACACGGTTGCATTACTTGTGCATTCACTCCTTTTAACTTCAACATTAGGGAATGAATGTCCCATTCCTCATGTTTATATTCTAGTAATTTTATATGTAGCACATTGTTATAAATGCAGCTTTGACAGTTTAATAAAATGACATAATACAATATTTACCTCCCTTGTATTTAATTGGTGGCCATCTTGAAAGTCAAATTTCTTATGTGTTTAATAGAAAAAACATAAGCATATCAGGTTTAAGATAATGTAGTTGTCACATACGAATATCAATTTTTTAACTAAACAAAAATATAAACATCAATTCTTGTCAAATTAGCCTTTCAAGATGGCTGCCAAGGGAGGTAAATATTGTAGATGTGGGAACTATGTATACTTGTTTTTAGCTAGAAAAGGGTCGTGTTTAGGATTACTTGACATACATATTAAGAGAGGTCTATAACTTTTATAGCATTTTGTGAGAACACTAGGTACAATTTATTCTGAAATATATTTGTGCCTGTTGTATTAGAACTATTCAGGAAGTCATAAAAATGACTTTTCTGACCATATATTGTATTATTGAAGATCATTTGTTGTTTTGTAACACAAATTGATGATTTACTTTTGTCATAACATGTAATAATATTACAAGTGTATAAATAAACTGTTAGACTTGGTCTTTTCTTAGCATTGTTTATTCAAGACAATCAGTAAATTTGTGAAAAGTACAATTCAAAATTTAACACAAATATTATAAGCATTATAAAAAAAATACAAACTAGTAAATATCTGAAGAAAAGAAATTATATAAGCAGCACATAATATAAACAAGTGAAGAAAGCAGAAGTAAAAAAAAAAAAATTTGCCCACAAAGAAGGCAAAATTTCCATAAGTGCATACACTTTACACAGACCACCAAATGTGTAAGGGTCGGCCTTGTGTATCTCATTTTCAACATCTTGTCCTAAATTATCACCATGACATTATTTAAAAAATATTCTATTGAACATATTACATACCTTAATTATTACATTATCATATCACATATCATTACATTATCATATCACATATCATTACATTATCATATCACATATCAATACATCAAAAAATATACTACTCCAAATTTGATAAAGAAAACTTACTCAATGATTGCATGTATATTTCCTACAAATACACTTGACAAATACACTTAACAAAATTTATAACGTCCCTTTGTAAAATATGCATATTTTTTTTCATAATTATAAGCTACATGACTATCAACGAAAAATGTGTTCTGTTGATTTTTACCCCATTTCTTCTCTATATGTATAGTTATAAAACAGTTAATTTGCATGTGGTAAGTATGAATCTTGGAAGCAATTTTTTAAATCGATAGCCATGTAACAGAAAAACACAAAATGGGGTCGATGTCCATTGAGGAAATTTTTTAAGGGCCAGCGCTGTCTGCCTTATTCAGCGAGGGTCCCGTACTTACAGGTACATTTAGATTTCAATTTACTTTACACATCAAATTAAAACAAACCACTAAGTTAACATAATTATGCAATAGCTGTGATTAAGTTTTATACATGATTTTGCAATGTTATTTACTAGAAAATAATTATGATATGTCTTATAATGTGCTCAGTCTGCATTGTGCATTATTTAGTGAAATATACCTTTATTAAACAAAAGAATAAACAAAACAATATTTTTATCTTAGGACTTCCAATTGTTTTCTCCAATGTCACCAAAAAGTATTGAATGTCATTAAATTGTAAAAAATTGCAGTGAATTAAGTTAGGTTTAAAAGCAACTCGTTAAATTCAATCTGGTATTATGCTATCATTTCACGTAAGTCATTACAGCTGTCAAATGTATTCATGAAAATTTAGTTAGTGGAAAATATAAGTGTATTTTAATGTCTTTTCTACATTGCCAGAATCTTTGAAGTTTATAAGAAAATGATTGCTTGACTGAATGCCAAATACATCTGACAGCTATAATGATATACGTAAAATGATAGTTGTACGGGAGCCCTCCCTGAATAAGGCCGGTGCGGGCCCTTTCCTCAATGGACATCAATCTCATTTTGTTTTTCTGTAATGTGGCTTAACATTCGATTGATTTCAAAAATCATTTAGAAGATTCATACTGTACTTTCCATGTGCTGCACTTGCAAATTAAATGTTTTATAACTGCAGAGACATAACAGGGTAAAAATCAATAAAATGCATTTTTGTTGATAGAGTCATGTAGCTTGACTTGTTATAGATATGCACTGAAAATTTGAGCTCCGAATATAAAAAAATACATAAAATACACATATTTTACTAAGGGGACATTATAACTTACACGTTTTCTTAAGTGTAGATACTATAATTATGATATACAGATATGCTTCAATGAACAAATATTGTTTCATTTTTTCACTGGCATATGATGCCTAAATTACCAATTTTTAATCAAATCTAATCATCAGTAGTATTAAAATTTTGGAGCAATATTGCTAGTGACCCTTATCAAATTTTGAGTAGTATACAATGAAGTTAAAATATCCAATGTGACGAAGTAAGTGACTATATGTCAGATACTTTCTTAGTTGTATACTACTAGGGCTACTGTATTAGCCAGTATCTTAGCCAGTCACCTTATCACACTTGTAATATCTTAATTATAATAGCCATATTATGCAAGACATGTCTAAGTCTATGAGACTATAGGTAAGTGACTATAAGTGTCAGATGCTTACATAGTTATATACAATTAACCAGTCACTTAACCTATTTTATACACTTGGTCAGTAATTGACGTGACTATTTTTTTACAAGCATTTTTGAATAGGTTATGTAAAAAGCTATGTCAGTCACTTACCCTATCATAAATACATTATCAGTGACTGGTCATGTCTATTATACCATAAGTGACTGGCTAAGTAACCAGCTAAATGTATATAACTATAAGTATCTGACCAATGTTAATGATATAACTAGGTATACATAGTATGTATTCGTCAAGTGATGGACCAAATGTATAAGACAATGTCAGTGACTGGTAACAAGGGAAGAGGCCTGCTAATTGTATGTTAATTAGTGTATATAATTTGATAAGTGACCAGATAATTGTATGTTAATTAGTGTACATAACTTTTGTAGTGACTAGCTAATTGTATGTTAATTACTAGTAGTGTATACAACTTGTGTAGTAACTGGCTTATTGTTTGTTAATTAGTGTATACAACTTGTGCAGTGACTGGCTAATTGTATGTTAATAAGTGTAAAACTTGTTGACAGGCTAATTGTATGTTAATTAGTTTATATGAAATTGGTAAGTGACTGGTTAATTGTATGCTAATTAGTGTATGTAACTTGTGTTGTGACTGGTTAATTGTATGTTAATTAGTGTACAAAACTTGTGTAGTGACTGGCTAATTGTATGTTAATTAGTGTATATAACTTGTGTTGTGACTGGCTGATTGTATGTTAATTAGTGTATATGACATGGTGACAGGTTAATTGTATGTTAATTAGTGTATATAAACTTGGTGACTGGTTAATTGTATGTTAATTAGTGTACAAAACTTGTGTAGTGACTGGCTAATTGTATGTTAATTAGTGTATATGACATGGTGATGGTCCAACTGTATGTTAATTAGAGTATATAACTTGGTAAGTGACTGGTAAATTGTATGTTACTTAGTGTATATAACTTGGTATGTGACTGACTGGCTTATTGTTTGTTGCTTAATGTAATGTGTGGTGCAATTTAATTCAACTGTCAAAGCTAAATAATTCCACAGTTGATGAATGTGATTATTTTTAGCTTCATACCACAGTTATTTTCTTTTACCATTATATAATGTTTTGTAGTCATTGTTAAATACATAATTGTACATTTGTTCAGCTGGTATTACAAAAATCATGATACAGATTACCAAAGTAATTGTACAGTACTACCTTGCCGAAGGTAAAAATAAATGTTAGCAGTGATTGTGAAATCATGCAGCTTTGACAGTTTAATAAAATCGCACATTATCAACTTTTAAATATTGACTAATAATGTTCGAAAACAACTGACCATACTGCGATGAAATGCAACCATGGTCCTGCTTTTATGAGGATCCATTAGCTGACACAAAATCTAATTCAAGAACATGTGTATGTTCTTGGCAAATAAGTAAGCTCTTATTAATTATAATTGAAAAATATGCGAAGTAACAATTATAGAATCTAAGCTAAGACATGTCTATGAAACTATACTTGAGACTTGTGTACATACCCTCAGGTAGGCATCAGATCAAAACAGGAGCATCATGGGAAAACAATACCACTACAGCTTTCTACAGATGATACATCCAGTTAATGAGTGATTTCTTAGTTCACCATGCTATAATAAGAACAATTTCAGTGTTAATTAAATGATCATTATCTAGACAAAATATGAAAATATATAAGTTGGAATATCTATTCACAAAAGTGCTTAAAGTATAAACAGACAAAGTTAGTAAAGGACCTGACTAAATACAGTCAACCCTGTGTAAGGGGTCACCCCTGAATAAAGGCCATCTTCTGAATATAGGCTATTCTTTAAAGATCTACCATTGAATATCTAGAACAAATGACCCCTAAATAAAGGTCACCTGTCAATAAAAGCCACATTTCTCTTTCCTAAGGGTGGCCACTGGTTTGGCTGAATGTAAGTGTCTGACTAAGTATGTAACTGACTAACTTTGTATGTATGTAACTGGCAAAGTATATGATATATATATATATATATACTAAGACAGGAACTTAATACTTAGGCAAATACATACATATTTAATCAGGCACTTATTTACTTTGCCAGTCAATTGTTTTTTTAAATTGAAAACAAAAATTGACTGGCAAAGTATATAAGTGCCTGATTAAATATGTATGTATTTGCCTTAGTATTAAGTTCCTGTCTCAGTATATAACTGATAAACTAAGTATCTAAGTTTGACTAAATATGTAAGTTTATTACTAAGTATGTAAATGTCTAAGTATATATTATCTAATTAACTAAGTATGTATGACGTATGACAAAATATGTGAGTAATATATTAAGTATCTGATTCTGAAGAAGTATGTCTGACTTAGTATGTAACTGACTTAGTAAATAAGTGCCTGACTATCTGAATAAGTATGTAAGTGCCTGTAGACTATGGGGCACCAATACCCCCCACCCCCGGAGGCATTTTTCTACAGTATGTTTTTCTGAAAGTGTATAGAAAGACCTACCAATTCCCAGTGTCTACCATCTGGGTGTTGGGGCTTTACTCCGTTACCGCCCTATATATATGTGTATATTATTAACTGCGTTCGTTATCAAAATATAACTATGAACATAATAGATGTATACTACCGGTATATCTTGATATTTTTTGCATCAGACATAAAATCTAAAATGGCATTTAGGCTTAAATAAAGAACATTTCATTATCAAATTTTTAAATCAATCAAATCAAATCAATCATCAATAAACAAATAATTTCCTTAATTGAATAGATATTTAATTTAGTCCATCAATTTCATAGCAATTAAATTTAATAGATATGTTTCTTTTTTTTTCAATGATTATGCAATTGTAACCTGTGACCTAGCAGTGGCCATGAAATCGTACTTATTGGTTTGGCAGTTTCCGGACAAATTCACTAATGTCATAATGAGAACGGGTGTATTTCACACAATTATGTTCCATCCTCGGTACATCTAGGTAAAGTGATGAACGACAGTGGTCTCGCGGAACTTATGATAAAATCCGAAATTGTGCCAGTGGCTCTCTTGACAAAGTGATGTCTGGGAAACACTAAAACCATGCTCTATGGGAACATGAGCTACTTATCGAAGCATTTGATCAATTATCCCTGCAAAGGTTTGAAGAAACACAACCTTTCACAGAGAGTATTTCAGCATAATACAATAACTCAGATGCGAGCAGAGCGTAACGCATTTGGCCAGCTTATGCTCCTGTCAGTTCAACATGACATAGACCTAAAGCATACCTGGTCATTTCTTCTAGGTCGAGTGCCTTATATTGAGTCGCCAATAGAACCAACAACTAGCCATTCTACAGAAGGCGTGTCCTATGTTGTTAAAGGTAACGCCTAATTAAATAACTGCAGTCTTACAGCAATTCCGGATACTTTCGAGCAAGTTGCTGATATGATTTCTTAACAATTGCCTAAGACGTCTTGTGTGATCTCGTGTATATCAGACACATACAACAAACATTCTATTAAATCATGAAATCGGATGGGCTTCATGTCTAATGATGACAATAAGAAACAGTCAATAAAGCTAATCTTTGAGCAGTGGAAGTCGAATCCATATGCTTCAAGATTACACTGCAGAAGTCTTATAGAGATGGCGTCACAGTCACACTACTAGTAATTGAGAATCAAAGCACTGAGATTACTGTCAGGAGCGAAGTTTAAATGTGTTAGATAAAACCATCCTTAAACAATTTAAAGGCCTGTATTATCATCATTGTCGAGCCCGCCTGCGGTGAGCTCGACTTAGTCGCCACAATGGCGGTTGCGTGTCTGTACGTTAGTTAGTTAGTTAGTTATTGTCGAGCCCGCCTGCGGTGAGCTCGACTTAGTCGCCACAATGGCGGTTGCGTGTCTGTACGTTAGTTAGTTAGTTAGTGAGTGAGTTAGTTAGTTAGTGTGTCCGTCCGGATCCTTGTCCGGGCTGTATCTCCCTTATGCATTGACACTTTTTAAAATAACTTGGCATAATTGTTAAACACCATGAGACGGTGTGCAGTGCGCAAAATTCAGGTCTCTAGCTCAAAGGTCAAGGTCACACATAGAGGTCAAACGTCAAAAATGAGCATTATAGACCTTGTCCGGGCTGTATCTCCCTTATGCATTGAAACTTTTTAAGATAACTTGGCATAATTGTAAAACACCATGAGGCGGTGTGCAGTGCGTAAGATCAAGGTCTCTAGCTCAAAGGTCAGGGTCACACTTAGAGGTCAAACATAAAAAATAATCATTATACACCTTGTCAGGGCTGTGTCTCCCTTATGCATTGAATTATTTAAAAATGACTTGCCATAATACAATGCGACCATGTGTCTTGGGCAACACCCAGATTTTTATAGGTCAAAGGTCAAGATTACACATTCGGTCAAATAAATTTTCCTTGTCTGGGTTGTAACTTCTGTTTGCATTCAAGGATTTTAAAATAAATTGGTATAAAAGTTTACTTCAATGAAATGATGTGTCATGAATATCACCCATACTTGTAGTTCAAAGGTCAAGATCACAAGCTGGCTAAACAGGGGCTCGACATGTTGCCCTTAAATTGGGCTTCTAGTTTTGAATTAGAATTTGAATGTTAAGTATGTATAGTCTGTACACAATGTACATCATTTGGCCAACTGACCACAAGGAAGAGCTACATTGCCTGGAAGAAGTACGGTAACAGTCATGACCTATTGAGAAATTACAAGCTCCTGCATATATATTTGAAAATCAAAACAATTTCAGTGCATTCAGTGCTTTGATCTATATACTGTTAATATTGTATATAAGCCATCTTATTATACTGTATGCTGAACTTCTGACCTTGTGTCAATATGTAATCTCACTACTCTCAGAGACAATATAGTGTTCCAGCACTACTTTACTGAATGAAAGTCAAACTATATGTATTTTCAATACGTAGTATTTTTCGTTACCTCAACAGTTACTGGTGAAACGGATGAAACCTACAGAATCCTGCATATATCTCCAACTTTAATCAAAACTGCAAAGTCTGCAATGTATACTTATACTATTTTTCAAAGCGGATGTATGAGGCGTCACATAATTGTAATTAGAAAAAGTAATGTATAGCTATAGGGGCTTCACTCCTATAAATGAAGATTACATGACAATATTGGCCAGTTCACACGCATGTTTGTTCGGATGAACTTTACAGTGCCATTGAGACATTTGTATGTATGTTGTATGGTCAACAAAAATACCACGACATCAATGAACTGAGGTATGACAAGTATCAAAGCCATGGTTGTGTTCTGAACGCTTTAAGTGGTATGGACATGAGCTAACTCCCTCCCTGTAGATCTCGTCTCGCATGTTTAATGTGTTGTGTGGTAACTACAAGGTGTACATTTGGACCTCAGCAAAGAGGCAATCCTGATCTTCTAAAAGTGGATGAAAGTGGTTGGAAATCCAGTCCTGACAACATGCTGGAATATAACTGGTACGAGGATAATATTGTCCCAAAGGTAAGCGATGCAGAAGACACTGATGATAAAACGACATTGAGCTCATTAGTATGATCGATGTTGTCTATGAAACAGAAAGTGGTGATGATGTGTGAAATTCGTGAACGTTTGCCATCAGAACAAGAAAAATATATTGATGATAATATGTACAGCTAATGAAACCTGACAAACGTACATGTTGCATAACATACAATATATTGCACTAAGTAAAATAGCATTTAACAAATGGTAACGTAAATGACACATACATGTTGGTATGTGTCAATGGCATAATGTTTATTGCACTGTTGCTGTCGATGTAAATTTGATTGTTTCATAAATACATATTCTTAGAATACTTTTGATGATGACTTTTTAACAGTTTCATAGAAATGTTGGTACACGTTTATAAATCATTTAAAAAAACTATGTAACGTAAAACACAATCGTTGATGAATTAAAAAAAGTTGTAATGTTAATTTACATGTATGTAATCCTACTACCGTAATCAAGTATATATATTAAATCAATGTTTTATGCATTGGAAAGCGTGTTAAGTACTTATCATACAAAAGGTAACGTTATGAAACGTAAACTACTATTATGCCAGTCAAACTTTACCGCATGTGTAACTATAAATGTTTTCCAGTTATGGGTATTAATGAATGTATAATGATTACTTATCACTGTATACCTACCGGTATATGATCATAGTATGTGATCACAGTAACATGAAAGATTTCCATGTAACATGTATACTTTTATATGTAACATATTTTTACGTAAAAATGAAGACACAAACGAGTATTCGATGAAAGAAAATCATGAAGATGTGGTAATATTTGCCTAATATGAATAAAAACTTTGTTTACAGCTGCTTTTGTGTTAATTGAACACATACAACTGTCATTTCCATGTCATTTTAGGGTAACGCAGGGTAACGTAAATTACAGAACATATAATTATAGTGTAATAAAGTAGAAAACATGCATTTGATTGACAAGTAACCCTGCTGCTAACTTATCATGGTCATAGTAATTGTTTAAATTGATGAATTATTGAAAATATCTTGTATTAGACTTCTAACAAAAACAAATATTGTCAAACGTATTTTTCGGTAATGGTAATTAGCATGCTGTAGTTCACAAACGCCCCAACGCCCAGATTGTAGACACTGGGCAATCTGATTAAAATCATATCCCCAAACCCGTTACGCTATGAGGTCAGGAAGATCGAATACTTTAGTCAGATTGGACACTGGGAAAATGATCAGCACGCTTGAGCTTTTAAAAAATGGTGTCTACAAAAATGCCTCCGGGGGGGGGGGGGGTTCGCCCAGTAGCCCATAGCCTACTGGCTTAGTATCTAAGTATCTGAATAAATATGTAAGTGCCTGATATGATATAAGTATGTAAGTGCCTGGCTTAATATTTAAGTATCTGAATAAGTATGTAAGTGCCTGTTTTAATTTAAATATCTGAATAAGTATGTACGTGTTAGTGCCTGGCTTAATATTTAAGTATCTGAATAAATATATAAGTGCCTGATTAATAATGTAAATATCTGAATAACTAGATGAGTGCCTGACATAGGATGTAACAGACTAACTTAGCATATATAAGGACCTGACTAAGTAAGTATCTGTCTAAACATAACAGTGCTTGACTTAATATGTGACTGACTTAGTATGGAACAGACAAAACTTAGTATGTGTCTGCTTAAGTATACAGATGTCTGACTTAGTATGCAACTGACTAACTATGTTAGTGCTGAACTTAGTATGTAACAGATTAACTTTGTATGCGAGTGCCTGACTAATTATGCTTACAGACTGACTAAGTACATTTCTTACCAAATATGTAACAGACTAAATAAGTATTATTGCGTCTGGCATTATATTAAAGTGCTGAATTGAATTTGCAACAGACCAAATAAGTAAGTGCCTAACTGGGAATGTAATTGCCTAGCTAAAATATGAAAGTACCTTACTAAGTATGAAAACGACTAAATATTTAAGTACCTTACTTTTTATGTAACATATTAAAAATATGAAATGATGTAACTAAGTATACAATAATTACCTTACTAAGTACGTTATTTTCTAACAGACCATGTAACAGACTTACTGAGTTTATTCAAATGAATAAAAGAAGAATGTACATAAGTACCTGGCTAAGGTTGTAAGACATGGTATGCAAGTCTTCAAGTATGTAAGTGCTTCATCAAGTATGTAACGGACAAACAAAGTTTGTAACATCCTGGATAAGTATTTAAGTAAGTTACCAGCCCAATCTATAGACTAAGAACAAGAATGTCGTGTACTACACAATCATTAAATAAAATTTTACCTTGAAGCCTTGAATAGTCTAATATTGCTGACTGTCACTCTTGTTCTAATTAGCATCAAACTGTGTTGGTAGTTTATTGTCAAGAACGATTCGCCCAAAATCTCCCGATCGTAGCCTTATGCTTGAAGTGTACTGTGCTTACAACACTAGTTGAAGACTGTTTCTTATTTCCATGTGACCTGTAACCACAAAATAATAAACTGTCATTGATTATGTAAGTGAATGAAACCTCCAATATTACCATACCTAAACATTTTAGAAAATTAGGTCTAGGGCTTGAACTCAAGATCCTGAGGGACTCGGAGTCGAGCACACAGTCTGGCAATGTTATGTAATAACTAATGAAAGTAATTTCCATGAAGAATAAGTCACCCCTATTATCTCTAGGCTGTTTCCCTTTACACCAAAAAAGTCCATCTAAGTTTATTCAGCATTTATTCAGCCTCTGATTCTGTACATCATATACTAGTAATACAAATGTTTCATAAAATGTATTTCAATGAAATAGATTAAAGGGTCACTATGCATGTTTCTGTTTGTCATATGCATATCATATTACATTTTTCTATCAGGTTTCTGTTTGTAAAATGCAAACCAGGTTAATATTTCTGTCATGTTTCTGTTTATAAGGTACAAATCATGTTACACATTTCTGTCATATTTCAGTGCTTATAAAGTGCAAATCATGTTTCATATTTCTATCATGTTTCTGTTTATAGCGTACAAATCATGTTATATATTTTCTGTCATATTTCAGGGTTTGAGAAGTGCAAAGCATGTTATATAAATGTATACTCAACAAAAAAGAAATATTTTAGGTAAGATTTCCATTGACACAACTTTAGTTGACTGTGTATTCACCTAAAGGTCCCGTGCATTGATAAAATTAGTGGTATGATATGCAGTGGACTAGAGCTGACAGTTTGTTCAAGAAATGAACAGTCTATGCAAACAGTTGACAAAAAATGCAACAGTAAATAATTATGCTTATTTTTATTCAAAGGGAGGTAATTTGAAACATATCAATGTTTGACTCAAACTGCATTCATCAGGGATAGACATTTTCAGTATCAAACTCGTTTTATTTACAACAATACGTGTATTGATGTTTACAACATTAAAACAGGTCAACAGCCCATGAACAGATAGTTTGAATACACATAATGCTGTTTTATAAAAATCAGTTATTCCCCTTTCCGTTCAGTAATTCTTCAATGGGATGGACAATTAAAAGGTCATGATGTCTGTCCTTGGTTATTTCTTTAAAGAGCATTGAAATATCAATACATGAATAATGTAAAGTTTTTTTTCTGAGTATACATATTTCTGTCATATTTCAGTGTTTGTAAAGTACAAATCATGTTACAAATTTCTGTCATGTTTCTGTTTATAAAATACAAATCATGTTACATATATCTGTCATGTTTCTGTTTGTAAAGTACATAAAATTATCATGTTACAAATTTCTGTCATGTTTCTGTTTGTAAGGTACAAATCATGTTACAAAATTCTGTCATGTTTCTGTGTACAAATCATATGCATTTTTTGTTATTCAGCTTCTGTTTGTAAAGGGCAGATATATTTGTGATTTTGTATTATATTTATAAGTAACTGGTTATATATCTTTGTCATGTATAATGCAGGTATATTTGTAATTATTTTGTATTGTATTTATATGTATCTGGATAAATATCTTTGTCATGAATGTTTTTGGACTGTAGAATGCAAGTATATTTGTGATTTTATATTGTATTTGTATGTATCTGGTTAAATATCTTTTGTCATGAATGTTCTTGGACTGTAGAATGCAGGTATATTTGTGATTTTGTCTTGTATTTGTATGTATCGGGTAATATATTTTGTCAGGATTATATGGCTTTCACACTGTACACCATTATAGACAAGTCTTTTTTGCACATTATTCTGTAAATAAGGTTCACAATTTATACAGGTACATGATAGCACTGTAACTGTTCTATAAACAAATAAAAATTGCTGAATAGGTAATTATATAGCTGACAGATGTTTTGGCATGTATAATTATTGGATAAGATGGTACTAATTGTTTGTTGTGTCTGTTTTGTGGAAAAACTTTAGCATTATGTTTATTTATTACAATGTCGTTCTTTTCTCTTTTGTTTACATGTTACTATATGCTATTGAGGTCTAAATCAAGTTATGAGCTGATTAACTGGGATTATACATTTACCATATTCAAGTGTAATTATTTGATGTACAATAAAAATAATGATGTTTGTGTTAATATAGCTGTTTACGATAAGTAACCTTGAAAAATTATCTTACAATTGTCGTGGTTTAAATAAAAGCAAAAAGAGAGGTGATATTTTTTACTTATTCCTGACAAAAAAGCTGATATACTTCATTCACAAGAAACTCATTTTATAAGGGATCATGAAAAAAGTAGTTTTTCTTAGTGGATTGGCCAGTGTTATTTTAGTCATGGAAAATCAAATGCCAAGGGTGTAGCTATCTTGTTCCAGAAAAAATTAAATATCAAAGTCAATTCAATTAAAACTGATACTTCTGGAAACTCTATAATTTTACAATTATTGTTTGATGATGTGAAGTTCACTTTAGTGAATATTTATGCGCCAAATGTAGACAACCCTGATTTCTTTAAAATAAATTGATATCATAGACACTCTAAGTGACAATGACTCTTTTATTATATGCGGTGATTTTAATCTTGTGCTGAGTCCAGATTTAGATTAGTACAATTATAACATAACATACATTTTATTGACATAAATTGCATAAATACAATTTATAATCAAACAAATAATCAAATATACCAGAAAGAGAAAAACATGGAAAACCTGAAAGACTAACATTGTTTTCTAAATGGTCTTAAAACAATAACAGATGATAAACGGTCGCAGAGTTATGAAATAATCTAGTAATATGAAAAATGTGAAATGTTTTAAACAGAAATTCTGATTTTATTTGCAAAATAAATACAATTTTGAAAAGTTATTAATAGATTATTTGGACGTAGAATTCAGCAATGAAATAAATTTATTATGGTTTGGCCAATGACAGTAATAAGGTTTAAAATATTTTTTTCTTAATTCTCTATATTTTGGGCAAACTAGCAAATATGAAATTCTGATTCTATTTTTGACATGTTACACGATTTACATAGACGTTGTGTTCGTGGAATATTACTGTGCATGCCTGTTTCTATTAGGAGTTCATGTGCAGATACTCGAAATCTTGATAATGCTATAAAATGTTTTCTTTCATGTATGCAGTCAATATATTTCTCAGGTATGAAAGTATGTTTAAATAGACAATAATTTTTTATTATTATTATTGTTAGTAGATGGGGAGAATTATTTATATCAGAATACCAGGACTGATGATAATTATCGAATATTCGTTGTTTAATTAGTACAAATGTATGCTTATCCATTATTTGGTCACTCCATAATTGTAAGCAAAGCCATGTTCTTCAAGAATCGTTTTAACATGAGAGGCCCAATTTTTGTTCCCATATGTAACATTATTTTCAGCATCATATTTTAAAGCACTATACAATTTATAAGTCAATGAAAAATCGTTCAGTTTTATGAGTTTTCCCCAGTATTTTTAGATACTAACTTTCTGAAAAAATATATAGCGGTATTCTGCCAAGTTCTCTGTAAAGTGCAGATGAGTTTGTGGAATTGTCTTTTGCCTAGTAAGCCTCGTTTAATTATAAGTCAAAGAATAAAAACATGAAGGCTAAAAATGTTTTATTAAGTATTTAAATGACCAAGGTTATATCTTTTGCTAGTCGAAGGGCTTTTGACGATGATGCTTGCATTACATTGCAGCTTAAACTGTTACTAGTATGTTTTTTCCTTTCTCAGGAAAGTCATAAATTTAATGATATACATTATTTATTTTCAAAGCTGATTGAGGGGCCATGAACAAGACAGTTAATCGAGTCTATGGTGGTTTCAAAGTGGATCTTTCAAGTAAGTCAATAATTGTGCTCTCACTGCTCTGTATCAGATTTATCATTTTATGTTGTCTATGTAGTGTGAATATTTGCAAGGGCATAATGCATACTGCATAGTATACACAATTGTGAATAAGTAAACTTATCATCATGTAGTAGTGTGGTATATTGTATTCATAAATTGCCTGGGCTATTCACCAGCCCGATTAGCTTCTGGCTTGCAAGCAGGAGGGCGCAGGTTCGAGTCTCGCACCAGGTGCATTATTTTCCTCCTCTATTTTCTCAATCTTGTCCATTGGTAAATTATAGCACAACACAGCATCAATTGGGTTAGACAAGGATAGCAGAAACTAAAGGTTAAAACCTCTAAATAGTGTCTTTATAACTCTCATAATATTTGAAGGAATTAAAATTTTATCATTCATAATGTTGTAAAATGTACTAAATTTTAGTATACCCAGCTCCGAGTCAGAGATGAGTTGAGGACACAACGGGAAGCAAACCCCAGCAGCACGGCAAAGCAAGACGACAACAATGTAAAAGACCATTCTGATGTGCTGCGGCCTAAACAGACCACCCCACTTGGTATGTGAGTTTTATTATACCCCCCACAAATTACACGATGGTGTATCATAAGTAACTGCTCAAGTTTTTATACCCATTAAAATAAAACATTTTCATATGAAATTATGGACTCTTTTTAGGGAAGCTGGTTAGGATTAACTGCCCTCCACAATATGACCATTATATTAAACATGGCATTAAATCTGAAGAAATATATTCTTTCTTTAGACTAAACATCACTTATCAATGGAATACAATGTGTTATTTCATCTTTATAGAATACCATAATTATATAAATGTTTCTTAATTTACAGGAGTGATCTCTAAGAAATTTCAAACACCTGTAAGCTGTTATGTTGAAGAAAAAATTACAGAAGCCCTGAGGTGACTCATTGTCATGTTCACCTAAGAAGGCGTCTACAGTAAGACCCTTAATGGGCATATCTTGTATAAATTTAACAAACTTAATTTGTCATTTATTACCATTTTATGTATTTTTATATGCTTGTAGTGATAATAACATTATGTTTGGTTCACATAAATTATTGGTATTGTTAATAATAATGTCTTTCATATGATAAAAATGAATTTTCATATTTTCTCTGTTTGTTTTTTTTCCATTAAATATTCTTTTTTGTCACCAAAAAGTTATCATATTTATTTGTATATTAAGCATAATAAGTGATTACTGTTTATAATTTCAATTGTTCTGTTTCGGTAATCCATTATTTAGCAGAAGGACGTAAGCTTGTCTTTAATCGAAGAAAGGTCAAGCTGATGAGATCATTGGGTTGTTTTCTAGAAAAGTGTTGAAACCTTGGGCCATTGGGTGAAAGTGCATGCAACAAATAAGTGACTAATTCGGTTGAGGATTGGTATGGTATATAGCACTCCTATTTCAAAATCAAAATGCATTTTAAGTTGATTCTTTCAAGCTAGAAAAGAGGTGGTCAGTTTTACTGAAGCCATCTTGCCCTCTTTATCCAAAAGACACACAAAAACCAACATCAACTGACTTTCTAAAAAAATGCATAAAAACCCACTTTAACAAAGAAAAGGCGCACAAGCTCTCACTTTACAAAAGCGCAGAAAAAAACACAAAAACTCACTTATGAAAAAGACACATTAAAACGCAATTAAACCAACTTACTACAAAAAGCACAGAAAAAAAACACAAAACTCACTTCTGAAAGACACATTAAAACGCAGTTACAAAAAATGCAGAAAAACTCACTTTAAAAATCCCAGTTAAACGCAGAAAAAACCTACTTACTATGGAAAAACACAGTAAAACCCTAAAAAAAAAACTTATTAGAAAAAACTAACTTAAACCCTTAAAAACCAACTTACCAAAAACACAGTTAAACCCACAAAACACTGGTAAAAACATACCAAGTGAGTTTTTTTGTAAGTAATAAGTATGTTAACCATGTTAATGCTCTAGATGTCACCGTTTTGATTGGATTTTCACCAAACCTTGCCAGATTGTTGGTCTTAATGAGGACAAGTTCGAATATAGGTCATATGATGTCAAAAACTAGGTCACCAGGTCAAATCTTAGGTAAACCTTATTGACACTTCAGATGTCAACTTTTAATTGGATCTTTACCAAACATTGTTAGAATGTTTGTCTTGATAATGATATGTTGGACAAGTTCGGACATGCGTCATCTATGGGTCAGACACTAGGTCACCTTGTCAAACCACAGGAAAACCGTGATATCAACATACCTCATGACATAGGTTTTTAACGATGTTTTAATGAACAAACAATGATTGTCATCTTGACCCTCTTGTTTATTTAAAGGCGGAGTGACGTAGTTTGAATTCAAGAAACTATTGAATATTTACACGAAGTCCCTGTTTAGGTAAAGTGTCATGCAAACAGGTTAATTCTCATATGTTATGACCAATTAGTTATCCTTTTCGTAAATAACTCACAAATATAATATTATGCAGTACGCACTGACCGACTTAATAGCATTAAAATAAGAATTACCTCTCTTAACGGCAATCATCGAGAACGAGTCAGGCCATGCAGCGTAACAGCTTGTGGTCATGAATATACGGTCACACAGATCTGTGAATAAATTGAATCACTAAATAGTAGTCACATTCCTTACTGTACATGTATACAGTACAATCTCTCCAGAACGGCCCTTTCTTGAGCAACAACCTCTCTTCAATGACAGTATGTTTTTTTTCCTACTGCACGATTTAACTACTAATTTAACATCTCTAGAGCAACAACCTTTCAAAAACAACCTAATTTTGCTACTCCCCGGCAAAAGGGTATTGCCTTGGACAAGTTGCACTGTATATGAGTATGTCATGTTTGTTGTAACACAGTGTTGTGAATAATAACTAAGTCATCCATTATCATTCACCGTGAACCATTGTCACACAAAATTCCTAGGAGTTCTAGTAAGTGTTTGTATTATTATACTTCCATTCTTACGTTCATTGGTCATCAGATGGGGTTGGGCTCACACATATCAGGGTCTTTCAAATGAATGGTCTGGACTCCGAAAATTAAAGGGTCGGGTATTGATTACGTGATCAATGATCGCTGTTGTAAAGCAGTAAAAAACGCTTCTTCAAATAGATAAAATCATGATTTAAATTACTAAACATTTCACAGGTACACAGCTTCATGCAAAGTATCTTCTTCAATTGAATCAATTTCTTGGGATAAAATCCATTCATTTATGTTGAAATCCGATGGTACATAAATGGACGAAAACTCGTAAACCTAGATCAAAATTGTTGTCGCAAAACGTCTGCATTTTTCGTAAGCAAATATAACCTTCTTAAATCATATTGTGATGTAGTCAGGATTAATGTTTATGTTTTCAAAGGTTGTTAATGTGCCTCATGCAGATCTTTTTTCATATTTTTCCTAAATAATAATGATACATTAATTTGAGCCTTTTTGATTGAAGTCGCCAAGTACATGGTATTTTCGTAAATAATTCCGTCTTTAATAATCATCTCCCGCTAAAATACTCGCAACACATTTTAGTAAAATCAATTTTTCGTCGTCCCATGTTTCATGCTTTTTTTCGTGACTAAATGGAAATTGAAAATTTGTGTGTTATCTATACACGTGTGAACAAAGCACTCTGATAAGTATCGACAGCACGACTAGCATGATTCCAGACCCTTCTATTTGAGTGAACCTGCACATATTTAGAACGTTTAAGGTGAATCGTCAAATCACAAATTTGTGAAAAAATAGGCAACTGACATTTTTGCTATGCATCCTAAAACGTTGCGTTGTTCAATAATTACTGAAAGTACATAACTGAAACAAGTTTTTATCAATAGCTATTGATTCAATGTACATTTCTGCACCAGTAAAATAATATTTGATGATTAACAAGTATCTATAATTCTCACCTGAACTTACGCAAATTCCAGTAGCCAAAATAATGTATCATAATATCAAAATTAATTTAAACTACAATGTCCAACAATAACTTAAATATGTCATTGAGGGTTTCCATATTTTAAATTTTCATTATTAAATGTTTTTCCATGTTTATTTTCAATTCTTAACACAGTCCTCAACTTTCACACAGTGATTTTCCTTCCATATTTGTTTAGGCTACTGTGTAGTACATAGTGTAAACACATGTGTGGAGGATTTTTGTAAAATGTGAATATTGAGGACTGTGTTAAAATTGAAAATAAACATGGAAGAACATTTAAAAGTGAAAAATTGAAATATGGAAACCCTCAATGACATATTGAAGTTATTGTTGGACATTGTAGTTTAAATTAATTTTGATATTATGATGCATTATTATGGCTACTGGAATTTGCGTAAGTTCAGCTGAGAATTATAGATACTTGTTAATCATCAAATATTATTTTACTGGTGCAGAAATGTACATTGAATCATTAGCTATTGATAAAAACTCATTTTAGTTATGTACTTTCAGTAATTATTGAACAACGCCACTTTTTAGGACGCATAGCAAAAATGTCAGGTGGCTATTTTTTCACAAATTTGTGATTTGACGATTCACCTTAACCACCAACTAAAGGGAATTATTTCATTTAAATGATGATAAATATTCATGAATATACAGAAAAATTAATTCTTACAGTACCGTCAAAATAAGCAGAAAGAACAATGTTTATACACCCCACAACAACGTACTAACCCCTGATGTTTTCAACAGCATTTCAGTAAAATACTAATGGGTCCCATTTTTACAAAAATGCAATACAAGATACAAAATTGTGTTTATAGTCGGCTGGCTGATTAATAATGAAACATTTGCAATGAATTGCTATTGGCCGAAATAAACAGCTGACCCGGCACTGCTTTACAACATGAGATATTTTATTGTACAGTATTTTATTACTCATTAGAAAAACCACGTGCACCGCCATACTTGTATGGTATATTACAATATAAGTAAGCTTAGCCGTCACGTGAATTAAAGCATATCACAGTATATTACAAAATAACAAACCTGTCCGTACTGTTGTCGCAACATTCTAAAACTGTCCACATCTTGGAACAAATTCACATCAGAAACATTCTGTTTTATCAAACATTGACAGCTGTCTTGTCCCGCAATCGTATAAATGACCAACTTTTGTGAGTCACATGGCTAATTTTTTATTCAAATCTTACACATGTCTGTTTTACACAAATTGTAACTTCAAGTGTATCTAAACCAACAAATGTTCACGGGTGATACAAATGGACACACGAGAAAGTCGTGCGAATGGATTGAATGTGCTACGGACGGTACAAAATTGTGTTTGGTAGAGGCGTAAAACTCCTCGTAAATTATTGCTGGGGTTCAAAATAGCTTTTCATCTCATTTCAGGAAGTAACAGCAGACGTTCTAGACGATGATTCAGCAACCGTTTTACTATGGAAAGCCACAATACACCCCAAACTACATGTACTACTATATTTTTCTATATACTGTTTGCCGACAAGCGTATTTTTTGGAAATACAATCATAAACTGCAATGTTTACTGCATACTCTGACCAAATGATTTTGTTTTTGTCCATTTTATAGTGGGGAAATCGACTAAGTGAAAGAATTTGGTACTGCTCCGTCCTGCTAGGTGTGCGGCTACATTTTATGTATGATATTATGGAGATTTCCTCCTGCGGATTTTTAATGTTTTGTTAATGTGTCAGGAGTGAAAATCGAAGCCGCCCCTGACAACAACTTGCAGGACTTTGGTATGAATGATTAAAATCGTATCTTACCAGAGAGCGTGGTTGTAGTGTATTGAGCTTAATCTAATACAGTGTAACTTCTGAAATCCGGAAGATTTTCTTGGTCCCGAAATATTTCCCTCTATTTCAATCTGAATTCCTGAACTTCCGAATTCCGGACGTTATTTTAATAAATTAAATTTTGGTTTATGTAAGTGCTATTTTACTTCCAAAATCCGGACAGTGCAGAAAGTGTCATCCTTAAAGTCCCATAAGCATATACATTTATCGGTCCTAACAGTTTCTGTTTATTCTATAACAGAGGAATCCGGTGTGTTGTCCTCTCGTGCATACTTTATAGCAAGAAAAAATGTTTCTAAAACCACTATCGTATTTTTTTCAATATCATTGAAAAAAATACTATTTATAGAACAGTTGTGTTTTCCTGCAGCCATATTATGCACACGGCATTAAGTGACGTCACGCGCTCTATATATTTCAAGTTTACAAAAGCAAAATAAACAGCGAAATGAGCGTTTTTAGAAGAAAAATGGCTTGTTTCGTCGGTAATAATTATCTTGGGATAATATCAGCAAATGTTTGTTTTTTACATATATTTTTTTATTGCAAAAAGGTCATGGGGCTTTAATTAGTCCCGTGATTATATAAGCCCTAAGGCAAAATGTCATTTTCCCCTCTTTTAAATTGTTTACCAATCAGTGGTGTTAGTTTATATTGACACGCATTAGAATCACTATGATTATGTCAAATGTATACAAAATATGACAAATAAATTTCACACTATAAAACTTGTTGGCTATACATTGTTAAATATAATAATATAATTATATTGCAACCATGGACCATCGTTCTAGTGCTATGAAATCAAACGCATACACCAACAAACACCAAACTTCACATGTTGGTTCCTCATGATAATCTGTACAGAACCTGTGCATTTTCAGGTCAGAAGGTCAAAGATCACCCTGAGGGGGCATTATGTTTTAAGAACACATCTTGTTTCAAGCTGATATTTACATGTTCATATACATGTACAGTCAAACAAGTGAACGGCCGCCTCCGAATAATGCCATCCAATGATTAAAGCCATTCTTTTAAAAACCGTCATTGATTATTTAAAACAAAATGACCTCTGAATAACAGCCACCTGTCTACATTATTTTGTCTTTCCGAAGGATGGCCTTTGTTCACAGGTTTGACTGTACGCTATATCTCAGAACTTCAAAAAGATTTGAAAAAAAAGGTCTGCAGCCCTACTTTTAGGGGGACCTAGTTTCCTACATATAATGACAAATCCTACATTTATGTTGTAAAGACTCATGTTAAATAATCATAACATGAACAAGAGGGCCAAGATGGCCCTATATCGCTCACATGACAATCACTGTTCACTCATTAAAACATTGTTTTGAACCGGTGACCTAGTTTTTAACACCAGACCACCTATGTTCGAATTTGTCTTACATATCATTAAGACAAACAGTCTGACTAGGTTTGGTGAAGATACGATCAAAATTTGACATCTACAGTGTTTAAATAAGGTTTTCCTAAGATTTGACCTTGTGACCTGGTTTTTTACCCTAGGTAACCCATATTTGAACTTGTCCTTAATATCATTAAGACTAACAATCTGACAAGGTTTGGCCAAGATCCAATCAAAACCATGACATAAAGAGCTTTTACAAGATTTTTACCTAAGATTTGACCTTGTGACCCAGTTTTTGACCCCGGCTGACCCATCTTCATCCTTGATCCACATATCATTGAGGCAAACATTTTGACAAGGTTTGGTGAAGATCCAATTAAAACTGTCACATCTACAGTGTTAACAAAGTTTTCCTAAGATTTGACCTGGTGACCTAGTTATTGACCCCAGATGACCCATATTTATACTTGACCATTATATCATTAAAACAAACTATTTGACAAAGTTTGGTGAAGATCCAATAATAACTGTGAAATCTACAGTGTTAACATGGTTTTTCATAAGATTTGACCTAGCGACCTAGTTTTTGACCCAAGATGACCCATGTTCGAACTCGTCCAAGATATTATAAAGACAAACATTCTGACAAGGTTTCATGATCATCCAATCAAAACAGTGACTTCTAGAGTGTTCACAAGGTTTTCCAGCAATTTGCCCTAGTGACCTAATACTACTACAGAAATGACCCATTATCAAACTTGACCTACATATTATTAAAATAAACATTCTGACAAAGTTTCATGAAGATGCAGTCAAAACAGTGATTTCTAAAGTGTTCACAAGGTTTTCCCTTATTTGGCCCTGGTGACCTAGTTTTTGACCCCGGATGGCCCAATATCGAACTCGTCCGAGATTTTGTTGATATTAACGTTCTGACCCAGTTTTGCTAAAATTGAGCCAAAAATGTGGCCCCTAGTGTGGTCACAACATAAAGTTTGAAGACGCACGACGCACTGCACGACGCCGGACGCCGGATGGAGAGTGATCCTAATAGCTCACTTTGTCACTTTGTGACATGTGAGCTAAAAATCAAAGCTCTGAAGGCACTGCTGTTGTTTGGAACTACAGAACAGTCAAAAGTTGAATTTCTTTGTAGGGTGAGGATTTGGGCCGTCAGTTTTGGAAACTGAATGATAATTCAGCTTCCCATTGCCTTCACTCGCTCAGTTAGCATGAATTTTGATGCAGACCAAAGCATAGTCATCTGATTTTGACTTGAATGCACATGGCATTTGAATTTGCATTCATGCCATTGAATTGTAAAATTGGAACTTTTTCGTAGGCAGAAGGTAACAGTTTTAATAATGCAATATATATCCAACTTTTATCAAGACTGCAAAGTCTGCAGTATGTAGGAAAATTTTCCAAATCAATTGTTGAGAACTGGTCATAAGTTCTTATTTTTGTGTTCGTACTGAACAATAAAAACAAACATTGAAAGTTCAATTCAGATTTATTTCAAATTCACTCATTCTTAATTTAAGAATTATGTAAAAAGATGTACATATAATGCCATTATAAATATCATTATGATAAATTAAGAGAAGCATGATCTATGCCTATACAACACTGGGTCTAATAAACAGAAGAAAATAAGCATTAATTACATGTGTGGGGCAATTTCATATAATATAAATCATACTTCGGCTTGAAAAAATTGTATGTTTCTGGTATCATGCTTATTGAAAATATGGAAGGTAGGTTAGGCATTTTTTTATTCTTGAAATTGTACGGAAAGGTAAACTAGAGGGCCATGATGGCCCTATAATCATTCATCAGAAAAAAGACCTTTGGAGAAGAACATTTTTCAATTTTTTCCTATATGAACTTAGAATGGGGACTACCCAATGATCATTCCAGCAAAGTTTGGTAACAATTGGCATAGTAATGTAGGAGGAAATGTTGTTTAAAGTAAATATGGTCCCCACTTCACGACGCACAACAAACACAAAGTGATCACAAAAGCTCACCATGAACACATTGTGTTAGAAGTTAGACACAAAGTTAGAATGTGGATTAACTACATTGGCCAAGTAAAAAATTTAGGGTTGAGAGGAATTTTTTCTGTAGGTTGGGTTACCAGAAACAAAAATTTTTTTATCAGTGATCACTATAATGTGTTTAATTACAAATCAACCTAAAATAAGAGTCTTTGGGTCAGGAATGATCAAGGTTGATTCTTTCACTAACCTTGTCTTTTATAAAAACCAAATCCTGTTATCAGCAATAAAATATAAAATATGGGAAGAGATAATTTATATAGTAGGTAAAAACAAAACTAGATACATTTGTAATATATGCACATGTACTATATTTCAACTCATCTATTTATGAATTTTGAGTTAAATTATTTGAATACTCGTACATGTACATATGATATCTAATTATATACGCATTTTATCTACTTATACATCTATACTAGAAGCCTTGAATTACACAAAACAGTAAAATAATTAAATCCTACTACAGTAAAGTTCCATAATGCGACCGTCCCGATAATACGACCGTCCGCATAATACGACCACTTTTTCTTGGTCCCGATATTTTCCTTCTTTATTTCAATGGTCGCCGGTTCCGATAATGAGACCGCCCCGCTATTACGTATTAAGACCACTTTATTCGGTCCCAATACCGGTATTTCTACGTATTTTGGTCCCGGTAATACTGTAGTTGCATTTAGGAGAAAAGTAGGCACAGACATATCAGCACATTAAATTCATCACATCAATTAACTGAATGACAAGAATATAAAAGTTAACTGAATAGCCAGCTTATCAAATTCATCAGCTCTGCTAATGGAAACAAGAGGGCCAAAATGGCCCTAGATCGCTCACCTGAGAATAAAGACACTATAATTAAAGAACAGGTAATATAGTTATCACCTGGTATTACCCGTTTCTACTTAGATTTTGATCAAAACCAACACTTAATTTTCATGAAGACTGGATGCAGGTCAATGTACATTCTGTGTAAATACGATTTTGATTATTGAAGAAATGAAGGAGCTATAATACTGTAAACAAGCTAAAATTTAGCAATTATTCTAAGTCGAGGGCCCATAACTCTACAAGTACTAGTTCAATTCCACCCATAATCAAACTCATTAAAGACCTTTAGGTTATACCCATTCACTGTAAATATGGACAGGATTGGTGAATTGAAGGCGCTAACAACTGTTAGCACTGTTAACAAGCTAAAATACAGCAAATTTTCTAAGTCAAGGGCACATAACTCTTAAAGTCCTTGTCCGATTTTGCCTGTATTCGAACTTAGCAGAGACATTGCGGCCAAGTTTGACTAAGATTGGTTTAGAGCTTTGGATGCTGCAGTGTAAACAAACTTATTGTGGACGGACATTCAACGATCCTATAAGCTCACCTGATTAATCAGGTGAGCTAAAAAACTTTAAAGGCACTGCTTGGACAATACCCCGGTACTTAAAATTAAGAAATGATGATAATGCCTGTAATAAGAAGAAAATTGACTTTAATGATATTCTTACAGCATTGTTCATGTACTACTTAGCTGAAAGTAACAGATAACTTGTTAATATTCATGTAATGATCAGTTACTGTAAAATATAAGTTTGATTTTTGACACAGGATGCTTTTCATGTAGATTGTACATCCAATATGTTATGACAGTACAAAGCCCTGTTAAACTAACTTAATGGTGCAATATTCTGACTATATAGAACATACATTGAGTCACAGGACAGTCTCCAAGCTGATGTTCAACGTCATCGATTGCAACCACACCTGGATGAGCAGCATTTGTTTCAAAAGTAATACTTTTGGACTCCATCATAAGTAATTCGTTTCCTCTGACAGGAACACCGCCTTGAATCCAATTTGGAAAATTCCTGGATGCGTGATCATACCTAAAACCCAAAATAATATTCAGGAAAACATTATTATGGCAAACTTGGGATACCTTGAAGATTGAAATGAAGTGAAGAACACATTTTCCCTGCCAGGTCACTTTACTAGGTTTCCTGGACTATATTCTAACCAATACACTAACATACCCTTCCACAATGAGTTGGCAACTATCTCTACTTTTGGAGTAAAACCAACATTTCAGTCAAATTTTCATAAAAGGTTTCCTGGGTATCAAACATGCTAAGGCCAGGATTCAAAACCTGGATCACATAGTTACAGGTCCAGCATGCTAACCAAGGACCATGGCCTAGGCCTCTTTACTCCTGTTGGATATGGTAAAACACAAAATGATATAATAATATTATTATTTGAGTCCAAAGAAATTCCCTAAAACTGTGTTCTATTGTGCTATTGTATCAAATGAAATCCATTCTTCAGTTATTCCAGAAACAATCAATCAACAACAAAAGGCCAATAATAAAATATGAATGTTTGCCCTAACACAACTGACCCAGACAAATGACCATGACTCAAAATGTTTAGGTATACGAGGCTTGTCCAAAAAGTTCGTAGACACCCTCTTTATTATTTGACATAGTGAAAGAATGATATTGTTAACTTGTTTTGTTTAAAAGTTATCATAGGTGTCCACAAACTTTTTGGACAAGCCTCATAGTATACTTTTTTCACATAATTTGCTATCTGCATGTAACAAGTGCCCACTACATTATAAAAATCTGTTTTCAAGAGAATCTTTGTTCACTTCGTATTGGTAAGAAAGAAAACAATATATAAGCATTTGCGAAACACGGATGCCCCCTAAAGGCCAACTGGACAGCAAGACTATGACCTTTGACCTATAGAACTTAAAATCAACAGAGGTCATCTACATATAATGATCAACCTCGAAACAAAGTCAGAGGACCTCTAGTCATTCGTCCGACAAGGATTTTGTGTTGAAAGTCACTGTGACCTTGGCCTTTGACATATATATTGACCTCAAAATCTATAGGGGTCATCTATATGTGATGACCAACATCTCAACCAAATCTGAGGAACTTAGACCAAATTGTTCTCTAGTTATTGGTCAGACAAGGTTTGGTTATGGATGGACTGATGGAACGACAAGTGCAAAGCCATATACATGTTACCCCTTTTTTGAAAGAGCGCATAAATATGTACAGTATCTAAATAATATATTTCCCAACATACCTATCCATGATTTCAAACTTGAATAGCAGTATGGCAAACATTAAATAGTATATACAATGAACAAGTAAGTTGATATTACATACATCATGACTACAATAACATGCATCTACTACACCAAACATTGTTTTGTGAGGCAAATTAACCCATACCATAGTATCTGGTTTTCTCCTGTTTCAGGGTAGATAACAGACACAATAATCTGTGCTGAGAAAGCTGAGGGCTGAACTGCTGTTGCATTTACAATATACCAAAATGTCATACATCCATCTTCATCGTATATTCCTACAGGAGACTGTAATGTCGCGCTTATATCTATATCAAAATTGTCATTATTTTGATTCCAATGTCTCACAAAACATCCTACAATAGAAAAAAATACTTTCTTAAAAAAACACAATAATTTCTGTATTAATTAAGTTCAATATGCCCAGCTTTGCTAACTTAATTAAGACAATTTCTCTCCAACTTCTGTAGTGTTTGATATCCATAAGATCATTTAGAGACATATAAGAAAAGTCATACCTGTAAGCAAAGGTCACCTTATGGAAAACATTTTATGACCTTTATTCACTTAATTGGGAATTGGATGTTAATGCAGGTTTAATTGTACTTAATTATTTTTTTGTTTACCTGATGTGTTTCCTTTAGGGTCAGATATTGGTATCTGATATCCATTTCCACATTTCCATTGCCATTCAGTTGAATCAGAATCCACACTTTTGTAGCCACAAATTCTGTCCGAGTTAAAGTCACATGGTATTTTGAATACCAGAAAAGACATTTTTATCCTGAATGATAACACATAGTGTTCCATCTAACAAAATTATGGATATTTGTTTCATTATAGGCTTTTTCAGGAACATGATTTATCTGCCTTTGAATAGCTCTTCTTTAGGAGAGCAGAGAAGTGCACCTAGCAGCTACTTCTAGGAAATATCTCCCATTTTGGTTTGCTTCATTGTAATAAAACATGGTATGTTTCCTATTTGAAGTTATCTCATTAAGGAAAAAAATTGAAAAGCTGTAACAGCAATGAATGTCATACTAATTATAATAGCTAGCTAATTTAAAACAAGACAATTTTGAAAATTATCCGTACCAGAGTCACAGTCACTTTCGTCAGTACCATCTCCACAGTAGTCATCTTCATCACATTCTAACTCATTTTATAACAAAGTGAACCATCAGCACATTGTAATGGTGTTTCATCAGGGCAATCTGTAATCAAAACAAACTTCATGGTATCACTGTCTGACAATTTAGCCCTAAACCAAGGAGGTCTGAGTCCAATACTAGAGCGTCCTGAGCAGTGCCAAGGCTAGTCTGTTCACTGCCTCAGTGAGATCTATCCACCTATGAAGTTTCATGTTTCTACCTCTTATAGTTTCTGAGTTATGAGCTACATTAAAGATTGTGCACGCTGCAGGCATTGCAGTGATCACAATAACTTGACTTTTAAAAAAAACGACAAGCTAAAAATGGGCATTAATTAGTCCAGTACATTTGAAAAGGTCAGGATATTTGTAATGAATAAGTCATTGAAGTAATTCTTAAATTTCTGTAGCATTTTAGACTACAGATCTAGCCATTATTATATATATAGAGAATTCAAATTTAGTAAAAATCACACATCAAAATTACTATAATATTCCAAACTAAGTCTTTCTTTATATAAACCTGATAGATTGAAATAATAGTATAATGAACCAAATTTTAACTATTTCAAATTTCTGACAATGATTTAATAGCACAAATTTCTTATCATGGATTAATAGCAATAATAGCAATAAATACCCAATGGACTACAGTCTCCAGGGCTGATAGATACAGATCCAATAGCCGCAAACATTGAAAAATCATCCGTAAGAGAAAAATAAACAAGAGGGCCAAGATGGCCCTATATCGCTCACATGACAATCACTGTTCACTCATTAAAACATTGTTTTGAACCGGTGACCTAGTTTTTGACCCCAGACGACCTATGTTCAAATTTGTCTTACATATCATTAAGACAAACAGTCTGACTAGGTTTGGTGAAGATACGATCAAAATTTGACATCTACAGTGTTAATTAGGTTTTCCTAAGATTTGACCTTGTGACCTGGTTTTTGACCCTAGGTGACCCATATTTGAACTTGTCCTAATATCATTAAGACAAACAATCTGACAAGGTTTGGCCAAGATCCATGACATTTAGAGCTTTTACAAGATTTTTACCTTAGATTTGACCTTGTGACCCAGTTTTTGAACCCGGCTGACCCATGTTCATCCTTGACCCACATATCATTGAGGCAAACATTTTGACAAGGTTTGGTGAAGATCCAATTAAAACTGTGACATCTACAGTGTTAACAAAGTTTTCCTAAGATTTGACCTGGTGACCTAGTTATTGACCCCAGATGACCCATATTTATACTTGACCGTTATATCATTAAAACAAACGATTTGACAAAGTTTGGTGAAGATCCAATAATAACTGTGAAATCTACAGTGTTAACATGTTTTTTCATAAGATTTGACCTAGCGACCTAGTTTTTGACCCAAGATGACCCATGTTCGAACTCGTCCAAGATATTATGAAGACAAACATTCTGACAAGGTTTCATGATCATCCAATCAAAACAGTGACTTCTAGAGTGATCACAAGGTTTTCCAGCAATTTGCAAATTGCTAAGCGAATATGTAAACTGTGTAGCTATGTTTTACATATGCAGCGTTACGTACAGGGCGAGATTCATATGTCTATTTTTAGTGTTTTATATATCGAGTACCAGGGCGAGAATCATTATTTAGACCGAGTTGCAGTCTCTCATTTTACGAATGTAGCTCGGTGCTCTAATCAATAAAACCAGTCCACTGTTTACATGTAATATTATTTCGCGCAATAATATACGAAAGCTGGCAGATTAATTAAAGCTCATCAACTACTATTAAGTTCTCAACACTCGTTGATTATAATTTATGTCAACGCTAATTTTTCACACATATCAGGTAACAATTTGTTCACAAAGCGCAATTAAATAATGTGTGAATATGCTATATTACAGGGATACGCAACGGACGGAAACTGGCTGAAAAACAGTGCCTAGGGATATTCGCGAGAGAGCGCATGCGCACGCATTTACCGTTAATGTCGGTATCTAGCAGATAAAATATGGGTCAAATATTCTCTTCAATCGGCTTAAATAAATGCTGTTTTTGCATACAGTTTTTTATATATTGATCTTAAAGTGTTAAATATTTTACAGATGTTGTAATTTTGCTTCTAAATATTAGTGGTTCTAAAGATTTCCAAGTTTTTGTGACCGTTCGAAAATAAAACTGACGTGATAATTTGACCGAAATGGTCGCACAATAGAAAATGTCAGTTTTTTACGACAGCTTTAGTACATGAGGATATTCTTAATTTCACGATATTTTGCCGTGGTTGCAGTGTGACATACTTCTATATTGGCGGCATAACTATATTTTCATTTTTTATTTTGTTATAATACATAATTTCGCGATCGATTATGACCCAGTTTTTACAATTTACAAAATGGAGGCCTGATCTGACGAGGAAAATATTGCACTTTTTGCGACATCATTTGTTTGTGAATATATACTCTATATCAATTTTTTCTTCCATAGTTTGACACTTATACACGTCGATATTGGCGGCATGATAATATTTTCATGCTTACTTTTGTAAAAGAACACAATTTCGCGATTGATTATGACCCCATTTTTACGATTCAATTCAATGGCGGCCTGATCTGACGAGGAAAATATTTCACTTTTTGCAACACCATTTGTATGTGAAGGTATACTAAACATGAAAATTTTCTTCCATATTTTGAGACTGACATACGTCTGTATAGACGGCATAACAATAATTTCAAGAATTATTTTGCTGCAGTACCTTATTTCGCTCTCGATAATGATCCATTTTTACCGGTGCATAGCAAAACGAAAAAGCATCATATTAGCACATAATTACATAGATTTTAGCGCAAACCAGAAACGGTGTAACCCGAATATATTATTTGGTATGCACATATTTTCACACCTATTATTCGAAATCGTCAATTCAAAACAATGGCTGATTGAGAATCAACTGGCATGTGACAAACAATATGTACATCAATTCATACACGAAGCGTGTCAACAGTTTAATTTTACAGATTGAGTAAAGTCAAACAGTTTATTCATGACTCGTAGAACATTATGTACATACATAATATGAAAACAAAAAATACGTGTATACATGCCTTTCCATACAGAAATATAAGATACAGATCAATTCTTTAAATATCTACTACATTTAGTCAAAGACTTGAAATAATGACGGTATATTACGTACATTATAATGCTAACAGAATTCCTTGCAGTTATTCTATATATGTTTATAATGAAGAGAGCAATGAAGAAACATTACTTTAATCTTATTCAATATTTATCTGGTAATGTACATCTTTAATGATGGTTAGTTACTAGTAAGGTCGACCAAATTATGGTTTTATGCTAATCGCCACGAATATTTCACTGTGATCTCAGGTACTTGACTTGTTTTTGTATTTGCTAAAATAATATCAGTTTTTCAACAATGATTAATTACTGTCATGATCAATATGATGTGAATATGTTGGTTTAAATTATGACATTAAATTTTATTGGTGGAACCCTGTTGTTTCCTAATGCATTCAAATGACATATGCGCAGCTGTGAAAACAATGTAGATTTATGAAACATAGACTACCCCATACTGTTTTCCATCCGGATTTATTGATTGCTTCCTTGTAATCAGTAAAGATCGTCACCGAGATTATGATTATGACTATACGAGGGCATATCCTACGCCATTTTGGCGGAAGATTAAAAGTTACAGATTAAGTCTTTGGCTAATAAAATTGATACGCTATAATAGAGACATACATTATGAAAAACAAGATAAAGTTATACGAATCAAAATTACAAATAACAAACCTTTCACCGTAAAATGTATAGCATACGTACATTTCTTTCGCACAAAATATTCATGATATATTGCATTTCTTTAAATAAAAGTTTAACCATGAACATTTCTTCTTCAGCTGATAAATTGAAAAAAGTTCCACGATACAAAATTAAATTCGGTCTTGAGTTGATAAATCGAGCAAAACTTTCATGATATAAATATTTGTTATACAAATTTAATTTAATTAAAATGTTTAGCATTCGATCGTACATTTTTTCATAATATAAAAGTTTCTTTCACGAATTTAAAGTCAAATTTTAGCATTCTATCGTACATTTGTTGTCATGATATAACTTTTCTTTCACAAGTTTATTCCGCCAAAATTTCACCTTCAGCTGATAATTCGAAAACAAGTTTCACGATATAAAATTTAATTGTACAAAACTTTCATAATGTAATATACTACATGTATTTCAATTTTTCATACGTATTTTCATGATATAGTCGTTCTTTTAAAAATTCAATTTATATAAAAAATAGCAGTGAAAATTAATTTTGTCTTGAGCCATGTGTAGCATCACTGCTTGAGCTCATAAATCGAACAAAACTTTCATAATGTAAACATTTCTTTCCTACAAAATTTGCATAATATAAGCATTTCTTTCTCAAATTTAATTTAGAAAAATAAGTTGTGAAAATTAATAACAAACAAATAAAAACTACGAGGAACTTGAGTCGATCATAGACCACTAATGTTACTTTTTGTCAATTATCGATTCTTTGTGTCATTTTCATGGTAATTTCGGTAGTTTTGATACCTTTGCTTTCATTAACTAGCCTAGGCACTGATAATCTTTACTTGATCAGTGGATGATAAGCGGTTGCACATCCCTGTAATATAGCAATACTTAATGAAGACATGGATTTGTTGGAAGAAGGTGCGCCAGTTGCTTGAAAAGCGAACTGCACTTTAGATGAACTTTCATGATCAATTGGAATATTCCCATACATCCAACCATCTTGAAATAGTGGTATATGTTTGCTGTAACGTTCTTCAATCCCTTCATAATACCAATTAACAGTCAGACTGACTAATGTTGTATCATCAGCTACATAGTTATACCAGAAACCCAAACATTTAAATTGAGTTTCGTCTATTACAGTATCGGCCCATGGAGTCAACATTGTTGCAGAAAATGCCTTAACACATTGATCACAGGTAACTGTAGCAGCATGACCTGAAATGATAATATAGTTTAGTGCTCCAAGGTTACAAAACTTGAGATCAGTTTCCAAACTCAAATCTCATTTTTGTTCATAACTTACTGAGATCAATAAAATTAAACATACATGTACATTTGCTTGCCCTACGTGTAAATCAATACAAGAGGGCCAAGATGGCCCTATATCGCTCACATGACAATCACTGTTCACTCATTAAAACATTGTTTTGAACTGGTGACCTAGTTTTTGACCCCAGATGACCCATGTTAGAACTTGTCCTACATATAAATAAGACAAACATTCTGACAAAATTCGGTGAAGATCCAATCAAAACCATGAAAACTACAGCATAGACAAGGTTTTCCTAAGATTTGACCTCGTGACCTAGTTTTTGACCCCAGACGACCTATGTTCGAATTTGTCTTACATATCATTAAGACAAACATTCTGACTAGGTTTGGTGAAGATACGATCAAAATTTGACATCTACAGTGTTAATAAGGTTTTCCTAAGATTTGACCTTGTGACCTGGTTTTTGACCCTAGGTGACCCATATTTGAACTTGAATCCAATTAAAACCATGACATAAGGAGCTTTTACAAGATTTTTACCTAAGATTTGACCTGGTGACCTAGTTTTTGACCCCGGCAGACCCATGTTCAAAGTTGACCCACATATCATTGAGGCAAACATTTTGACAAGGTTTGGTGAAGATCCAATTAAAACTGTGACATCTACAGTGTTAACAAAGTTTTCCTAAGATTTGACCTGGTGACCTAGTTATTGACCCCAGATGACCCATATTTATACTTGACCGTTATATCATTGAAACAAACGATTTGACAAAGTTTGGTGAAGATCCAATAATACCTGTGAAATCTACAGTGTTAACATGGTTTTTCATAAGATTTGACCTAGCGACCTAGTTTTTGACCCAAGATGGCCCATGTTCGAACTCGTCCAAGATATTATGAAGACAAACATTCTGACAAGGTTTCATGATCATCCAATCAAAACAGTGACTTCTAGAGTGTTCACAAGGTTTTCCAGCAATTTGCCCTAGTGACCTAATTTTACAACAGAAATTACCCATTTTCAAACTTGACCTACATATTATTAAAATAAACATTCTGACAAAGTTTCATGAAGATAAATTCAAAACAGTGATTTAAAAAGTGTTCACAAGGTTTTCCCTTATTTGGCCCTGGTGACCTAGTTTTTGACCCCAAATGGCCCAATATCGAACTCGTCCGAGATTTTGTTGATATTAACGTTCTGACCCAATTTTGCTAAAATTGAGCCAAAAATGTGGCCCGTAGTGTGGTCACAACAAAAAGTTTGACGACGCACGACGCCGGATGCCGGATTGAGAGCGATCCTAATAGCTCACTTTGTCACTTTGTGACATGTGAGCTAAAAATAGACACATGAATATCGCCCTGTACGTAATGCTGCATATGTGAACATAGCTACACAGTTTACATACTGTACTCGCTTAGCAATTTGCTGGGTTTTCTACATATTTACAAGGCCTTATATACGTATATACGTCCTTGATATTTCGCGGGCTTAGCGCAAAACTGTTGTAACTCACTTTTTTGTGAAAATGACTTTTTTTCATTTTCCAAGACACTTTATCAATATACATAACCTCTATAGATATTAAGTTTATATTCCATCATTTATCAGAAATATCATACATTTGTCAAAAGGTTGTAACTTATTTGGCATTTACTTTTTAGGGCAAAATGGTTGTATCTCAAGATACAACCGTTTTGCATAAAAAAGTTATATCATAAGATGGGACATAACTTATCAGTACAGTCATATTGTTAATGCCATTTATGACATCACATAACATTGACACTGTGGGGTTTATTTGCTGGATGAAAAAGAAAAAAATGTTAGTGACCAAGTTCCAAAATACATGTAATGGGAAGTATAGACTAGTTAATACATTATCTGAATTTATATAATTTCTTTAAATGGAATAGTGTTTGGTGCCTATTTTTCTACTTGGTTCAAATAGACAGTCTGGCCATATGTTTTACAGTGGAAATTAAATGCTGTGCCTTTAGGAATCAAAGTACTGAGATTACTGACAAGAGCGAAGTTAAAATGTATTAGATATAACCATCCTTAAAAAAGGCTTGTGTTTTCATCATTATTAATCAGAATTTGACAGTCAAGTATATATAGTCTTAACACAATGGACATCTTTAGGCCAATTAACCACAATTGCCAAGGAAAAGCTACACATTTTGACTGTTGTTTTTTTTGGAATAAATACTGTTTTATTCCTAATGCTAAAAGTCATGACATACATGGTGACAAATGACAAGATTCTGCACATTTTGAAAATCAAACAAATTCAATGCCTTCAGCACTTTGATCTGTACTGTATACTCTATAAACTGAACTTCCAACCTTGCATTTTTATGTAATCTCACTACTCTCAGAGACAATATAGTGTTTAAGAACTACTTTAATGAATGTAAGCATTTTCAATATGAAGTATATTTTGTTACCTCAACAGTTTATGAATGAAGTTTTAGTGCAGATGGAATGCATACCAGTAATCATTATACATTGTCCTTGTTAGTTTTACAGTTTAAATAGCCAAACTATTTCCATGCTTTCAAAATCAACAGATCCTGCAAGCATGTATTGCTTCTGATTCCTTAGATACAGTAGTCTCCTTGGTTTCTGATCTGAAAGACTGTGCTAGTGATACATAATAAATAGATGACGAAATCAATGTCTGTATACAAAATATGAATCACAGTACAACATTTCTTAGTAATATAAACAGTAATGTGTCAGACCAGCTTTTTGGATGTAACAATTAAAGTAGGACTTATTTTACATGATCACTGTCCCTGTGATTGTTCAGATATACAGATGGTCAGAAGGTACACTGGAATTCTATCAAATTTCTATGACTTGATTCTTCTGCACCTAAGCAGTTCCAATACCAAAATGATAAATCAGGGTTTCATGTTTAATGTTGACCTTTTTACAGGTCCCAATACAATATTTCAAATTTCTGTAAATGCTATGCCACAGAGCTACATAATCAGTAGAGCTGGGATGTGTAGAAAATTTGTACCCGGGTACCCGAGACTATATTACTAGCGAGTGCCCGAGCACCCACTATTTTTTCTTGAAAGAGTTATCATTCCTGCATCCTGGTACACTGTACTTACTATTGCTTAAATAAATTTGCAAACAACCAAACTGCTAAAAAAGCAATGTTTCGCAATAGTTCATGCTTCTTAGCTATAAACAGAAGACAAAATAATCCGTGACCTTCCATGAAAAAAACTTTCAATGTCTGTATGTCTGCACATGTGTCTGCAAAGTCAGAGTCTGATGTTACTGTAAACCTTCAAGAACTAGTTCAGAACCTTCCCTGCTTCCCTTCCCCATGCTCCCAAATTTGCCAACCATAATTGCTTATGAGAAATTGGTTAAATAACGGTAAATATACATGTACATGTGGACAATTTACTTGTGGTAAAATGCTCATCACATGAATACTGATGAAGTTAGTTGAAAGTTTAGACAGTATTGCAAATAAATGGATAAAAAAGTCTGTTAATATTTTGATCATTAGAATAATAATTCATACTCGCCGCTGCATCACTTAAGTATTAAAAAAGGGATAAGTATTCATTGGTTAGTTAAATTTTCTATAGACATCTACCATATTGTCGTAAAATAGTGCTCAGCAAGGTAGTTAATAATTAAGTCTAATCAAGGTATGTTTTGTTTGCTAAAAAATCAAAACGAGTTTAATATGGAGTGTTCTGTTTCAAGGGTACCCAGGTAGTAATTTTGTACCCGGGTAGTAGTCTTACTCGACCCGATACCTGGATACTTGAGTACTCGTCCCAGCTCTAATAATCAGTATTACCACTACCAAGGGCCAGTACCTTGACCTGTTGTCATTGTGTCAAAAAGGTATCATTCCAAGGGTGCATCATAGGTTTACTGTGAGTGAATAGATTATAGGCCATAATGACTGAGTGCAGACTGGTATAGCTATCTCAGAAGTTTATTTGATAATACTATTACATTTTGTAATTGCTGTTGCCATAACCGTTTTGTTTTTAGGCATTTATCTTTCCTTTAGTGTCTTTGAAACTATTATGTATGTAAGTAACTGGGTATAGGCATCTATATGCTATACACATGTTTATAACATAGTAAATATTGTATACATAATGACTGTTGTAGTGAAGACACACTGATACTATAGTAACTGTGGTCATGGTACATTAAGTACAAAACAAGGTTTTCATTTATTTAACATCAAAATACAAATTCAAGGCCAGATAACTCCAGAGTCTTCAGCCTTTGAAAGAGTTAAAATCCTTTATGCACAACTTCATAATTATGCTGATAAATGTTCCTGTAAAATTTCAGAACTCAGCACTGAGTATACCCTTTAAGACAAGATTGTCATATATCTAATACCAAAATACAAAATCAAGGACAGGTAACTCCAGAGTCATCATCATTTGATTAGTTACAATTCCTTTATGCACAATTTAATATGCTGATAAACATTCCTGTGTAATTTTATAACTTTGTCCCTCATACTTTTGGAGATATGCATGACACAAGATTTCGGACAAGGTTAAATTAACCTCTATGCCCCACACCTATCTTTCAGAATGGGGGCACAACAACTGGTTTTATCCCCTGGTTATATCAATTTACATGAAAGACATGCATTTTAAACTGTAAACTGAGAAAGTTATTTTAAATTTTGTGATTTCACTTACTGACAGATAAAAAATGAATTAAATTTCTTGAACATTTAATATCAGAATTCATTTATTAGAATGAACTTGGGATTTGATTGTTTAGCAAACATTGAAGTGAATATTTATTGAAAAACTATTCTTGTATACTATCTATGACTAGTATTATTACTATTATTTTTATTCTGGTTACTTGTTTTTTAATAAACTTAGTCTATGATAATACTAGAAAATGTTAAGATCCTCTACATGGACATGAAATTAAACTGGAATTATGAAATCAAGTTAAATCAAATGTTAAATTTGTTTGCTAATTATACATAGAAGTCTTAACTTACTAAGTGTCTTTTTTATATTGTTTTATACACTAGCATTAACTTTAAAGATAAGTTACTTCCATTTTGCACAAAAAATAAATTTCAGTTTACTCGAATTTTTAGTGCAAAACGGTTGTAACTTAAACTTTCTTAAATAACTCTTTTGAGAAACTCCTTATAGTATTGAATGAAGGATGTTATAGTCGCATGAACTAATTGCAATGCATGGGTATTAAATCAGATTGTGCAAGTATCTAATAAAATAAAATTATAGTTTTTTGTCTCTCCTGAAAAATTAACAAAAACAAAGTTACAACCGTTTTACACTAAGCCCGCGATTTACTTCAAGAATGGGATTTTCTACTTGACAAAATTTAATCAGATGTCTGGATTTCAGTCGGTCTTGGCCAACAAATTTAGTAAGTGTTAAATCCTGAATTATCTTACCATGTGACTGTTTTCGGAAAATGAATGGTCAACAGAAAGCGAAAGTAGACGAAAAATTCACAATAAATATCATTTTAGCTACTTGAGAGTCGGCTTTAGACGTTCACGAAATCACAGTGATCCACCGCTATCAAAGATTACCGACTGATAATAAGTCATAAAACATGGTGAATAGCGACATTGCTGTGATTCACGTTTTTTCCAAGATCAATGCCGCTACGGGTGATAAATTGCCAATTAAGGAATGCGGGGGAAACGCAAAAATCAGACAAATCACCCGAACCGTACTGTACCATATACGTCTTTAATTCTGCGGGTGCAAAATTTGGCGTTTTTAAGATGTTCATGAATTGGCGGGTTCTATATTTGGCGGTTTCATATCCAACTGCCAAAATAAAACTATGTCCTGTCTTCTTAAGCGCCAAAATTAAAACACTTGTCTTAAGAATATAAGTTTCCACCATTTTCAAGGGGAATAATTAGACTATTTTACTAAATATCTTCATAACTACTATTGTATCAAGTGAGGAATGTATAAACAGCAAGAATAAGATATATGAAAACCAAAGTGTTGGTAATTAGTTGGGATCGAACACGACTTAACACAATGACTAAAAGTGATTATTTGTTTCGATAATTTATTTTAAATTGACACATATTGTTATTATATCGGGTTAGTTTAGTCTTTCTATACGTGCCGATGATATAAGTTTATATTGTGTGACAAATAAGCTGTATTGTTTGAATCGTTTAGATTTTACCTTGTTTCAATTAAGATTTACCCTAAGGCAATAAACGTAATGCATGTATTTTAACTGATAAAAGTAAACAAGTAATAATACATGTACAAACGTACTGAACAAACAAATAGTTACGTGAAAAGGTGTAAGTTACACCTTTTGATAACAAAAGTTACAATAATTTTCTTTGACAAAATAATTGGCGGTGTTCATTATTGGCGTGGTTTTATATTGGCGCGGTCTAGATTTGACGGTTCCGATGATGACCGCCAATATCGCCAAAATAAAACGGGCGCCAATATTAAGACGTATACAGTATCTAAGATCTAGGCCTAGTTGTTTCAGAGAAGAATTTTGTAATTTCCTATATAAAATAGAGTAATCCCTGGGGTGGGGCCAATTTTGACCCCGGTGCCATAATTTGAACAAGCTTCGTAAAAGTCCACTAGGCAATGCTACACACCAAATATCAAAGCGCTAGGTCCTCTGGTTTTTGAGAAGATGATTTTTGAAGATTTCTTTAAAAAATCTATGCTATGGCAACCAGATCGAGTTCTTCATAGAATGGAATTCTTTGAACAACTTTGGTGGGCTTCAAGCAAGGGACACACCTGTGAAGTTTTGTTGAAATTGACCCAGTGGTTTAGGAGGAGATGTTGTTTAAAGAAATTATTGATGACGGACATAGCTCGATCCTAAAAGCTCACCTTGGCACTCTGTGCCAGGTGAGCTAAAAAATTACACATCTTGTTGTTATGTCATAGACATGGTTCATTAGATAACTCTATTAAACTTAAAAATTCCATTCATTGTTTGTTATGTTGAAATGTAACCATCTAGCAATTAAATTGTCTTATTTTGCTTACGGTTTAAAGTATACAGCTATGGCGTACGATAAGGGTCATAAATGCAAGACCCTGCATGATGCTAAAAGTTTTCAGCATGATGCTAAAAACTTTCAGCATGATGCTGAAAACTTTAAGCATCATGCAGGGTCGTGCATTTATGACCCTTATTGTATGCCATATACAGCCAGATAATTATCCACTTGTTCATGGTCGCTTTAGTGGGACTTAAAACTGCAGTAATTAACAGATTGGGTCCAATACAGTGGTCGTAATTGCGGAACGGTCTTATTATCGGACTGGTCGTTAGGTGGAACTTTACTGTAATACGTTTACTTTGTATATTAAGTAACTATGTCAACACAGCACTGCAGTTTTTGACAAACTATATCTAAGGATCCCCACTTGGCCACAAAGAAGTTTATGAGATTTCTTTGCAAGCCAGTTAGTTAACAGTGACCCATTTGCCAAAAAATTCTTCAGTTGGTGTCTAAGGTATTAAGCTATGTATGCACAATGCAGACACTGTGTTTCTATGTTATGTACATGTAACAGTGACCTCAACCTGAATTTGAAAGACCCCAAATACAATCCCAAGCTAGGTTTCCATACATGGCAAGATTAGATAGCGCTTTTGAGCTGATTATACAACTAGAGTAAGCAATAATAACAAAATATACAAAAGCTGGACAAATGACAAATGCACATTTAAGAACATACAAACTATAAACAGTATGTTAAACATGTATTAATAAGTAGAGCATCTCTTTATAAATAAATAAATAAATAGGTAAAAACTAATTTGGTATCATCAGGTACAACAATATTACCTGGTTTCATCAGCTGATCCTTGAGTTGCAAGATCAAGTAAGAATAATGTTCATCTATTCCAATCAGTATTCAAATAATCTGATCAGCAGCTTGTACTTGGACATTGCATGAAAAATAAATTGAATTGTCTCCCTTAGATCAGCAAAAACTGTTTCATACACATAAGCACAGCTAAGCTTTCAACAAAACATGCAATGACACAATAAAAACTTAATAGTAACACACATTTGTACATTCATGCAAATACCTAAATAGCAATCTTTGGAACATATATTTATGTCATACAACACATGTACTCAGTGTAAAAAGTTATGTGATATCATTTTTTGTAAGCATTACGTTTACAATCTGACTGAAGCTGTTACATTTTCGAAAGGCTTCTAGGAGAGAGTTCCATAGTACAGGGGCTGCATACCTGAAGTAGTTCTTACCAGCTTTAGTTGATGTCACAAGTGGAATCTGTAACTGAAAAGAATAGCAGAAATCATTATCATAGAAGTTATTTTGTTTCTGAATAAGATCTGATAAGACAGTAGGGGCCATAGTATCACTAATTCTGAATGTTTCAAGGGCCATTGTTCTCATATGTCTAATATGAAGGGATAGCATCTGGTTCCTTTACAAAAGTCCTCTGTAGGAAGACTGATCATCATCATAAACAAATCTTAATGCTCTTTCCTAAATTTTCTCCATTGAGAGTTTCATACTGAACAAAAATATCAAGATAATCTGGATAGATATTAAAGTTCAGACAATGAAAGTACAAAATATGGTCAGTCTATTTAATTTGCTGAAACTTTGTCCTCCTATCTGAAAAAATGTTGTTTGAAATGACAATTGTGAAGAAGAAAATTTAGAAATACTGTTTTAATATCAGTAATTTTTTCAATTTCGTCACTTTTTCCCCAGAGGGCATTTCATTACACTGCCTTGCACATGACATTCTGATGAGCACCATGTAGTTGTCTACAGGTACCAAGGAGGATGTGTATTGTTTCACAAACATTTGTGAAAGGGGCAATGCTATATTCTATGATATTTGCCATTATATCACAGCTGATGCATACTACAGGCATGGAGAAATTAAGACTTATTCTTGAAAGAAAATTGACAGCTAGCACATTCAAGTCTACATCAGTTCTACATATGTTTTCTTATGCCTCGCCAGTGATATACTATACTCAAATTTTACGTACGCATTTCATATTATTACTATAATTACCACTATTAACGCGCATGATAAACAGTTTATCTTTCATTCAATGAACAAAACCCATTTATTACGAGCACCAGGTTTATCTCGAGCGCTTAATCTGGTCCGATGACTCCTAAATATAACGAGATTTACTAAAGTTCAAATACACAACCTTTTTGAGATGGTAAAGGGAAGGCTCAAAGCCTTTCATGAAGAAGGTATTTTCTATGTTAAACATTTCAATGAAATATTAAAGGTTTACCTTTCTTGTTACAGCTAATATCATACCATAGATCTTGTTACAGCTAATATCATAATTTAGGTCTCTCTCTATTAACCATATAAAGGTCTGAAAAATTGATACATGTGTAAAAACATTAGAGAAATCTGAATCCGAATGACAACAAAAACACTCCCTAGATTGGTTATCATACAAGGATGTTACACACATTAATTGGTCAATTCAAACTTATATCATTGATCTGAAACCACATTGATGCCCGCCTACCTGCATTCTCCAAACTAATAACCAGGCCCCAGTTTCACAAACAAACATAAGTTTTTGCTCAAACTCAACTTATTCATTTTATCAATCATTTCTCTGTTTTGTTGTATGTAATTCTGAATGTGGTATTAAAAGAAGGTACAAACATGGTACATGTACAAACATGGTATAATAACAGAATTTCAACCTAATAATAATCTCTTGATATCATGGATTTATTGAATAAATGTAACTAGGAATTTGACTTTGGACTCAAATGAAAAAGGAGTTTTGAGATGTAATTTGTCTGCCCGACCAAAAATATTTTATGCTGACATGTTTAACATGATTTTAGTAAATAATAAAACAAATGGTAACATTTCTGGCCAAGGATACAAAATTTCTAGACAGAAGAAACATTTGAGTCAATTATTGAGTTTCCTATCAATTTCGTTTGTGAACTAAGTTGAGTTTGAGCAAAAACTTAGGTTTTTTATGAAACTGGGGCCAGATTTCACATTGGTGAAAACCTGGTTGTATAAAATAAATTGAGAGTTTTCCAAACAAGACTGCTAAGAGAAGGACACACAGATGGACGAGCATTGTCAAAATATCATACAGTTCTTTGGGCATATTTATGGAAATATTATTACCTTCCTGTAGGCCTAACTGCCAGAGATTTGTATGACCAGCTTGAGGACCATTATGTTGAACTGAATGCTACAATGCCGACCATTCATCACTCTCCACATGCCAGACCTAAAATATTGTAAATCCTTATATTGTATAATATTGGAAATCTAAGCAATAAAAATCATATATAAATTAATTCACCAGTGTTTAAACTGAAGTTAATGGATCATTTAAGTTCAGTGTAAAATAAATTTTATTCGGATAATATCTCAAAACCTAGTGTTATCTGAAATATATTTTCAGTCAGGATTTTATTTATTAAAATTTTTTGAAGTGTGTTTACAATTAATATTCTTGTATCACATGCGTATTTCATTACATGATTTCTTTTCATAAATCCCCTTCAAATGAAGTAACTTACATTTTTTTGAGTGATCTCCCTTTCTTCATTGATTTTTTTCATTAATGTAGAAAACCTGCTAAACGTTGAACATTTTGTTCCATGACATCAAATTAGCTGTACTTATGTGTTTAATGGCACGTCATATCCCTTAATTTATGAAGATATCCTAGGAAAACAAGATACCATTATTAAAATTTGTAAGAATTTATCAATTCACTTTAGACTTTAGATCGAATGCAACAAGCAAGTTCGGGAAAGGTAATTCTGCATTATCTAGGGTATAAATGGCATAAAAGGTTCAGTGAAGGCCGTTAATATGTTAAAGATGATACATGGTATGGGTGGAAGACCATTTTCACCACAACAATGAGGACAACAAGGTGTGTTGAGATGCTGACAGACAGCAAAATATTGAAGAAATTGTGAGGTTGATCAGCTGGGATTATGAAAAATTATGGCACATCCTTCGTGTACATCCACACTGACACATTGAGTTGTCACTGATGGAGCTCAAGACAGTTTCACATTCCGTCTACTCACGAAACATGCCTGTTATGGATTTCCCGATATTTCCGGGGTAGCTTAGTCGCTCAATTTATTGGTTGCTCAATATAAAGTGTTATTATGTAACAATAATGTTAAAACAAAACAATAAAACTATTTCTTAATAGATAAAACTTTTCATACAATGTAATATTGATTGTTAATATTATTTTGATAATATTTATTAGTAAATAAAGTAAAAAAATTACATCATTTTCTATGATTCAATAGTAATAATATCAGTTAATTTAGAGCATAAGAGACAATGGCAGGGTCATTGATTTGATTCCATTGCAGATTTAGTGAACTCTGCTAAACAGATTTGTCTGGTTTTGGTGAAGCTTAGTTCCCCAATTAATGTTTATGATCGCTTACATGCCTGTGGTGATTATTTCAAGAAACAGTGACTCAACATATGGTATTGACTCTTGTAACATTACATTATTCTGATATCGGCTTATTTCGGAGTGCTCCATGCACAGTTGCCAAGGTGTGACCTAGATGTGTTTATGAAAATTCCTGTATTTTAAAGATGAATACAGCTATAGTGCAATTTTATTAACCTGTCAAAGCTGAATAATTATATGGTTGCTGAATGTGATTACTTTTGACTTTGTACCACAGTTGATTGTTTATATATACGTTTATAATTATTACAGTTAGGGAATATTCCATTCCGCATTTTTATACAGTATTATGAAGTGCATAATGTTAAATACAATAACTGGTATGTTGAAAATTATTGCATATCATAGATACGAAAGTAACCGAATCCTACCGAAGCCAAAAATAAATGCAATCATTGACCGTGAAATTATTCAGCTTTGACAGTTTAATAAAATCGCACTATACAAACAGGAAAATTTCTGCGATTATTTATTATGTTTTCTTCTAAATTGTTTACATATTTCGGCTAAATATCTTCAATAGATCTTACACAATAAAGAAAGTGCATGTAATTTTGGATAATCCCTTGTACATATAAGTTTGAAAGTACCCTATCACTGTGTTATTCTTATTCTGTCAAGATTAGTTGATCATATGAAGTTTCAAACTGGACTCATCAAAACTGAACATAAACTGGTCATGCAGCATGGAAGTTACACTGTTCATCCTCTTTCCATAACTGTAGTATGTCTCAATCATCATGATGAAAACTTGAGAACCTGCAATAACAAAACATTACTGCATTTTCAAATAGAATAAGAAATTATATTTATCAAATGAAACTTCAGTCTATAATTTTATGGTGACAGAGCAAAAAGCAAATAACATGAATGTTTGGTCATCTAGGGAAAGCCTCCTAGATAATGAAGCATTTTCATAAAATTGACCATGTTGCAAAATACTTGTATTGAAAATTGTGAATATTAAGAACAATGCAATCATAAACAAGATGATGTGTTCAATAAACACATAATTATGCTCTAAAAGAAAAAGTCTATTTGAATACTTCAAAGTCCAAAATTATAAGGCCAAGGTCAAAGTGGTTGATATTGGTGGATGAAAAATGGTCATAGGCAACAACTGAGTATATAAGTACAATTTATTCAAGTGTTCTAGTAAGCAGGATTGGTGCCACATGAAATGATAAAATCTACTTAACCTGGTATGGACAATCACTATATGCCTCCTGCATCATACACAATTAAGTAAATAACTGACACAGTGTACAATTGACAAAGAGTACATAACTTTAAGTAAGTATAACTGATCAAGTGTATACAACTAAGTAAGTCACAAACTTACTAAATATATAGATATTTAAGTAAGTAGCTGCATATGACTAGGTGTATATAACTAAGTAAGTAACTAACTAAATGTATACTTATAACTAAGTCATTAACTAAGAACTAAATACAGATCCACCTCGGTTGTCGAGTGGTTAAGGTCACTGACTTCAAATCACTGTACCCTCTCACTGATAGAGGGTTGTGGGTTTGAGCCTTAGAGCTACCGACCATGTTTCATTATGTGAAAAAGTAAGCAGTTTCTTACGAAGGACGGGAGTCTAGTACAGGTTCTTACAAAGAATGTGTTTAATCAGAATGTGTTTAATCTGTATCATTTGGAAACAAACAAAAAACTGAATATGCGAAAATTTATAAAACCTGTAGGACTGCCAACAAAATTAGGGTAGAAGACCTGCCACACTTTATCAATCTGTGATGACATGTGATGTTTTGACTTCATGGAAGCTGTCCTAAAAAGTATAGGATGCATATTAAGTACATGTACTTGTAAATGACTGTTCAAATTTGATATGATATAAATCAGTGACTACAGGTCTTGCAATCACTACCCAGAGTTGTCGCCCCACTACACTGCACAAATCTCTGTCAACATCTAAAATGTAGTCCTGCTTCACAATGCCCAACATGTACTATCAAAATGGTGACAACACCTCGAAAAGAAACCAGACTTTAATAAAATGATGGGAAACTGACATTTGATCATTACAGATTGTCTATATGCAAAATGGCTGAATCGATGTCTGTGAAAGCCACACGTATATGTATTAGCAACTTGTTTTACGTACTCCACTAAACACTTTTTAATGTAATTGATATGAAAGTTTCACCCATTTTATTGTATGGCTCTGAATTATAGGTTTAGTTTGCCAAGAATCTTAGTACTGAGACCAGGGCCTTTTTTTCCAAAAATTGGGAAGGGGCCTCAGCCTTTCATTATGGGAAATTCAAGCACGATATTTGGCCAAATTTTGAGAGGGTTAGACAACTGAGTTTGAATAGCATTGCATTTTTGTGAATTCCTTGCCTGAAATTGGGAGAAAACAGCCTTTTTTGCAATTGGGAAGTCACTGAATTTCGGCCTCTGTTCTAGAAGGAAAAAAAGCCCTGGTCAGACGTTGACAGAAGTGTGTCTTGATTGGATAGGAACAACAACTTTGGGTAGGGATTGCAGACCTTGCTCAAACTGTATGTATACTGATCAGTTCAAACCAAAAAACAAAATTTTGTTTCTATTTAATATTGACTCTAATATGAAAGGACCAAATGTTAACCATACGCCTACTGATCCCTCAGCTAACCTGAACTGAAAGATTCTGAAATTCAAGATCCCTGCATTATCAAAAGATTGTGTTCATGCTAAAAAGGGGATACTACCGGACACTTTTGCACACTTTTAACAATAGCTTAAAAACTGTTAACATTTGACACGAGACTTTTTACCTGCAGGAAGCTATTAGTGGAAGTCCAATATGAGGATATGTTATTATTATCCTTTCTAAATATAGAACACAGTGACACATTTTGAGCCCCCGATATGGGGTCTTTAAATTGTGCTAATTTTGCTTAAAACTGTAAGTTGCTAACAACTTAAGGTTGCCATGGTGACTATCATGTCAGTGGTGTACAAGTAGGTAGACTGCTGCCATTATTTGAGCATCTGTCTTCTTTCCATTACTTTCTGGCATTATGTGCCATGGTGACTATCATGTCAGTGGTGTACAAGTAGGTAGACTGCTGCCATTATTTGAGCATCTGTCTTCTTTCCATTACTTTCTGGCATTATGTGTATTTAAATGAGGGTGGATACTGTTAATATGAAAATTTGAGTGAAATATCCCAGCCAATTTATAAATACAATATACCACCCGCAACAATTGATTCTCTTTCAAGTCCAATTTTACACACTAGTATGTTTTAATTAAGTTTTTTTAGTAGTCATCTTAATTTTGAAATGATCACCTTCCTTATTAGAGCTGGGATGAGTATTGAAATTTACTACCCAGGTACCCTTGAAATAGAACACTCCACATTAAACTTGTTTTGATTTTTTAGCAATCAATTATACATTGATAAGATCTAACTACAATTTTTTGTCTACATTGGTCAAAATATTAAGACAGATCTTTCTTATCCATTTCTGGCAATACTGACTGAACATTGAACTAATTTCATCAGTATTTATGTAACTATCAGTTTAATGCAAGTGAAATGTCCGCACGTACATGTATATTTACCATTATTAAACCCAATTTCTCATTAGTTACAGTTGGCAAATTTGGGAGCATGGGGAGGGGAGGCAGGGAAGGTTTGGAACTAGGTTGAAGATGTTTTTTCATGGAAACGGTACCGCTACCGCAGTAGCTCAACTCAAGGTCGCAGATATTGCATATGGTCTTCTGTTTAACGCTAAGAAGTGTGAAATATTGCCAAAATTGGCCTTTTGTGCAGTTTGGTTGTTTGCCATCTCATCTAAGCAATAGTGAGTACCAGGATGTAGGAATGATACTCGCGGGTAATATGGTCTCGGGTATGGTGCAGTCACACTATAGCGTATAGCACTAACGTATGTGAGCGTATGGTAAAAATCGCTCATAAGCAGATATACGCTTGAGGTATGTTAGGCATAAGTCCTTTAAGTTCCGAGTATGCTGACATATGTCAGTGTATGTTCTAATATGCAGAGGTCAAAAATATATTTTGAATATGTTCAAAAAGTTTCAGCGTATGCGAGCGTATAGCAATATGTTACGCATATGCCCAACATACGCTAGGCATAAGCTTGGTATGTTGGAGTGACGCTAAAGGTACATTATTCATACTTCAAGAACGCTTCTCATACGATGGCATGAAGGTGATCAGTTAAACTATAAATATACAGTCTAACCTGGCCTTACGGTCACCTGGAATCAGCGGTCACATCCTTTAAACGGCCAGTTTCATTCCCCCCAACAAAATTCATTCTATATTTACTATGGATTAAATGGTCACCTGGCAAACACGGCCAGCGGCCAGTTAATTTCATCCCAAATACCATATTTAATCCGCATTAAACGATCACCAGCCAAGCGCGAAATTCCAATATAAACATCGCTGAAATACACATTATGTAAAAAAAAAAACGCTAAATTTAGATAACCTTTGACCCACAATTTAGCAGAGATTAACGACACACTCCGCCATATATCGGCATCCAATCAGATACGTGTTTCGTCTATGCAACACACGACGTGTTGACCACAGTTCTATTTAATTAGGTCGGTGTTTTGATGCAAGCAACGTGCAAATTATGCTGTAATTATCAAAAAGTTGAGGTGTTGAGAAGTTTGTTGTCAATGCAATTAAATCTAAGGCACTTCAACAAAAGAAAATAACACCTATATACGTGCTCGAATAATACTGAATTTGATGAGAACCACTATAATCAGGCAAAAACACACAAACTACTGATCGAAAATGACATGAAAGATCCCTTGTACGTACCGAATGAAACCCTTAATTGCAACATCAACATTGAAGAAATAACGCAAATTGTGACGCATGCGAAATCGCGATCGGCCAGCGGATATGACGAAATACCGTACTGCGTATTGAAAAATCCCCCAATTATAGCGGTACTTCAGCAGTTATTCCAGCTAGTGTTTGATTCGAGTATAATACCGTCATTATGGCGAAAAGCCATTATTTGTCCCATATTAAAGGATTGCACAACGGACAAACGTATACCAATGAACTACAGAGGTATAAGCCTATTATCCTGTGTCAGCAAACTTTATAGTTCGTTTATGAACAAACGTATTACCAAATATTTAGAGCAAAACAATATTCTCGCAGATGAGCAAAATGGATTTAGAAGTAATAGATCGTGTGAAGACCACGTGTTTACATTAAATTCAATAATACGAAACAATAACTCAGTTCTAACAGCTTTTATAGATCTACGCAAATGTTTTGACTTTATAGATAGAGACATGATGCTTTACAAATTACTACTCAATAACATAGACGGTAAAATATACAACTCTATAAGAAGTTTATATTCCCAATCTTCTTCTTGTGTACGCATCAATAATCAGCTTACAGAGTGGTTCTTTTGTAACAGTGGAGTTAAGCAAGGAGACAACCTTTCACCTACACTATTCTCAATATTTGCAAATGATCTGGTCAAAGAAATCAATGACCTTGAACTTGGAATAGACATTGGAGATGATAAACTATCCATATTACTATACGCAGACGATATTTGCTTATTAGCCGAGTCGGATGAGAAACTACAGATTATGTTAGACACGCTGCATAATTGGTGTAAAAAATGGCGTGTTTTGATAAACACAGACAAAAGTAAATGCATGCATTTCAGAAAAAGTCGTGCCAATTTATCGAATCATGTGTTTAAAATTGGAAACAATATCATTGAAACGGTCGATAGATATAAATATCTTGGAGTCATTTTTCACGACAAAAACAATTTCTCGTTCCACTGTGACGCTCTCGCCAAAGGTGCTGGTCGTGCCTTGGGGAAAATAATATCCAAAATACATAATTACAAAGACTTTGGTTTTAGATCATATAATAAACTATTTGAATCATGTGTTCTTCCAATCTTGGACTATTGTGCTTCTGTATGGGGTTTTATACATAACCAAGCAATAGACAATGTACAATATCGTGCTTTACGGTACTTTATGGGCGTGCATAGATTTACCCCTAAGCTAGCAATCAGCGCCGACACGGGATGGCTGCCGAGTAATTATCGTCGTTGGATATCGATAATCCGATATTGGAACAGACTTATTTTATTTAATGACAACAGACTTATCAAACGTGTATTCAATACAGATTATAACAAATGTCGAAATAATTGGTGTAGTGATTTAAAAACTGTTATGTCCAAGCTAAATCTTAGTAACTACTTTGAAACCAGAACACCAATAAACATTAACATCGTCAAAACCAGAATAAATAACTACTACTCGAATATTTGGAAGGAAGACGTTAAAAAAGTACCAAAATTACGGACTTATGTGACTTTCAAAGATGAATTTGAAATTGAAAAATATGTTTTATTAAATCTAAACAAACAACAACGGTCAATGTTGACTCAATTTAGATGTGGTGTGCTACCTTTACGAATAGAAACCGGACGATATATTGGTGAGACTCCGGATCAAAGACTCTGTATATTCTGTGATTTAACACAGATTGAAGATGAAAAACATTTTCTTCTTCATTGTACATTTTACAATGATATTAGAACATCAACATTTAATGAACAATTATCTGATAATCAGTTTAATAATATGTCTGATAGTGATAAACTTAGATACCTTAATGTTAATATCCCAAGAAAATTAGCCAAGTATATTGTTAAGGCGTATATTAGAAGAAGAAACAAAATATATAATTAATCAAACAAAACGTTGTCATTAACTACATGTATTATGCATTTCATATTCATTTACTCATGATATTCATCATCGAAAATAATTTCATGTGAAACTTTATACTTGATTTGTATAGGTGACTTATAGGTCCATTGGGCCGGGTGTGTTATTTACTTTCTATATTTGTATATTATGTAACATGTACACATGTCACTTTAATAAAATATTTACTTACTTATACATAGTTCCCATATCTACAATATTTACCTCCCTTGGTGGCCATCTTGCTTGGCAAATTTCTTATGCGCGTAATAGAAAAATCAGAAAATTGGTTATTAAACAACTTAATGTATAAAAGATAACTTAATCATGAAGTTGTTAAAGCCATAATCACACCAGGTTTAAGAAAATGTAATTGTCACATATAAATATCCTATATTTAGAATTATCAAAACAAAAATATAAAAATCTTCTATTAGTGCTTGTTGAATTCGCCAAGCAATATGGCCGCCAAGGGAGGTAAATATTGTAGATGTGGGAACTATGTATTGTTGTAATCAATGAATTAAGGGACATTATAACTTGAGATGATCGTACACCGAAATGGAAATTCAACATGCAAATACTCATCACTTATTAATTCAAAAGCAGTTGTTCAGAAACAAATAATTGACAAATATGTTTTCACTCAAATACACGTCACAGTTGTTTTAAATCTACCAGATGACGAAACGACTTTCCGAAAATCTACTTTCGCTTTGTCTATGTTAAAGGATAAGGTCGAAACATCGCCAAATAAAACTAATTATAATAATAATGAATAAAGCCCGCTCTACGGTCCGATTGTCCGGTATTAAAAAGTACGGAGATGTATCTACGTATCTTATGGAAAATGTAGGGGAAAATACTGTCGTCTGCCTTATTTTTGGATTGGTTGGTAACTAAAATAAATAGTACATGTAATACATAAATTGTTAATTTCTATTCCTTTTGTATTTTTCTGTCCTAATGTTGATACATGCACTGATTATTATATTTACTGGGTAATCATAGTGTATAGCACTACAGCTGTATTAATAAAACAAAGATTAGTGAAAAAGGTACTGATATTCTACACCTCTGTTAAGTGGTCACCTAGCTTAAGCAGCCAATTTGGTCATTTCCCTAGACTGGCTGCTTAAGACAGGTTGGACTGTATACATGGTCTCTTTTCCTCATCTTTGCCAGTTGTAGATTGAGAGACGATGGGGACAGGCTCGTCTCCAACACCATCATGACCTAACAGATATGTTCAACAAAACAGAAGACAAGGAAGAAGGAAAAGGTCAGGATTAGAATAAGACGCTCACTCTAGAGTTGAAAGAGATGAACCACATGATCATTCTTTGTGAAGAGGAGGCCATGAGGTTATGAGGAGGTTATGAATCTTGAGATCGGTCTCATATTTTGTCTTTTAATGGTTCTAAGTTGAATGTGGTCAAACAATAATGCTATTATTGATACATTCATCTGACAGCATAATTGATCTGAATAGTTTAACAATAATCTGCTCTATCTTTTCAACTGTATAACTTTGAGCTGGAGACAGTTCTCAAGTTTTATAACCTCAGGGCCTGGAGTGAACACTACCCTCAGCAGGTATATTGGACAGTGCCTCACGAATCTCCCCCGCTAGATCATCTACATCAGAGGGGGGTCAGTAGGTTTATTTTTCTTGCCCTTTCCTTTCCCTCGAGTCTTCTTTGCAGACATCTTTAAAGCTGGGACAGTTCGAATACTCATATGTTACTGATATAAGTTATGCATGCGTTACTCATATGCTTCCATACGCTACCCCTACGATGATAAACGCTACACTGATGGTGACATAAGTTGGTATACGCTAAAAACGTTTCTCATGCGCTGCCTATACACCTGTAATATGTTATAAAAACGCTGTGCATATGCTATTCATATAAAGGGCAGTCATCAAAAGCTCAGTTTTAAATGCTCGAAAGCTGTGCGTGTTAGCAATTTTTCTAAATTTCACAGGAATACATACGTTCCTCTCATATGCTACAGTGTGACTGTGCCTGTACCCAGATACAAATTTTCTATGCGTACTTTCACATTGTAAAAAAATCCTCCACAATAGTGTTTACACTATGTACTACACAGTAGCTTAAACAAACATGGAAGAAAATTCACTGTGTGAAAGTTGAGGACTGTTAAGAATTGAAAATAAATACGGAAAAACTTTTAATAATGAAAATTTAAAATATGGAAACCCTCAATGACATATTGAAGTTATTGTTGGACATTGTAGTTTAAATTAATTTTGATATTATAATACCTTATTTTGGCCACTGGAATTAGCATAAGTTCAGGTGATAATTATAGATACTTGTTAAAGACGTTTTCGGTAGTTCGCTACATTTTTCACATAGACATACAGGAAAAATTAAAACTGATCAATGAATTTTTTTCAAAGTTTGCATGATCGTAGCATATGATAACAAAAACATTTTAAATGAAAAAAAAATTGGGGACCACTGATCTCGTTTTTGAGTTATCTGCCCTTGAATTTGAATTTTTGCTTATTTTATGTCATTTCAAGGGCAGATAATTCACCATAATGGAAAGCAAGGCCTTATCCTGCAGTAAAAGAGTTATATAAATTTAAGCTGGTTATGGCTTTTAAACGTCCTAAGAATCTTAAAGATGCTTTAGTTAAAACTAAATACTTGTCTGATGATATCTATCCACATCTCATTTCTAATAAGTGTAAAAGACCTATAGATGCACACATTGTTCTACAATTTGTGAAAGTGATACTTTTAGCAGTTCAGAGTACAGTACTACATTTGAACTTCAGTGATTTTTTTACAATTTAACTTGCTTGAGTCCTAGGACTCGTAGGACTAAAAATCTTTGCATCCCAATGTTTGAAGTGCGAGTCCCAAATTTTGTGATTTAAATGGATGTAAATATTGCCCATCCAACGAAGGATGACAACAATATGGTTCAGTATGATGATTTGTCTGCAAATCGCTTTCTCCAACGATTGCAATTCCAAATAAACACAGAGCGGTCATTTGGACGATGTCACATATCTCATTGTTATCAGAAAAATATCTTTTATCGCGAAGATTGGAAACTTAGTCAAGTTTTGCGGTCTGAGACTGACAGAAACCTGGGCATCCAATTAATTTGTCAAGATGGAAATCCCAATCATGAAATAAAAAGCTGGCAAATGTTATCAAACAAATGAATCATCGTCGCAATTAAAACACATTTGTACACTGGTAGTGGAGTTTTATATATGCCGGGTACAGGGCGAAAACATGTATCTATTTATAGTCATTACTTAGACTGTGTTGCTTTTGTTCAAGCAGTAATGTTATATATTTAATAACATGCAAAAAGTGCAATGCACAGTATGTTGGTGAAACTTAGCCAGCAAGTTTCTAGTCGTATGAATAGTTATACAAGATTTGATATCAATAGTTTTGTCAGTCCAGATTTTTCAACTAATGTAGCAATTCATTTTAATGATATCAACCACAGTTACACTGATTTCAGTTTTATGCCTATTGACAGTGTTAATAACAAAATGGATAGGTTACTTAAGGAAACTTATTAGATGCACAAATTAAGTACTGTATATCCACAGGGTATAAACTCTAAAACATTATATAATAAATAATGATTTTTCTATTTATTCTCAATTCAATTTTAATAGATTGCTGCATTGGTTGGGAGGTCTGGGTTGGCGGGGTTGTTGGTATCAGACCTATGACTGTATATATTATTATTATTGTTATTATTATTCTTATTCTCTTTTTAAATTTAAAGATGACTCCGACAGACTTGACAAAGTACAAAATGAATGTGCCCGTATGGTCACGGGCACAACAAGATTAGTTTCATTAGAACGACTCAAACAAGAAAGTAATTGGGAATCTCTATCTGACAGAAGACACAAACATAGAATAACACACTTCTATAAAATGTATTATGACCTTGTACCAGAATACTTATCTTCTCTCGTCCCAAGACAGCAAAATACTTAGTATCATATTAGAAATGTAAATGACATTCCTGGATTTAATTCTAGAACAAGTCAACAACTCTTTATTTTAACTCATTCCTCCCAACTTTAATTCGCAAGTGGAATGCTCTTCTTCTAGAATCAAGGAATTTACAACCACTTTCAGCTTTCAAGAAGCATTTGAATAGAAACATGACCAGATTACCATCACACTATTTCTCGGGTCCAAGAAAACTTCAAGTTCTACACACCCGTCTGGGAACCAAATGCAGTTCACTTAATTATCACTTGTATCTATGTATTATTTCCCAGTCAGTACTCATGTGGGCAAATTGAATCCAATTATCATTTCTTCTTTGAGTGTCGACTTATTCAAGAACCTGTGATACTCTTTTTAACCATACAAATATAACTATAATATAACTATGCAATCTGTTTAGATGTTCTTCTTTTTGGTGATTCAACCCTCTCAGATCAAGAAAATACATTCATTTTTAATCAGGTCCAAGTCTACATACATGTACATGATAGCAATAGATTCACATGAAAAGTACTATGCATACTGCTTGAGAAACCTCTTTCTTCTTCACTTCTACACACACCCTTCTCTCTCTCTTGATTTATACAGTAATATTCTTTTCCCGTTAAGTTACTGTCTAAGTTTTTTCCTTCTGTTTTCTGATTTATTTTTACTTTTTGATCACAAGACCCATATCCCTATCTCTGTATGATTTAATCTTTAATCTATTTTAGACATACCAATATAGTTAAATTGTTTAATAGTTCTTGAAATTTAACTGGAAGCCTATCCAAGGAGAAGAATGTAATTAGAAGTTCTGTCTTCCATTCCAATCCTTTCCAAAATTGATGTAAAATTTTGTATATTTACCTATATGTACAATGTATTATAGCAAGAATAAATATGTTTAAACTAACTAACACTAACAGTTCACAGAATTAGACTACTGTACATCAAACACAAATCAGTAGCTACATATTCGGTGGAATTTTCGGCTAGGTGGCTATGTGGGACAGGGCATTGTATCCATTTCGTTACTTTAAATACGACACTCTATTAAGAATAACCTTGAAGCAAACTACAAAGATACATCGCTAAATCGCGAAATTATATGACTTTCAAATAACTAGCACTTACAACACAAATAAAAACAGTCAACAATTATATTTCGTCATTAAATAGATCACATTTCGTCAACAAGAATCAACACTTACCATGTTTCAGTTCATGAACATGAGAAAACTTTACATAAACATAATACCTTCCGTACATCGTGTTGACAATGATCTCAACAAGGGAGACAATTCTGAATACTACTAAAATCAAAGCACTGAAAGCTTCCGAAACATAAACATTCACAACGTCTCTCTGTCCGTCTAGAACATCGGTTATCTTAGCAAAGAAACGAAATAAGTCAATAATAATAATAAACCAATCAAAAGATATCTACAGTCAAAGAGTTTATGACATAAAATACAATATCAATGCGAAGTTTATTACCAACACTTAAAGCAGCATACTGATGGAACTTTGGATGGATGCTTAAAAATCAAGGATAGAGACAAAGCTATTCATAGATGACATGAAATAAAGCACTGCCTAGAACAGGGATTTAAACATTTGTCAAAATAAGAAAATAGGATTTTAATTAGCCTGATGTAGATGTAGTTAGAATGTTCAATTAGCACTGCTGAAACTTAGGACACTGCTCAAAACAAAATAAATGTATTCAAATTCTGTTCCCAATTTTTTTTTTACGGTTGCTCATTGAAGTCAGACCGGGATTCGAACCCGAATTTCCCCATAGCCAATTACTGGCCTGGGTTGCTCTATCCAATTAAGCTATCTGACCATAAAATTATGGGTAAACTGTAATTCTATAAATTAGTCAGTTATTCAATAACAGTTACTAAACACATGGACAGTAGAGCAACATTATAACAGTCCTTGCAACCTTGTAACACATATCTAAACCATACAGTGACACGATATAATACCTGAAAAGAGGATACTGTAAGACAATGAACATAAGATTTTATATATAAAAATCAATTCACCAAAACAAGAAACCAAAGGAGATAAAGATATTGATCCTATTGTGTGTTCAAATCCACCAAGCCAGATAGTAGTACAATATATACACATTTTCAACATGTTAAAGGTCATTTTTATTGGACATCATCCTGCAAAAGATAGTGGTTGGTCTGTCTGATTCTAGTATGAATAGCATCAAGAAAGGAACCGATAAAGGAAGTTTGTGAAAAAAATTGCTGTAGTGTGTAATTTGATATACATGTAAAACTATTTTATTATTGATTACAGATTCCAACATGACTGACATAATGAATAATGTATCAACACATGAGGTTCACATAAAAAATGGAATGTTATTTGATGATCTCAATATGCAGCAATTTATAAGGTATACTTATTTTCATTCTTTGTTTTTCTACAATGTATTTGAAAATAAAAATGTGCATATTTGTGCATATAAACTTTGAAAACATGCTATGAATTAAAAATGATGTACTTTGTATTCACAGATTCTTTTGAACACATTGAAACAATGTATGGTGACATAAGTAAAGACATTGACAGTTAATGATTTGGATTTATCATTACTCATGTAGGTGTACCAGATGCCAGTGTTTGATATGACTTTGGTGTGATAAACATTTAGACAGATAAACATTGCTTTACATGAACTCTATTGAGTGCAAATATATTCAACTACTGTTTTGCTGTATCACTTTCTGATATGAACATGAAATCCAGAGACAACTGTATAATCCTAAATCTGTATTACCTTGTATACATTTTTTTATTGAATGCCCATTTTGTAGTACATGTAGTTTGTTCCAGCTGTAAATACATGCATGCAAGTACTTCACTGTGACCTTAGAGTATATCATCTATTATAGTATAAGTATTATTTTGTGCAGATTGTTGTAGAGTATGATTCAGGTATAGGATATTGATAGTGATGACAATACCAGTAAGCATGCAATTATTTCCTTGACAATTATATGAGTTCAATGAAGTAAATGATATAAGTTACATTAATTTTATAATTTGCTTTTGTATGATTTCAAAATAAATGTTGCACAATTGAAAGATGTTATTTGTCATAATACATGTTCATGTTTTAGATGACACATTCTACAGTCATGCAGAGCCTCTGTTGCTATAAGTAACCACATGCATTCAAAATTTCATAACTGTGTGAGTAATGATATAGCAAGCAGAAATATAACAAATAAAATACATGTATACATGTATATTTCATAGTAAGAGTCAATTGAGAACATTATTGATCAATGCTACTTGAATTGCATTTGAATGAATTATTATTTGAATTTAGTGCATTCATGCTGCTGTTTGTATTAGTCAATATATAAATTGACAATACATACAATACAACCTCTCCTGAGCGGCCCTCTGTAGAGCAACAACCTCTCCACAGAAACAAATTCAAGATTCCCCTAAGCTGATATTTACTATACATTTAACATCTGTAGAGTGACAACCTCTAAACAATGGTCGACATTTGCAGCTCCCATAGGGTGTTGCTATACAGAGGTTGTACTGTAATTTATTATCTCAGAATTGAAATTAAATAGGTAGTTGTCAAAATGGAAGACATGTGCAGAAATGAAATACTATTACTATTTTGAGTGGACAGGATGTTTTAATGCAATGGATTGCAAATCAATAATACATGTACATTAATATGTGTTAAAAGAAGGAGAATGGAATGTGTGGATTTATTCTTTTTCAACAAAAGTCACCTGAGATGCTACTGGACGCTGTAACTAATTCAAATCTGAGTGTTTACTAAGTAGTATGTGAAAGTTGTGGCTCTTACAATTCTTTGATACAATTGATGGCAATCATAGCTGTAATAGTGTAACTGTCTTACTGCTTGAATGTAACATTATCAGTAGTGACAAAAACATTTCTGATGGTTTCAGATAATGTTTTGTGCATGAGTTTCTTCTTTAACTATCGCCGACACGAAAAAGGTAAGACACTAGACAAGAAGTTTTAGAACCACAGCAAACTTTCGATTTTGATGGTTTTGAAAGGTATATACAAGGCAAGCTAGATATTATTGGTAAGTGTCCCCCTCGTCTATATTGAATACACAATAACTCGTATACAATATCGAAATTGAAGTCAACGTGAGACGTCAAACATATAGACTTTTTAACAACGTACGTATGTACTAAATACATGTACATTAATTTTGTATCTCTTTGTTTACACATTTCGTATGAAAGAAAAAACACAAAATCGTAAATAACTAAGTACAGAATAAATTTATGTCGCAGCATTATTCGCGTATTTTACAGATAAATCATGCTTTCAATTTTAATACAAACTCATTCTAAGTTTTGGAATGAACGTTGTTCATCAATAGACTTAGGTATCGAACAACATTACTTTTGTATCTCTTTGTTACACGTTTCGTATAAAACAACACACCAAATCGTAAATAACTAAGTACAGAATAAATTTATGTCGCAACATTGTTCGCGTATTTTACAGATAAATCATGGTTTCAATTTAAATACAAAATCATTCTAAGTTTTGAAATAAACGTTGTTCATCAATAGATTTATGTATTAAACAACATTAATTTTGTATCTCTTTGTTTACACGTTTCGTATAAAAGAACACACCAAATCGTATATAACTAAGAACAGAATAAATTTATGTCGCGGGATTGTCCGCGTATTCTACAGATAAATCATGCTTACAATTTTAATAAAAAACTGATTTCTAACATGCCGATTTGAAGACATTGACCTCATACACAACAAATTAATATCTCAGTCTCTGTGTGTATTGAATATCGTGTATTGGTTCATTATCAATATGCAAAAATACGTGTGTCCATGGCGCGGGTCTGTTTACTTTTTATATAGACATCTTAAACGAAGAAATAAATGTAGATATGATATACACTATATCACTCCAAATCATTAATCTGAACTGATAAGGTTGCACAATTAATATTGTTGTACATAAATATCTAAGTACAAATGAATTCATGTCGCGGGATTTTTGGTGTATTTCACGGAAAAAATATGCTTTCTTTTTAAATACAATTTTTTACTTGTAATATGTCGAAATGAAGACATTTACAACTTAGAAATCATGTTGATTCCGCAAACCCTGTATTTATTTAATTTTGTGTATTGGTTTACTTGATAAACAATCAAAATGGTCAATATCTATGAGGGAAATGCTTGGTATGTAAGGGGCGGATCTTGTGTACTTTTTCAACGTAATTTTTTTTGTCCAAATGATGAGAAAAACTAGTAAACATCAAGCCGTTACTCATACTTCTTGATAAACTATCAAAATTGTCAATATCTATGACGGAAATGCTTGGTATGCAAGGGGCGGATCTTGTGTACTTTTTTCAACGTAATTTTTTTTGTCCAAATGATGAGAAAAACTAGTAAACATCAAGCCGTTACTCATACTTCTTGATAAACTATCAAAATTGTCAATATCTATGACGGAAATGCTTGGTATGCAAGAGACGGATCTTGTGTATTTTTTCATAGTGAATTTTTAGACCAAATGATGAGAGAAACTTGTAAACAACAAGCCGTTATTCATATTCTATAATGTTCATTTGATGTACACCTTGCAGAATAATTTATTAAAAAGATTTGCCTACAAAAACGTTCATAACTGTGTTGAAACCATGAATGTGAAAAATACAAGAAGCGTATATGATGAAAATAGTTTATGAATAAAATGCGCGCTATGCATATTCTATGCAAATAATGCAGCATTTTAAATCATCCTATGTTTTGAAATAGATGTTGTTCATCAATAGACTTATGTATTGAACAACATCATTTTGTATCTCTTTGTTTACACGTTTCGTATAAAAGAACACACCAAATCGTATGACTAAGGACAGAATACATTTATGTCGCGGGATTGTTCGCGTATTTTACGGATAAATCATGCTTTCAATTTAAATACAAAATTTGCTTTCTGACAGATCGAATTGTAGACATTGACCTCCTACACAACAAATTAATATCTCAGCCTCTGTGTGTATTGAATATCGTGTATTGGTTCATTATCAATATGCAAAAATACATGTGTCCATGCCGCGGGTCTGTTTACATTTTATATAGACATCTTAAATGAAGAAATAAATGTAAATATGACATATATCACTCCAAATCATTAATCTGAACTGATAAGGTTGCATAATTGTTGTACATAAATATCTAAGTACATATGAATTCATGTCGCGGGATTTTTGGTGTATTTCACGGAAAAAATATGCTTTCTTTTTAAATACAAATTGTAACTGGTAATAGGTCGAAATGAAGACATTTACAACTTAGAAATCATGTTGATTCCGCAGACCCTGTATCTATTTAATTTTGTGTATTGGTTTTCTTGATAAACAAACAAAATGGTCAATTTCTATGACGGAAATGCTTGGTATGCAAGGGGCAGATCTTGTGTATTTTTTCATAGTCCAGATTCTAGACCAAATGATGAGAAAAACTTGTAAACAACAAGCCGTTACTCAAATTCTATAATGTTCAATTGATATACACATTACAGAATTATTCATTAAAAAGATTTGCCTAAAAGAACGTTCATAACTGTGTTGAAACCATGAATGTGAAAAATACAAGAAGCGTATTTGATGAGAATATTTTATGAATAAAACGGCGCTACGCATATTCTATGCAAATCACACACGATGTATATGCATGATATTTGGTCACGGGTTTTGTTTACTTTTCTATTTACTATTACGCGTCTTTTACGGATAAATTATAATTTCAATTTAAATACAAAATTTGATTTCTAACAGATCGAATTGAAGACATTAACGCTTACACGACAAATTAATGTCTCGGACACTTTGTGTATTGAATATCGTGTAGTTGTTCATTATCAATATGTAAAATACATGTGTTCAAGCCGCGGGTCTGTTTACTTATTATATAGACATTCTAAATGATGAAATAATCGTAAAATGGATGTATATCATTCCCAAAATTATATCTGAACTGATTAGGTTGCACAATTGTTGTATATAGATATCTAGGAATAACTGAATTTATGATGCGGGATTTTTGGCGTATTTCACGGAGAAAATATTTTTTTCTTTTTAAATATAAATTGTGACTTGTAATAGGTCGAAATGAAGAAATTAACAACTTAGAAATCAAGTTTATCTAGCAGACTCTGCATTCATTTAGTATTGTGAATTGGTTTTCTTGATAAACAATCAAACTGGTCAATATCTATGACAGAAATGCTGGGTATGCAAGGGGCGGATCTTGTGTATTTTTTCATGGTCAAAATTCTAGACCAAATGATGAGAAAAACTTGTAAACAACAAGCCGTTGTTCTTATTTCTTTATAAACAATAAAAATTGTCAATATCTATGACGGAAATGCTGGGTATGCAAGGGATGGATCTTGTGTACTTTTGAAAGTCAACATTTTAGACTTTAGAATTACACACGATGTACATGCATGATATCTGGTCACGGGTTTTGTTTACTTTTCTACCGACATTTTATTCTCTCACTTGCATAGAATATTTGATTTTAAAGTATTCAAAATACCGTCCCCAAAGACTTTAAGATATGTTTGGATCTATGAATAATCAAATAACGTTTGGATTCGTTTTAAAATCGTTAAGATGGTCAATATAATTAAGGTCAGAAAATGTATGGTTCTCCGGTGGCGGGGTTTGTTTATGGAATGAGAATATGTTGACTACACGTCCTAATTAATGAACACATATGATGGGAATCAATTTTAAACTACAAGATGATCATGTCTTTAATTGTTAGATTTCATTAAATTATTGTCTTGAATGAATCACACACGATGTATATGCATGATATTTGGTCACGGGTTTTGTTTACTTTTCTATTTACTATTACGCGTCTTTTACGGATAAATTATAATTTCAATTTAAATACGAAATTTGATTTCTAACCGATCGAATTGAAGACATTAACGCCTACACGACAAATTAATGTCTCGGACAATTTGTGTATTGAATATCGTGTAGTGGTTCATTATCAATATGTAAAATACATGTGTTCAAGCTTCGGGTCTGTTTACTTATTATATAGACATACTAAATGATGAAATAATCGTGAAATGGATATATATCATTCCCAAAATTATATCTGAACTGATTAGGTTGCACAATTGTTGTATATAAATATCTAGGAACAACTGAATTTATGATGCGGGATTTTTGGCGTATTTCACGGAAAAATTTTTTTTTCTTTTTAAATATAAATTGTGACTTGTAATAGGTCGAAATGAAGAAATTAACAACTTAGAAATCAGGTTTATCTAGCAGACTCTGCATTCATTTAGTATTGTGTATTGGTTTTCTTGATAAACAATCAAACTGGTCAATATCTATGACAGAAATGCTGGGTATGCAAGAGACGGATCTTGTGTATTTTTTCATAGTGAATTTTTAGACCAAATGATGAGAGAAACTTGTAAACAACAAGCCGTTATTCATATTCTATAATGTTCATTTGATGTACACCTTGCAGAATAATTCATTAAAAAGATTTGCCTAGAAAAACGTTCATAACTGTGTTGAAACCATGAATGTGAAAAATACAAGAAGCGTATATGATGAGAATATTTTATGAATAAAATGCGCGCTATGCATATTCTATGCAAATAATGCAGCATTTTAAATCATCCTATGTTTTGAAATAGATGTTGTTCATCAATAGACTTATGTATTGAACAACATCATTTTGTATCTCTTTGTTTACACGTTTCGTATAAAAGAACACACCAAATCGTACAACTAAGGACAGAATACATTTATGTCGCGGGATTGTTCGCGTATTTTACGGATAAATCATGCTTTCAATTTAAATACAAAATTTGCTTTCTGACAGATCGAATTGTAGACATTGACCTCCTACACAACAAATTAATATCTCAGTCTCTGTGTGTATTGAATATCGTGTATTGGTTCATTATCAATATGCAAAAATACATGTGTCCATGCCGCGGGTCTGTTTACATTTTATATAGACATCTTAAATGAAGAAATAAATGTAAATATGATATATATCACTCCAAATCATTAATCTGAACTGATAAGGTTGCACAATTGTTGTACATAAATATCTAAGTACAAATGAATTCATGTCGCGGGATTTTTGGTGTATTTCACGGAAAAAATATGCTTTCTTTTTAAATACAAATTGTAACTGGTAATAGGTCGAAATGAAGGCATTTACAACTTAGAAATCATGTTGATTCCGCAGACCCTGTATCTACTTAATTTTGTGTATTGGTTTTCTTGATAAACAAACAAAATGGTCAATTTCTATGACGGAAATGCTTGGTATGCAAGGGGCAGATCTTGTGTATTTTTTCATAGTCCAGATTCTAGACCAAATGATGAGAAAAACTTGTAAACAACAAGCCGTTACTCAAATTCTATAATGTTCAATTGATATACACATTACAGAATTATTCATTAAAAAGATTTGCCTAAAAGAACGTTCATAACTGTGTTGAAACCATGAATGTGAAAAATACAAGAAGCGTATTTGATGAGAATATTTTATGAATAAAACGGCGCTACGCATATTCTATGCAAATCACACACGATGTATATGCATGATATTTGGTCACGGGTTTTGTTTACTTTTCTATTTACTATTACGCGTCTTTTACGGATAAATTATAATTTCAATTTAAATACAAAATTTGATTTCTAACAGATCGAATTGAAGACATTAACGCTTACACGACAAATTAATGTCTCGGACACTTTGTGTATTGAATATCGTGTAGTTGTTCATTATCAATATGTAAAATACATGTGTTCAAGCCGCGGGTCTGTTTACTTATTATATAGACATTCTAAATGATGAAATAATCGTAAAATGGATGTATATCATTCCCAAAATTATATCTGAACTGATTAGGTTGCACAATTGTTGTATATAGATATCTAGGAATAACTGAATTTATGATGCGGGATTTTTGGCGTATTTCACGGAGAAAATATTTTTTTCTTTTTAAATATAAATTGTGACTTGTAATAGGTCGAAATGAAGAAATTAACAACTTAGAAATCAAGTTTATCTAGCAGACTCTGCATTCATTTAGTATTGTGAATTGGTTTTCTTGATAAACAATCAAACTGGTCAATATCTATGACAGAAATGCTGGGTATGCAAGGGGCGGATCTTGTGTATTTTTTCATGGTCAAAATTCTAGACCAAATGATGAGAAAAACTTGTAAACAACAAGCCGTTGTTCTTATTTCTTTATAAACAATAAAAATTGTCAATATCTATGACGGAAATGCTGGGTATGCAAGGGATGGATCTTGTGTACTTTTGAAAGTCAACATTTTAGACTTTAGAATTACACACGATGTACATGCATGATATCTGGTCACGGGTTTTGTTTACTTTTCTACCGACATTTTATTCTCTCACTTGCATAGAATATTTGATTTTAAAGTATTCAAAATACCGTCCCCAAAGACTTTAAGATATGTTTGGATCTATGAATAATCAAATAACGTTTGGATTCGTTTTAAAATCGTTAAGATGGTCAATATAATTAAGGTCAGAAAATGTATGGTTCTCCGGTGGCGGGGTTTGTTTATGGAATGAGAATATGTTGACTACACGTCCTAATTAATGAACACATATGATGGGAATCAATTTTAAACTACAAGATGATCATGTCTTTAATTGTTAGATTTCATTAAATTATTGTCTTGAATGAATCACACACGATGTATATGCATGATATTTGGTCACGGGTTTTGTTTACTTTTCTATTTACTATTACGCGTCTTTTACGGATAAATTATAATTTCAATTTAAATACGAAATTTGATTTCTAACCGATCGAATTGAAGACATTAACGCCTACACGACAAATTAATGTCTCGGACAATTTGTGTATTGAATATCGTGTAGTGGTTCATTATCAATATGTAAAATACATGTGTTCAAGCTTCGGGTCTGTTTACTTATTATATAGACATACTAAATGATGAAATAATCGTGAAATGGATATATATCATTCCCAAAATTATATCTGAACTGATTAGGTTGCACAATTGTTGTATATAAATATCTAGGAACAACTGAATTTATGATGCGGGATTTTTGGCGTATTTCACGGAAATTTTTTTTTTTCTTTTTAAATATAAATTGTGACTTGTAATAGGTCGAAATGAAGAAATTAACAACTTAGAAATCAGGTTTATCTAGCAGACTCTGCATTCATTTAGTATTGTGTATTGGTTTTCTTGATAAACAATCAAACTGGTCAATATCTATGACAGAAATGCTGGGTATGCAAGAGACGGATCTTGTGTATTTTTTCATAGTGAATTTTTAGACCAAATGATGAGAGAAACTTGTAAACAACAAGCCGTTATTCATATTCTATAATGTTCATTTGATGTACACCTTGCAGAATAATTCATTAAAAAGATTTGCCTACAAAAACGTTCATAACTGTGTTGAAACCATGAATGTGAAAAATACAAGAAGCGTATATGATGAGAATATTTTATGAATAAAATGCGCGCTATGCATATTCTATGCAAATAATGCAGCATTTTAAATCATCCTATGTTTTGAAATAGATGTTGTTCATCAATAGACTTATGTATTGAACAACATCATTTTGTATCTCTTTGTTTACACGTTTCGTATAAAAGAACACACCAAATCGTACAACTAAGGACAGAATACATTTATGTCGCGGGATTGTTCGCGTATTTTACGGATAAATCATGCTTTCAATTTAAATACAAAATTTGCTTTCTGACAGATCGAATTGTAGACATTGACCTCCTACACAACAAATTAATATCTCAGTCTCTGTGTGTATTGAATATCGTGTATTGGTTCATTATCAATATGCAAAAATACATGTGTCCATGCCGCGGGTCTGTTTACATTTTATATAGACATCTTAAATGAAGAAATAAATGTAAATATGATATATATCACTCCAAATCATTAATCTGAACTGATAAGGTTGCACAATTGTTGTACATAAATATCTAAGTACAAATGAATTCATGTCGCGGGATTTTGGGTGTATTTCACGGAAAAAATATGCTTTCTTTTTAAATACAAATTGTAACTGGTAATAGGTCGAAATGAAGGCATTTACAACTTAGAAATCATGTTGATTCCGCAGACCCTGTATCTACTTAATTTTGTGTATTGGTTTTCTTGATAAACAAACAAAATGGTCAATTTCTATGACGGAAATGCTTGGTATGCAAGGGGCAGATCTTGTGTATTTTTTCATAGTCCAGATTCTAGACCAAATGATGAGAAAAACTTGTAAACAACAAGCCGTTACTCACATTCTATAATGTTCAATTGATATACACCTTGCAGAATTATTCATTAAAAAAATTTGCCTAAAAAAACGTTCATAACTGTGTTGAAACCATGAATGTGAAAAATACAAGAAGCGTATATGATGAGAATATTTTATGAATAAAATGCGCGCTACGCATATTCTATGCAAATCACACACGATGTATATGCATGATATTTGGTCACGGGTTTTGTTTACTTTTCTATTTACTATTACGCGTCTTTTACGGATAAATTATAATTTCAATTTAAATACAAAATTTGATTTCTAACAGACCGAATTGAAGACATTAACGCTTACACGACAAATTAATGTCTCGGACTCTTTGTGTATTGAATATCGTGTAGTGGTTCATTATCAATATGTAAAATACATGTGTTCAAGCCTCGGGTCTGTTTACTTATTATATAGACATACTAAATGATGAAATAATCGTAAAATGGATATATATCATTCCCAAAATTATATCTGAACTGATTAGGTTGCACAATTGTTGTATATAAATATCTAGGAACAACTGAATTTATGATGCGGGATTTTTGGCGTATTTCACGGAAAAAATATTTTTTTCTTTTTAAATATAAATTGTGACTTGTAATAGGTCGAAATGAAGAAATTAACAACTAAGAAATCAGGTTTATCTAGCAGACTCTGCATTCATTTAGTATTGTGTATTGGTTTTCTTGATAAACAATCAAACTGGTCAATATCTATGACAGAAATGCTTGGTATGCAAGGGGCGGATCTTGTGTATTTTTTCATGGTCAAAATTCTAGACCAAATGATGAGAAAAACTTGTAAACAACAAGCCGTTGTTCTTATTTCTTTATAAACAATAAAAATTGTCAATATCTATGACGGAAATGCTGGGTATGCAAGGGATGGATCTTGTGTATTTTTGAAAGTCAACATTTTAGACTTTAGAATTACACACGATGTACATGCATGATATCTGGTCACGGGTTTTGTTTACTTTTCTACCGACATTTTATTCTCTCACTTGCATAGAATATTTGATTTTAAAGTATTCAAAATACGGTCCCCAAAGACTTTAAGATATGTTTGGATCTATGAATAAACAAATAACGTTTGGATTCGTTTTAAAATCGTTAAGATGGTCAATATAATTAAGGTCAGAAAATGTATGGTTCTCCGGTGGCGGGGTTTGTTTATGGAATGAGAATATGTTGACTACACGTCCTAATTAATGAACACATATGATGGGAATCAATTTTAAACTACAAGATGATCATGTCTTTAATTGTAAGATTTCATTAAATTATTGTCTTGAATGAATCACACACGATGTATATGCATGATATTTGGTCACGGGTTTTGTTTACTTTTCTATTTACTATTACGCGTCTTTTACGGATAAATTATAATTTCAATTTAAATACAAAATTTGATTTCTAACAGATCGAATTGAAGACATTATCGCTTACACGACAAATAAATGTCTCGGACTCTTTGTGTATTGAATATCGTGTAGTGGTTCATTATCAATATGTAAAATACATGTGTTCAAGCCGCGGGTCTGTTTACTTATTATATAGACATACTAAATGATGAAATAATCGTAAAATGGATATATATCATTCCCAAAATTATATCTGAACTGATTAGGTTGCACAATTGTTGTATATAAATATCTAGGAACAACTGAATTTATGATGCGGGATTTTTGGCGTATTTCACGGAAAAAATATTTTTTTCTTTTTAAATATAAATTGTGACTTGTAATAGGTCGAAATGAAGAAATTAACAACTTAGAAATCAGGTTTATCTAGCAGACTCTGCATTCATTTAGTATTGTGTATTGGTTTTCTTGATAAACAATCAAACTGGTCAATATCTATGACAGAAATGCTGGGTATGCAAGGGGCAGATCTTGTGTATTTTTTCATGGTCAAAATTCTAGACCAAATGATGAGAAAAACTTGTAAACAACAAGCCGTTGTTCTTATTTCTTTATAAACAATAAAAATTGTCAATATCTATGACGGAAATGCTGGGTATGCAAGGGATGGATCTTGTGTATTTTTGAAAGTCAACATTTTAGACTTTAGAATTACACACGATGTACATGCATGATATCTGGTCACGGGTTTTGTTTACTTTTCTACCGACATTTTATTCTCTCACTTGCATAGAATATTTGATTTTAAAGTATTCAAAATACGGTCCCCAAAGACTTTAAGATATGTTTGGATCTATGAATAAACAAATAACGTTTGGATTCGTTTTAAAATCGTTAAGATGGTCAATATAATTAAGGTCAGAAAATGTATGGTTCTCCGGTGGCGGGGTTTGTTTATGGAATGAGAATATGTTGACTACACGTCCTAATTAATGAACACATATGATGGGAATCAATTTTAAACTACAAGATGATCATGTCTTTAATTGTAAGATTTCATTAAATTATTGTCTTGAATGAATCACACACGATGTATATGCATGATATTTGGTCACGGGTTTTGTTTACTTTTCTATTTACTATTACGCGTCTTTTACGGATAAATTATAATTTCAATTTAAATACAAAATTTGATTTCTAACAGATCGAATTGAAGACATTATCGCTTACACGACAAATAAATGTCTCGGACTCTTTGTGTATTGAATATCGTGTAGTGGTTCATTATCAATATGTAAAATACATGTGTTCAAGCCGCGGGTCTGTTTACTTATTATATAGACATACTAAATGATGAAATAATCGTAAAATGGATGTATATCATTCCCAAAATTATATCTGAACTGATTAGGTTGCACAATTGTTGTATATAAATATCTAGGAACAACTGAATTTATGATGCGGGATTTTTGGCGTATTTCACGGAAAAAATATTTTTTTCTTTTTAAATATAAATTGTGACTTGTAATAGGTCGAAATGAAGAAATTAACAACTTAGAAATCAGGTTTATCTAGCAGACTCTGCATTCATTTAGTATTGTGTATTGGTTTTCTTGATAAACAATCAAACTGGTCAATATCTATGACAGAAATGCTTGGTATGCAAGGGGCGGATCTTGTGTATTTTTTCATGGTCAAAATTCTAGACCAAATGATGAGAAAAACTTGTAAACAACAAGCCGTTGTTCTTATGTCTTTATAAACAATAAAAATTGTCAATATCTATGACGGAAATGCTGGGTATGCAAGGGATGGATCTTGTGTATTTTTGAAAGTCAACATTTTAGACTTTAGAATTACACACGATGTACATGCATGATATCTGGTCACGGGTTTTGTTTACTTTTCTACCGACATTTTATTCTCTCACTTGCATATAATATTTGATTTTAAAGTATTCAAAATACCGTCCCCAAAGACTTTAAGATATGTTTGGATCTATGAATAAACAAATAACGTTTGGATTCGTTTTAAAATCGTTAAGATGGTCAATATAATTAAGGTCAGAAAATGTATGGTTCTCCGGTGGCGGGGTTTGTTTATGGAATGAGAATATGTTGACTACACGTCCAAATTAATGAACACATATGATGGGAATCAATTTTAAACTACAAGATGATCATGTCTTTAATTGTAAGATTTCATTAAATTATTGTCTTGAATGAATCACACACGATGTATATGCATGATATTTGGTCACGGGTTTTGTTTACTTTTCTATTTACTATTACGCGTCTTTTACGGATAAATTATAATTTCAATTTAAATACAAAATTTGATTTCTAACAGATCGAATTGAAGACATTATCGCTTACACGACAAATAAATGTCTCGGACTCTTTGTGTATTGAATATCGTGTAGTGGTTCATTATCAATATGTAAAATACATGTGTTCAAGCCGCGGGTCTGTTTACTTATTATATAGACATACTAAATGATGAAATAATCGTAAAATGGATGTATATCATTCCCAAAATTATATCTGAACTGATTAGGTTGCACAATTGTTGTATATAAATATCTAGGAACAACTGAATTTATGATGCGGGATTTTTGGCGTATTTCACGGAAAAAATATTTTTTTCTTTTTAAATATAAATTGTGACTTGTAATAGGTCGAAATGGAGAAATTAACAACTTAGAAATCAGGTTTATCTAGCAGACTCTGCATTCATTTAGTATTGTGTATTGGTTTTCTTGATAAACAATCAAACTGGTCAATATCTATGACAGAAATGCTTGGTATGCAAGGGGCGGATCTTGTGTATTTTTTCATAGTCAAGATTCTAGACCAAATGATGAGAAAAACATGTAAACAACAATCTGTTGTTGTTGTTGTTTCTTATAAACAATAAAAATTGTCAATATCTATGACGGAAATGCTGGGTATGCAAGGGGTGGATCTTGTGTACTTTTGAAAGTCAACATTTTAGACTTTAGAATTATACACGATGTACATGCATTATATCTGGTCACGGGTTTTGTTTACTTTTCTACCGACATTTTATTCTCTCACTTGCATAGAATATTTGATTTTAAAGTATTCAACATACCGTCCCCAAAGACTTTAAGATATGTTTGGATCTATGAATAATCAAATAACGTTTGGATTCGTTTTAAAATCGTTAAGATGGTCAATATAATTAAGCTCAGAAAATGTATGGTTGTCCGGTGGCGGGGTTTGTTTATGGAATGAGAATATGTTGACTACACGTCCTAATTAATGAACACATATGATGGGAATCAATTTTAAACTACAAGATGATCATGTCTTTAACTGTTAGATTTCATTAAATTATTGTCTTGAATGAATCACACACGATGTATATGCATGATATTTGGTCACGGGTTTTGTTTACTTTTCTTTTTACTATTACGCGTCTTTTACGGATAAATTATAATTTCAATTTAAATACAAAATTTGATTTCTAACAGATCGAATTGAAGACATTATCGCTTACACGACAAATAAATGTCTCGGACTCTTTGTGTATTGAATATCGTGTAGTGGTTCATTATCAATATGTAAAATACATGTGTTCAAGCCGCGGGTCTGTTTACTTATTATATAGACATACTAAATGATGAAATAATCGTAAAATGGATATATATCATTCCCAAAATTATATCTGAACTGATTAGGTTGCACAATTGTTGTATATAAATATCTAGGAACAACTGAATTTATGATGCGGGATTTTTGGCGTATTTCACGGAAAAAATATTTTTTTCTTTTTAAATATAAATTGTGACTTGTAATAGGTCGAAATGAAGAAATTAACAACTTAGAAATCAGGTTTATCTAGCAGACTCTGCATTCATTTAGTATTGTGTATTGGTTTTCTTGATAAACAATCAAACTGGTCAATATCTATGACAGAAATGCTTGGTATGCAAGGGGCGGATCTTGTGTATTTTTTCATGGTCAAAATTCTAGACCAAATGATGAGAAAAACTTGTAAACAACAAGCCGTTGTTCTTATGTCTTTATAAACAATAAAAATTGTCAATATCTATGACGGAAATGCTGGGTATGCAAGGGATGGATCTTGTGTATTTTTGAAAGTCAACATTTTAGACTTTAGAATTACACACGATGTACATGCATGATATCTGGTCACGGGTTTTGTTTACTTTTCTACCGACATTTTATTCTCTCACTTGCATATAATATTTGATTTTAAAGTATTCAAAATACCGTCCCCAAAGACTTTAAGATATGTTTGGATCTATGAATAAACAAATAACGTTTGGATTCGTTTTAAAATCGTTAAGATGGTCAATATAATTAAGGTCAGAAAATGTATGGTTCTCCGGTGGCGGGGTTTGTTTATGGAATGAGAATATGTTGACTACACGTCCAAATTAATGAACACATATGATGGGAATCAATTTTAAACTACAAGATGATCATGTCTTTAATTGTAAGATTTCATTAAATTATTGTCTTGAATGAATCACACACGATGTATATGCATGATATTTGGTCACGGGTTTTGTTTACTTTTCTATTTACTATTACGCGTCTTTTACGGATAAATTATAATTTCAATTTAAATACAAAATTTGATTTCTAACAGATCGAATTGAAGACATTATCGCTTACACGACAAATAAATGTCTCGGACTCTTTGTGTATTGAATATCGTGTAGTGGTTCATTATCAATATGTAAAATACATGTGTTCAAGCCGCGGGTCTGTTTACTTATTATATAGACATACTAAATGATGAAATAATCGTAAAATGGATGTATATCATTCCCAAAATTATATCTGAACTGATTAGGTTGCACAATTGTTGTATATAAATATCTAGGAACAACTGAATTTATGATGCGGGATTTTTGGCGTATTTCACGGAAAAAATATTTTTTTCTTTTTAAATATAAATTGTGACTTGTAATAGGTCGAAATGGAGAAATTAACAACTTAGAAATCAGGTTTATCTAGCAGACTCTGCATTCATTTAGTATTGTGTATTGGTTTTCTTGATAAACAATCAAACTGGTCAATATCTATGACAGAAATGCTTGGTATGCAAGGGGCGGATCTTGTGTATTTTTTCATAGTCAAGATTCTAGACCAAATGATGAGAAAAACATGTAAACAACAATCTGTTGTTGTTGTTGTTTCTTATAAACAATAAAAATTGTCAATATCTATGACGGAAATGCTGGGTATGCAAGGGGTGGATCTTGTGTACTTTTGAAAGTCAACATTTTAGACTTTAGAATTATACACGATGTACATGCATTATATCTGGTCACGGGTTTTGTTTACTTTTCTACCGACATTTTATTCTCTCACTTGCATAGAATATTTGATTTTAAAGTATTCAACATACCGTCCCCAAAGACTTTAAGATATGTTTGGATCTATGAATAATCAAATAACGTTTGGATTCGTTTTAAAATCGTTAAGATGGTCAATATAATTAAGCTCAGAAAATGTATGGTTGTCCGGTGGCGGGGTTTGTTTATGGAATGAGAATATGTTGACTACACGTCCTAATTAATGAACACATATGATGGGAATCAATTTTAAACTACAAGATGATCATGTCTTTAACTGTTAGATTTCATTAAATTATTGTCTTGAATGAATCACACACGATGTATATGCATGATATTTGGTCACGGGTTTTGTTTACTTTTCTATTTACTATTACGCGTCTTTTACGGATAAATTATAATTTCAATTTAAATACAAAATTTGATTTCTAACAGATCGAATTGAAGACATTATCGCTTACACGACAAATAAATGTCTCGGACTCTTTGTGTATTGAATATCGTGTAGTGGTTCATTATCAATATGTAAAATACATGTGTTCAAGCCGCGGGTCTGTTTACTTATTATATAGACATACTAAATGATGAAATAATCGTAAAATGGATATATATCATTCCCAAAATTATATCTGAACTGATTAGGTTGCACAATTGTTGTATATAAATATCTAGGAACAACTGAATTTATGATGCGGGATTTTTGGCGTATTTCACGGAAAAAATATTTTTTTCTTTTTAAATATAAATTGTGACTTGTAATAGGTCGAAATGGAGAAATTAACAACTTAGAAATCAGGTTTATCTAGCAGACTCTGCATTCATTTAGTATTGTGTATTGGTTTTCTTGATAAACAATCAAACTGGTCAATATCTATGACAGAAATGCTTGGTATGCAAGGGGCGGATCTTGTGTATTTTTTCATAGTCAAAATTCTAGACCAAATGATGAGAAAAACTTGTAAACAACAAGCCGTTGTTCTTATTTCTTTATAAACAATAAAAATTGTCAATATCTATGACGGAAATGCTGGGTATGCAAGGGATGGATCTTGTGTATTTTTGAAAGTCAACATTTTAGACTTTAGAATTACACACGATGTACATGCATGATATCTGGTCACGGGTTTTGTTTACTTTTCTACCGACATTTTATTCTCTCACTTGCATAGAATATTTGATTTTAAAGTTTTCAAAATACCGTCCCCAAAGACTTTAAGATATGTTTGGATCTATGAATAAACAAATAACGTTTGGATTCGTTTTAAAATCGTTAAGATGGTCAATATAATTAAGGTCAGAAAATGTATGGTTCTCCGGTGGCGGGGTTTGTTTATGGAATGAGAATATGTTGACTACACGTCCTAATTAATGAACACATATGATGGGAATCAATTTTAAACTACAAGATGATCATGTCTTTAATTGTAAGATTTCATTAAATTATTGTCTTGAATGAATCACACACGATGTATATGCATGATATTTGGTCACGGGTTTTGTTTACTTTTCTATTTACTATTACGCGTCTTTTACGGATAAATTATAATTTCAATTTAAATACAAAATTTGATTTCTAACAGATCGAATTGAAGACATTATCGCTTACACGACAAATAAATGTCTCGGACTCTTTGTGTATTGAATATCGTGTAGTGGTTCATTATCAATATGTAAAATACATGTGTTCAAGCCGCGGGTCTGTTTACTTATTATATAGACATACTAAATGATGAAATAATCGTAAAATGGATGTATATCATTCCCAAAATTATATCTGAACTGATTAGGTTGCACAATTGTTGTATATAAATATCTAGGAACAACTGAATTTATGATGCGGGATTTTTGGCGTATTTCACGGAAAAAATATTTTTTTCTTTTTAAATATAAATTGTGACTTGTAATAGGTCGAAATGGAGAAATTAACAACTTAGAAATCAGGTTTATCTAGCAGACTCTGCATTCATTTAGTATTGTGTATTGGTTTTCTTGATAAACAATCAAACTGGTCAATATCTATGACAGAAATGCTTGGTATGCAAGGGGCGGATCTTGTGTATTTTTTCATAGTCAAAATTCTAGACCAAATGATGAGAAAAACTTGTAAACAACAAGCCGTTGTTCTTATTTCTTTATAAACAATAAAAATTGTCAATATCTATGACGGAAATGCTGGGTATGCAAGGGATGGATCTTGTGTATTTTTGAAAGTCAACATTTTAGACTTTAGAATTACACACGATGTACATGCATGATATCTGGTCACGGGTTTTGTTTACTTTTCTACCGACATTTTATTCTCTCACTTGCATAGAATATTTGATTTTAAAGTATTCAAAATACGGCCCCCAAAGACTTTAAGATATGTTTGGATCTATGAATAAACAAATAACGTTTGGATTCGTTTTAAAATCGTTAAGATGGTCAATATAATTAAGGTCAGAAAATGTATGGTTCTCCGGTGGCGGGGTTTGTTTATGGAATGAGAATATGTTGACTACACGTCCTAATTAATGAACACATATGATGGGAATCAATTTTAAACTACAAGATGATCATGTCTTTAATTGTAAGATTTCATTAAATTATTGTCTTGAATGAATCACACACGATGTATATGCATGATATTTGGTCACGGGTTTTGTTTACTTTTCTATTTACTATTACGCGTCTTTTACGGATAAATTATAATTTCAATTTAAATACAAAATTTGATTTCTAACAGATCGAATTGAAGACATTATCGCTTACACGACAAATAAATGTCTCGGACTCTTTGTGTATTGAATATCGTGTAGTGGTTCATTATCAATATGTAAAATACATGTGTTCAAGCCGCGGGTCTGTTTACTTATTATATAGACATACTAAATGATGAAATAATCGTAAAATGGATATATATCATTCCCAAAATTATATCTGAACTGATTAGGTTGCACAATTGTTGTATATAAATATCTAGGAACAACTGAATTTATGATGCGGGATTTTTGGCGTATTTCACGGAAAAAATATTTTTTTCTTTTTAAATATAAATTGTGACTTGTAATAGGTCGAAATGAAGAAATTAACAACTTAGAAATCAGGTTTATCTAGCAGACTCTGCATTCATTTAGTATTGTGTATTGGTTTTCTTGATAAACAATCAAACTGGTCAATATCTATGACAGAAATGCTGGGTATGCAAGGGGCAGATCTTGTGTATTTTTTCATGGTCAAAATTCTAGACCAAATGATGAGAAAAACTTGTAAACAACAAGCCGTTGTTCTTATTTCTTTATAAACAATAAAAATTGTCAATATCTATGACGGAAATGCTGGGTATGCAAGGGATGGATCTTGTGTATTTTTGAAAGTCAACATTTTAGACTTTAGAATTACACACGATGTACATGCATGATATCTGGTCACGGGTTTTGTTTACTTTTCTACCGACATTTTATTCTCTCACTTGCATAGAATATTTGATTTTAAAGTATTCAAAATACGGTCCCCAAAGACTTTAAGATATGTTTGGATCTATGAATAAACAAATAACGTTTGGATTCGTTTTAAAATCGTTAAGATGGTCAATATAATTAAGGTCAGAAAATGTATGGTTCTCCGGTGGCGGGGTTTGTTTATGGAATGAGAATATGTTGACTACACGTCCTAATTAATGAACACATATGATGGGAATCAATTTTAAACTACAAGATGATCATGTCTTTAATTGTAAGATTTCATTAAATTATTGTCTTGAATGAATCACACACGATGTATATGCATGATATTTGGTCACGGGTTTTGTTTACTTTTCTATTTACTATTACGCGTCTTTTACGGATAAATTATAATTTCAATTTAAATACAAAATTTGATTTCTAACAGATCGAATTGAAGACATTATCGCTTACACGACAAATAAATGTCTCGGACTCTTTGTGTATTGAATATCGTGTAGTGGTTCATTATCAATATGTAAAATACATGTGTTCAAGCCGCGGGTCTGTTTACTTATTATATAGACATACTAAATGATGAAATAATCGTAAAATGGATGTATATCATTCCCAAAATTATATCTGAACTGATTAGGTTGCACAATTGTTGTATATAAATATCTAGGAACAACTGAATTTATGATGCGGGATTTTTGGCGTATTTCACGGAAAAAATATTTTTTTCTTTTTAAATATAAATTGTGACTTGTAATAGGTCGAAATGAAGAAATTAACAACTTAGAAATCAGGTTTATCTAGCAGACTCTGCATTCATTTAGTATTGTGTATTGGTTTTCTTGATAAACAATCAAACTGGTCAATATCTATGACAGAAATGCTTGGTATGCAAGGGGCGGATCTTGTGTATTTTTTCATGGTCAAAATTCTAGACCAAATGATGAGAAAAACTTGTAAACAACAAGCCGTTGTTCTTATGTCTTTATAAACAATAAAAATTGTCAATATCTATGACGGAAATGCTGGGTATGCAAGGGATGGATCTTGTGTATTTTTGAAAGTCAACATTTTAGACTTTAGAATTACACACGATGTACATGCATGATATCTGGTCACGGGTTTTGTTTACTTTTCTACCGACATTTTATTCTCTCACTTGCATATAATATTTGATTTTAAAGTATTCAAAATACCGTCCCCAAAGACTTTAAGATATGTTTGGATCTATGAATAAACAAATAACGTTTGGATTCGTTTTAAAATCGTTAAGATGGTCAATATAATTAAGGTCAGAAAATGTATGGTTCTCCGGTGGCGGGGTTTGTTTATGGAATGAGAATATGTTGACTACACGTCCAAATTAATGAACACATATGATGGGAATCAATTTTAAACTACAAGATGATCATGTCTTTAATTGTAAGATTTCATTAAATTATTGTCTTGAATGAATCACACACGATGTATATGCATGATATTTGGTCACGGGTTTTGTTTACTTTTCTATTTACTATTACGCGTCTTTTACGGATAAATTATAATTTCAATTTAAATACAAAATTTGATTTCTAACAGATCGAATTGAAGACATTATCGCTTACACGACAAATAAATGTCTCGGACTCTTTGTGTATTGAATATCGTGTAGTGGTTCATTATCAATATGTAAAATACATGTGTTCAAGCCGCGGGTCTGTTTACTTATTATATAGACATACTAAATGATGAAATAATCGTAAAATGGATGTATATCATTCCCAAAATTATATCTGAACTGATTAGGTTGCACAATTGTTGTATATAAATATCTAGGAACAACTGAATTTATGATGCGGGATTTTTGGCGTATTTCACGGAAAAAATATTTTTTTCTTTTTAAATATAAATTGTGACTTGTAATAGGTCGAAATGGAGAAATTAACAACTTAGAAATCAGGTTTATCTAGCAGACTCTGCATTCATTTAGTATTGTGTATTGGTTTTCTTGATAAACAATCAAACTGGTCAATATCTATGACAGAAATGCTTGGTATGCAAGGGGCGGATCTTGTGTATTTTTTCATAGTCAAGATTCTAGACCAAATGATGAGAAAAACATGTAAACAACAATCTGTTGTTGTTGTTGTTTCTTATAAACAATAAAAATTGTCAATATCTATGACGGAAATGCTGGGTATGCAAGGGGTGGATCTTGTGTACTTTTGAAAGTCAACATTTTAGACTTTAGAATTATACACGATGTACATGCATTATATCTGGTCACGGGTTTTGTTTACTTTTCTACCGACATTTTATTCTCTCACTTGCATAGAATATTTGATTTTAAAGTATTCAACATACCGTCCCCAAAGACTTTAAGATATGTTTGGATCTATGAATAATCAAATAACGTTTGGATTCGTTTTAAAATCGTTAAGATGGTCAATATAATTAAGCTCAGAAAATGTATGGTTGTCCGGTGGCGGGGTTTGTTTATGGAATGAGAATATGTTGACTACACGTCCTAATTAATGAACACATATGATGGGAATCAATTTTAAACTACAAGATGATCATGTCTTTAACTGTTAGATTTCATTAAATTATTGTCTTGAATGAATCACACACGATGTATATGCATGATATTTGGTCACGGGTTTTGTTTACTTTTCTATTTACTATTACGCGTCTTTTACGGATAAATTATAATTTCAATTTAAATACAAAATTTGATTTCTAACAGATCGAATTGAAGACATTATCGCTTACACGACAAATAAATGTCTCGGACTCTTTGTGTATTGAATATCGTGTAGTGGTTCATTATCAATATGTAAAATACATGTGTTCAAGCCGCGGGTCTGTTTACTTATTATATAGACATACTAAATGATGAAATAATCGTAAAATGGATATATATCATTCCCAAAATTATATCTGAACTGATTAGGTTGCACAATTGTTGTATATAAATATCTAGGAACAACTGAATTTATGATGCGGGATTTTTGGCGTATTTCACGGAAAAAATATTTTTTTCTTTTTAAATATAAATTGTGACTTGTAATAGGTCGAAATGAAGAAATTAACAACTTAGAAATCAGGTTTATCTAGCAGACTCTGCATTCATTTAGTATTGTGTATTGGTTTTCTTGATAAACAATCAAACTGGTCAATATCTATGACAGAAATGCTGGGTATGCAAGGGGCAGATCTTGTGTATTTTTTCATGGTCAAAATTCTAGACCAAATGATGAGAAAAACTTGTAAACAACAAGCCGTTGTTCTTATTTCTTTATAAACAATAAAAATTGTCAATATCTATGACGGAAATGCTGGGTATGCAAGGGATGGATCTTGTGTATTTTTGAAAGTCAACATTTTAGACTTTAGAATTACACACGATGTACATGCATGATATCTGGTCACGGGTTTTGTTTACTTTTCTACCGACATTTTATTCTCTCACTTGCATAGAATATTTGATTTTAAAGTATTCAAAATACGGTCCCCAAAGACTTTAAGATATGTTTGGATCTATGAATAAACAAATAACGTTTGGATTCGTTTTAAAATCGTTAAGATGGTCAATATAATTAAGGTCAGAAAATGTATGGTTCTCCGGTGGCGGGGTTTGTTTATGGAATGAGAATATGTTGACTACACGTCCTAATTAATGAACACATATGATGGGAATCAATTTTAAACTACAAGATGATCATGTCTTTAATTGTAAGATTTCATTAAATTATTGTCTTGAATGAATCACACACGATGTATATGCATGATATTTGGTCACGGGTTTTGTTTACTTTTCTATTTACTATTACGCGTCTTTTACGGATAAATTATAATTTCAATTTAAATACAAAATTTGATTTCTAACAGATCGAATTGAAGACATTATCGCTTACACGACAAATAAATGTCTCGGACTCTTTGTGTATTGAATATCGTGTAGTGGTTCATTATCAATATGTAAAATACATGTGTTCAAGCCGCGGGTCTGTTTACTTATTATATAGACATACTAAATGATGAAATAATCGTAAAATGGATGTATATCATTCCCAAAATTATATCTGAACTGATTAGGTTGCACAATTGTTGTATATAAATATCTAGGAACAACTGAATTTATGATGCGGGATTTTTGGCGTATTTCACGGAAAAAATATTTTTTTCTTTTTAAATATAAATTGTGACTTGTAATAGGTCGAAATGAAGAAATTAACAACTTAGAAATCAGGTTTATCTAGCAGACTCTGCATTCATTTAGTATTGTGTATTGGTTTTCTTGATAAACAATCAAACTGGTCAATATCTATGACAGAAATGCTTGGTATGCAAGGGGCGGATCTTGTGTATTTTTTCATGGTCAAAATTCTAGACCAAATGATGAGAAAAACTTGTAAACAACAAGCCGTTGTTCTTATGTCTTTATAAACAATAAAAATTGTCAATATCTATGACGGAAATGCTGGGTATGCAAGGGATGGATCTTGTGTATTTTTGAAAGTCAACATTTTAGACTTTAGAATTACACACGATGTACATGCATGATATCTGGTCACGGGTTTTGTTTACTTTTCTACCGACATTTTATTCTCTCACTTGCATATAATATTTGATTTTAAAGTATTCAAAATACCGTCCCCAAAGACTTTAAGATATGTTTGGATCTATGAATAAACAAATAACGTTTGGATTCGTTTTAAAATCGTTAAGATGGTCAATATAATTAAGGTCAGAAAATGTATGGTTCTCCGGTGGCGGGGTTTGTTTATGGAATGAGAATATGTTGACTACACGTCCAAATTAATGAACACATATGATGGGAATCAATTTTAAACTACAAGATGATCATGTCTTTAATTGTAAGATTTCATTAAATTATTGTCTTGAATGAATCACACACGATGTATATGCATGATATTTGGTCACGGGTTTTGTTTACTTTTCTATTTACTATTACGCGTCTTTTACGGATAAATTATAATTTCAATTTAAATACAAAATTTGATTTCTAACAGATCGAATTGAAGACATTATCGCTTACACGACAAATAAATGTCTCGGACTCTTTGTGTATTGAATATCGTGTAGTGGTTCATTATCAATATGTAAAATACATGTGTTCAAGCCGCGGGTCTGTTTACTTATTATATAGACATACTAAATGATGAAATAATCGTAAAATGGATGTATATCATTCCCAAAATTATATCTGAACTGATTAGGTTGCACAATTGTTGTATATAAATATCTAGGAACAACTGAATTTATGATGCGGGATTTTTGGCGTATTTCACGGAAAAAATATTTTTTTCTTTTTAAATATAAATTGTGACTTGTAATAGGTCGAAATGGAGAAATTAACAACTTAGAAATCAGGTTTATCTAGCAGACTCTGCATTCATTTAGTATTGTGTATTGGTTTTCTTGATAAACAATCAAACTGGTCAATATCTATGACAGAAATGCTTGGTATGCAAGGGGCGGATCTTGTGTATTTTTTCATAGTCAAGATTCTAGACCAAATGATGAGAAAAACATGTAAACAACAATCTGTTGTTGTTGTTGTTTCTTATAAACAATAAAAATTGTCAATATCTATGACGGAAATGCTGGGTATGCAAGGGGTGGATCTTGTGTACTTTTGAAAGTCAACATTTTAGACTTTAGAATTATACACGATGTACATGCATTATATCTGGTCACGGGTTTTGTTTACTTTTCTACCGACATTTTATTCTCTCACTTGCATAGAATATTTGATTTTAAAGTATTCAACATACCGTCCCCAAAGACTTTAAGATATGTTTGGATCTATGAATAATCAAATAACGTTTGGATTCGTTTTAAAATCGTTAAGATGGTCAATATAATTAAGCTCAGAAAATGTATGGTTGTCCGGTGGCGGGGTTTGTTTATGGAATGAGAATATGTTGACTACACGTCCTAATTAATGAACACATATGATGGGAATCAATTTTAAACTACAAGATGATCATGTCTTTAACTGTTAGATTTCATTAAATTATTGTCTTGAATGAATCACACACGATGTATATGCATGATATTTGGTCACGGGTTTTGTTTACTTTTCTATTTACTATTACGCGTCTTTTACGGATAAATTATAATTTCAATTTAAATACAAAATTTGATTTCTAACAGATCGAATTGAAGACATTATCGCTTACACGACAAATAAATGTCTCGGACTCTTTGTGTATTGAATATCGTGTAGTGGTTCATTATCAATATGTAAAATACATGTGTTCAAGCCGCGGGTCTGTTTACTTATTATATAGACATACTAAATGATGAAATAATCGTAAAATGGATATATATCATTCCCAAAATTATATCTGAACTGATTAGGTTGCACAATTGTTGTATATAAATATCTAGGAACAACTGAATTTATGATGCGGGATTTTTGGCGTATTTCACGGAAAAAATATTTTTTTCTTTTTAAATATAAATTGTGACTTGTAATAGGTCGAAATGAAGAAATTAACAACTTAGAAATCAGGTTTATCTAGCAGACTCTGCATTCATTTAGTATTGTGTATTGGTTTTCTTGATAAACAATCAAACTGGTCAATATCTATGACAGAAATGCTGGGTATGCAAGGGGCGGATCTTGTGTATTTTTTCATGGTCAAAATTCTAGACCAAATGATGAGAAAAACTTGTAAACAACAAGCCGTTGTTCTTATTTCTTTATAAACAATAAAAATTGTCAATATCTATGACGGAAATGCTGGGTATGCAAGGGATGGATCTTGTGTACTTTTGAAAGTCAACATTTTAGACTTTAGAATTACACACGATGTACATGCATGATATCTGGTCACGGGTTTTGTTTACTTTTCTACCGACATTTTATTCTCTCACTTGCATAGAATATTTGATTTTAAAGTATTCAAAATACCGTCCCCAAAGACTTTAAGATATGTTTGGATCTATGAATAATCAAATAACGTTTGGATTCGTTTTAAAATCGTTAAGATGGTCAATATAATTAAGGTCAGAAAATGTATGGTTCTCCGGTGGCGGGGTTTGTTTATGGAATGAGAATATGTTGACTACACGTCCTAATTAATGAACACATATGATGGGAATCAATTTTAAACTACAAGATGATCATGTCTTTAATTGTTAGATTTCATTAAATTATTGTCTTGAATGAATCACACACGATGTATATGCATGATATTTGGTCACGGGTTTTGTTTACTTTTCTATTTACTATTACGCGTCTTTTACGGATAAATTATAATTTCAATTTAAATACGAAATTTGATTTCTAACCGATCGAATTGAAGACATTAACGCCTACACGACAAATTAATGTCTCGGACAATTTGTGTATTGAATATCGTGTAGTGGTTCATTATCAATATGTAAAATACATGTGTTCAAGCTTCGGGTCTGTTTACTTATTATATAGACATACTAAATGATGAAATAATCGTGAAATGGATATATATCATTCCCAAAATTATATCTGAACTGATTAGGTTGCACAATTGTTGTATATAAATATCTAGGAACAACTGAATTTATGATGCGGGATTTTTGGCGTATTTCACGGAAAATTTTTTTTTTCTTTTTAAATATAAATTGTGACTTGTAATAGGTCGAAATGAAGAAATTAACAACTTAGAAATCAGGTTTATCTAGCAGACTCTGCATTCATTTAGTATTGTGTATTGGTTTTCTTGATAAACAATCAAACTGGTCAATATCTATGACAGAAATGCTGGGTATGCAAGAGACGGATCTTGTGTATTTTTTCATAGTGAATTTTTAGACCAAATGATGAGAGAAACTTGTAAACAACAAGCCGTTATTCATATTCTATAATGTTCATTTGATGTACACCTTGCAGAATAATTCATTAAAAAGATTTGCCTACAAAAACGTTCATAACTGTGTTGAAACCATGAATGTGAAAAATACAAGAAGCGTATATGATGAGAATATTTTATGAATAAAATGCGCGCTATGCATATTCTATGCAAATAATGCAGCATTTTAAATCATCCTATGTTTTGAAATAGATGTTGTTCATCAATAGACTTATGTATTGAACAACATCATTTTGTATCTCTTTGTTTACACGTTTCGTATAAAAGAACACACCAAATCGTACAACTAAGGACAGAATACATTTATGTCGCGGGATTGTTCGCGTATTTTACGGATAAATCATGCTTTCAATTTAAATACAAAATTTGCTTTCTGACAGATCGAATTGTAGACATTGACCTCCTACACAACAAATTAATATCTCAGTCTCTGTGTGTATTGAATATCGTGTATTGGTTCATTATCAATATGCAAAAATACATGTGTCCATGCCGCGGGTCTGTTTACATTTTATATAGACATCTTAAATGAAGAAATAAATGTAAATATGATATATATCACTCCAAATCATTAATCTGAACTGATAAGGTTGCACAATTGTTGTACATAAATATCTAAGTACAAATGAATTCATGTCGCGGGATTTTGGGTGTATTTCACGGAAAAAATATGCTTTCTTTTTAAATACAAATTGTAACTGGTAATAGGTCGAAATGAAGGCATTTACAACTTAGAAATCATGTTGATTCCGCAGACCCTGTATCTACTTAATTTTGTGTATTGGTTTTCTTGATAAACAAACAAAATGGTCAATTTCTATGACGGAAATGCTTGGTATGCAAGGGGCAGATCTTGTGTATTTTTTCATAGTCCAGATTCTAGACCAAATGATGAGAAAAACTTGTAAACAACAAGCCGTTACTCACATTCTATAATGTTCAATTGATATACACCTTGCAGAATTATTCATTAAAAAAATTTGCCTAAAAAAACGTTCATAACTGTGTTGAAACCATGAATGTGAAAAATACAAGAAGCGTATATGATGAGAATATTTTATGAATAAAATGCGCGCTACGCATATTCTATGCAAATCACACACGATGTATATGCATGATATTTGGTCACGGGTTTTGTTTACTTTTCTATTTACTATTACGCGTCTTTTACGGATAAATTATAATTTCAATTTAAATACAAAATTTGATTTCTAACAGACCGAATTGAAGACATTAACGCTTACACGACAAATTAATGTCTCGGACTCTTTGTGTATTGAATATCGTGTAGTGGTTCATTATCAATATGTAAAATACATGTGTTCAAGCCTCGGGTCTGTTTACTTATTATATAGACATACTAAATGATGAAATAATCGTAAAATGGATATATATCATTCCCAAAATTATATCTGAACTGATTAGGTTGCACAATTGTTGTATATAAATATCTAGGAACAACTGAATTTATGATGCGGGATTTTTGGCGTATTTCACGGAAAAAATATTTTTTTCTTTTTAAATATAAATTGTGACTTGTAATAGGTCGAAATGAAGAAATTAACAACTTAGAAATCAGGTTTATCTAGCAGACTCTGCATTCATTTAGTATTGTGTATTGGTTTTCTTGATAAACAATCAAACTGGTCAATATCTATGACAGAAATGCTTGGTATGCAAGGGGCGGATCTTGTGTATTTTTTCATAGTCAAGATTCTAGACCAAATGATGAGAAAAACATGTAAACAACAATCTGTTGTTGTTGTTGTTTCTTATAAACAATAAAAATTGTCAATATCTATGACGGAAATGCTGGGTATGCAAGGGGTGGATCTTGTGTACTTTTGAAAGTCAACATTTTAGACTTTAGAATTATACACGATGTACATGCATTATATCTGGTCACGGGTTTTGTTTACTTTTCTACCGACATTTTATTCTCTCACTTGCATAGAATATTTGATTTTAAAGTATTCAACATACCGTCCCCAAAGACTTTAAGATATGTTTGGATCTATGAATAAACAAATAACGTTTGGATTCGTTTTAAAATCGTTAAGATGGTCAATATAATTAAGGTCAGAAAATGTATGGTTCTCCGGTGGCGGGGTTTGTTTATGGAATGAGAATATGTTGACTACACGTCCTAATTAATGAACACATATGATGGGAATCAATTTTAAACTACAAGATGATCATGTCTTTAATTGTAAGATTTCATTAAATTATTGTCTTGAATGAATCACACACGATGTATATGCATGATATTTGGTCACGGGTTTTGTTTACTTTTCTATTTACTATTACGCGTCTTTTACGGATAAATTATAATTTCAATTTAAATACAAAATTTGATTTCTAACAGATCGAATTGAAGACATTATCGCTTACACGACAAATAAATGTCTCGGACTCTTTGTGTATTGAATATCGTGTAGTGGTTCATTATCAATATGTAAAATACATGTGTTCAAGCCGCGGGTCTGTTTACTTATTATATAGACATACTAAATGATGAAATAATCGTAAAATGGATATATATCATTCCCAAAATTATATCTGAACTGATTAGGTTGCACAATTGTTGTATATAAATATCTAGGAACAACTGAATTTATGATGCGGGATTTTTGGCGTATTTCACGGAAAAAATATTTTTTTCTTTTTAAATATAAATTGTGACTTGTAATAGGTCGAAATGAAGAAATTAACAACTTAGAAATCAGGTTTATCTAGCAGACTCTGCATTCATTTAGTATTGTGTATTGGTTTTCTTGATAAACAATCAAACTGGTCAATATCTATGACAGAAATGCTGGGTATGCAAGGGGCAGATCTTGTGTATTTTTTCATGGTCAAAATTCTAGACCAAATGATGAGAAAAACTTGTAAACAACAAGCCGTTGTTCTTATTTCTTTATAAACAATAAAAATTGTCAATATCTATGACGGAAATGCTGGGTATGCAAGGGATGGATCTTGTGTATTTTTGAAAGTCAACATTTTAGACTTTAGAATTACACACGATGTACATGCATGATATCTGGTCACGGGTTTTGTTTACTTTTCTACCGACATTTTATTCTCTCACTTGCATAGAATATTTGATTTTAAAGTATTCAAAATACGGTCCCCAAAGACTTTAAGATATGTTTGGATCTATGAATAAACAAATAACGTTTGGATTCGTTTTAAAATCGTTAAGATGGTCAATATAATTAAGGTCAGAAAATGTATGGTTCTCCGGTGGCGGGGTTTGTTTATGGAATGAGAATATGTTGACTACACGTCCTAATTAATGAACACATATGATGGGAATCAATTTTAAACTACAAGATGATCATGTCTTTAATTGTAAGATTTCATTAAATTATTGTCTTGAATGAATCACACACGATGTATATGCATGATATTTGGTCACGGGTTTTGTTTACTTTTCTATTTACTATTACGCGTCTTTTACGGATAAATTATAATTTCAATTTAAATACAAAATTTGATTTCTAACAGATCGAATTGAAGACATTATCGCTTACACGACAAATAAATGTCTCGGACTCTTTGTGTATTGAATATCGTGTAGTGGTTCATTATCAATATGTAAAATACATGTGTTCAAGCCGCGGGTCTGTTTACTTATTATATAGACATACTAAATGATGAAATAATCGTAAAATGGATGTATATCATTCCCAAAATTATATCTGAACTGATTAGGTTGCACAATTGTTGTATATAAATATCTAGGAACAACTGAATTTATGATGCGGGATTTTTGGCGTATTTCACGGAAAAAATATTTTTTTCTTTTTAAATATAAATTGTGACTTGTAATAGGTCGAAATGAAGAAATTAACAACTTAGAAATCAGGTTTATCTAGCAGACTCTGCATTCATTTAGTATTGTGTATTGGTTTTCTTGATAAACAATCAAACTGGTCAATATCTATGACAGAAATGCTTGGTATGCAAGGGGCGGATCTTGTGTATTTTTTCATGGTCAAAATTCTAGACCAAATGATGAGAAAAACTTGTAAACAACAAGCCGTTGTTCTTATGTCTTTATAAACAATAAAAATTGTCAATATCTATGACGGAAATGCTGGGTATGCAAGGGATGGATCTTGTGTATTTTTGAAAGTCAACATTTTAGACTTTAGAATTACACACGATGTACATGCATGATATCTGGTCACGGGTTTTGTTTACTTTTCTACCGACATTTTATTCTCTCACTTGCATATAATATTTGATTTTAAAGTATTCAAAATACCGTCCCCAAAGACTTTAAGATATGTTTGGATCTATGAATAAACAAATAACGTTTGGATTCGTTTTAAAATCGTTAAGATGGTCAATATAATTAAGGTCAGAAAATGTATGGTTCTCCGGTGGCGGGGTTTGTTTATGGAATGAGAATATGTTGACTACACGTCCAAATTAATGAACACATATGATGGGAATCAATTTTAAACTACAAGATGATCATGTCTTTAATTGTAAGATTTCATTAAATTATTGTCTTGAATGAATCACACACGATGTATATGCATGATATTTGGTCACGGGTTTTGTTTACTTTTCTATTTACTATTACGCGTCTTTTACGGATAAATTATAATTTCAATTTAAATACAAAATTTGATTTCTAACAGATCGAATTGAAGACATTATCGCTTACACGACAAATAAATGTCTCGGACTCTTTGTGTATTGAATATCGTGTAGTGGTTCATTATCAATATGTAAAATACATGTGTTCAAGCCGCGGGTCTGTTTACTTATTATATAGACATACTAAATGATGAAATAATCGTAAAATGGATGTATATCATTCCCAAAATTATATCTGAACTGATTAGGTTGCACAATTGTTGTATATAAATATCTAGGAACAACTGAATTTATGATGCGGGATTTTTGGCGTATTTCACGGAAAAAATATTTTTTTCTTTTTAAATATAAATTGTGACTTGTAATAGGTCGAAATGGAGAAATTAACAACTTAGAAATCAGGTTTATCTAGCAGACTCTGCATTCATTTAGTATTGTGTATTGGTTTTCTTGATAAACAATCAAACTGGTCAATATCTATGACAGAAATGCTTGGTATGCAAGGGGCGGATCTTGTGTATTTTTTCATAGTCAAGATTCTAGACCAAATGATGAGAAAAACATGTAAACAACAATCTGTTGTTGTTGTTGTTTCTTATAAACAATAAAAATTGTCAATATCTATGACGGAAATGCTGGGTATGCAAGGGGTGGATCTTGTGTACTTTTGAAAGTCAACATTTTAGACTTTAGAATTATACACGATGTACATGCATTATATCTGGTCACGGGTTTTGTTTACTTTTCTACCGACATTTTATTCTCTCACTTGCATAGAATATTTGATTTTAAAGTATTCAACATACCGTCCCCAAAGACTTTAAGATATGTTTGGATCTATGAATAATCAAATAACGTTTGGATTCGTTTTAAAATCGTTAAGATGGTCAATATAATTAAGCTCAGAAAATGTATGGTTGTCCGGTGGCGGGGTTTGTTTATGGAATGAGAATATGTTGACTACACGTCCTAATTAATGAACACATATGATGGGAATCAATTTTAAACTACAAGATGATCATGTCTTTAACTGTTAGATTTCATTAAATTATTGTCTTGAATGAATCACACACGATGTATATGCATGATATTTGGTCACGGGTTTTGTTTACTTTTCTATTTACTATTACGCGTCTTTTACGGATAAATTATAATTTCAATTTAAATACAAAATTTGATTTCTAACAGATCGAATTGAAGACATTATCGCTTACACGACAAATAAATGTCTCGGACTCTTTGTGTATTGAATATCGTGTAGTGGTTCATTATCAATATGTAAAATACATGTGTTCAAGCCGCGGGTCTGTTTACTTATTATATAGACATACTAAATGATGAAATAATCGTAAAATGGATATATATCATTCCCAAAATTATATCTGAACTGATTAGGTTGCACAATTGTTGTATATAAATATCTAGGAACAACTGAATTTATGATGCGGGATTTTTGGCGTATTTCACGGAAAAAATATTTTTTTCTTTTTAAATATAAATTGTGACTTGTAATAGGTCGAAATGAAGAAATTAACAACTTAGAAATCAGGTTTATCTAGCAGACTCTGCATTCATTTAGTATTGTGTATTGGTTTTCTTGATAAACAATCAAACTGGTCAATATCTATGACAGAAATGCTTGGTATGCAAGGGGCGGATCTTGTGTATTTTTTCATGGTCAAAATTCTAGACCAAATGATGAGAAAAACTTGTAAACAACAAGCCGTTGTTCTTATGTCTTTATAAACAATAAAAATTGTCAATATCTATGACGGAAATGCTGGGTATGCAAGGGATGGATCTTGTGTATTTTTGAAAGTCAACATTTTAGACTTTAGAATTACACACGATGTACATGCATGATATCTGGTCACGGGTTTTGTTTACTTTTCTACCGACATTTTATTCTCTCACTTGCATATAATATTTGATTTTAAAGTATTCAAAATACCGTCCCCAAAGACTTTAAGATATGTTTGGATCTATGAATAAACAAATAACGTTTGGATTCGTTTTAAAATCGTTAAGATGGTCAATATAATTAAGGTCAGAAAATGTATGGTTCTCCGGTGGCGGGGTTTGTTTATGGAATGAGAATATGTTGACTACACGTCCAAATTAATGAACACATATGATGGGAATCAATTTTAAACTACAAGATGATCATGTCTTTAATTGTAAGATTTCATTAAATTATTGTCTTGAATGAATCACACACGATGTATATGCATGATATTTGGTCACGGGTTTTGTTTACTTTTCTATTTACTATTACGCGTCTTTTACGGATAAATTATAATTTCAATTTAAATACAAAATTTGATTTCTAACAGATCGAATTGAAGACATTATCGCTTACACGACAAATAAATGTCTCGGACTCTTTGTGTATTGAATATCGTGTAGTGGTTCATTATCAATATGTAAAATACATGTGTTCAAGCCGCGGGTCTGTTTACTTATTATATAGACATACTAAATGATGAAATAATCGTAAAATGGATGTATATCATTCCCAAAATTATATCTGAACTGATTAGGTTGCACAATTGTTGTATATAAATATCTAGGAACAACTGAATTTATGATGCGGGATTTTTGGCGTATTTCACGGAAAAAATATTTTTTTCTTTTTAAATATAAATTGTGACTTGTAATAGGTCGAAATGGAGAAATTAACAACTTAGAAATCAGGTTTATCTAGCAGACTCTGCATTCATTTAGTATTGTGTATTGGTTTTCTTGATAAACAATCAAACTGGTCAATATCTATGACAGAAATGCTTGGTATGCAAGGGGCGGATCTTGTGTATTTTTTCATAGTCAAGATTCTAGACCAAATGATGAGAAAAACATGTAAACAACAATCTGTTGTTGTTGTTGTTTCTTATAAACAATAAAAATTGTCAATATCTATGACGGAAATGCTGGGTATGCAAGGGGTGGATCTTGTGTACTTTTGAAAGTCAACATTTTAGACTTTAGAATTATACACGATGTACATGCATTATATCTGGTCACGGGTTTTGTTTACTTTTCTACCGACATTTTATTCTCTCACTTGCATAGAATATTTGATTTTAAAGTATTCAACATACCGTCCCCAAAGACTTTAAGATATGTTTGGATCTATGAATAATCAAATAACGTTTGGATTCGTTTTAAAATCGTTAAGATGGTCAATATAATTAAGCTCAGAAAATGTATGGTTGTCCGGTGGCGGGGTTTGTTTATGGAATGAGAATATGTTGACTACACGTCCTAATTAATGAACACATATGATGGGAATCAATTTTAAACTACAAGATGATCATGTCTTTAACTGTTAGATTTCATTAAATTATTGTCTTGAATGAATCACACACGATGTATATGCATGATATTTGGTCACGGGTTTTGTTTACTTTTCTATTTACTATTACGCGTCTTTTACGGATAAATTATAATTTCAATTTAAATACAAAATTTGATTTCTAACAGATCGAATTGAAGACATTATCGCTTACACGACAAATAAATGTCTCGGACTCTTTGTGTATTGAATATCGTGTAGTGGTTCATTATCAATATGTAAAATACATGTGTTCAAGCCGCGGGTCTGTTTACTTATTATATAGACATACTAAATGATGAAATAATCGTAAAATGGATATATATCATTCCCAAAATTATATCTGAACTGATTAGGTTGCACAATTGTTGTATATAAATATCTAGGAACAACTGAATTTATGATGCGGGATTTTTGGCGTATTTCACGGAAAAAATATTTTTTTCTTTTTAAATATAAATTGTGACTTGTAATAGGTCGAAATGAAGAAATTAACAACTTAGAAATCAGGTTTATCTAGCAGACTCTGCATTCATTTAGTATTGTGTATTGGTTTTCTTGATAAACAATCAAACTGGTCAATATCTATGACAGAAATGCTTGGTATGCAAGGGGCGGATCTTGTGTATTTTTTCATGGTCAAAATTCTAGACCAAATGATGAGAAAAACTTGTAAACAACAAGCCGTTGTTCTTATGTCTTTATAAACAATAAAAATTGTCAATATCTATGACGGAAATGCTGGGTATGCAAGGGATGGATCTTGTGTATTTTTGAAAGTCAACATTTTAGACTTTAGAATTACACACGATGTACATGCATGATATCTGGTCACGGGTTTTGTTTACTTTTCTACCGACATTTTATTCTCTCACTTGCATATAATATTTGATTTTAAAGTATTCAAAATACCGTCCCCAAAGACTTTAAGATATGTTTGGATCTATGAATAAACAAATAACGTTTGGATTCGTTTTAAAATCGTTAAGATGGTCAATATAATTAAGGTCAGAAAATGTATGGTTCTCCGGTGGCGGGGTTTGTTTATGGAATGAGAATATGTTGACTACACGTCCAAATTAATGAACACATATGATGGGAATCAATTTTAAACTACAAGATGATCATGTCTTTAATTGTAAGATTTCATTAAATTATTGTCTTGAATGAATCACACACGATGTATATGCATGATATTTGGTCACGGGTTTTGTTTACTTTTCTATTTACTATTACGCGTCTTTTACGGATAAATTATAATTTCAATTTAAATACAAAATTTGATTTCTAACAGATCGAATTGAAGACATTATCGCTTACACGACAAATAAATGTCTCGGACTCTTTGTGTATTGAATATCGTGTAGTGGTTCATTATCAATATGTAAAATACATGTGTTCAAGCCGCGGGTCTGTTTACTTATTATATAGACATACTAAATGATGAAATAATCGTAAAATGGATGTATATCATTCCCAAAATTATATCTGAACTGATTAGGTTGCACAATTGTTGTATATAAATATCTAGGAACAACTGAATTTATGATGCGGGATTTTTGGCGTATTTCACGGAAAAAATATTTTTTTCTTTTTAAATATAAATTGTGACTTGTAATAGGTCGAAATGGAGAAATTAACAACTTAGAAATCAGGTTTATCTAGCAGACTCTGCATTCATTTAGTATTGTGTATTGGTTTTCTTGATAAACAATCAAACTGGTCAATATCTATGACAGAAATGCTTGGTATGCAAGGGGCGGATCTTGTGTATTTTTTCATAGTCAAAATTCTAGACCAAATGATGAGAAAAACTTGTAAACAACAAGCCGTTGTTCTTATTTCTTTATAAACAATAAAAATTGTCAATATCTATGACGGAAATGCTGGGTATGCAAGGGATGGATCTTGTGTATTTTTGAAAGTCAACATTTTAGACTTTAGAATTACACACGATGTACATGCATGATATCTGGTCACGGGTTTTGTTTACTTTTCTACCGACATTTTATTCTCTCACTTGCATAGAATATTTGATTTTAAAGTTTTCAAAATACCGTCCCCAAAGACTTTAAGATATGTTTGGATCTATGAATAAACAAATAACGTTTGGATTCGTTTTAAAATCGTTAAGATGGTCAATATAATTAAGGTCAGAAAATGTATGGTTCTCCGGTGGCGGGGTTTGTTTATGGAATGAGAATATGTTGACTACACGTCCTAATTAATGAACACATATGATGGGAATCAATTTTAAACTACAAGATGATCATGTCTTTAATTGTAAGATTTCATTAAATTATTGTCTTGAATGAATCACACACGATGTATATGCATGATATTTGGTCACGGGTTTTGTTTACTTTTCTATTTACTATTACGCGTCTTTTACGGATAAATTATAATTTCAATTTAAATACAAAATTTGATTTCTAACAGATCGAATTGAAGACATTATCGCTTACACGACAAATAAATGTCTCGGACTCTTTGTGTATTGAATATCGTGTAGTGGTTCATTATCAATATGTAAAATACATGTGTTCAAGCCGCGGGTCTGTTTACTTATTATATAGACATACTAAATGATGAAATAATCGTAAAATGGATGTATATCATTCCCAAAATTATATCTGAACTGATTAGGTTGCACAATTGTTGTATATAAATATCTAGGAACAACTGAATTTATGATGCGGGATTTTTGGCGTATTTCACGGAAAAAATATTTTTTTCTTTTTAAATATAAATTGTGACTTGTAATAGGTCGAAATGGAGAAATTAACAACTTAGAAATCAGGTTTATCTAGCAGACTCTGCATTCATTTAGTATTGTGTATTGGTTTTCTTGATAAACAATCAAACTGGTCAATATCTATGACAGAAATGCTTGGTATGCAAGGGGCGGATCTTGTGTATTTTTTCATAGTCAAAATTCTAGACCAAATGATGAGAAAAACTTGTAAACAACAAGCCGTTGTTCTTATTTCTTTATAAACAATAAAAATTGTCAATATCTATGACGGAAATGCTGGGTATGCAAGGGATGGATCTTGTGTATTTTTGAAAGTCAACATTTTAGACTTTAGAATTACACACGATGTACATGCATGATATCTGGTCACGGGTTTTGTTTACTTTTCTACCGACATTTTATTCTCTCACTTGCATAGAATATTTGATTTTAAAGTATTCAAAATACGGCCCCCAAAGACTTTAAGATATGTTTGGATCTATGAATAAACAAATAACGTTTGGATTCGTTTTAAAATCGTTAAGATGGTCAATATAATTAAGGTCAGAAAATGTATGGTTCTCCGGTGGCGGGGTTTGTTTATGGAATGAGAATATGTTGACTACACGTCCTAATTAATGAACACATATGATGGGAATCAATTTTAAACTACAAGATGATCATGTCTTTAATTGTAAGATTTCATTAAATTATTGTCTTGAATGAATCACACACGATGTATATGCATGATATTTGGTCACGGGTTTTGTTTACTTTTCTATTTACTATTACGCGTCTTTTACGGATAAATTATAATTTCAATTTAAATACAAAATTTGATTTCTAACAGATCGAATTGAAGACATTATCGCTTACACGACAAATAAATGTCTCGGACTCTTTGTGTATTGAATATCGTGTAGTGGTTCATTATCAATATGTAAAATACATGTGTTCAAGCCGCGGGTCTGTTTACTTATTATATAGACATACTAAATGATGAAATAATCGTAAAATGGATATATATCATTCCCAAAATTATATCTGAACTGATTAGGTTGCACAATTGTTGTATATAAATATCTAGGAACAACTGAATTTATGATGCGGGATTTTTGGCGTATTTCACGGAAAAAATATTTTTTTCTTTTTAAATATAAATTGTGACTTGTAATAGGTCGAAATGAAGAAATTAACAACTTAGAAATCAGGTTTATCTAGCAGACTCTGCATTCATTTAGTATTGTGTATTGGTTTTCTTGATAAACAATCAAACTGGTCAATATCTATGACAGAAATGCTGGGTATGCAAGGGGCAGATCTTGTGTATTTTTTCATGGTCAAAATTCTAGACCAAATGATGAGAAAAACTTGTAAACAACAAGCCGTTGTTCTTATTTCTTTATAAACAATAAAAATTGTCAATATCTATGACGGAAATGCTGGGTATGCAAGGGATGGATCTTGTGTATTTTTGAAAGTCAACATTTTAGACTTTAGAATTACACACGATGTACATGCATGATATCTGGTCACGGGTTTTGTTTACTTTTCTACCGACATTTTATTCTCTCACTTGCATAGAATATTTGATTTTAAAGTATTCAAAATACGGTCCCCAAAGACTTTAAGATATGTTTGGATCTATGAATAAACAAATAACGTTTGGATTCGTTTTAAAATCGTTAAGATGGTCAATATAATTAAGGTCAGAAAATGTATGGTTCTCCGGTGGCGGGGTTTGTTTATGGAATGAGAATATGTTGACTACACGTCCTAATTAATGAACACATATGATGGGAATCAATTTTAAACTACAAGATGATCATGTCTTTAATTGTAAGATTTCATTAAATTATTGTCTTGAATGAATCACACACGATGTATATGCATGATATTTGGTCACGGGTTTTGTTTACTTTTCTATTTACTATTACGCGTCTTTTACGGATAAATTATAATTTCAATTTAAATACAAAATTTGATTTCTAACAGATCGAATTGAAGACATTATCGCTTACACGACAAATAAATGTCTCGGACTCTTTGTGTATTGAATATCGTGTAGTGGTTCATTATCAATATGTAAAATACATGTGTTCAAGCCGCGGGTCTGTTTACTTATTATATAGACATACTAAATGATGAAATAATCGTAAAATGGATGTATATCATTCCCAAAATTATATCTGAACTGATTAGGTTGCACAATTGTTGTATATAAATATCTAGGAACAACTGAATTTATGATGCGGGATTTTTGGCGTATTTCACGGAAAAAATATTTTTTTCTTTTTAAATATAAATTGTGACTTGTAATAGGTCGAAATGAAGAAATTAACAACTTAGAAATCAGGTTTATCTAGCAGACTCTGCATTCATTTAGTATTGTGTATTGGTTTTCTTGATAAACAATCAAACTGGTCAATATCTATGACAGAAATGCTTGGTATGCAAGGGGCGGATCTTGTGTATTTTTTCATGGTCAAAATTCTAGACCAAATGATGAGAAAAACTTGTAAACAACAAGCCGTTGTTCTTATGTCTTTATAAACAATAAAAATTGTCAATATCTATGACGGAAATGCTGGGTATGCAAGGGATGGATCTTGTGTATTTTTGAAAGTCAACATTTTAGACTTTAGAATTACACACGATGTACATGCATGATATCTGGTCACGGGTTTTGTTTACTTTTCTACCGACATTTTATTCTCTCACTTGCATATAATATTTGATTTTAAAGTATTCAAAATACCGTCCCCAAAGACTTTAAGATATGTTTGGATCTATGAATAAACAAATAACGTTTGGATTCGTTTTAAAATCGTTAAGATGGTCAATATAATTAAGGTCAGAAAATGTATGGTTCTCCGGTGGCGGGGTTTGTTTATGGAATGAGAATATGTTGACTACACGTCCAAATTAATGAACACATATGATGGGAATCAATTTTAAACTACAAGATGATCATGTCTTTAATTGTAAGATTTCATTAAATTATTGTCTTGAATGAATCACACACGATGTATATGCATGATATTTGGTCACGGGTTTTGTTTACTTTTCTATTTACTATTACGCGTCTTTTACGGATAAATTATAATTTCAATTTAAATACAAAATTTGATTTCTAACAGATCGAATTGAAGACATTATCGCTTACACGACAAATAAATGTCTCGGACTCTTTGTGTATTGAATATCGTGTAGTGGTTCATTATCAATATGTAAAATACATGTGTTCAAGCCGCGGGTCTGTTTACTTATTATATAGACATACTAAATGATGAAATAATCGTAAAATGGATGTATATCATTCCCAAAATTATATCTGAACTGATTAGGTTGCACAATTGTTGTATATAAATATCTAGGAACAACTGAATTTATGATGCGGGATTTTTGGCGTATTTCACGGAAAAAATATTTTTTTCTTTTTAAATATAAATTGTGACTTGTAATAGGTCGAAATGGAGAAATTAACAACTTAGAAATCAGGTTTATCTAGCAGACTCTGCATTCATTTAGTATTGTGTATTGGTTTTCTTGATAAACAATCAAACTGGTCAATATCTATGACAGAAATGCTTGGTATGCAAGGGGCGGATCTTGTGTATTTTTTCATAGTCAAGATTCTAGACCAAATGATGAGAAAAACATGTAAACAACAATCTGTTGTTGTTGTTGTTTCTTATAAACAATAAAAATTGTCAATATCTATGACGGAAATGCTGGGTATGCAAGGGGTGGATCTTGTGTACTTTTGAAAGTCAACATTTTAGACTTTAGAATTATACACGATGTACATGCATTATATCTGGTCACGGGTTTTGTTTACTTTTCTACCGACATTTTATTCTCTCACTTGCATAGAATATTTGATTTTAAAGTATTCAACATACCGTCCCCAAAGACTTTAAGATATGTTTGGATCTATGAATAATCAAATAACGTTTGGATTCGTTTTAAAATCGTTAAGATGGTCAATATAATTAAGCTCAGAAAATGTATGGTTGTCCGGTGGCGGGGTTTGTTTATGGAATGAGAATATGTTGACTACACGTCCTAATTAATGAACACATATGATGGGAATCAATTTTAAACTACAAGATGATCATGTCTTTAATTGTAAGATTTCATTAAATTATTGTCTTGAATGAATCACACACGATGTATATGCATGATATTTGGTCACGGGTTTTGTTTACTTTTCTATTTACTATTACGCGTCTTTTACGGATAAATTATAATTTCAATTTAAATACAAAATTTGATTTCTAACAGATCGAATTGAAGACATTATCGCTTACACGACAAATAAATGTCTCGGACTCTTTGTGTATTGAATATCGTGTAGTGGTTCATTATCAATATGTAAAATACATGTGTTCAAGCCGCGGGTCTGTTTACTTATTATATAGACATACTAAATGATGAAATAATCGTAAAATGGATGTATATCATTCCCAAAATTATATCTGAACTGATTAGGTTGCACAATTGTTGTATATAAATATCTAGGAACAACTGAATTTATGATGCGGGATTTTTGGCGTATTTCACGGAAAAAATATTTTTTTCTTTTTAAATATAAATTGTGACTTGTAATAGGTCGAAATGAAGAAATTAACAACTTAGAAATCAGGTTTATCTAGCAGACTCTGCATTCATTTAGTATTGTGTATTGGTTTTCTTGATAAACAATCAAACTGGTCAATATCTATGACAGAAATGCTTGGTATGCAAGGGGCGGATCTTGTGTATTTTTTCATGGTCAAAATTCTAGACCAAATGATGAGAAAAACTTGTAAACAACAAGCCGTTGTTCTTATGTCTTTATAAACAATAAAAATTGTCAATATCTATGACGGAAATGCTGGGTATGCAAGGGATGGATCTTGTGTATTTTTGAAAGTCAACATTTTAGACTTTAGAATTACACACGATGTACATGCATGATATCTGGTCACGGGTTTTGTTTACTTTTCTACCGACATTTTATTCTCTCACTTGCATATAATATTTGATTTTAAAGTATTCAAAATACCGTCCCCAAAGACTTTAAGATATGTTTGGATCTATGAATAAACAAATAACGTTTGGATTCGTTTTAAAATCGTTAAGATGGTCAATATAATTAAGGTCAGAAAATGTATGGTTCTCCGGTGGCGGGGTTTGTTTATGGAATGAGAATATGTTGACTACACGTCCAAATTAATGAACACATATGATGGGAATCAATTTTAAACTACAAGATGATCATGTCTTTAATTGTAAGATTTCATTAAATTATTGTCTTGAATGAATCACACACGATGTATATGCATGATATTTGGTCACGGGTTTTGTTTACTTTTCTATTTACTATTACGCGTCTTTTACGGATAAATTATAATTTCAATTTAAATACAAAATTTGATTTCTAACAGATCGAATTGAAGACATTATCGCTTACACGACAAATAAATGTCTCGGACTCTTTGTGTATTGAATATCGTGTAGTGGTTCATTATCAATATGTAAAATACATGTGTTCAAGCCGCGGGTCTGTTTACTTATTATATAGACATACTAAATGATGAAATAATCGTAAAATGGATGTATATCATTCCCAAAATTATATCTGAACTGATTAGGTTGCACAATTGTTGTATATAAATATCTAGGAACAACTGAATTTATGATGCGGGATTTTTGGCGTATTTCACGGAAAAAATATTTTTTTCTTTTTAAATATAAATTGTGACTTGTAATAGGTCGAAATGGAGAAATTAACAACTTAGAAATCAGGTTTATCTAGCAGACTCTGCATTCATTTAGTATTGTGTATTGGTTTTCTTGATAAACAATCAAACTGGTCAATATCTATGACAGAAATGCTTGGTATGCAAGGGGCGGATCTTGTGTATTTTTTCATAGTCAAGATTCTAGACCAAATGATGAGAAAAACATGTAAACAACAATCTGTTGTTGTTGTTGTTTCTTATAAACAATAAAAATTGTCAATATCTATGACGGAAATGCTGGGTATGCAAGGGGTGGATCTTGTGTACTTTTGAAAGTCAACATTTTAGACTTTAGAATTATACACGATGTACATGCATTATATCTGGTCACGGGTTTTGTTTACTTTTCTACCGACATTTTATTCTCTCACTTGCATAGAATATTTGATTTTAAAGTATTCAACATACCGTCCCCAAAGACTTTAAGATATGTTTGGATCTATGAATAATCAAATAACGTTTGGATTCGTTTTAAAATCGTTAAGATGGTCAATATAATTAAGCTCAGAAAATGTATGGTTGTCCGGTGGCGGGGTTTGTTTATGGAATGAGAATATGTTGACTACACGTCCTAATTAATGAACACATATGATGGGAATCAATTTTAAACTACAAGATGATCATGTCTTTAACTGTTAGATTTCATTAAATTATTGTCTTGAATGAATCACACACGATGTATATGCATGATATTTGGTCACGGGTTTTGTTTACTTTTCTATTTACTATTACGCGTCTTTTACGGATAAATTATAATTTCAATTTAAATACAAAATTTGATTTCTAACAGATCGAATTGAAGACATTATCGCTTACACGACAAATAAATGTCTCGGACTCTTTGTGTATTGAATATCGTGTAGTGGTTCATTATCAATATGTAAAATACATGTGTTCAAGCCGCGGGTCTGTTTACTTATTATATAGACATACTAAATGATGAAATAATCGTAAAATGGATATATATCATTCCCAAAATTATATCTGAACTGATTAGGTTGCACAATTGTTGTATATAAATATCTAGGAACAACTGAATTTATGATGCGGGATTTTTGGCGTATTTCACGGAAAAAATATTTTTTTCTTTTTAAATATAAATTGTGACTTGTAATAGGTCGAAATGAAGAAATTAACAACTTAGAAATCAGGTTTATCTAGCAGACTCTGCATTCATTTAGTATTGTGTATTGGTTTTCTTGATAAACAATCAAACTGGTCAATATCTATGACAGAAATGCTTGGTATGCAAGGGGCGGATCTTGTGTATTTTTTCATGGTCAAAATTCTAGACCAAATGATGAGAAAAACTTGTAAACAACAAGCCGTTGTTCTTATGTCTTTATAAACAATAAAAATTGTCAATATCTATGACGGAAATGCTGGGTATGCAAGGGATGGATCTTGTGTATTTTTGAAAGTCAACATTTTAGACTTTAGAATTACACACGATGTACATGCATGATATCTGGTCACGGGTTTTGTTTACTTTTCTACCGACATTTTATTCTCTCACTTGCATATAATATTTGATTTTAAAGTATTCAAAATACCGTCCCCAAAGACTTTAAGATATGTTTGGATCTATGAATAAACAAATAACGTTTGGATTCGTTTTAAAATCGTTAAGATGGTCAATATAATTAAGGTCAGAAAATGTATGGTTCTCCGGTGGCGGGGTTTGTTTATGGAATGAGAATATGTTGACTACACGTCCAAATTAATGAACACATATGATGGGAATCAATTTTAAACTACAAGATGATCATGTCTTTAATTGTAAGATTTCATTAAATTATTGTCTTGAATGAATCACACACGATGTATATGCATGATATTTGGTCACGGGTTTTGTTTACTTTTCTATTTACTATTACGCGTCTTTTACGGATAAATTATAATTTCAATTTAAATACAAAATTTGATTTCTAACAGATCGAATTGAAGACATTATCGCTTACACGACAAATAAATGTCTCGGACTCTTTGTGTATTGAATATCGTGTAGTGGTTCATTATCAATATGTAAAATACATGTGTTCAAGCCGCGGGTCTGTTTACTTATTATATAGACATACTAAATGATGAAATAATCGTAAAATGGATGTATATCATTCCCAAAATTATATCTGAACTGATTAGGTTGCACAATTGTTGTATATAAATATCTAGGAACAACTGAATTTATGATGCGGGATTTTTGGCGTATTTCACGGAAAAAATATTTTTTTCTTTTTAAATATAAATTGTGACTTGTAATAGGTCGAAATGGAGAAATTAACAACTTAGAAATCAGGTTTATCTAGCAGACTCTGCATTCATTTAGTATTGTGTATTGGTTTTCTTGATAAACAATCAAACTGGTCAATATCTATGACAGAAATGCTTGGTATGCAAGGGGCGGATCTTGTGTATTTTTTCATAGTCAAGATTCTAGACCAAATGATGAGAAAAACATGTAAACAACAATCTGTTGTTGTTGTTGTTTCTTATAAACAATAAAAATTGTCAATATCTATGACGGAAATGCTGGGTATGCAAGGGGTGGATCTTGTGTACTTTTGAAAGTCAACATTTTAGACTTTAGAATTATACACGATGTACATGCATTATATCTGGTCACGGGTTTTGTTTACTTTTCTACCGACATTTTATTCTCTCACTTGCATAGAATATTTGATTTTAAAGTATTCAACATACCGTCCCCAAAGACTTTAAGATATGTTTGGATCTATGAATAATCAAATAACGTTTGGATTCGTTTTAAAATCGTTAAGATGGTCAATATAATTAAGCTCAGAAAATGTATGGTTGTCCGGTGGCGGGGTTTGTTTATGGAATGAGAATATGTTGACTACACGTCCTAATTAATGAACACATATGATGGGAATCAATTTTAAACTACAAGATGATCATGTCTTTAACTGTTAGATTTCATTAAATTATTGTCTTGAATGAATCACACACGATGTATATGCATGATATTTGGTCACGGGTTTTGTTTACTTTTCTATTTACTATTACGCGTCTTTTACGGATAAATTATAATTTCAATTTAAATACAAAATTTGATTTCTAACAGATCGAATTGAAGACATTATCGCTTACACGACAAATAAATGTCTCGGACTCTTTGTGTATTGAATATCGTGTAGTGGTTCATTATCAATATGTAAAATACATGTGTTCAAGCCGCGGGTCTGTTTACTTATTATATAGACATACTAAATGATGAAATAATCGTAAAATGGATATATATCATTCCCAAAATTATATCTGAACTGATTAGGTTGCACAATTGTTGTATATAAATATCTAGGAACAACTGAATTTATGATGCGGGATTTTTGGCGTATTTCACGGAAAAAATATTTTTTTCTTTTTAAATATAAATTGTGACTTGTAATAGGTCGAAATGGAGAAATTAACAACTTAGAAATCAGGTTTATCTAGCAGACTCTGCATTCATTTAGTATTGTGTATTGGTTTTCTTGATAAACAATCAAACTGGTCAATATCTATGACAGAAATGCTTGGTATGCAAGGGGCGGATCTTGTGTATTTTTTCATAGTCAAAATTCTAGACCAAATGATGAGAAAAACTTGTAAACAACAAGCCGTTGTTCTTATTTCTTTATAAACAATAAAAATTGTCAATATCTATGACGGAAATGCTGGGTATGCAAGGGATGGATCTTGTGTATTTTTGAAAGTCAACATTTTAGACTTTAGAATTACACACGATGTACATGCATGATATCTGGTCACGGGTTTTGTTTACTTTTCTACCGACATTTTATTCTCTCACTTGCATAGAATATTTGATTTTAAAGTTTTCAAAATACCGTCCCCAAAGACTTTAAGATATGTTTGGATCTATGAATAAACAAATAACGTTTGGATTCGTTTTAAAATCGTTAAGATGGTCAATATAATTAAGGTCAGAAAATGTATGGTTCTCCGGTGGCGGGGTTTGTTTATGGAATGAGAATATGTTGACTACACGTCCTAATTAATGAACACATATGATGGGAATCAATTTTAAACTACAAGATGATCATGTCTTTAATTGTAAGATTTCATTAAATTATTGTCTTGAATGAATCACACACGATGTATATGCATGATATTTGGTCACGGGTTTTGTTTACTTTTCTATTTACTATTACGCGTCTTTTACGGATAAATTATAATTTCAATTTAAATACAAAATTTGATTTCTAACAGATCGAATTGAAGACATTATCGCTTACACGACAAATAAATGTCTCGGACTCTTTGTGTATTGAATATCGTGTAGTGGTTCATTATCAATATGTAAAATACATGTGTTCAAGCCGCGGGTCTGTTTACTTATTATATAGACATACTAAATGATGAAATAATCGTAAAATGGATGTATATCATTCCCAAAATTATATCTGAACTGATTAGGTTGCACAATTGTTGTATATAAATATCTAGGAACAACTGAATTTATGATGCGGGATTTTTGGCGTATTTCACGGAAAAAATATTTTTTTCTTTTTAAATATAAATTGTGACTTGTAATAGGTCGAAATGGAGAAATTAACAACTTAGAAATCAGGTTTATCTAGCAGACTCTGCATTCATTTAGTATTGTGTATTGGTTTTCTTGATAAACAATCAAACTGGTCAATATCTATGACAGAAATGCTTGGTATGCAAGGGGCGGATCTTGTGTATTTTTTCATAGTCAAAATTCTAGACCAAATGATGAGAAAAACTTGTAAACAACAAGCCGTTGTTCTTATTTCTTTATAAACAATAAAAATTGTCAATATCTATGACGGAAATGCTGGGTATGCAAGGGATGGATCTTGTGTATTTTTGAAAGTCAACATTTTAGACTTTAGAATTACACACGATGTACATGCATGATATCTGGTCACGGGTTTTGTTTACTTTTCTACCGACATTTTATTCTCTCACTTGCATAGAATATTTGATTTTAAAGTATTCAAAATACGGCCCCCAAAGACTTTAAGATATGTTTGGATCTATGAATAAACAAATAACGTTTGGATTCGTTTTAAAATCGTTAAGATGGTCAATATAATTAAGGTCAGAAAATGTATGGTTCTCCGGTGGCGGGGTTTGTTTATGGAATGAGAATATGTTGACTACACGTCCTAATTAATGAACACATATGATGGGAATCAATTTTAAACTACAAGATGATCATGTCTTTAATTGTAAGATTTCATTAAATTATTGTCTTGAATGAATCACACACGATGTATATGCATGATATTTGGTCACGGGTTTTGTTTACTTTTCTATTTACTATTACGCGTCTTTTACGGATAAATTATAATTTCAATTTAAATACAAAATTTGATTTCTAACAGATCGAATTGAAGACATTATCGCTTACACGACAAATAAATGTCTCGGACTCTTTGTGTATTGAATATCGTGTAGTGGTTCATTATCAATATGTAAAATACATGTGTTCAAGCCGCGGGTCTGTTTACTTATTATATAGACATACTAAATGATGAAATAATCGTAAAATGGATATATATCATTCCCAAAATTATATCTGAACTGATTAGGTTGCACAATTGTTGTATATAAATATCTAGGAACAACTGAATTTATGATGCGGGATTTTTGGCGTATTTCACGGAAAAAATATTTTTTTCTTTTTAAATATAAATTGTGACTTGTAATAGGTCGAAATGAAGAAATTAACAACTTAGAAATCAGGTTTATCTAGCAGACTCTGCATTCATTTAGTATTGTGTATTGGTTTTCTTGATAAACAATCAAACTGGTCAATATCTATGACAGAAATGCTGGGTATGCAAGGGGCAGATCTTGTGTATTTTTTCATGGTCAAAATTCTAGACCAAATGATGAGAAAAACTTGTAAACAACAAGCCGTTGTTCTTATTTCTTTATAAACAATAAAAATTGTCAATATCTATGACGGAAATGCTGGGTATGCAAGGGATGGATCTTGTGTATTTTTGAAAGTCAACATTTTAGACTTTAGAATTACACACGATGTACATGCATGATATCTGGTCACGGGTTTTGTTTACTTTTCTACCGACATTTTATTCTCTCACTTGCATAGAATATTTGATTTTAAAGTATTCAAAATACGGTCCCCAAAGACTTTAAGATATGTTTGGATCTATGAATAAACAAATAACGTTTGGATTCGTTTTAAAATCGTTAAGATGGTCAATATAATTAAGGTCAGAAAATGTATGGTTCTCCGGTGGCGGGGTTTGTTTATGGAATGAGAATATGTTGACTACACGTCCTAATTAATGAACACATATGATGGGAATCAATTTTAAACTACAAGATGATCATGTCTTTAATTGTAAGATTTCATTAAATTATTGTCTTGAATGAATCACACACGATGTATATGCATGATATTTGGTCACGGGTTTTGTTTACTTTTCTATTTACTATTACGCGTCTTTTACGGATAAATTATAATTTCAATTTAAATACAAAATTTGATTTCTAACAGATCGAATTGAAGACATTATCGCTTACACGACAAATAAATGTCTCGGACTCTTTGTGTATTGAATATCGTGTAGTGGTTCATTATCAATATGTAAAATACATGTGTTCAAGCCGCGGGTCTGTTTACTTATTATATAGACATACTAAATGATGAAATAATCGTAAAATGGATGTATATCATTCCCAAAATTATATCTGAACTGATTAGGTTGCACAATTGTTGTATATAAATATCTAGGAACAACTGAATTTATGATGCGGGATTTTTGGCGTATTTCACGGAAAAAATATTTTTTTCTTTTTAAATATAAATTGTGACTTGTAATAGGTCGAAATGAAGAAATTAACAACTTAGAAATCAGGTTTATCTAGCAGACTCTGCATTCATTTAGTATTGTGTATTGGTTTTCTTGATAAACAATCAAACTGGTCAATATCTATGACAGAAATGCTTGGTATGCAAGGGGCGGATCTTGTGTATTTTTTCATGGTCAAAATTCTAGACCAAATGATGAGAAAAACTTGTAAACAACAAGCCGTTGTTCTTATGTCTTTATAAACAATAAAAATTGTCAATATCTATGACGGAAATGCTGGGTATGCAAGGGATGGATCTTGTGTATTTTTGAAAGTCAACATTTTAGACTTTAGAATTACACACGATGTACATGCATGATATCTGGTCACGGGTTTTGTTTACTTTTCTACCGACATTTTATTCTCTCACTTGCATATAATATTTGATTTTAAAGTATTCAAAATACCGTCCCCAAAGACTTTAAGATATGTTTGGATCTATGAATAAACAAATAACGTTTGGATTCGTTTTAAAATCGTTAAGATGGTCAATATAATTAAGGTCAGAAAATGTATGGTTCTCCGGTGGCGGGGTTTGTTTATGGAATGAGAATATGTTGACTACACGTCCAAATTAATGAACACATATGATGGGAATCAATTTTAAACTACAAGATGATCATGTCTTTAATTGTAAGATTTCATTAAATTATTGTCTTGAATGAATCACACACGATGTATATGCATGATATTTGGTCACGGGTTTTGTTTACTTTTCTATTTACTATTACGCGTCTTTTACGGATAAATTATAATTTCAATTTAAATACAAAATTTGATTTCTAACAGATCGAATTGAAGACATTATCGCTTACACGACAAATAAATGTCTCGGACTCTTTGTGTATTGAATATCGTGTAGTGGTTCATTATCAATATGTAAAATACATGTGTTCAAGCCGCGGGTCTGTTTACTTATTATATAGACATACTAAATGATGAAATAATCGTAAAATGGATGTATATCATTCCCAAAATTATATCTGAACTGATTAGGTTGCACAATTGTTGTATATAAATATCTAGGAACAACTGAATTTATGATGCGGGATTTTTGGCGTATTTCACGGAAAAAATATTTTTTTCTTTTTAAATATAAATTGTGACTTGTAATAGGTCGAAATGGAGAAATTAACAACTTAGAAATCAGGTTTATCTAGCAGACTCTGCATTCATTTAGTATTGTGTATTGGTTTTCTTGATAAACAATCAAACTGGTCAATATCTATGACAGAAATGCTTGGTATGCAAGGGGCGGATCTTGTGTATTTTTTCATAGTCAAGATTCTAGACCAAATGATGAGAAAAACATGTAAACAACAATCTGTTGTTGTTGTTGTTTCTTATAAACAATAAAAATTGTCAATATCTATGACGGAAATGCTGGGTATGCAAGGGGTGGATCTTGTGTACTTTTGAAAGTCAACATTTTAGACTTTAGAATTATACACGATGTACATGCATTATATCTGGTCACGGGTTTTGTTTACTTTTCTACCGACATTTTATTCTCTCACTTGCATAGAATATTTGATTTTAAAGTATTCAACATACCGTCCCCAAAGACTTTAAGATATGTTTGGATCTATGAATAATCAAATAACGTTTGGATTCGTTTTAAAATCGTTAAGATGGTCAATATAATTAAGCTCAGAAAATGTATGGTTGTCCGGTGGCGGGGTTTGTTTATGGAATGAGAATATGTTGACTACACGTCCTAATTAATGAACACATATGATGGGAATCAATTTTAAACTACAAGATGATCATGTCTTTAACTGTTAGATTTCATTAAATTATTGTCTTGAATGAATCACACACGATGTATATGCATGATATTTGGTCACGGGTTTTGTTTACTTTTCTATTTACTATTACGCGTCTTTTACGGATAAATTATAATTTCAATTTAAATACAAAATTTGATTTCTAACAGATCGAATTGAAGACATTATCGCTTACACGACAAATAAATGTCTCGGACTCTTTGTGTATTGAATATCGTGTAGTGGTTCATTATCAATATGTAAAATACATGTGTTCAAGCCGCGGGTCTGTTTACTTATTATATAGACATACTAAATGATGAAATAATCGTAAAATGGATATATATCATTCCCAAAATTATATCTGAACTGATTAGGTTGCACAATTGTTGTATATAAATATCTAGGAACAACTGAATTTATGATGCGGGATTTTTGGCGTATTTCACGGAAAAAATATTTTTTTCTTTTTAAATATAAATTGTGACTTGTAATAGGTCGAAATGAAGAAATTAACAACTTAGAAATCAGGTTTATCTAGCAGACTCTGCATTCATTTAGTATTGTGTATTGGTTTTCTTGATAAACAATCAAACTGGTCAATATCTATGACAGAAATGCTGGGTATGCAAGGGGCGGATCTTGTGTATTTTTTCATGGTCAAAATTCTAGACCAAATGATGAGAAAAACTTGTAAACAACAAGCCGTTGTTCTTATTTCTTTATAAACAATAAAAATTGTCAATATCTATGACGGAAATGCTGGGTATGCAAGGGATGGATCTTGTGTATTTTTGAAAGTCAACATTTTAGACTTTAGAATTACACACGATGTACATGCATGATATCTGGTCACGGGTTTTGTTTACTTTTCTACCGACATTTTATTCTCTCACTTGCATAGAATATTTGATTTTAAAGTTTTCAAAATACCGTCCCCAAAGACTTTAAGATATGTTTGGATCTATGAATAAACAAATAACGTTTGGATTCGTTTTAAAATCGTTAAGATGGTCAATATAATTAAGGTCAGAAAATGTATGGTTCTCCGGTGGCGGGGTTTGTTTATGGAATGAGAATATGTTGACTACACGTCCTAATTAATGAACACATATGATGGGAATCAATTTTAAACTACAAGATGATCATGTCTTTAATTGTAAGATTTCATTAAATTATTGTCTTGAATGAATCACACACGATGTATATGCATGATATTTGGTCACGGGTTTTGTTTACTTTTCTATTTACTATTACGCGTCTTTTACGGATAAATTATAATTTCAATTTAAATACAAAATTTGATTTCTAACAGATCGAATTGAAGACATTATCGCTTACACGACAAATAAATGTCTCGGACTCTTTGTGTATTGAATATCGTGTAGTGGTTCATTATCAATATGTAAAATACATGTGTTCAAGCCGCGGGTCTGTTTACTTATTATATAGACATACTAAATGATGAAATAATCGTAAAATGGATGTATATCATTCCCAAAATTATATCTGAACTGATTAGGTTGCACAATTGTTGTATATAAATATCTAGGAACAACTGAATTTATGATGCGGGATTTTTGGCGTATTTCACGGAAAAAATATTTTTTTCTTTTTAAATATAAATTGTGACTTGTAATAGGTCGAAATGGAGAAATTAACAACTTAGAAATCAGGTTTATCTAGCAGACTCTGCATTCATTTAGTATTGTGTATTGGTTTTCTTGATAAACAATCAAACTGGTCAATATCTATGACAGAAATGCTTGGTATGCAAGGGGCGGATCTTGTGTATTTTTTCATAGTCAAAATTCTAGACCAAATGATGAGAAAAACTTGTAAACAACAAGCCGTTGTTCTTATTTCTTTATAAACAATAAAAATTGTCAATATCTATGACGGAAATGCTGGGTATGCAAGGGATGGATCTTGTGTATTTTTGAAAGTCAACATTTTAGACTTTAGAATTACACACGATGTACATGCATGATATCTGGTCACGGGTTTTGTTTACTTTTCTACCGACATTTTATTCTCTCACTTGCATAGAATATTTGATTTTAAAGTATTCAAAATACGGCCCCCAAAGACTTTAAGATATGTTTGGATCTATGAATAAACAAATAACGTTTGGATTCGTTTTAAAATCGTTAAGATGGTCAATATAATTAAGGTCAGAAAATGTATGGTTCTCCGGTGGCGGGGTTTGTTTATGGAATGAGAATATGTTGACTACACGTCCTAATTAATGAACACATATGATGGGAATCAATTTTAAACTACAAGATGATCATGTCTTTAATTGTAAGATTTCATTAAATTATTGTCTTGAATGAATCACACACGATGTATATGCATGATATTTGGTCACGGGTTTTGTTTACTTTTCTATTTACTATTACGCGTCTTTTACGGATAAATTATAATTTCAATTTAAATACAAAATTTGATTTCTAACAGATCGAATTGAAGACATTATCGCTTACACGACAAATAAATGTCTCGGACTCTTTGTGTATTGAATATCGTGTAGTGGTTCATTATCAATATGTAAAATACATGTGTTCAAGCCGCGGGTCTGTTTACTTATTATATAGACATACTAAATGATGAAATAATCGTAAAATGGATATATATCATTCCCAAAATTATATCTGAACTGATTAGGTTGCACAATTGTTGTATATAAATATCTAGGAACAACTGAATTTATGATGCGGGATTTTTGGCGTATTTCACGGAAAAAATATTTTTTTCTTTTTAAATATAAATTGTGACTTGTAATAGGTCGAAATGAAGAAATTAACAACTTAGAAATCAGGTTTATCTAGCAGACTCTGCATTCATTTAGTATTGTGTATTGGTTTTCTTGATAAACAATCAAACTGGTCAATATCTATGACAGAAATGCTGGGTATGCAAGGGGCAGATCTTGTGTATTTTTTCATGGTCAAAATTCTAGACCAAATGATGAGAAAAACTTGTAAACAACAAGCCGTTGTTCTTATTTCTTTATAAACAATAAAAATTGTCAATATCTATGACGGAAATGCTGGGTATGCAAGGGATGGATCTTGTGTATTTTTGAAAGTCAACATTTTAGACTTTAGAATTACACACGATGTACATGCATGATATCTGGTCACGGGTTTTGTTTACTTTTCTACCGACATTTTATTCTCTCACTTGCATAGAATATTTGATTTTAAAGTATTCAAAATACGGTCCCCAAAGACTTTAAGATATGTTTGGATCTATGAATAAACAAATAACGTTTGGATTCGTTTTAAAATCGTTAAGATGGTCAATATAATTAAGGTCAGAAAATGTATGGTTCTCCGGTGGCGGGGTTTGTTTATGGAATGAGAATATGTTGACTACACGTCCTAATTAATGAACACATATGATGGGAATCAATTTTAAACTACAAGATGATCATGTCTTTAATTGTAAGATTTCATTAAATTATTGTCTTGAATGAATCACACACGATGTATATGCATGATATTTGGTCACGGGTTTTGTTTACTTTTCTATTTACTATTACGCGTCTTTTACGGATAAATTATAATTTCAATTTAAATACAAAATTTGATTTCTAACAGATCGAATTGAAGACATTATCGCTTACACGACAAATAAATGTCTCGGACTCTTTGTGTATTGAATATCGTGTAGTGGTTCATTATCAATATGTAAAATACATGTGTTCAAGCCGCGGGTCTGTTTACTTATTATATAGACATACTAAATGATGAAATAATCGTAAAATGGATGTATATCATTCCCAAAATTATATCTGAACTGATTAGGTTGCACAATTGTTGTATATAAATATCTAGGAACAACTGAATTTATGATGCGGGATTTTTGGCGTATTTCACGGAAAAAATATTTTTTTCTTTTTAAATATAAATTGTGACTTGTAATAGGTCGAAATGAAGAAATTAACAACTTAGAAATCAGGTTTATCTAGCAGACTCTGCATTCATTTAGTATTGTGTATTGGTTTTCTTGATAAACAATCAAACTGGTCAATATCTATGACAGAAATGCTTGGTATGCAAGGGGCGGATCTTGTGTATTTTTTCATGGTCAAAATTCTAGACCAAATGATGAGAAAAACTTGTAAACAACAAGCCGTTGTTCTTATGTCTTTATAAACAATAAAAATTGTCAATATCTATGACGGAAATGCTGGGTATGCAAGGGATGGATCTTGTGTATTTTTGAAAGTCAACATTTTAGACTTTAGAATTACACACGATGTACATGCATGATATCTGGTCACGGGTTTTGTTTACTTTTCTACCGACATTTTATTCTCTCACTTGCATATAATATTTGATTTTAAAGTATTCAAAATACCGTCCCCAAAGACTTTAAGATATGTTTGGATCTATGAATAAACAAATAACGTTTGGATTCGTTTTAAAATCGTTAAGATGGTCAATATAATTAAGGTCAGAAAATGTATGGTTCTCCGGTGGCGGGGTTTGTTTATGGAATGAGAATATGTTGACTACACGTCCAAATTAATGAACACATATGATGGGAATCAATTTTAAACTACAAGATGATCATGTCTTTAATTGTAAGATTTCATTAAATTATTGTCTTGAATGAATCACACACGATGTATATGCATGATATTTGGTCACGGGTTTTGTTTACTTTTCTATTTACTATTACGCGTCTTTTACGGATAAATTATAATTTCAATTTAAATACAAAATTTGATTTCTAACAGATCGAATTGAAGACATTATCGCTTACACGACAAATAAATGTCTCGGACTCTTTGTGTATTGAATATCGTGTAGTGGTTCATTATCAATATGTAAAATACATGTGTTCAAGCCGCGGGTCTGTTTACTTATTATATAGACATACTAAATGATGAAATAATCGTAAAATGGATGTATATCATTCCCAAAATTATATCTGAACTGATTAGGTTGCACAATTGTTGTATATAAATATCTAGGAACAACTGAATTTATGATGCGGGATTTTTGGCGTATTTCACGGAAAAAATATTTTTTTCTTTTTAAATATAAATTGTGACTTGTAATAGGTCGAAATGAAGAAATTAACAACTTAGAAATCAGGTTTATCTAGCAGACTCTGCATTCATTTAGTATTGTGTATTGGTTTTCTTGATAAACAATCAAACTGGTCAATATCTATGACAGAAATGCTTGGTATGCAAGGGGCGGATCTTGTGTATTTTTTCATAGTCAAGATTCTAGACCAAATGATGAGAAAAACATGTAAACAACAATCTGTTGTTGTTGTTGTTTCTTATAAACAATAAAAATTGTCAATATCTATGACGGAAATGCTGGGTATGCAAGGGGTGGATCTTGTGTACTTTTGAAAGTCAACATTTTAGACTTTAGAATTATACACGATGTACATGCATTATATCTGGTCACGGGTTTTGTTTACTTTTCTACCGACATTTTATTCTCTCACTTGCATAGAATATTTGATTTTAAAGTATTCAACATACCGTCCCCAAAGACTTTAAGATATGTTTGGATCTATGAATAATCAAATAACGTTTGGATTCGTTTTAAAATCGTTAAGATGGTCAATATAATTAAGCTCAGAAAATGTATGGTTGTCCGGTGGCGGGGTTTGTTTATGGAATGAGAATATGTTGACTACACGTCCTAATTAATGAACACATATGATGGGAATCAATTTTAAACTACAAGATGATCATGTCTTTAACTGTTAGATTTCATTAAATTATTGTCTTGAATGAATCACACACGATGTATATGCATGATATTTGGTCACGGGTTTTGTTTACTTTTCTATTTACTATTACGCGTCTTTTACGGATAAATTATAATTTCAATTTAAATACAAAATTTGATTTCTAACAGATCGAATTGAAGACATTATCGCTTACACGACAAATAAATGTCTCGGACTCTTTGTGTATTGAATATCGTGTAGTGGTTCATTATCAATATGTAAAATACATGTGTTCAAGCCGCGGGTCTGTTTACTTATTATATAGACATACTAAATGATGAAATAATCGTAAAATGGATATATATCATTCCCAAAATTATATCTGAACTGATTAGGTTGCACAATTGTTGTATATAAATATCTAGGAACAACTGAATTTATGATGCGGGATTTTTGGCGTATTTCACGGAAAAAATATTTTTTTCTTTTTAAATATAAATTGTGACTTGTAATAGGTCGAAATGAAGAAATTAACAACTTAGAAATCAGGTTTATCTAGCAGACTCTGCATTCATTTAGTATTGTGTATTGGTTTTCTTGATAAACAATCAAACTGGTCAATATCTATGACAGAAATGCTGGGTATGCAAGGGGCGGATCTTGTGTATTTTTTCATGGTCAAAATTCTAGACCAAATGATGAGAAAAACTTGTAAACAACAAGCCGTTGTTCTTATTTCTTTATAAACAATAAAAATTGTCAATATCTATGACGGAAATGCTGGGTATGCAAGGGATGGATCTTGTGTACTTTTGAAAGTCAACATTTTAGACTTTAGAATTACACACGATGTACATGCATGATATCTGGTCACGGGTTTTGTTTACTTTTCTACCGACATTTTATTCTCTCACTTGCATAGAATATTTGATTTTAAAGTATTCAAAATACCGTCCCCAAAGACTTTAAGATATGTTTGGATCTATGAATAATCAAATAACGTTTGGATTCGTTTTAAAATCGTTAAGATGGTCAATATAATTAAGGTCAGAAAATGTATGGTTCTCCGGTGGCGGGGTTTGTTTATGGAATGAGAATATGTTGACTACACGTCCTAATTAATGAACACATATGATGGGAATCAATTTTAAACTACAAGATGATCATGTCTTTAATTGTTAGATTTCATTAAATTATTGTCTTGAATGAATCACACACGATGTATATGCATGATATTTGGTCACGGGTTTTGTTTACTTTTCTATTTACTATTACGCGTCTTTTACGGATAAATTATAATTTCAATTTAAATACGAAATTTGATTTCTAACCGATCGAATTGAAGACATTAACGCCTACACGACAAATTAATGTCTCGGACAATTTGTGTATTGAATATCGTGTAGTGGTTCATTATCAATATGTAAAATACATGTGTTCAAGCTTCGGGTCTGTTTACTTATTATATAGACATACTAAATGATGAAATAATCGTGAAATGGATATATATCATTCCCAAAATTATATCTGAACTGATTAGGTTGCACAATTGTTGTATATAAATATCTAGGAACAACTGAATTTATGATGCGGGATTTTTGGCGTATTTCACGGAAAATTTTTTTTTTCTTTTTAAATATAAATTGTGACTTGTAATAGGTCGAAATGAAGAAATTAACAACTTAGAAATCAGGTTTATCTAGCAGACTCTGCATTCATTTAGTATTGTGTATTGGTTTTCTTGATAAACAATCAAACTGGTCAATATCTATGACAGAAATGCTGGGTATGCAAGAGACGGATCTTGTGTATTTTTTCATAGTGAATTTTTAGACCAAATGATGAGAGAAACTTGTAAACAACAAGCCGTTATTCATATTCTATAATGTTCATTTGATGTACACCTTGCAGAATAATTCATTAAAAAGATTTGCCTACAAAAACGTTCATAACTGTGTTGAAACCATGAATGTGAAAAATACAAGAAGCGTATATGATGAGAATATTTTATGAATAAAATGCGCGCTATGCATATTCTATGCAAATAATGCAGCATTTTAAATCATCCTATGTTTTGAAATAGATGTTGTTCATCAATAGACTTATGTATTGAACAACATCATTTTGTATCTCTTTGTTTACACGTTTCGTATAAAAGAACACACCAAATCGTACAACTAAGGACAGAATACATTTATGTCGCGGGATTGTTCGCGTATTTTACGGATAAATCATGCTTTCAATTTAAATACAAAATTTGCTTTCTGACAGATCGAATTGTAGACATTGACCTCCTACACAACAAATTAATATCTCAGTCTCTGTGTGTATTGAATATCGTGTATTGGTTCATTATCAATATGCAAAAATACATGTGTCCATGCCGCGGGTCTGTTTACATTTTATATAGACATCTTAAATGAAGAAATAAATGTAAATATGATATATATCACTCCAAATCATTAATCTGAACTGATAAGGTTGCACAATTGTTGTACATAAATATCTAAGTACAAATGAATTCATGTCGCGGGATTTTGGGTGTATTTCACGGAAAAAATATGCTTTCTTTTTAAATACAAATTGTAACTGGTAATAGGTCGAAATGAAGGCATTTACAACTTAGAAATCATGTTGATTCCGCAGACCCTGTATCTACTTAATTTTGTGTATTGGTTTTCTTGATAAACAAACAAAATGGTCAATTTCTATGACGGAAATGCTTGGTATGCAAGGGGCAGATCTTGTGTATTTTTTCATAGTCCAGATTCTAGACCAAATGATGAGAAAAACTTGTAAACAACAAGCCGTTACTCACATTCTATAATGTTCAATTGATATACACCTTGCAGAATTATTCATTAAAAAAATTTGCCTAAAAAAACGTTCATAACTGTGTTGAAACCATGAATGTGAAAAATACAAGAAGCGTATATGATGAGAATATTTTATGAATAAAATGCGCGCTACGCATATTCTATGCAAATCACACACGATGTATATGCATGATATTTGGTCACGGGTTTTGTTTACTTTTCTATTTACTATTACGCGTCTTTTACGGATAAATTATAATTTCAATTTAAATACAAAATTTGATTTCTAACAGACCGAATTGAAGACATTAACGCTTACACGACAAATTAATGTCTCGGACTCTTTGTGTATTGAATATCGTGTAGTGGTTCATTATCAATATGTAAAATACATGTGTTCAAGCCTCGGGTCTGTTTACTTATTATATAGACATACTAAATGATGAAATAATCGTAAAATGGATATATATCATTCCCAAAATTATATCTGAACTGATTAGGTTGCACAATTGTTGTATATAAATATCTAGGAACAACTGAATTTATGATGCGGGATTTTTGGCGTATTTCACGGAAAAAATATTTTTTTCTTTTTAAATATAAATTGTGACTTGTAATAGGTCGAAATGAAGAAATTAACAACTTAGAAATCAGGTTTATCTAGCAGACTCTGCATTCATTTAGTATTGTGTATTGGTTTTCTTGATAAACAATCAAACTGGTCAATATCTATGACAGAAATGCTTGGTATGCAAGGGGCGGATCTTGTGTATTTTTTCATAGTCAAGATTCTAGACCAAATGATGAGAAAAACATGTAAACAACAATCTGTTGTTGTTGTTGTTTCTTATAAACAATAAAAATTGTCAATATCTATGACGGAAATGCTGGGTATGCAAGGGGTGGATCTTGTGTACTTTTGAAAGTCAACATTTTAGACTTTAGAATTATACACGATGTACATGCATTATATCTGGTCACGGGTTTTGTTTACTTTTCTACCGACATTTTATTCTCTCACTTGCATAGAATATTTGATTTTAAAGTATTCAACATACCGTCCCCAAAGACTTTAAGATATGTTTGGATCTATGAATAAACAAATAACGTTTGGATTCGTTTTAAAATCGTTAAGATGGTCAATATAATTAAGGTCAGAAAATGTATGGTTCTCCGGTGGCGGGGTTTGTTTATGGAATGAGAATATGTTGACTACACGTCCTAATTAATGAACACATATGATGGGAATCAATTTTAAACTACAAGATGATCATGTCTTTAATTGTAAGATTTCATTAAATTATTGTCTTGAATGAATCACACACGATGTATATGCATGATATTTGGTCACGGGTTTTGTTTACTTTTCTATTTACTATTACGCGTCTTTTACGGATAAATTATAATTTCAATTTAAATACAAAATTTGATTTCTAACAGATCGAATTGAAGACATTATCGCTTACACGACAAATAAATGTCTCGGACTCTTTGTGTATTGAATATCGTGTAGTGGTTCATTATCAATATGTAAAATACATGTGTTCAAGCCGCGGGTCTGTTTACTTATTATATAGACATACTAAATGATGAAATAATCGTAAAATGGATATATATCATTCCCAAAATTATATCTGAACTGATTAGGTTGCACAATTGTTGTATATAAATATCTAGGAACAACTGAATTTATGATGCGGGATTTTTGGCGTATTTCACGGAAAAAATATTTTTTTCTTTTTAAATATAAATTGTGACTTGTAATAGGTCGAAATGAAGAAATTAACAACTTAGAAATCAGGTTTATCTAGCAGACTCTGCATTCATTTAGTATTGTGTATTGGTTTTCTTGATAAACAATCAAACTGGTCAATATCTATGACAGAAATGCTGGGTATGCAAGGGGCAGATCTTGTGTATTTTTTCATGGTCAAAATTCTAGACCAAATGATGAGAAAAACTTGTAAACAACAAGCCGTTGTTCTTATTTCTTTATAAACAATAAAAATTGTCAATATCTATGACGGAAATGCTGGGTATGCAAGGGATGGATCTTGTGTATTTTTGAAAGTCAACATTTTAGACTTTAGAATTACACACGATGTACATGCATGATATCTGGTCACGGGTTTTGTTTACTTTTCTACCGACATTTTATTCTCTCACTTGCATAGAATATTTGATTTTAAAGTATTCAAAATACCGTCCCCAAAGACTTTAAGATATGTTTGGATCTATGAATAAACAAATAACGTTTGGATTCGTTTTAAAATCGTTAAGATGGTCAATATAATTAAGGTCAGAAAATGTATGGTTCTCCGGTGGCGGGGTTTGTTTATGGAATGAGAATATGTTGACTACACGTCCTAATTAATGAACACATATGATGGGAATCAATTTTAAACTACAAGATGATCATGTCTTTAATTGTAAGATTTCATTAAATTATTGTCTTGAATGAATCACACACGATGTATATGCATGATATTTGGTCACGGGTTTTGTTTACTTTTCTATTTACTATTACGCGTCTTTTACGGATAAATTATAATTTCAATTTAAATACAAAATTTGATTTCTAACAGATCGAATTGAAGACATTATCGCTTACACGACAAATAAATGTCTCGGACTCTTTGTGTATTGAATATCGTGTAGTGGTTCATTATCAATATGTAAAATACATGTGTTCAAGCCGCGGGTCTGTTTACTTATTATATAGACATACTAAATGATGAAATAATCGTAAAATGGATGTATATCATTCCCAAAATTATATCTGAACTGATTAGGTTGCACAATTGTTGTATATAAATATCTAGGAACAACTGAATTTATGATGCGGGATTTTTGGCGTATTTCACGGAAAAAATATTTTTTTCTTTTTAAATATAAATTGTGACTTGTAATAGGTCGAAATGAAGAAATTAACAACTTAGAAATCAGGTTTATCTAGCAGACTCTGCATTCATTTAGTATTGTGTATTGGTTTTCTTGATAAACAATCAAACTGGTCAATATCTATGACAGAAATGCTTGGTATGCAAGGGGCGGATCTTGTGTATTTTTTCATGGTCAAAATTCTAGACCAAATGATGAGAAAAACTTGTAAACAACAAGCCGTTGTTCTTATGTCTTTATAAACAATAAAAATTGTCAATATCTATGACGGAAATGCTGGGTATGCAAGGGATGGATCTTGTGTATTTTTGAAAGTCAACATTTTAGACTTTAGAATTACACACGATGTACATGCATGATATCTGGTCACGGGTTTTGTTTACTTTTCTACCGACATTTTATTCTCTCACTTGCATATAATATTTGATTTTAAAGTATTCAAAATACCGTCCCCAAAGACTTTAAGATATGTTTGGATCTATGAATAAACAAATAACGTTTGGATTCGTTTTAAAATCGTTAAGATGGTCAATATAATTAAGGTCAGAAAATGTATGGTTCTCCGGTGGCGGGGTTTGTTTATGGAATGAGAATATGTTGACTACACGTCCAAATTAATGAACACATATGATGGGAATCAATTTTAAACTACAAGATGATCATGTCTTTAATTGTAAGATTTCATTAAATTATTGTCTTGAATGAATCACACACGATGTATATGCATGATATTTGGTCACGGGTTTTGTTTACTTTTCTATTTACTATTACGCGTCTTTTACGGATAAATTATAATTTCAATTTAAATACAAAATTTGATTTCTAACAGATCGAATTGAAGACATTATCGCTTACACGACAAATAAATGTCTCGGACTCTTTGTGTATTGAATATCGTGTAGTGGTTCATTATCAATATGTAAAATACATGTGTTCAAGCCGCGGGTCTGTTTACTTATTATATAGACATACTAAATGATGAAATAATCGTAAAATGGATGTATATCATTCCCAAAATTATATCTGAACTGATTAGGTTGCACAATTGTTGTATATAAATATCTAGGAACAACTGAATTTATGATGCGGGATTTTTGGCGTATTTCACGGAAAAAATATTTTTTTCTTTTTAAATATAAATTGTGACTTGTAATAGGTCGAAATGGAGAAATTAACAACTTAGAAATCAGGTTTATCTAGCAGACTCTGCATTCATTTAGTATTGTGTATTGGTTTTCTTGATAAACAATCAAACTGGTCAATATCTATGACAGAAATGCTTGGTATGCAAGGGGCGGATCTTGTGTATTTTTTCATAGTCAAGATTCTAGACCAAATGATGAGAAAAACATGTAAACAACAATCTGTTGTTGTTGTTGTTTCTTATAAACAATAAAAATTGTCAATATCTATGACGGAAATGCTGGGTATGCAAGGGGTGGATCTTGTGTACTTTTGAAAGTCAACATTTTAGACTTTAGAATTATACACGATGTACATGCATTATATCTGGTCACGGGTTTTGTTTACTTTTCTACCGACATTTTATTCTCTCACTTGCATAGAATATTTGATTTTAAAGTATTCAACATACCGTCCCCAAAGACTTTAAGATATGTTTGGATCTATGAATAATCAAATAACGTTTGGATTCGTTTTAAAATCGTTAAGATGGTCAATATAATTAAGCTCAGAAAATGTATGGTTGTCCGGTGGCGGGGTTTGTTTATGGAATGAGAATATGTTGACTACACGTCCTAATTAATGAACACATATGATGGGAATCAATTTTAAACTACAAGATGATCATGTCTTTAACTGTTAGATTTCATTAAATTATTGTCTTGAATGAATCACACACGATGTATATGCATGATATTTGGTCACGGGTTTTGTTTACTTTTCTATTTACTATTACGCGTCTTTTACGGATAAATTATAATTTCAATTTAAATACAAAATTTGATTTCTAACAGATCGAATTGAAGACATTATCGCTTACACGACAAATAAATGTCTCGGACTCTTTGTGTATTGAATATCGTGTAGTGGTTCATTATCAATATGTAAAATACATGTGTTCAAGCCGCGGGTCTGTTTACTTATTATATAGACATACTAAATGATGAAATAATCGTAAAATGGATATATATCATTCCCAAAATTATATCTGAACTGATTAGGTTGCACAATTGTTGTATATAAATATCTAGGAACAACTGAATTTATGATGCGGGATTTTTGGCGTATTTCACGGAAAAAATATTTTTTTCTTTTTAAATATAAATTGTGACTTGTAATAGGTCGAAATGAAGAAATTAACAACTTAGAAATCAGGTTTATCTAGCAGACTCTGCATTCATTTAGTATTGTGTATTGGTTTTCTTGATAAACAATCAAACTGGTCAATATCTATGACAGAAATGCTTGGTATGCAAGGGGCGGATCTTGTGTATTTTTTCATGGTCAAAATTCTAGACCAAATGATGAGAAAAACTTGTAAACAACAAGCCGTTGTTCTTATGTCTTTATAAACAATAAAAATTGTCAATATCTATGACGGAAATGCTGGGTATGCAAGGGATGGATCTTGTGTATTTTTGAAAGTCAACATTTTAGACTTTAGAATTACACACGATGTACATGCATGATATCTGGTCACGGGTTTTGTTTACTTTTCTACCGACATTTTATTCTCTCACTTGCATATAATATTTGATTTTAAAGTATTCAAAATACCGTCCCCAAAGACTTTAAGATATGTTTGGATCTATGAATAAACAAATAACGTTTGGATTCGTTTTAAAATCGTTAAGATGGTCAATATAATTAAGGTCAGAAAATGTATGGTTCTCCGGTGGCGGGGTTTGTTTATGGAATGAGAATATGTTGACTACACGTCCAAATTAATGAACACATATGATGGGAATCAATTTTAAACTACAAGATGATCATGTCTTTAATTGTAAGATTTCATTAAATTATTGTCTTGAATGAATCACACACGATGTATATGCATGATATTTGGTCACGGGTTTTGTTTACTTTTCTATTTACTATTACGCGTCTTTTACGGATAAATTATAATTTCAATTTAAATACAAAATTTGATTTCTAACAGATCGAATTGAAGACATTATCGCTTACACGACAAATAAATGTCTCGGACTCTTTGTGTATTGAATATCGTGTAGTGGTTCATTATCAATATGTAAAATACATGTGTTCAAGCCGCGGGTCTGTTTACTTATTATATAGACATACTAAATGATGAAATAATCGTAAAATGGATGTATATCATTCCCAAAATTATATCTGAACTGATTAGGTTGCACAATTGTTGTATATAAATATCTAGGAACAACTGAATTTATGATGCGGGATTTTTGGCGTATTTCACGGAAAAAATATTTTTTTCTTTTTAAATATAAATTGTGACTTGTAATAGGTCGAAATGGAGAAATTAACAACTTAGAAATCAGGTTTATCTAGCAGACTCTGCATTCATTTAGTATTGTGTATTGGTTTTCTTGATAAACAATCAAACTGGTCAATATCTATGACAGAAATGCTTGGTATGCAAGGGGCGGATCTTGTGTATTTTTTCATAGTCAAGATTCTAGACCAAATGATGAGAAAAACATGTAAACAACAATCTGTTGTTGTTGTTGTTTCTTATAAACAATAAAAATTGTCAATATCTATGACGGAAATGCTGGGTATGCAAGGGGTGGATCTTGTGTACTTTTGAAAGTCAACATTTTAGACTTTAGAATTATACACGATGTACATGCATTATATCTGGTCACGGGTTTTGTTTACTTTTCTACCGACATTTTATTCTCTCACTTGCATAGAATATTTGATTTTAAAGTATTCAACATACCGTCCCCAAAGACTTTAAGATATGTTTGGATCTATGAATAATCAAATAACGTTTGGATTCGTTTTAAAATCGTTAAGATGGTCAATATAATTAAGCTCAGAAAATGTATGGTTGTCCGGTGGCGGGGTTTGTTTATGGAATGAGAATATGTTGACTACACGTCCTAATTAATGAACACATATGATGGGAATCAATTTTAAACTACAAGATGATCATGTCTTTAACTGTTAGATTTCATTAAATTATTGTCTTGAATGAATCACACACGATGTATATGCATGATATTTGGTCACGGGTTTTGTTTACTTTTCTATTTACTATTACGCGTCTTTTACGGATAAATTATAATTTCAATTTAAATACAAAATTTGATTTCTAACAGATCGAATTGAAGACATTATCGCTTACACGACAAATAAATGTCTCGGACTCTTTGTGTATTGAATATCGTGTAGTGGTTCATTATCAATATGTAAAATACATGTGTTCAAGCCGCGGGTCTGTTTACTTATTATATAGACATACTAAATGATGAAATAATCGTAAAATGGATATATATCATTCCCAAAATTATATCTGAACTGATTAGGTTGCACAATTGTTGTATATAAATATCTAGGAACAACTGAATTTATGATGCGGGATTTTTGGCGTATTTCACGGAAAAAATATTTTTTTCTTTTTAAATATAAATTGTGACTTGTAATAGGTCGAAATGAAGAAATTAACAACTTAGAAATCAGGTTTATCTAGCAGACTCTGCATTCATTTAGTATTGTGTATTGGTTTTCTTGATAAACAATCAAACTGGTCAATATCTATGACAGAAATGCTTGGTATGCAAGGGGCGGATCTTGTGTATTTTTTCATGGTCAAAATTCTAGACCAAATGATGAGAAAAACTTGTAAACAACAAGCCGTTGTTCTTATGTCTTTATAAACAATAAAAATTGTCAATATCTATGACGGAAATGCTGGGTATGCAAGGGATGGATCTTGTGTATTTTTGAAAGTCAACATTTTAGACTTTAGAATTACACACGATGTACATGCATGATATCTGGTCACGGGTTTTGTTTACTTTTCTACCGACATTTTATTCTCTCACTTGCATATAATATTTGATTTTAAAGTATTCAAAATACCGTCCCCAAAGACTTTAAGATATGTTTGGATCTATGAATAAACAAATAACGTTTGGATTCGTTTTAAAATCGTTAAGATGGTCAATATAATTAAGGTCAGAAAATGTATGGTTCTCCGGTGGCGGGGTTTGTTTATGGAATGAGAATATGTTGACTACACGTCCAAATTAATGAACACATATGATGGGAATCAATTTTAAACTACAAGATGATCATGTCTTTAATTGTAAGATTTCATTAAATTATTGTCTTGAATGAATCACACACGATGTATATGCATGATATTTGGTCACGGGTTTTGTTTACTTTTCTATTTACTATTACGCGTCTTTTACGGATAAATTATAATTTCAATTTAAATACAAAATTTGATTTCTAACAGATCGAATTGAAGACATTATCGCTTACACGACAAATAAATGTCTCGGACTCTTTGTGTATTGAATATCGTGTAGTGGTTCATTATCAATATGTAAAATACATGTGTTCAAGCCGCGGGTCTGTTTACTTATTATATAGACATACTAAATGATGAAATAATCGTAAAATGGATATATATCATTCCCAAAATTATATCTGAACTGATTAGGTTGCACAATTGTTGTATATAAATATCTAGGAACAACTGAATTTATGATGCGGGATTTTTGGCGTATTTCACGGAAAAAATATTTTTTTCTTTTTAAATATAAATTGTGACTTGTAATAGGTCGAAATGAAGAAATTAACAACTTAGAAATCAGGTTTATCTAGCAGACTCTGCATTCATTTAGTATTGTGTATTGGTTTTCTTGATAAACAATCAAACTGGTCAATATCTATGACAGAAATGCTTGGTATGCAAGGGGCGGATCTTGTGTATTTTTTCATGGTCAAAATTCTAGACCAAATGATGAGAAAAACTTGTAAACAACAAGCCGTTGTTCTTATGTCTTTATAAACAATAAAAATTGTCAATATCTATGACGGAAATGCTGGGTATGCAAGGGATGGATCTTGTGTATTTTTGAAAGTCAACATTTTAGACTTTAGAATTACACACGATGTACATGCATGATATCTGGTCACGGGTTTTGTTTACTTTTCTACCGACATTTTATTCTCTCACTTGCATATAATATTTGATTTTAAAGTATTCAAAATACCGTCCCCAAAGACTTTAAGATATGTTTGGATCTATGAATAAACAAATAACGTTTGGATTCGTTTTAAAATCGTTAAGATGGTCAATATAATTAAGGTCAGAAAATGTATGGTTCTCCGGTGGCGGGGTTTGTTTATGGAATGAGAATATGTTGACTACACGTCCAAATTAATGAACACATATGATGGGAATCAATTTTAAACTACAAGATGATCATGTCTTTAATTGTAAGATTTCATTAAATTATTGTCTTGAATGAATCACACACGATGTATATGCATGATATTTGGTCACGGGTTTTGTTTACTTTTCTATTTACTATTACGCGTCTTTTACGGATAAATTATAATTTCAATTTAAATACAAAATTTGATTTCTAACAGATCGAATTGAAGACATTATCGCTTACACGACAAATAAATGTCTCGGACTCTTTGTGTATTGAATATCGTGTAGTGGTTCATTATCAATATGTAAAATACATGTGTTCAAGCCGCGGGTCTGTTTACTTATTATATAGACATACTAAATGATGAAATAATCGTAAAATGGATGTATATCATTCCCAAAATTATATCTGAACTGATTAGGTTGCACAATTGTTGTATATAAATATCTAGGAACAACTGAATTTATGATGCGGGATTTTTGGCGTATTTCACGGAAAAAATATTTTTTTCTTTTTAAATATAAATTGTGACTTGTAATAGGTCGAAATGGAGAAATTAACAACTTAGAAATCAGGTTTATCTAGCAGACTCTGCATTCATTTAGTATTGTGTATTGGTTTTCTTGATAAACAATCAAACTGGTCAATATCTATGACAGAAATGCTTGGTATGCAAGGGGCGGATCTTGTGTATTTTTTCATAGTCAAGATTCTAGACCAAATGATGAGAAAAACATGTAAACAACAATCTGTTGTTGTTGTTGTTTCTTATAAACAATAAAAATTGTCAATATCTATGACGGAAATGCTGGGTATGCAAGGGGTGGATCTTGTGTACTTTTGAAAGTCAACATTTTAGACTTTAGAATTATACACGATGTACATGCATTATATCTGGTCACGGGTTTTGTTTACTTTTCTACCGACATTTTATTCTCTCACTTGCATAGAATATTTGATTTTAAAGTATTCAACATACCGTCCCCAAAGACTTTAAGATATGTTTGGATCTATGAATAATCAAATAACGTTTGGATTCGTTTTAAAATCGTTAAGATGGTCAATATAATTAAGCTCAGAAAATGTATGGTTGTCCGGTGGCGGGGTTTGTTTATGGAATGAGAATATGTTGACTACACGTCCTAATTAATGAACACATATGATGGGAATCAATTTTAAACTACAAGATGATCATGTCTTTAACTGTTAGATTTCATTAAATTATTGTCTTGAATGAATCACACACGATGTATATGCATGATATTTGGTCACGGGTTTTGTTTACTTTTCTATTTACTATTACGCGTCTTTTACGGATAAATTATAATTTCAATTTAAATACAAAATTTGATTTCTAACAGATCGAATTGAAGACATTATCGCTTACACGACAAATAAATGTCTCGGACTCTTTGTGTATTGAATATCGTGTAGTGGTTCATTATCAATATGTAAAATACATGTGTTCAAGCCGCGGGTCTGTTTACTTATTATATAGACATACTAAATGATGAAATAATCGTAAAATGGATATATATCATTCCCAAAATTATATCTGAACTGATTAGGTTGCACAATTGTTGTATATAAATATCTAGGAACAACTGAATTTATGATGCGGGATTTTTGGCGTATTTCACGGAAAAAATATTTTTTTCTTTTTAAATATAAATTGTGACTTGTAATAGGTCGAAATGAAGAAATTAACAACTTAGAAATCAGGTTTATCTAGCAGACTCTGCATTCATTTAGTATTGTGTATTGGTTTTCTTGATAAACAATCAAACTGGTCAATATCTATGACAGAAATGCTTGGTATGCAAGGGGCGGATCTTGTGTATTTTTTCATGGTCAAAATTCTAGACCAAATGATGAGAAAAACTTGTAAACAACAAGCCGTTGTTCTTATGTCTTTATAAACAATAAAAATTGTCAATATCTATGACGGAAATGCTGGGTATGCAAGGGATGGATCTTGTGTATTTTTGAAAGTCAACATTTTAGACTTTAGAATTACACACGATGTACATGCATGATATCTGGTCACGGGTTTTGTTTACTTTTCTACCGACATTTTATTCTCTCACTTGCATATAATATTTGATTTTAAAGTATTCAAAATACCGTCCCCAAAGACTTTAAGATATGTTTGGATCTATGAATAAACAAATAACGTTTGGATTCGTTTTAAAATCGTTAAGATGGTCAATATAATTAAGGTCAGAAAATGTATGGTTCTCCGGTGGCGGGGTTTGTTTATGGAATGAGAATATGTTGACTACACGTCCAAATTAATGAACACATATGATGGGAATCAATTTTAAACTACAAGATGATCATGTCTTTAATTGTAAGATTTCATTAAATTATTGTCTTGAATGAATCACACACGATGTATATGCATGATATTTGGTCACGGGTTTTGTTTACTTTTCTATTTACTATTACGCGTCTTTTACGGATAAATTATAATTTCAATTTAAATACAAAATTTGATTTCTAACAGATCGAATTGAAGACATTATCGCTTACACGACAAATAAATGTCTCGGACTCTTTGTGTATTGAATATCGTGTAGTGGTTCATTATCAATATGTAAAATACATGTGTTCAAGCCGCGGGTCTGTTTACTTATTATATAGACATACTAAATGATGAAATAATCGTAAAATGGATGTATATCATTCCCAAAATTATATCTGAACTGATTAGGTTGCACAATTGTTGTATATAAATATCTAGGAACAACTGAATTTATGATGCGGGATTTTTGGCGTATTTCACGGAAAAAATATTTTTTTCTTTTTAAATATAAATTGTGACTTGTAATAGGTCGAAATGGAGAAATTAACAACTTAGAAATCAGGTTTATCTAGCAGACTCTGCATTCATTTAGTATTGTGTATTGGTTTTCTTGATAAACAATCAAACTGGTCAATATCTATGACAGAAATGCTTGGTATGCAAGGGGCGGATCTTGTGTATTTTTTCATAGTCAAAATTCTAGACCAAATGATGAGAAAAACTTGTAAACAACAAGCCGTTGTTCTTATTTCTTTATAAACAATAAAAATTGTCAATATCTATGACGGAAATGCTGGGTATGCAAGGGATGGATCTTGTGTATTTTTGAAAGTCAACATTTTAGACTTTAGAATTACACACGATGTACATGCATGATATCTGGTCACGGGTTTTGTTTACTTTTCTACCGACATTTTATTCTCTCACTTGCATAGAATATTTGATTTTAAAGTTTTCAAAATACCGTCCCCAAAGACTTTAAGATATGTTTGGATCTATGAATAAACAAATAACGTTTGGATTCGTTTTAAAATCGTTAAGATGGTCAATATAATTAAGGTCAGAAAATGTATGGTTCTCCGGTGGCGGGGTTTGTTTATGGAATGAGAATATGTTGACTACACGTCCTAATTAATGAACACATATGATGGGAATCAATTTTAAACTACAAGATGATCATGTCTTTAATTGTAAGATTTCATTAAATTATTGTCTTGAATGAATCACACACGATGTATATGCATGATATTTGGTCACGGGTTTTGTTTACTTTTCTATTTACTATTACGCGTCTTTTACGGATAAATTATAATTTCAATTTAAATACAAAATTTGATTTCTAACAGATCGAATTGAAGACATTATCGCTTACACGACAAATAAATGTCTCGGACTCTTTGTGTATTGAATATCGTGTAGTGGTTCATTATCAATATGTAAAATACATGTGTTCAAGCCGCGGGTCTGTTTACTTATTATATAGACATACTAAATGATGAAATAATCGTAAAATGGATGTATATCATTCCCAAAATTATATCTGAACTGATTAGGTTGCACAATTGTTGTATATAAATATCTAGGAACAACTGAATTTATGATGCGGGATTTTTGGCGTATTTCACGGAAAAAATATTTTTTTCTTTTTAAATATAAATTGTGACTTGTAATAGGTCGAAATGGAGAAATTAACAACTTAGAAATCAGGTTTATCTAGCAGACTCTGCATTCATTTAGTATTGTGTATTGGTTTTCTTGATAAACAATCAAACTGGTCAATATCTATGACAGAAATGCTTGGTATGCAAGGGGCGGATCTTGTGTATTTTTTCATAGTCAAAATTCTAGACCAAATGATGAGAAAAACTTGTAAACAACAAGCCGTTGTTCTTATTTCTTTATAAACAATAAAAATTGTCAATATCTATGACGGAAATGCTGGGTATGCAAGGGATGGATCTTGTGTATTTTTGAAAGTCAACATTTTAGACTTTAGAATTACACACGATGTACATGCATGATATCTGGTCACGGGTTTTGTTTACTTTTCTACCGACATTTTATTCTCTCACTTGCATAGAATATTTGATTTTAAAGTATTCAAAATACGGCCCCCAAAGACTTTAAGATATGTTTGGATCTATGAATAAACAAATAACGTTTGGATTCGTTTTAAAATCGTTAAGATGGTCAATATAATTAAGGTCAGAAAATGTATGGTTCTCCGGTGGCGGGGTTTGTTTATGGAATGAGAATATGTTGACTACACGTCCTAATTAATGAACACATATGATGGGAATCAATTTTAAACTACAAGATGATCATGTCTTTAATTGTAAGATTTCATTAAATTATTGTCTTGAATGAATCACACACGATGTATATGCATGATATTTGGTCACGGGTTTTGTTTACTTTTCTATTTACTATTACGCGTCTTTTACGGATAAATTATAATTTCAATTTAAATACAAAATTTGATTTCTAACAGATCGAATTGAAGACATTATCGCTTACACGACAAATAAATGTCTCGGACTCTTTGTGTATTGAATATCGTGTAGTGGTTCATTATCAATATGTAAAATACATGTGTTCAAGCCGCGGGTCTGTTTACTTATTATATAGACATACTAAATGATGAAATAATCGTAAAATGGATATATATCATTCCCAAAATTATATCTGAACTGATTAGGTTGCACAATTGTTGTATATAAATATCTAGGAACAACTGAATTTATGATGCGGGATTTTTGGCGTATTTCACGGAAAAAATATTTTTTTCTTTTTAAATATAAATTGTGACTTGTAATAGGTCGAAATGAAGAAATTAACAACTTAGAAATCAGGTTTATCTAGCAGACTCTGCATTCATTTAGTATTGTGTATTGGTTTTCTTGATAAACAATCAAACTGGTCAATATCTATGACAGAAATGCTGGGTATGCAAGGGGCAGATCTTGTGTATTTTTTCATGGTCAAAATTCTAGACCAAATGATGAGAAAAACTTGTAAACAACAAGCCGTTGTTCTTATTTCTTTATAAACAATAAAAATTGTCAATATCTATGACGGAAATGCTGGGTATGCAAGGGATGGATCTTGTGTATTTTTGAAAGTCAACATTTTAGACTTTAGAATTACACACGATGTACATGCATGATATCTGGTCACGGGTTTTGTTTACTTTTCTACCGACATTTTATTCTCTCACTTGCATAGAATATTTGATTTTAAAGTATTCAAAATACGGTCCCCAAAGACTTTAAGATATGTTTGGATCTATGAATAAACAAATAACGTTTGGATTCGTTTTAAAATCGTTAAGATGGTCAATATAATTAAGGTCAGAAAATGTATGGTTCTCCGGTGGCGGGGTTTGTTTATGGAATGAGAATATGTTGACTACACGTCCTAATTAATGAACACATATGATGGGAATCAATTTTAAACTACAAGATGATCATGTCTTTAATTGTAAGATTTCATTAAATTATTGTCTTGAATGAATCACACACGATGTATATGCATGATATTTGGTCACGGGTTTTGTTTACTTTTCTATTTACTATTACGCGTCTTTTACGGATAAATTATAATTTCAATTTAAATACAAAATTTGATTTCTAACAGATCGAATTGAAGACATTATCGCTTACACGACAAATAAATGTCTCGGACTCTTTGTGTATTGAATATCGTGTAGTGGTTCATTATCAATATGTAAAATACATGTGTTCAAGCCGCGGGTCTGTTTACTTATTATATAGACATACTAAATGATGAAATAATCGTAAAATGGATGTATATCATTCCCAAAATTATATCTGAACTGATTAGGTTGCACAATTGTTGTATATAAATATCTAGGAACAACTGAATTTATGATGCGGGATTTTTGGCGTATTTCACGGAAAAAATATTTTTTTCTTTTTAAATATAAATTGTGACTTGTAATAGGTCGAAATGAAGAAATTAACAACTTAGAAATCAGGTTTATCTAGCAGACTCTGCATTCATTTAGTATTGTGTATTGGTTTTCTTGATAAACAATCAAACTGGTCAATATCTATGACAGAAATGCTTGGTATGCAAGGGGCGGATCTTGTGTATTTTTTCATGGTCAAAATTCTAGACCAAATGATGAGAAAAACTTGTAAACAACAAGCCGTTGTTCTTATGTCTTTATAAACAATAAAAATTGTCAATATCTATGACGGAAATGCTGGGTATGCAAGGGATGGATCTTGTGTATTTTTGAAAGTCAACATTTTAGACTTTAGAATTACACACGATGTACATGCATGATATCTGGTCACGGGTTTTGTTTACTTTTCTACCGACATTTTATTCTCTCACTTGCATATAATATTTGATTTTAAAGTATTCAAAATACCGTCCCCAAAGACTTTAAGATATGTTTGGATCTATGAATAAACAAATAACGTTTGGATTCGTTTTAAAATCGTTAAGATGGTCAATATAATTAAGGTCAGAAAATGTATGGTTCTCCGGTGGCGGGGTTTGTTTATGGAATGAGAATATGTTGACTACACGTCCAAATTAATGAACACATATGATGGGAATCAATTTTAAACTACAAGATGATCATGTCTTTAATTGTAAGATTTCATTAAATTATTGTCTTGAATGAATCACACACGATGTATATGCATGATATTTGGTCACGGGTTTTGTTTACTTTTCTATTTACTATTACGCGTCTTTTACGGATAAATTATAATTTCAATTTAAATACAAAATTTGATTTCTAACAGATCGAATTGAAGACATTATCGCTTACACGACAAATAAATGTCTCGGACTCTTTGTGTATTGAATATCGTGTAGTGGTTCATTATCAATATGTAAAATACATGTGTTCAAGCCGCGGGTCTGTTTACTTATTATATAGACATACTAAATGATGAAATAATCGTAAAATGGATGTATATCATTCCCAAAATTATATCTGAACTGATTAGGTTGCACAATTGTTGTATATAAATATCTAGGAACAACTGAATTTATGATGCGGGATTTTTGGCGTATTTCACGGAAAAAATATTTTTTTCTTTTTAAATATAAATTGTGACTTGTAATAGGTCGAAATGGAGAAATTAACAACTTAGAAATCAGGTTTATCTAGCAGACTCTGCATTCATTTAGTATTGTGTATTGGTTTTCTTGATAAACAATCAAACTGGTCAATATCTATGACAGAAATGCTTGGTATGCAAGGGGCGGATCTTGTGTATTTTTTCATAGTCAAGATTCTAGACCAAATGATGAGAAAAACATGTAAACAACAATCTGTTGTTGTTGTTGTTTCTTATAAACAATAAAAATTGTCAATATCTATGACGGAAATGCTGGGTATGCAAGGGGTGGATCTTGTGTACTTTTGAAAGTCAACATTTTAGACTTTAGAATTATACACGATGTACATGCATTATATCTGGTCACGGGTTTTGTTTACTTTTCTACCGACATTTTATTCTCTCACTTGCATAGAATATTTGATTTTAAAGTATTCAACATACCGTCCCCAAAGACTTTAAGATATGTTTGGATCTATGAATAATCAAATAACGTTTGGATTCGTTTTAAAATCGTTAAGATGGTCAATATAATTAAGCTCAGAAAATGTATGGTTGTCCGGTGGCGGGGTTTGTTTATGGAATGAGAATATGTTGACTACACGTCCTAATTAATGAACACATATGATGGGAATCAATTTTAAACTACAAGATGATCATGTCTTTAACTGTTAGATTTCATTAAATTATTGTCTTGAATGAATCACACACGATGTATATGCATGATATTTGGTCACGGGTTTTGTTTACTTTTCTATTTACTATTACGCGTCTTTTACGGATAAATTATAATTTCAATTTAAATACAAAATTTGATTTCTAACAGATCGAATTGAAGACATTATCGCTTACACGACAAATAAATGTCTCGGACTCTTTGTGTATTGAATATCGTGTAGTGGTTCATTATCAATATGTAAAATACATGTGTTCAAGCCGCGGGTCTGTTTACTTATTATATAGACATACTAAATGATGAAATAATCGTAAAATGGATATATATCATTCCCAAAATTATATCTGAACTGATTAGGTTGCACAATTGTTGTATATAAATATCTAGGAACAACTGAATTTATGATGCGGGATTTTTGGCGTATTTCACGGAAAAAATATTTTTTTCTTTTTAAATATAAATTGTGACTTGTAATAGGTCGAAATGAAGAAATTAACAACTTAGAAATCAGGTTTATCTAGCAGACTCTGCATTCATTTAGTATTGTGTATTGGTTTTCTTGATAAACAATCAAACTGGTCAATATCTATGACAGAAATGCTTGGTATGCAAGGGGCGGATCTTGTGTATTTTTTCATGGTCAAAATTCTAGACCAAATGATGAGAAAAACTTGTAAACAACAAGCCGTTGTTCTTATGTCTTTATAAACAATAAAAATTGTCAATATCTATGACGGAAATGCTGGGTATGCAAGGGATGGATCTTGTGTATTTTTGAAAGTCAACATTTTAGACTTTAGAATTACACACGATGTACATGCATGATATCTGGTCACGGGTTTTGTTTACTTTTCTACCGACATTTTATTCTCTCACTTGCATATAATATTTGATTTTAAAGTATTCAAAATACCGTCCACAAAGACTTTAAGATATGTTTGGATCTATGAATAAACAAATAACGTTTGGATTCGTTTTAAAATCGTTAAGATGGTCAATATAATTAAGGTCAGAAAATGTATGGTTCTCCGGTGGCGGGGTTTGTTTATGGAATGAGAATATGTTGACTACACGTCCTAATTAATGAACACATATGATGGGAATCAATTTTAAACTACAAGATGATCATGTCTTTAATTGTAAGATTTCATTAAATTATTGTCTTGAATGAATCACACACGATGTATATGCATGATATTTGGTCACGGGTTTTGTTTACTTTTCTATTTACTATTACGCGTCTTTTACGGATAAATTATAATTTCAATTTAAATACAAAATTTGATTTCTAACAGATCGAATTGAAGACATTATCGCTTACACGACAAATAAATGTCTCGGACTCTTTGTGTATTGAATATCGTGTAGTGGTTCATTATCAATATGTAAAATACATGTGTTCAAGCCGCGGGTCTGTTTACTTATTATATAGACATACTAAATGATGAAATAATCGTAAAATGGATATATATCATTCCCAAAATTATATCTGAACTGATTAGGTTGCACAATTGTTGTATATAAATATCTAGGAACAACTGAATTTATGATGCGGGATTTTTGGCGTATTTCACGGAAAAAATATTTTTTTCTTTTTAAATATAAATTGTGACTTGTAATAGGTCGAAATGAAGAAATTAACAACTTAGAAATCAGGTTTATCTAGCAGACTCTGCATTCATTTAGTATTGTGTATTGGTTTTCTTGATAAACAATCAAACTGGTCAATATCTATGACAGAAATGCTGGGTATGCAAGGGGCAGATCTTGTGTATTTTTTCATGGTCAAAATTCTAGACCAAATGATGAGAAAAACTTGTAAACAACAAGCCGTTGTTCTTATTTCTTTATAAACAATAAAAATTGTCAATATCTATGACGGAAATGCTGGGTATGCAAGGGATGGATCTTGTGTATTTTTGAAAGTCAACATTTTAGACTTTAGAATTACACACGATGTACATGCATGATATCTGGTCACGGGTTTTGTTTACTTTTCTACCGACATTTTATTCTCTCACTTGCATAGAATATTTGATTTTAAAGTATTCAAAATACGGTCCCCAAAGACTTTAAGATATGTTTGGATCTATGAATAAACAAATAACGTTTGGATTCGTTTTAAAATCGTTAAGATGGTCAATATAATTAAGGTCAGAAAATGTATGGTTCTCCGGTGGCGGGGTTTGTTTATGGAATGAGAATATGTTGACTACACGTCCTAATTAATGAACACATATGATGGGAATCAATTTTAAACTACAAGATGATCATGTCTTTAATTGTAAGATTTCATTAAATTATTGTCTTGAATGAATCACACACGATGTATATGCATGATATTTGGTCACGGGTTTTGTTTACTTTTCTATTTACTATTACGCGTCTTTTACGGATAAATTATAATTTCAATTTAAATACAAAATTTGATTTCTAACAGATCGAATTGAAGACATTATCGCTTACACGACAAATAAATGTCTCGGACTCTTTGTGTATTGAATATCGTGTAGTGGTTCATTATCAATATGTAAAATACATGTGTTCAAGCCGCGGGTCTGTTTACTTATTATATAGACATACTAAATGATGAAATAATCGTAAAATGGATGTATATCATTCCCAAAATTATATCTGAACTGATTAGGTTGCACAATTGTTGTATATAAATATCTAGGAACAACTGAATTTATGATGCGGGATTTTTGGCGTATTTCACGGAAAAAATATTTTTTTCTTTTTAAATATAAATTGTGACTTGTAATAGGTCGAAATGAAGAAATTAACAACTTAGAAATCAGGTTTATCTAGCAGACTCTGCATTCATTTAGTATTGTGTATTGGTTTTCTTGATAAACAATCAAACTGGTCAATATCTATGACAGAAATGCTTGGTATGCAAGGGGCGGATCTTGTGTATTTTTTCATGGTCAAAATTCTAGACCAAATGATGAGAAAAACTTGTAAACAACAAGCCGTTGTTCTTATGTCTTTATAAACAATAAAAATTGTCAATATCTATGACGGAAATGCTGGGTATGCAAGGGATGGATCTTGTGTATTTTTGAAAGTCAACATTTTAGACTTTAGAATTACACACGATGTACATGCATGATATCTGGTCACGGGTTTTGTTTACTTTTCTACCGACATTTTATTCTCTCACTTGCATATAATATTTGATTTTAAAGTATTCAAAATACCGTCCCCAAAGACTTTAAGATATGTTTGGATCTATGAATAAACAAATAACGTTTGGATTCGTTTTAAAATCGTTAAGATGGTCAATATAATTAAGGTCAGAAAATGTATGGTTCTCCGGTGGCGGGGTTTGTTTATGGAATGAGAATATGTTGACTACACGTCCAAATTAATGAACACATATGATGGGAATCAATTTTAAACTACAAGATGATCATGTCTTTAATTGTAAGATTTCATTAAATTATTGTCTTGAATGAATCACACACGATGTATATGCATGATATTTGGTCACGGGTTTTGTTTACTTTTCTATTTACTATTACGCGTCTTTTACGGATAAATTATAATTTCAATTTAAATACAAAATTTGATTTCTAACAGATCGAATTGAAGACATTATCGCTTACACGACAAATAAATGTCTCGGACTCTTTGTGTATTGAATATCGTGTAGTGGTTCATTATCAATATGTAAAATACATGTGTTCAAGCCGCGGGTCTGTTTACTTATTATATAGACATACTAAATGATGAAATAATCGTAAAATGGATGTATATCATTCCCAAAATTATATCTGAACTGATTAGGTTGCACAATTGTTGTATATAAATATCTAGGAACAACTGAATTTATGATGCGGGATTTTTGGCGTATTTCACGGAAAAAATATTTTTTTCTTTTTAAATATAAATTGTGACTTGTAATAGGTCGAAATGGAGAAATTAACAACTTAGAAATCAGGTTTATCTAGCAGACTCTGCATTCATTTAGTATTGTGTATTGGTTTTCTTGATAAACAATCAAACTGGTCAATATCTATGACAGAAATGCTTGGTATGCAAGGGGCGGATCTTGTGTATTTTTTCATAGTCAAGATTCTAGACCAAATGATGAGAAAAACATGTAAACAACAATCTGTTGTTGTTGTTGTTTCTTATAAACAATAAAAATTGTCAATATCTATGACGGAAATGCTGGGTATGCAAGGGGTGGATCTTGTGTACTTTTGAAAGTCAACATTTTAGACTTTAGAATTATACACGATGTACATGCATTATATCTGGTCACGGGTTTTGTTTACTTTTCTACCGACATTTTATTCTCTCACTTGCATAGAATATTTGATTTTAAAGTATTCAACATACCGTCCCCAAAGACTTTAAGATATGTTTGGATCTATGAATAATCAAATAACGTTTGGATTCGTTTTAAAATCGTTAAGATGGTCAATATAATTAAGCTCAGAAAATGTATGGTTGTCCGGTGGCGGGGTTTGTTTATGGAATGAGAATATGTTGACTACACGTCCTAATTAATGAACACATATGATGGGAATCAATTTTAAACTACAAGATGATCATGTCTTTAACTGTTAGATTTCATTAAATTATTGTCTTGAATGAATCACACACGATGTATATGCATGATATTTGGTCACGGGTTTTGTTTACTTTTCTATTTACTATTACGCGTCTTTTACGGATAAATTATAATTTCAATTTAAATACAAAATTTGATTTCTAACAGATCGAATTGAAGACATTATCGCTTACACGACAAATAAATGTCTCGGACTCTTTGTGTATTGAATATCGTGTAGTGGTTCATTATCAATATGTAAAATACATGTGTTCAAGCCGCGGGTCTGTTTACTTATTATATAGACATACTAAATGATGAAATAATCGTAAAATGGATATATATCATTCCCAAAATTATATCTGAACTGATTAGGTTGCACAATTGTTGTATATAAATATCTAGGAACAACTGAATTTATGATGCGGGATTTTTGGCGTATTTCACGGAAAAAATATTTTTTTCTTTTTAAATATAAATTGTGACTTGTAATAGGTCGAAATGAAGAAATTAACAACTTAGAAATCAGGTTTATCTAGCAGACTCTGCATTCATTTAGTATTGTGTATTGGTTTTCTTGATAAACAATCAAACTGGTCAATATCTATGACAGAAATGCTTGGTATGCAAGGGGCGGATCTTGTGTATTTTTTCATGGTCAAAATTCTAGACCAAATGATGAGAAAAACTTGTAAACAACAAGCCGTTGTTCTTATGTCTTTATAAACAATAAAAATTGTCAATATCTATGACGGAAATGCTGGGTATGCAAGGGATGGATCTTGTGTATTTTTGAAAGTCAACATTTTAGACTTTAGAATTACACACGATGTACATGCATGATATCTGGTCACGGGTTTTGTTTACTTTTCTACCGACATTTTATTCTCTCACTTGCATATAATATTTGATTTTAAAGTATTCAAAATACCGTCCCCAAAGACTTTAAGATATGTTTGGATCTATGAATAAACAAATAACGTTTGGATTCGTTTTAAAATCGTTAAGATGGTCAATATAATTAAGGTCAGAAAATGTATGGTTCTCCGGTGGCGGGGTTTGTTTATGGAATGAGAATATGTTGACTACACGTCCAAATTAATGAACACATATGATGGGAATCAATTTTAAACTACAAGATGATCATGTCTTTAATTGTAAGATTTCATTAAATTATTGTCTTGAATGAATCACACACGATGTATATGCATGATATTTGGTCACGGGTTTTGTTTACTTTTCTATTTACTATTACGCGTCTTTTACGGATAAATTATAATTTCAATTTAAATACAAAATTTGATTTCTAACAGATCGAATTGAAGACATTATCGCTTACACGACAAATAAATGTCTCGGACTCTTTGTGTATTGAATATCGTGTAGTGGTTCATTATCAATATGTAAAATACATGTGTTCAAGCCGCGGGTCTGTTTACTTATTATATAGACATACTAAATGATGAAATAATCGTAAAATGGATGTATATCATTCCCAAAATTATATCTGAACTGATTAGGTTGCACAATTGTTGTATATAAATATCTAGGAACAACTGAATTTATGATGCGGGATTTTTGGCGTATTTCACGGAAAAAATATTTTTTTCTTTTTAAATATAAATTGTGACTTGTAATAGGTCGAAATGGAGAAATTAACAACTTAGAAATCAGGTTTATCTAGCAGACTCTGCATTCATTTAGTATTGTGTATTGGTTTTCTTGATAAACAATCAAACTGGTCAATATCTATGACAGAAATGCTTGGTATGCAAGGGGCGGATCTTGTGTATTTTTTCATAGTCAAAATTCTAGACCAAATGATGAGAAAAACTTGTAAACAACAAGCCGTTGTTCTTATTTCTTTATAAACAATAAAAATTGTCAATATCTATGACGGAAATGCTGGGTATGCAAGGGATGGATCTTGTGTATTTTTGAAAGTCAACATTTTAGACTTTAGAATTACACACGATGTACATGCATGATATCTGGTCACGGGTTTTGTTTACTTTTCTACCGACATTTTATTCTCTCACTTGCATAGAATATTTGATTTTAAAGTTTTCAAAATACCGTCCCCAAAGACTTTAAGATATGTTTGGATCTATGAATAAACAAATAACGTTTGGATTCGTTTTAAAATCGTTAAGATGGTCAATATAATTAAGGTCAGAAAATGTATGGTTCTCCGGTGGCGGGGTTTGTTTATGGAATGAGAATATGTTGACTACACGTCCTAATTAATGAACACATATGATGGGAATCAATTTTAAACTACAAGATGATCATGTCTTTAATTGTAAGATTTCATTAAATTATTGTCTTGAATGAATCACACACGATGTATATGCATGATATTTGGTCACGGGTTTTGTTTACTTTTCTATTTACTATTACGCGTCTTTTACGGATAAATTATAATTTCAATTTAAATACAAAATTTGATTTCTAACAGATCGAATTGAAGACATTATCGCTTACACGACAAATAAATGTCTCGGACTCTTTGTGTATTGAATATCGTGTAGTGGTTCATTATCAATATGTAAAATACATGTGTTCAAGCCGCGGGTCTGTTTACTTATTATATAGACATACTAAATGATGAAATAATCGTAAAATGGATGTATATCATTCCCAAAATTATATCTGAACTGATTAGGTTGCACAATTGTTGTATATAAATATCTAGGAACAACTGAATTTATGATGCGGGATTTTTGGCGTATTTCACGGAAAAAATATTTTTTTCTTTTTAAATATAAATTGTGACTTGTAATAGGTCGAAATGGAGAAATTAACAACTTAGAAATCAGGTTTATCTAGCAGACTCTGCATTCATTTAGTATTGTGTATTGGTTTTCTTGATAAACAATCAAACTGGTCAATATCTATGACAGAAATGCTTGGTATGCAAGGGGCGGATCTTGTGTATTTTTTCATAGTCAAAATTCTAGACCAAATGATGAGAAAAACTTGTAAACAACAAGCCGTTGTTCTTATTTCTTTATAAACAATAAAAATTGTCAATATCTATGACGGAAATGCTGGGTATGCAAGGGATGGATCTTGTGTATTTTTGAAAGTCAACATTTTAGACTTTAGAATTACACACGATGTACATGCATGATATCTGGTCACGGGTTTTGTTTACTTTTCTACCGACATTTTATTCTCTCACTTGCATAGAATATTTGATTTTAAAGTATTCAAAATACGGTCCCCAAAGACTTTAAGATATGTTTGGATCTATGAATAAACAAATAACGTTTGGATTCGTTTTAAAATCGTTAAGATGGTCAATATAATTAAGGTCAGAAAATGTATGGTTCTCCGGTGGCGGGGTTTGTTTATGGAATGAGAATATGTTGACTACACGTCCTAATTAATGAACACATATGATGGGAATCAATTTTAAACTACAAGATGATCATGTCTTTAATTGTAAGATTTCATTAAATTATTGTCTTGAATGAATCACACACGATGTATATGCATGATATTTGGTCACGGGTTTTGTTTACTTTTCTATTTACTATTACGCGTCTTTTACGGATAAATTATAATTTCAATTTAAATACAAAATTTGATTTCTAACAGATCGAATTGAAGACATTATCGCTTACACGACAAATAAATGTCTCGGACTCTTTGTGTATTGAATATCGTGTAGTGGTTCATTATCAATATGTAAAATACATGTGTTCAAGCCGCGGGTCTGTTTACTTATTATATAGACATACTAAATGATGAAATAATCGTAAAATGGATATATATCATTCCCAAAATTATATCTGAACTGATTAGGTTGCACAATTGTTGTATATAAATATCTAGGAACAACTGAATTTATGATGCGGGATTTTTGGCGTATTTCACGGAAAAAATATTTTTTTCTTTTTAAATATAAATTGTGACTTGTAATAGGTCGAAATGAAGAAATTAACAACTTAGAAATCAGGTTTATCTAGCAGACTCTGCATTCATTTAGTATTGTGTATTGGTTTTCTTGATAAACAATCAAACTGGTCAATATCTATGACAGAAATGCTGGGTATGCAAGGGGCAGATCTTGTGTATTTTTTCATGGTCAAAATTCTAGACCAAATGATGAGAAAAACTTGTAAACAACAAGCCGTTGTTCTTATTTCTTTATAAACAATAAAAATTGTCAATATCTATGACGGAAATGCTGGGTATGCAAGGGATGGATCTTGTGTATTTTTGAAAGTCAACATTTTAGACTTTAGAATTACACACGATGTACATGCATGATATCTGGTCACGGGTTTTGTTTACTTTTCTACCGACATTTTATTCTCTCACTTGCATAGAATATTTGATTTTAAAGTATTCAAAATACGGTCCCCAAAGACTTTAAGATATGTTTGGATCTATGAATAAACAAATAACGTTTGGATTCGTTTTAAAATCGTTAAGATGGTCAATATAATTAAGGTCAGAAAATGTATGGTTCTCCGGTGGCGGGGTTTGTTTATGGAATGAGAATATGTTGACTACACGTCCTAATTAATGAACACATATGATGGGAATCAATTTTAAACTACAAGATGATCATGTCTTTAATTGTAAGATTTCATTAAATTATTGTCTTGAATGAATCACACACGATGTATATGCATGATATTTGGTCACGGGTTTTGTTTACTTTTCTATTTACTATTACGCGTCTTTTACGGATAAATTATAATTTCAATTTAAATACAAAATTTGATTTCTAACAGATCGAATTGAAGACATTATCGCTTACACGACAAATAAATGTCTCGGACTCTTTGTGTATTGAATATCGTGTAGTGGTTCATTATCAATATGTAAAATACATGTGTTCAAGCCGCGGGTCTGTTTACTTATTATATAGACATACTAAATGATGAAATAATCGTAAAATGGATGTATATCATTCCCAAAATTATATCTGAACTGATTAGGTTGCACAATTGTTGTATATAAATATCTAGGAATAACTGAATTTATGATGCGGGATTTTTGGCGTATTTCACGGAAAAAATATTTTTTTCTTTTTAAATATAAATTGTGACTTGTAATAGGTCGAAATGGAGAAATTAACAACTTAGAAATCAGGTTTATCTAGCAGACTCTGCATTCATTTAGTATTGTGTATTGGTTTTCTTGATAAACAATCAAACTGGTCAATATCTATGACAGAAATGCTTGGTATGCAAGGGGCGGATCTTGTGTATTTTTTCATAGTCAAAATTCTAGACCAAATGATGAGAAAAACTTGTAAACAACAAGCCGTTGTTCTTATTTCTTTATAAACAATAAAAATTGTCAATATCTATGACGGAAATGCTGGGTATGCAAGGGATGGATCTTGTGTATTTTTGAAAGTCAACATTTTAGACTTTAGAATTACACACGATGTACATGCATGATATCTGGTCACGGGTTTTGTTTACTTTTCTACCGACATTTTATTCTCTCACTTGCATAGAATATTTGATTTTAAAGTATTCAAAATACGGTCCCCAAAGACTTTAAGATATGTTTGGATCTATGAATAAACAAATAACGTTTGGATTCGTTTTAAAATCGTTAAGATGGTCAATATAATTAAGGTCAGAAAATGTATGGTTCTCCGGTGGCGGGGTTTGTTTATGGAATGAGAATATGTTGACTACACGTCCTAATTAATGAACACATATGATGGGAATCAATTTTAAACTACAAGATGATCATGTCTTTAATTGTAAGATTTCATTAAATTATTGTCTTGAATGAATCACACACGATGTATATGCATGATATTTGGTCACGGGTTTTGTTTACTTTTCTATTTACTATTACGCGTCTTTTACGGATAAATTATAATTTCAATTTAAATACAAAATTTGATTTCTAACAGATCGAATTGAAGACATTATCGCTTACACGACAAATAAATGTCTCGGACTCTTTGTGTATTGAATATCGTGTAGTGGTTCATTATCAATATGTAAAATACATGTGTTCAAGCCGCGGGTCTGTTTACTTATTATATAGACATACTAAATGATGAAATAATCGTAAAATGGATATATATCATTCCCAAAATTATATCTGAACTGATTAGGTTGCACAATTGTTGTATATAAATATCTAGGAACAACTGAATTTATGATGCGGGATTTTTGGCGTATTTCACGGAAAAAATATTTTTTTCTTTTTAAATATAAATTGTGACTTGTAATAGGTCGAAATGAAGAAATTAACAACTTAGAAATCAGGTTTATCTAGCAGACTCTGCATTCATTTAGTATTGTGTATTGGTTTTCTTGATAAACAATCAAACTGGTCAATATCTATGACAGAAATGCTGGGTATGCAAGGGGCAGATCTTGTGTATTTTTTCATGGTCAAAATTCTAGACCAAATGATGAGAAAAACTTGTAAACAACAAGCCGTTGTTCTTATTTCTTTATAAACAATAAAAATTGTCAATATCTATGACGGAAATGCTGGGTATGCAAGGGATGGATCTTGTGTATTTTTGAAAGTCAACATTTTAGACTTTAGAATTACACACGATGTACATGCATGATATCTGGTCACGGGTTTTGTTTACTTTTCTACCGACATTTTATTCTCTCACTTGCATAGAATATTTGATTTTAAAGTATTCAAAATACGGTCCCCAAAGACTTTAAGATATGTTTGGATCTATGAATAAACAAATAACGTTTGGATTCGTTTTAAAATCGTTAAGATGGTCAATATAATTAAGGTCAGAAAATGTATGGTTCTCCGGTGGCGGGGTTTGTTTATGGAATGAGAATATGTTGACTACACGTCCTAATTAATGAACACATATGATGGGAATCAATTTTAAACTACAAGATGATCATGTCTTTAATTGTAAGATTTCATTAAATTATTGTCTTGAATGAATCACACACGATGTATATGCATGATATTTGGTCACGGGTTTTGTTTACTTTTCTATTTACTATTACGCGTCTTTTACGGATAAATTATAATTTCAATTTAAATACAAAATTTGATTTCTAACAGATCGAATTGAAGACATTATCGCTTACACGACAAATAAATGTCTCGGACTCTTTGTGTATTGAATATCGTGTAGTGGTTCATTATCAATATGTAAAATACATGTGTTCAAGCCGCGGGTCTGTTTACTTATTATATAGACATACTAAATGATGAAATAATCGTAAAATGGATGTATATCATTCCCAAAATTATATCTGAACTGATTAGGTTGCACAATTGTTGTATATAAATATCTAGGAATAACTGAATTTATGATGCGGGATTTTTGGCGTATTTCACGGAAAAAATATTTTTTTCTTTTTAAATATAAATTGTGACTTGTAATAGGTCGAAATGGAGAAATTAACAACTTAGAAATCAGGTTTATCTAGCAGACTCTGCATTCATTTAGTATTGTGTATTGGTTTTCTTGATAAACAATCAAACTGGTCAATATCTATGACAGAAATGCTTGGTATGCAAGGGGCGGATCTTGTGTATTTTTTCATAGTCAAAATTCTAGACCAAATGATGAGAAAAACTTGTAAACAACAAGCCGTTGTTCTTATTTCTTTATAAACAATAAAAATTGTCAATATCTATGACGGAAATGCTGGGTATGCAAGGGATGGATCTTGTGTATTTTTGAAAGTCAACATTTTAGACTTTAGAATTACACACGATGTACATGCATGATATCTGGTCACGGGTTTTGTTTACTTTTCTACCGACATTTTATTCTCTCACTTGCATAGAATATTTGATTTTAAAGTATTCAAAATACGGTCCCCAAAGACTTTAAGATATGTTTGGATCTATGAATAAACAAATAACGTTTGGATTCGTTTTAAAATCGTTAAGATGGTCAATATAATTAAGGTCAGAAAATGTATGGTTCTCCGGTGGCGGGGTTTGTTTATGGAATGAGAATATGTTGACTACACGTCCTAATTAATGAACACATATGATGGGAATCAATTTTAAACTACAAGATGATCATGTCTTTAATTGTAAGATTTCATTAAATTATTGTCTTGAATGAATCACACACGATGTATATGCATGATATTTGGTCACGGGTTTTGTTTACTTTTCTATTTACTATTACGCGTCTTTTACGGATAAATTATAATTTCAATTTAAATACAAAATTTGATTTCTAACAGATCGAATTGAAGACATTATCGCTTACACGACAAATAAATGTCTCGGACTCTTTGTGTATTGAATATCGTGTAGTGGTTCATTATCAATATGTAAAATACATGTGTTCAAGCCGCGGGTCTGTTTACTTATTATATAGACATACTAAATGATGAAATAATCGTAAAATGGATATATATCATTCCCAAAATTATATCTGAACTGATTAGGTTGCACAATTGTTGTATATAAATATCTAGGAACAACTGAATTTATGATGCGGGATTTTTGGCGTATTTCACGGAAAAAATATTTTTTTCTTTTTAAATATAAATTGTGACTTGTAATAGGTCGAAATGAAGAAATTAACAACTTAGAAATCAGGTTTATCTAGCAGACTCTGCATTCATTTAGTATTGTGTATTGGTTTTCTTGATAAACAATCAAACTGGTCAATATCTATGACAGAAATGCTGGGTATGCAAGGGGCAGATCTTGTGTATTTTTTCATGGTCAAAATTCTAGACCAAATGATGAGAAAAACTTGTAAACAACAAGCCGTTGTTCTTATTTCTTTATAAACAATAAAAATTGTCAATATCTATGACGGAAATGCTGGGTATGCAAGGGATGGATCTTGTGTATTTTTGAAAGTCAACATTTTAGACTTTAGAATTACACACGATGTACATGCATGATATCTGGTCACGGGTTTTGTTTACTTTTCTACCGACATTTTATTCTCTCACTTGCATAGAATATTTGATTTTAAAGTATTCAAAATACGGTCCCCAAAGACTTTAAGATATGTTTGGATCTATGAATAAACAAATAACGTTTGGATTCGTTTTAAAATCGTTAAGATGGTCAATATAATTAAGGTCAGAAAATGTATGGTTCTCCGGTGGCGGGGTTTGTTTATGGAATGAGAATATGTTGACTACACGTCCTAATTAATGAACACATATGATGGGAATCAATTTTAAACTACAAGATGATCATGTCTTTAATTGTAAGATTTCATTAAATTATTGTCTTGAATGAATCACACACGATGTATATGCATGATATTTGGTCACGGGTTTTGTTTACTTTTCTATTTACTATTACGCGTCTTTTACGGATAAATTATAATTTCAATTTAAATACAAAATTTGATTTCTAACAGATCGAATTGAAGACATTATCGCTTACACGACAAATAAATGTCTCGGACTCTTTGTGTATTGAATATCGTGTAGTGGTTCATTATCAATATGTAAAATACATGTGTTCAAGCCGCGGGTCTGTTTACTTATTATATAGACATACTAAATGATGAAATAATCGTAAAATGGATGTATATCATTCCCAAAATTATATCTGAACTGATTAGGTTGCACAATTGTTGTATATAAATATCTAGGAACAACTGAATTTATGATGCGGGATTTTTGGCGTATTTCACGGAAAAAATATTTTTTTCTTTTTAAATATAAATTGTGACTTGTAATAGGTCGAAATGAAGAAATTAACAACTTAGAAATCAGGTTTATCTAGCAGACTCTGCATTCATTTAGTATTGTGTATTGGTTTTCTTGATAAACAATCAAACTGGTCAATATCTATGACAGAAATGCTGGGTATGCAAGGGGCGGATCTTGTGTATTTTTTCATAGTCAAAATTCTAGACCAAATGATGAGAAAAACTTGTAAACAACAAGCCGTTGTTCTTATTTCTTTATAAACAATAAAAATTGTCAATATCTATGACGGAAATGCTGGGTATGCAAGGGATGGATCTTGTGTATTTTTGAAAGTCAACATTTTAGACTTTAGAATTACACACGATGTACATGCATGATATCTGGTCACGGGTTTTGTTTACTTTTCTACCGACATTTTATTCTCTCACTTGCATAGAATATTTGATTTTAAAGTATTCAAAATACGGTCCCCAAAGACTTTAAGATATGTTTGGATCTATGAATAAACAAATAACGTTTGGATTCGTTTTAAAATCGTTAAGATGGTCAATATAATTAAGGTCAGAAAATGTATGGTTCTCCGGTGGCGGGGTTTGTTTATGGAATGAGAATATGTTGACTACACGTCCTAATTAATGAACACATATGATGGGAATCAATTTTAAACTACAAGATGATCATGTCTTTAATTGTAAGATTTCATTAAATTATTGTCTTGAATGAATCACACACGATGTATATGCATGATATTTGGTCACGGGTTTTGTTTACTTTTCTATTTACTATTACGCGTCTTTTACGGATAAATTATAATTTCAATTTAAATACAAAATTTGATTTCTAACAGATCGAATTGAAGACATTATCGCTTACACGACAAATAAATGTCTCGGACTCTTTGTGTATTAAATACCGTGTAGTGGTTCATTATCAATATGTAAAATACATGTGTTCAAGCCGCGGGTCTGTTTACTTATTATATAGACATACTAAATGATGAAATAATCGTAAAATGGATATATATCATTCCCAAAATTATATCTGAACTGATTAGGTTGCACAATTGTTGTATATAAATATCTAGGAACAACTGAATTTATGATGCGGGATTTTTGGCGTATTTCACGGAAAAAATATTTTTTTCTTTTTAAATATAAATTGTGACTTGTAATAGGTCGAAATGAAGAAATTAACAACTTAGAAATCAGGTTTATCTAGCAGACTCTGCATTCATTTAGTATTGTGTATTGGTTTTCTTGATAAACAATCAAACTGGTCAATATCTATGACAGAAATGCTGGGTATGCAAGGGGCAGATCTTGTGTATTTTTTCATGGTCAAAATTCTAGACCAAATGATGAGAAAAACTTGTAAACAACAAGCCGTTGTTCTTATTTCTTTATAAACAATAAAAATTGTCAATATCTATGACGGAAATGCTGGGTATGCAAGGGATGGATCTTGTGTATTTTTGAAAGTCAACATTTTAGACTTTAGAATTACACACGATGTACATGCATGATATCTGGTCACGGGTTTTGTTTACTTTTCTACCGACATTTTATTCTCTCACTTGCATAGAATATTTGATTTTAAAGTATTCAAAATACGGTCCCCAAAGACTTTAAGATATGTTTGGATCTATGAATAAACAAATAACGTTTGGATTCGTTTTAAAATCGTTAAGATGGTCAATATAATTAAGGTCAGAAAATGTATGGTTCTCCGGTGGCGGGGTTTGTTTATGGAATGAGAATATGTTGACTACACGTCCTAATTAATGAACACATATGATGGGAATCAATTTTAAACTACAAGATGATCATGTCTTTAATTGTAAGATTTCATTAAAGTATTGTCTTGAATGAATCACACACGATGTATATGCATGATATTTGGTCACGGGTTTTGTTTACTTTTCTATTTACTATTACGCGTCTTTTACGGATAAATTATAATTTCAATTTAAATACAAAATTTGATTTCTAACAGATCGAATTGAAGACATTATCGCTTACACGACAAATAAATGTCTCGGACTCTTTGTGTATTGAATATCGTGTAGTGGTTCATTATCAATATGTAAAATACATGTGTTCAAGCCGCGGGTCTGTTTACTTATTATATAGACATACTAAATGATGAAATAATCGTAAAATGGATGTATATCATTCCCAAAATTATATCTGAACTGATTAGGTTGCACAATTGTTGTATATAAATATCTAGGAACAACTGAATTTATGATGCGGGATTTTTGGCGTATTTCACGGAAAAAATATTTTTTTCTTTTTAAATATAAATTGTGACTTGTAATAGGTCGAAATGAAGAAATTAACAACTTAGAAATCAGGTTTATCTAGCAGACTCTGCATTCATTTAGTATTGTGTATTGGTTTTCTTGATAAACAATCAAACTGGTCAATATCTATGACAGAAATGCTGGGTATGCAAGGGGCGGTTCTTGTGTATTTTTTCATGGTCAAAATTCTAGACCAAATGATGAGAAAAACTTGTAAACAACAAGCCGTTGTTCTTATTTCTTTATAAACAATAAAAATTGTCAATATCTATGACGGAAATGCTGGGTATGCAAGGGATGGATCTTGTGTATTTTTGAAAGTCAACATTTTAGACTTTAGAATTACACACGATGTACATGCATGATATCTGGTCACGGGTTTTGTTTACTTTTCTACCGACATTTTATTCTCTCACTTGCATAGAATATTTGATTTTAAAGTATTCAAAATACGGTCCCCAAAGACTTTAAGATATGTTTGGATCTATGAATAAACAAATAACGTTTGGATTCGTTTTAAAATCGTTAAGATGGTCAATATAATTAAGGTCAGAAAATGTATGGTTCTCCGGTGGCGGGGTTTGTTTATGGAATGAGAATATGTTGACTACACGTCCTAATTAATGAACACATATGATGGGAATCAATTTTAAACTACAAGATGATCATGTCTTTAATTGTAAGATTTCATTAAATTATTGTCTTGAATGAATCACACACGATGTATATGCATGATATTTGGTCACGGGTTTTGTTTACTTTTCTATTTACTATTACGCGTCTTTTACGGATAAATTATAATTTCAATTTAAATACAAAATTTGATTTCTAACATCGAATTGAAGACATTATCGCTTACACGACAAATAAATGTCTCGGACTCTTTGTGTATTGAATATCGTGTAGTGGTTCATTATCAATATGTAAAATACATGTGTTCAAGCCGCGGGTCTGTTTACTTATTATATAGACATACTAAATGATGAAATAATCGTAAAATGGATGTATATCATTCCCAAAATTATATCTGAACTGATTAGGTTGCACAATTGTTGTATATAAATATCTAGGAACAACTGAATTTATGATGCGGGATTTTTGGCGTATTTCACGGAAAAAATATTTTTTTCTTTTTAAATATAAATTGTGACTTGTAATAGGTCGAAATGGAGAAATTAACAACTTAGAAATCAGGTTTATCTAGCAGACTCTGCATTCATTTAGTATTGTGTATTGGTTTTCTTGATAAACAATCAAACTGGTCAATATCTATGACAGAAATGCTTGGTATGCAAGGGGCGGATCTTGTGTATTTTTTCATAGTCAAAATTCTAGACCAAATGATGAGAAAAACTTGTAAACAACAAGCCGTTGTTCTTATTTCTTATAAACAATAAAAATTGTCAATATCTATGACGGAAATGCTGGGTATGCAAGGGATGGATCTTGTGTACTTTTGAAAGTCAACATTTTAGACTTTAGAATTACACACGATGTACATGCATGATATCTGGTCACGGGTTTTGTTTACTTTTCTACCGACATTTTATTCTCTCACTTGCATAGAATATTTGATTTTAAAGTATTCAAAATACCGTCCCCAAAGACTTTAAGATATGTTTGGATCTATGAATAATCAAATAACGTTTGGATTCGTTTTAAAATCGTTAAGATGGCCAATATAATTAAGGTCAGAAAATGTATGGTTCTCCGGTGGCGGGGTTTGTTTATGGAATGAGAATATGTTGACTACACGTCCTAATTAATGAACACATATGATGGGAATCAATTTTAAACTACAAGATGATCATGTCTTTAATTGTAAGATTTCATTAAATTATTGTCTTGAATGAATCACACTCGATGTATATGCATGATATTTGGTCACGGGTTTTGTTTACTTTTCTATTTACTATTACGCGTCTTTTACGGATAAATTATAATTTCAATTTAAATACAAAATTTGATTTCTAACAGATCGAATTGAAGACATTATCGCTTACACGACAAATAAATGTCTCGGACTCTTTGTGTATTAAATATCGTGTAGTGGTTCATTATCAATATGTAAAATACATGTGTTCAAGCCGCGGGTCTGTTTACTTATTATATAGACATACTAAATGATGAAATAATCGTAAAATGGATATATATCATTCCCAAAATTATATCTGAACTGATTAGGTTGCACAATTGTTGTATATAAATATCTAGGAACAACTGAATTTATGATGCGGGATTTTTGGCGTATTTCACGGAAAAAATATTTTTTTCTTTTTAAATATAAATTGTGACTTGTAATAGGTCGAAATGAAGAAATTAACAACTTAGAAATCAGGTTTATCTAGCAGACTCTGCATTCATTTAGTATTGTGTATTGGTTTTCTTGATAAACAATCAAACTGGTCAATATCTATGACAGAAATGCTGGGTATGCAAGGGGCAGATCTTGTGTATTTTTTCATGGTCAAAATTCTAGACCAAATGATGAGAAAAACTTGTAAACAACAAGCCGTTGTTCTTATTTCTTTATAAACAATAAAAATTGTCAATATCTATGACGGAAATGCTGGGTATGCAAGGGATGGATCTTGTGTATTTTTGAAAGTCAACATTTTAGACTTTAGAATTACACACGATGTACATGCATGATATCTGGTCACGGGTTTTGTTTACTTTTCTACCGACATTTTATTCTCTCACTTGCATAGAATATTTGATTTTAAAGTATTCAAAATACGGTCCCCAAAGACTTTAAGATATGTTTGGATCTATGAATAAACAAATAACGTTTGGATTCGTTTTAAAATCGTTAAGATGGTCAATATAATTAAGGTCAGAAAATGTATGGTTCTCCGGTGGCGGGGTTTGTTTATGGAATGAGAATATGTTGACTACACGTCCTAATTAATGAACACATATGATGGGAATCAATTTTAAACTACAAGATGATCATGTCTTTAATTGTAAGATTTCATTAAAGTATTGTCTTGAATGAATCACACACGATGTATATGCATGATATTTGGTCACGGGTTTTGTTTACTTTTCTATTTACTATTACGCGTCTTTTACGGATAAATTATAATTTCAATTTAAATACAAAATTTGATTTCTAACAGATCGAATTGAAGACATTATCGCTTACACGACAAATAAATGTCTCGGACTCTTTGTGTATTGAATATCGTGTAGTGGTTCATTATCAATATGTAAAATACATGTGTTCAAGCCGCGGGTCTGTTTACTTATTATATAGACATACTAAATGATGAAATAATCGTAAAATGGATGTATATCATTCCCAAAATTATATCTGAACTGATTAGGTTGCACAATTGTTGTATATAAATATCTAGGAACAACTGAATTTATGATGCGGGATTTTTGGCGTATTTCACGGAAAAAATATTTTTTTCTTTTTAAATATAAATTGTGACTTGTAATAGGTCGAAATGAAGAAATTAACAACTTAGAAATCAGGTTTATCTAGCAGACTCTGCATTCATTTAGTATTGTGTATTGGTTTTCTTGATAAACAATCAAACTGGTCAATATCTATGACAGAAATGCTGGGTATGCAAGGGGCGGTTCTTGTGTATTTTTTCATGGTCAAAATTCTAGACCAAATGATGAGAAAAACTTGTAAACAACAAGCCGTTGTTCTTATTTCTTTATAAACAATAAAAATTGTCAATATCTATGACGGAAATGCTGGGTATGCAAGGGATGGATCTTGTGTATTTTTGAAAGTCAACATTTTAGACTTTAGAATTACACACGATGTACATGCATGATATCTGGTCACGGGTTTTGTTTACTTTTCTACCGACATTTTATTCTCTCACTTGCATAGAATATTTGATTTTAAAGTATTCAAAATACGGTCCCCAAAGACTTTAAGATATGTTTGGATCTATGAATAAACAAATAACGTTTGGATTCGTTTTAAAATCGTTAAGATGGTCAATATAATTAAGGTCAGAAAATGTATGGTTCTCCGGTGGCGGGGTTTGTTTATGGAATGAGAATATGTTGACTACACGTCCTAATTAATGAACACATATGATGGGAATCAATTTTAAACTACAAGATGATCATGTCTTTAATTGTAAGATTTCATTAAATTATTGTCTTGAATGAATCACACACGATGTATATGCATGATATTTGGTCACGGGTTTTGTTTACTTTTCTATTTACTATTACGCGTCTTTTACGGATAAATTATAATTTCAATTTAAATACAAAATTTGATTTCTAACAGATCGAATTGAAGACATTATCGCTTACACGACAAATAAATGTCTCGGACTCTTTGTGTATTGAATATCGTGTAGTGGTTCATTATCAATATGTAAAATACATGTGTTCAAGCCGCGGGTCTGTTTACTTATTATATAGACATACTAAATGATGAAATAATCGTAAAATGGATGTATATCATTCCCAAAATTATATCTGAACTGATTAGGTTGCACAATTGTTGTATATAAATATCTAGGAACAACTGAATTTATGATGCGGGATTTTTGGCGTATTTCACGGAAAAAATATTTTTTTCTTTTTAAATATAAATTGTGACTTGTAATAGGTCGAAATGGAGAAATTAACAACTTAGAAATCAGGTTTATCTAGCAGACTCTGCATTCATTTAGTATTGTGTATTGGTTTTCTTGATAAACAATCAAACTGGTCAATATCTATGACAGAAATGCTTGGTATGCAAGGGGCGGATCTTGTGTATTTTTTCATAGTCAAAATTCTAGACCAAATGATGAGAAAAACTTGTAAACAACAAGCCGTTGTTCTTATTTCTTATAAACAATAAAAATTGTCAATATCTATGACGGAAATGCTGGGTATGCAAGGGATGGATCTTGTGTACTTTTGAAAGTCAACATTTTAGACTTTAGAATTACACACGATGTACATGCATGATATCTGGTCACGGGTTTTGTTTACTTTTCTACCGACATTTTATTCTCTCACTTGCATAGAATATTTGATTTTAAAGTATTCAAAATACCGTCCCCAAAGACTTTAAGATATGTTTGGATCTATGAATAATCAAATAACGTTTGGATTCGTTTTAAAATCGTTAAGATGGCCAATATAATTAAGGTCAGAAAATGTATGGTTCTCCGGTGGCGGGGTTTGTTTATGGAATGAGAATATGTTGACTACACGTCCTAATTAATGAACACATATGATGGGAATCAATTTTAAACTACAAGATGATCATGTCTTTAATTGTAAGATTTCATTAAATTATTGTCTTGAATGAATCACACTCGATGTATATGCATGATATTTGGTCACGGGTTTTGTTTACTTTTCTATTTACTATTACGCGTCTTTTACGGATAAATTATAATTTCAATTTAAATACAAAATTTGATTTCTAACAGATCGAATTGAAGACATTATCGCTTACACGACAAATAAATGTCTCGGACTCTTTGTGTATTGAATATCGTGTAGTGGTTCATTATCAATATGTAAAATACATGTGTTCAAGCCTCGGGTCTGTTTACTTATTATATAGACATACCAAATGATGAAATAATCGTAAAATGGATGTATATCATTCCCAAAATTATATCTGAACTGATTAGGTTGCACAATTGTTGTATATAAATATCTAGGAACAACTGAATTTATGATGCGGGATTTTTGGCGTATTTCACGGAAAAAATATTTTTTTCTTTTTAAATATAAATTGTGACTTGTAATAGGTCGAAATGAAGAAATTAACAACTTAGAAATCAGGTTTATCTAGCAGACTCTGCATTCATTTAGTATTGTGTATTGGTTTTCTTGATAAACAATCAAACTGGTCAATATCTATGACAGAAATGCTTGGTATGCAAGGGGCGGATCTTGTGTATTTTTTCATGGTCAAAATTCTAGACCAAATGATGAGAAAAACTTGTAAACAACAAGCCGTTGTTCTTATTTCTTTATAAACAATAAAAATTGTCAATATCTATGACGGAAATGCTGGGTATGCAAGGGATGGATCTTGTGTATTTTTGAAAGTCAACATTTTAGACTTTAGAATTACACACGATGTACATGCATGATATCTGGTCACGGGTTTTGTTTACTTTTCTACCGACATTTTATTCTCTCACTTGCATAGAATATTTGATTTTAAAGTATTCAAAATACCGTCCCCAAAGACTTTAAGATATGTTTGGATCTATGAATAAACAAATAACGTTTGGATTCGTTTTAAAATCGTTAAGATGGTCAATATAATTAAGGTCAGAAAATGTATGGTTCTCCGGTGGCGGGGTTTGTTTATGGAATGAGAATATGTTGACTACACGTCCTAATTAATGAACACATATGATGGGAATCAATTTTAAACTACAAGATGATCATGTCTTTAATTGTAAGATTTCATTAAATTATTGTCTTGAATGAATCACACTCGATGTATATGCATGATATTTGGTCACGGGTTTTGTTTACTTTTCTATTTACTATTACGCGTCTTTTACGGATAAATTATAATTTCAATTTAAATACAAAATTTGATTTCTAACAGATCGAATTGAAGACATTATCGCTTACACGACAAATAAATGTCTCGGACTCTTTGTGTATTGAATATCGTGTAGTGGTTCATTATCAATATGTAAAATACATGTGTTCAAGCCTCGGGTCTGTTTACTTATTATATAGACATACTAAATGATGAAATAATCGTAAAATGGATGTATATCATTCCCAAAATTATATCTGAACTGATTAGGTTGCACAATTGTTGTATATAAATATCTAGGAATAACTGAATTTATGATGCGGGATTTTTGGCGTATTTCACGGAAAAAATATTTTTTTCTTTTTAAATATAAATTGTGACTTGTAATAGGTCGAAATGGAGAAATTAACAACTTAGAAATCAGGTTTATCTAGCAGACTCTGCATTCATTTAGTATTGTGTATTGGTTTTCTTGATAAACAATCAAACTGGTCAATATCTATGACAGAAATGCTTGGTATGCAAGGGGCGGATCTTGTGTATTTTTTCATAGTCAAAATTCTAGACCAAATGATGAGAAAAACTTGTAAACAACAAGCCGTTGTTCTTATTTCTTTATAAACAATAAAAATTGTCAATATCTATGACGGAAATGCTGGGTATGCAAGGGATGGATCTTGTGTATTTTTGAAAGTCAACATTTTAGACTTTAGAATTACACACGATGTACATGCATGATATCTGGTCACGGGTTTTGTTTACTTTTCTACCGACATTTTATTCTCTCACTTGCATAGAATATTTGATTTTAAAGTTTTCAAAATACCGTCCCCAAAGACTTTAAGATATGTTTGGATCTATGAATAAACAAATAACGTTTGGATTCGTTTTAAAATCGTTAAGATGGTCAATATAATTAAGGTCAGAAAATGTATGGTTCTCCGGTGGCGGGGTTTGTTTATGGAATGAGAATATGTTGACTACACGTCCTAATTAATGAACACATATGATGGGAATCAATTTTAAACTACAAGATGATCATGTCTTTAATTGTAAGATTTCATTAAATTATTGTCTTGAATGAATCACACTCGATGTATATGCATGATATTTGGTCACGGGTTTTGTTTACTATTCTATTTACTATTACGCGTCTTTTACGGATAAATTATAATTTCAATTTAAATACAAAATTTGATTTCTAACAGATCGAATTGAAGACATTATCGCTTACACGACAAATAAATGTCTCGGACTCTTTGTGTATTGAATATCGTGTAGTGGTTCATTATCAATATGTAAAATACATGTGTTCAAGCCGCGGGTCTGTTTACTTATTATATAGACATACTAAATGATGAAATAATCGTAAAATGGATGTATATCATTCCCAAAATTATATCTGAACTGATTAGGTTGCACAATTGTTGTATATAAATATCTAGGAACAACTGAATTTATGATGCGGGATTTTTGGCGTATTTCACGGAAAAAATATTTTTTTCTTTTTAAATATAAATTGTGACTTGTAATAGGTCGAAATGGAAAAATTAACAACTTAGAAATCAGGTTTATCTAGCAGACTCTGCATTCATTTAGTATTGTGTATTGGTTTTCTTGATAAACAATCAAACTGGTCAATATCTATGACAGAAATGCTTGGTATGCAAGGGGCGGATCTTGTGTATTTTTTCATGGTCAAAATTCTAGACCAAATGATGAGAAAAACTTGTAAACAACAAGCCGTTGTTCTTATTTCTTTATAAACAATAAAAATTGTCAATATCTATGACGGAAATGCTGGGTATGCAAGGGATGGATCTTGTGTATTTTTGAAAGTCAACATTTTAGACTTTAGAATTACACACGATGTACATGCATGATATCTGGTCACGGGTTTTGTTTACTTTTCTACCGACATTTTATTCTCTCACTTGCATAGAATATTTGATTTTAAAGTATTCAAAATACCGTCCCCAAAGACTTTAAGATATGTTTGGATCTATGAATAAACAAATAACGTTTGGATTCGTTTTAAAATCGTTAAGATGGTCAACATAATTAAGGTCAGAAAATGTATGGTTCTCCGGTGGCGGGGTTTGTTCATGGAATGAGAATATGTTGACTACACGTCCTAATTAATGAACACATATGATGGGAATCAATTTTAAACTACAAGATGATCATGTCTTTAATTGTAAGATTTCATTAAATTATTGTCTTGAATGAATCACACACGATGTATATGCATGATATTTGGTCACGGGTTTTGTTTACTTTTCTATTTACTATTACGCGTCTTTTACGGATAAATTATAATTTCAATTTAAATACAAAATTTGATTTCTAACAGATCGAATTGAAGACATTATCGCTTACACGACAAATAAATGTCTCGGACTCTTTGTGTATTGAATATCGTGTAGTGGTTCATTATCAATATGTAAAATACATGTGTTCAAGCCGCGGGTCTGTTTACTTATTATATAGACATACTAAATGATGAAATAATCGTAAAATGGATGTATATCATTCCCAAAATTATATCTGAACTGATTAGGTTGCATATAAATATCTAGGAACAACTAAATTTATGATGCGGGATTTTTGGCGTATTTCACGGAAAAAATATTTTTTTCTTTTTAAATATAAATTGTGACTTGTAATAGGTCGAAATGGAGAAATTAACAACTTAGAAATCAGGTTTATCTAGCAGACTCTGCATTCATTTAGTATTGTGTATTGGTTTTCTTGATAAACAATCAAACTGGTCAATATCTATGACAGAAATGCTTGGTATGCAAGGGGCGGATCTTGTGTATTTTTTCATAGTCAAAATTCTAGACCAAATGATGAGAAAAACTTGTAAACAACAAGCCGTTGTTCTTATTTCTTATAAACAATAAAAATTGTCAATATCTATGACGGAAATGCTGGGTATGCAAGGGATGGATCTTGTGTACTTTTGAAAGTCAACATTTTAGACTTAAGAATTACACACGATGTACATGCATGATATCTGGTCACGGGTTTTGTTTACTTTTCTACCGACATTTTATTCTCTCACTTGCATAGAATATTTGATTTTAAAGTATTCAAAATACCGTCCCCAAAGACTTTAAGATATGTTTGGATCTATGAATAATCAAATAACGTTTGGATTCGTTTTAAAATCGTTAAGATGGCCAATATAATTAAGGTCAGAAAATGTATGGTTCTCCGGTGGCGGGGTTTGTTTATGGAATGAGAATATGTTGACTACACGTCCTAATTAATGAACACATATGATGGGAATCAATTTTAAACTACAAGATGATCATGTCTTTAATTGTAAGATTTCATTAAATTATTGTCTTGAATGAATCACACTCGATGTATATGCATGATATTTGGTCACGGGTTTTGTTTACTTTTCTATTTACTATTACGCGTCTTTTACGGATAAATTATAATTTCAATTTAAATACAAAATTTGATTTCTAACAGATCGAATTGAAGACATTATCGCTTACACGACAAATAAATGTCTCGGACTCTTTGTGTATTGAATATCGTGTAGTGGTTCATTATCAATATGTAAAATACATGTGTTCAAGCCTCGGGTCTGTTTACTTATTATATAGACATACCAAATGATGAAATAATCGTAAAATGGATGTATATCATTCCCAAAATTATATCTGAACTGATTAGGTTGCACAATTGTTGTATATAAATATCTAGGAACAACTGAATTTATGATGCGGGATTTTTGGCGTATTTCACGGAAAAAATATTTTTTTCTTTTTAAATATAAATTGTGACTTGTAATAGGTCGAAATGAAGAAATTAACAACTTAGAAATCAGGTTTATCTAGCAGACTCTGCATTCATTTAGTATTGTGTATTGGTTTTCTTGATAAACAATCAAACTGGTCAATATCTATGACAGAAATGCTGGGTATGCAAGGGGCGGATCTTGTGTATTTTTTCATGGTCAAAATTCTAGACCAAATGATGAGAAAAACTTGTAAACAACAAGCCGTTGTTCTTATTTCTTTATAAACAATAAAAATTGTCAATATCTATGACGGAAATGCTGGGTATGCAAGGGATGGATCTTGTGTATTTTTGAAAGTCAACATTTTAGACTTTAGAATTACACACGATGTACATGCATGATATCTGGTCACGGGTTTTGTTTACTTTTCTACCGACATTTTATTCTCTCACTTGCATAGAATATTTGATTTTAAAGTATTCAAAATACCGTCCCCAAAGACTTTAAGATATGTTTGGATCTATGAATAAACAAATAACGTTTGGATTCGTTTTAAAATCGTTAAGATGGTCAATATAATTAAGGTCAGAAAATGTATGGTTCTCCGGTGGCGGGGTTTGTTTATGGAATGAGAATATGTTGACTACACGTCCTAATTAATGAACACATATGATGGGAATCAATTTTAAACTACAAGATGATCATGTCTTTAATTGTAAGATTTCATTAAATTATTGTCTTGAATGAATCACACACGATGTATATGCATGATATTTGGTCACGGGTTTTGTTTACTTTTCTATTTACTATTACGCGTCTTTTACGGATAAATTATAATTTCAATTTAAATACAAAATTTGATTTCTAACAGATCGAATTGAAGACATTATCGCTTACACGACAAATAAATGTCTCGGACTCTTTGTGTATTGAATATCGTGTAGTGGTTCATTATCAATATGTAAAATACATGTGTTCAAGCCGCGGGTCTGTTTACTTATTATATAGACATACTAAATGATGAAATAATCGTAAAATGGATGTATATCATTCCCAAAATTATATCTGAACTGATTAGGTTGCACAATTGTTGTATATAAATATCTAGGAATAACTGAATTTATGATGCGGGATTTTTGGCGTATTTCACGGAAAAAATATTTTTTTCTTTTTAAATATAAATTGTGACTTGTAATAGGTCGAAATGGAGAAATTAACAACTTAGAAATCAGGTTTATCTAGCAGACTCTGCATTCATTTAGTATTGTGTATTGGTTTTCTTGATAAACAATCAAACTGGTCAATATCTATGACAGAAATGCTGGGTATGCAAGGGGCGGATCTTGTGTATTTTTTCATGGTCAAAATTCTAGACCAAATGATGAGAAAAACTTGTAAACAACAAGCCGTTGTTCTTATTTCTTATAAACAATAAAAAATGTCAATATCTATGACGGAAATGCTGGGTATGCAAGGGATGGATCTTGTGTATTTTTGAAAGTCAACATTTTAGACTTTAGAATTACACACGATGTACATGCATGATATCTGGTCACGGGTTTTGTTTACTTTTCTACCGACATTTTATTCTCTCACTTGCATAGAATATTTGATTTTAAATTATTCAAAATACCGTCCCCAAAGACTTTAAGATATGTTTGGATCTATGAATAAACAAATAACGTTTGGATTCGTTTTAAAATCGTTAAGATGGTCAATATAATTAAGGTCAGAAAATGTATGGTTCTCCGGTGGCGGGGTTTGTTTATGGAATGAGAATATGTTGACTACACGTCCTAATTAATGAACACATATGATGGGAATCAATTTTAAACTACAAGATGATCATGTCTTTAATTGTAAGATTTCATTAAATTATTGTCTTGAATGAATCACACACGATGTATATGCATGATATTTGGTCACGGGTTTTGTTTACTTTTCTATTTACTATTACGCGTCTTTTACGGATAAATTATAATTTCAATTTAAATACAAAATTTGATTTCTAACAGATCGAATTGAAGACATTATCGCTTACACGACAAATAAATGTCTCGGACTCTTTGTGTATTGAATATCGTGTAGTGGTTCATTATCAATATGTAAAATACATGTGTTCAAGCCGCGGGTCTGTTTACTTATTATATAGACATACTAAATGATGAAATAATCGTAAAATGGATGTATATCATTCCCAAAATTATATCTGAACTGATTAGGTTGCACAATTGTTGTATATAAATATCTAGGAACAACTGAATTTATGATGCGGGATTTTTGGCGTATTTCACGGAAAAAATATTTTTTTCTTTTTAAATATAAATTGTGACTTGTAATAGGTCGAAATGGAGAAATTAACAACTTAGAAATCAGGTTTATCTAGCAGACTCTGCATTCATTTAGTATTGTGTATTGGTTTTCTTGATAAACAATCAAACTAGTCAATATCTATGACAGAAATGCTTGGTATGCAAGGGGCGGATCTTGTGTATTTTTTCATAGTCAAAATTCTAGACCAAATGATGAGAAAAACTTGTAAACAACAAGCCGTTGTTCTTATTTCTTATAAACAATAAAAATTGTCAATATCTATGACGGAAATGCTGGGTATGCAAGGGATGGATCTTGTGTACTTTTGAAAGTCAACATTTTAGACTTAAGAATTACACACGATGTACATGCATGATATCTGGTCACGGGTTTTGTTTACTTTTCTACCGACATTTTATTCTCTCACTTGCATAGAATATTTGATTTTAAAGTTTTCAAAATACCGTCCCCAAAGACTTTAAGATATGTTTGGATCTATGAATAATCAAATAACGTTTGGATTCGTTTTAAAATCGTTAAGATGGCCAATATAATTTAGGTCAGAAAATGTATGGTTCTCCGGTGGCGGGGTTTGTTTATGGAATGAGAATATGTTGACTACACGTCCTAATTAATGAACACATATGATGGGAATCAATTTTAAACTACAAGATGATCATGTCTTTAATTGTAAGATTTCATTAAATTATTGTCTTGAATGAATCACACTCGATGTATATGCATGATATTTGGTCACGGGTTTTGTTTACTTTTCTATTTACTATTACGCGTCTTTTACGGATAAATTATAATTTCAATTTAAATACAAAATTTGATTTCTAACAGATCGAATTGAAGACATTATCGCTTACACGACAAATAAATGTCTCGGACTCTTTGTGTATTGAATATCGTGTAGTGGTTCATTATCAATATGTAAAATACATGTGTTCAAGCCTCGGGTCTGTTTACTTATTATATAGACATACCAAATGATGAAATAATCGTAAAATGGATGTATATCATTCCCAAAATTATATCTGAACTGATTAGGTTGCACAATTGTTGTATATAAATATCTAGGAACAACTGAATTTATGATGCGGGATTTTTGGCGTATTTCACGGAAAAAATATTTTTTTCTTTTTAAATATAAATTGTGACTTGTAATAGGTCGAAATGAAGAAATTAACAACTTAGAAATCAGGTTTATCTAGCAGACTCTGCATTCATTTAGTATTGTGTATTGGTTTTCTTGATAAACAATCAAACTGGTCAATATCTATGACAGAAATGCTTGGTATGCAAGGGGCGGATCTTGTGTATTTTTTCATGGTCAAAATTCTAGACCAAATGATGAGAAAAACTTGTAAACAACAAGCCGTTGTTCTTATTTCTTTATAAACAATAAAAATTGTCAATATCTATGACGGAAATGCTGGGTATGCAAGGGATGGATCTTGTGTATTTTTGAAAGTCAACATTTTAGACTTTAGAATTACACACGATGTACATGCATGATATCTGGTCACGGGTTTTGTTTACTTTTCTACCGACATTTTATTCTCTCACTTGCATAGAATATTTGATTTTAAAGTATTCAAAATACCGTCCCCAAAGACTTTAAGATATGTTTGGATCTATGAATAAACAAATAACGTTTGGATTCGTTTTAAAATCGTTAAGATGGTCAATATAATTAAGGTCAGAAAATGTATGGTTCTCCGGTGGCGGGGTTTGTTTATGGAATGAGAATATGTTGACTACACGTCCTAATTAATGAACACATATGATGGGAATCAATTTTAAACTACAAGATGATCATGTCTTTAATTGTAAGATTTCATTAAATTATTGTCTTGAATGAATCACACACGATGTATATGCATGATATTTGGTCACGGGTTTTGTTTACTTTTCTATTTACTATTACGCGTCTTTTACGGATAAATTATAATTTCAATTTAAATACAAAATTTGATTTCTAACAGATCGAATTGAAGACATTATCGCTTACACGACAAATAAATGTCTCGGACTCTTTGTGTATTGAATATCGTGTAGTGGTTCATTATCAATATGTAAAATACATGTGTTCAAGCCGCGGGTCTGTTTACTTATTATATAGACATACTAAATGATGAAATAATCGTAAAATGGATGTATATCATTCCCAAAATTATATCTGAACTGATTAGGTTGCACAATTGTTGTATATAAATATCTAGGAATAACTGAATTTATGATGCGGGATTTTTGGCGTATTTCACGGAAAAAATATTTTTTTCTTTTTAAATATAAATTGTGACTTGTAATAGGTCGAAATGGAGAAATTAACAACTTAGAAATCAGGTTTATCTAGCAGACTCTGCATTCATTTAGTATTGTGTATTGGTTTTCTTGATAAACAATCAAACTGGTCAATATCTATGACAGAAATGCTTGGTATGCAAGGGGCGGATCTTGTGTATTTTTTCATAGTCAAAATTCTAGACCAAATGATGAGAAAAACTTGTAAACAACAAGCCGTTGTTCTTATTTCTTTATAAACAATAAAAATTGTCAATATCTATGACGGAAATGCTGGGTATGCAAGGGATGGATCTTGTGTATTTTTGAAAGTCAACATTTTAGACTTTAGAATTACACACGATGTACATGCATGATATCTGGTCACGGGTTTTGTTTACTTTTCTACCGACATTTTATTCTCTCACTTGCATAGAATATTTGATTTTAAAGTTTTCAAAATACCGTCCCCAAAGACTTTAAGATATGTTTGGATCTATGAATAAACAAATAACGTTTGGATTCGTTTTAAAATCGTTAAGATGGTCAATATAATTAAGGTCAGAAAATGTATGGTTCTCCGGTGGCGGGGTTTGTTTATGGAATGAGAATATGTTGACTACACGTCCTAATTAATGAACACATATGATGGGAATCAATTTTAAACTACAAGATGATCATGTCTTTAATTGTAAGATTTCATTAAATTATTGTCTTGAATGAATCACACACGATGTATATGCATGATATTTGGTCACGGGTTTTGTTTACTTTTCTATTTACTATTACGCGTCTTTTACGGATAAATTATAATTTCAATTTAAATACAAAATTTGATTTCTAACAGATCGAATTGAAGACATTATCGCTTACACGACAAATAAATGTCTCGGACTCTTTGTGTATTGAATATCGTGTAGTGGTTCATTATCAATATGTAAAATACATGTGTTCAAGCCGCGGGTCTGTTTACTTATTATATAGACATACTAAATGATGAAATAATCGTAAAATGGATGTATATCATTCCCAAAATTATATCTGAACTGATTAGGTTGCACAATTGTTGTATATAAATATCTAGGAACAACTGAATTTATGATGCGGGATTTTTGGCGTATTTCACGGAAAAAATATTTTTTTCTTTTTAAATATAAATTGTGACTTGTAATAGGTCGAAATGGAGAAATTAACAACTTAGAAATCAGGTTTATCTAGCAGACTCTGCATTCATTTAGTATTGTGTATTGGTTTTCTTGATAAACAATCAAACTGGTCAATATCTATGACAGAAATGCTTGGTATGCAAGGGGCGGATCTTGTGTATTTTTTCATAGTCAAAATTCTAGACCAAATGATGAGAAAAACTTGTAAACAACAAGCCGTTGTTCTTATTTCTTTATAAACAATAAAAATTGTCAATATCTATGACGGAAATGCTGGGTATGCAAGGGATGGATCTTGTGTATTTTTGAAAGTCAACATTTTAGACTTTAGAATTACACACGATGTACATGCATGATATCTGGTCACGGGTTTTGTTTACTTTTCTACCGACATTTTATTCTCTCACTTGCATAGAATATTTGATTTTAAAGTTTTCAAAATACCGTCCCCAAAGACTTTAAGATATGTTTGGATCTATGAATAAACAAATAACGTTTGGATTCGTTTTAAAATCGTTAAGATGGTCAATATAATAAAGGTCAGAAAATGTATGGTTCTCCGGTGGCGGGGTTTGTTCATGGAATGAGAATATGTTGACTACACGTCCTAATTAATGAACACATATGATGGGAATCAATTTTAAACTACAAGATGATCATGTCTTTAATTGTAAGATTTCATTAAATTATTGTCTTGAATGAATCACACACGATGTATATGCATGATATTTGGTCACGGGTTTTGTTTACTTTTCTATTTACTATTACGCGTCTTTTACGGATAAATTATAATTTCAATTTAAATACAAAATTTGATTTCTAACAGATCGAATTGAAGACATTATCGCTTACACGACAAATAAATGTCTCGGACTCTTTGTGTATTGAATATCGTGTAGTGGTTCATTATCAATATGTAAAATACATGTGTTCAAGCCGCGGGTCTGTTTACTTATTATATAGACATACTAAATGATGAAATAATCGTAAAATGGATGTATATCATTCCCAAAATTATATCTGAACTGATTAGGTTGCACAATTGTTGTATATAAATATCTAGGAACAACTGAATTTATGATGCGGGATTTTTGGCGTATTTCACGGAAAAAATATTTTTTTCTTTTTAAATATAAATTGTGACTTGTAATAGGTCGAAATGGAGAAATTAACAACTTAGAAATCAGGTTTATCTAGCAGACTCTGCATTCATTTAGTATTGTGTATTGGTTTTCTTGATAAACAATCAAACTGGTCAATATCTATGACAGAAATGCTTGGTATGCAAGGGGCGGATCTTGTGTATTTTTTCATAGTCAAAATTCTAGACCAAATGATGAGAAAAACTTGTAAACAACAAGCCGTTGTTCTTATTTCTTATAAACAATAAAAATTGTCAATATCTATGACGGAAATGCTGGGTATGCAAGGGATGGATCTTGTGTACTTTTGAAAGTCAACATTTTAGACTTAAGAATTACACATGATGTACATGCATGATATCTGGTCACGGGTTTTGTTTACTTTTCTACCGACATTTTATTCTCTCACTTGCATAGAATATTTGATTTTAAAGTATTCAAAATACCGTCCCCAAAGACTTTAAGATATGTTTGGATCTATGAATAATCAAATAACGTTTGGATTCGTTTTAAAATCGTTAAGATGGCCAATATAATTAAGGTCAGAAAATGTATGGTTCTCCGGTGGCGGGGTTTGTTTATGGAATGAGAATATGTTGACTACACGTCCATATTAATGAACACATATGATGGGAATCAATTTTAAACTACAAGATGATCATGTCTTTAATTGTAAGATTTCATTAAATTATTGTCTTGAATGAATCACACTCGATGTATATGCATGATATTTGGTCACGGGTTTTGTTTACTTTTCTATTTACTATTACGCGTCTTTTACGGATAAATTATAATTTCAATTTAAATACAAAATTTGATTTCTAACAGATCGAATTGAAGACATTATCGCTTACACGACAAATAAATGTCTCGGACTCTTTGTGTATTGAATATCGTGTAGTGGTTCATTATCAATATGTAAAATACATGTGTTCAAGCCTCGGGTCTGTTTACTTATTATATAGACATACCAAATGATGAAATAATCGTAAAATGGATGTATATCATTCCCAAAATTATATCTGAACTGATTAGGTTGCACAATTGTTGTATATAAATATCTAGGAACAACTGAATTTATGATGCGGGATTTTTGGCGTATTTCACGGAAAAAATATTTTTTTCTTTTTAAATATAAATTGTGACTTGTAATAGGTCGAAATGAAGAAATTAACAACTTAGAAATCAGGTTTATCTAGCAGACTCTGCATTCATTTAGTATTGTGTATTGGTTTTCTTGATAAACAATCAAACTGGTCAATATCTATGACAGAAATGCTGGGTATGCAAGGGGCGGATCTTGTGTATTTTTTCATGGTCAAAATTCTAGACCAAATGATGAGAAAAACTTGTAAACAACAAGCCGTTGTTCTTATTTCTTTATAAACAATAAAAATTGTCAATATCTATGACGGAAATGCTGGGTATGCAAGGGATGGATCTTGTGTATTTTTGAAAGTCAACATTTTAGACTTTAGAATTACACACGATGTACATGCATGATATCTGGTCACGGGTTTTGTTTACTTTTCTACCGACATTTTATTCTCTCACTTGCATAGAATATTTGATTTTAAAGTATTCAAAATACCGTCCCCAAAGACTTTAAGATATGTTTGGATCTATGAATAAACAAATAACGTTTGGATTCGTTTTAAAATCGTTAAGATGGTCAATATAATTAAGGTCAGAAAATGTATGGTTCTCCGGTGGCGGGGTTTGTTTATGGAATGAGAATATGTTGACTACACGTCCTAATTAATGAACACATATGATGGGAATCAATTTTAAACTACAAGATGATCATGTCTTTAATTGTAAGATTTCATTAAATTATTGTCTTGAATGAATCACACACGATGTATATGCATGATATTTGGTCACGGGTTTTGTTTACTTTTCTATTTACTATTACGCGTCTTTTACGGATAAATTATAATTTCAATTTAAATACAAAATTTGATTTCTAACAGATCGAATTGAAGACATTATCGCTTACACGACAAATAAATGTCTCGGACTCTTTGTGTATTGAATATCGTGTAGTGGTTCATTATCAATATGTAAAATACATGTGTTCAAGCCGCGGGTCTGTTTACTTATTATATAGACATACTAAATGATGAAATAATCGTAAAATGGATGTATATCATTCCCAAAATTATATCTGAACTGATTAGGTTGCACAATTGTTGTATATAAATATCTAGGAATAACTGAATTTATGATGCGGGATTTTTGGCGTATTTCACGGAAAAAATATTTTTTTCTTTTTAAATATAAATTGTGACTTGTAATAGGTCGAAATGGAGAAATTAACAACTTAGAAATCAGGTTTATCTAGCAGACTCTGCATTCATTTAGTATTGTGTATTGGTTTTCTTGATAAACAATCAAACTGGTCAATATCTATGACAGAAATGCTGGGTATGCAAGGGGCGGATCTTGTGTATTTTTTCATGGTCAAAATTCTAGACCAAATGATGAGAAAAACTTGTAAACAACAAGCCGTTGTTCTTATTTCTTATAAACAATAAAAAATGTCAATATCTATGACGGAAATGCTGGGTATGCAAGGGATGGATCTTGTGTATTTTTGAAAGTCAACATTTTAGACTTTAGAATTACACACGATGTACATGCATGATATCTGGTCACGGGTTTTGTTTACTTTTCTACCGACATTTTATTCTCTCACTTGCATAGAATATTTGATTTTAAAGTATTCAAAATACCGTCCCCAAAGACTTTAAGATATGTTTGGATCTATGAATAAACAAATAACGTTTGGATTCGTTTTAAAATCGTTAAGATGGTCAATATAATTAAGGTCAGAAAATGTATGGTTCTCCGGTGGCGGGGTTTGTTTATGGAATGAGAATATGTTGACTACACGTCCTAATTAATGAACACATATGATGGGAATCAATTTTAAACTACAAGATGATCATGTCTTTAATTGTAAGATTTCATTAAATTATTGTCTTGAATGAATCACACACGATGTATATGCATGATATTTGGTCACGGGTTTTGTTTACTTTTCTATTTACTATTACGCGTCTTTTACGGATAAATTATAATTTCAATTAAATACAAAATTTGATTTCTAACAGATCGAATTGAAGACATTATCGCTTACACGACAAATAAATGTCTCGGACTCTTTGTGTATTGAATATCGTGTAGTGGTTCATTATCAATATGTAAAATACATGTGTTCAAGCCGCGGGTCTGTTTACTTATTATATAGACATACTAAATGATGAAATAATCGTAAAATGGATGTATATCATTCCCAAAATTATATCTGAACTGATTAGGTTGCACAATTGTTGTATATAAATATCTAGGAACAACTGAATTTATGATGCGGGATTTTTGGCGTATTTCACGGAAAAAATATTTTTTTCTTTTTAAATATAAATTGTGACTTGTAATAGGTCGAAATGGAGAAATTAACAACTTAGAAATCAGGTTTATCTAGCAGACTCTGCATTCATTTAGTATTGTGTATTGGTTTTCTTGATAAACAATCAAACTGGTCAATATCTATGACAGAAATGCTTGGTATGCAAGGGGCGGATCTTGTGTATTTTTTCATAGTCAAAATTCTAGACCAAATGATGAGAAAAACTTGTAAACAACAAGCCGTTGTTCTTATTTCTTATAAACAATAAAAATTGTCAATATCTATGACGGAAATGCTGGGTATGCAAGGGATGGATCTTGTGTACTTTTGAAAGTCAACATTTTAGACTTAAGAATTACACACGATGTACATGCATGATATCTGGTCACGGGTTTTGTTTACTTTTCTACCGACATTTTATTCTCTCACTTGCATAGAATATTTGATTTTAAAGTTTTCAAAATACCGTCCCCAAAGACTTTAAGATATGTTTGGATCTATGAATAATCAAATAACGTTTGGATTCGTTTTAAAATCGTTAAGATGGCCAATATAATTAAGGTCAGAAAATGTATGGTTCTCCGGTGGCGGGGTTTGTTTATGGAATGAGAATATGTTGACTACACGTCCTAATTAATGAACACATATGATGGGAATCAATTTTAAACTACAAGATGATCATGTCTTTAATTGTAAGATTTCATTAAATTATTGTCTTGAATGAATCACACTCGATGTATATGCATGATATTTGGTCACGGGTTTTGTTTACTTTTCTATTTACTATTACGCGTCTTTTACGGATA